>CM050689.1:2297748-2897748 GCA_027574665.1 Rhynochetos jubatus | reverse complement strand
ATGACCTTGAGAAAAAAAAACCACAAACCCCACAAACATTTACAGTGGAGAAAAAAAAAAAAATCTCTTCTACACCCATTGCTCAAACTCAGTCTATAAAACTATCTTCTTTCTCAGAAAGGAGTTTAGTAGGTCCTTCGCTTCTTTGTTGAAACTGGCAGGGTGCCAGATAATATCCAGTTCTGTCTTCAGTTGTGCCAGGGGCAGTTATAGAACTGATCTTCTGAAAAGGGACTATTCAAAACTGCCTAAGGTACAGAAAAGCATAGACCCCTGTAAAATTTACAGTTGTTATTCCTTCAAATGTACTGCCTCATAGCATCCTTTAAACTGTTGTTTCCTTTAACTTTTATTCCCAAATAGAAACCAAGCTGTTATAAAATGGAGAACACCACCAGGAGCTCTTGGTGACAGAAGTTTTTCAATGGTGCGTATATGTACACATATCTATTTATAAATGCATAGATATGTGTGTATATTCTTGCATTTCACAGGAGTGTTGCATTTCAGGGATCTGCAGTATTGAAGGTAGATTTCTACGATCTTACTGTACCTGTATCAGAAGTAGAATTTCCAGGTGTTCCCCCAGCTCCTTTCCCCTGCTCCTTCTCTCAAGACTTCATGGCTCCCACTTCATGGTGTGAATCTGCAGCTCACTACCTACTTCAAAGGCATCTTGGTCCCAATGCCAGCCACAGGGAGGAGAGTCCTAGCAACACAAGGGGACCAGATGTAGAAGAAAGGGGCACAAAACAGACCCCGGCTGCTTTCAGCCCGACAGCTCTCCAGCCCCTGCACACAGCTCGCAGAGCTGGCACTGCAGCCCTTGCGGCATCTCATGGGGACCCATCACATTGCTATGGAGACTCAAACACTATGCCAAAACACCATGGCTGCCGGTGCAGGGAGCTCTCACTGAGCACTGCTTGTGGTAGCAGAGAAGAGGGGGAGACGTAAACCTGGACATCTACCAGCCCAACGGAATGCGTATAACGTGCTTAGCAGTGCTGTCTGCACAGGCAATCCTTTGGATACATGCATATACCTTCAAAGAACCTGCATGTACTTGCTACGACATTAGAGCAGACCTGTGCATGTATGCACATTTGATTAATTCCTGGAGTAGCTTCTAGATGAGGAGGGAGCAAAGATTGCAAACTGGCCCTCCATCTTTACAGAAAAATTCCATGGAACTCTGAAGAAGAAAACACAAAAACATCTTTTTTGCAAAAGCTAAACACTGACCTGCATATGTTACAAAACTGATTCAGCATCAAGAACCGTTTCCCACGCTGATGCAATGAACACCTCTTGCTCTGTAACAACATCCAAACCTGTGACTGTGAAACAGATCTGAGATACTGTCATGGTTTAACCTCGGCTAGCAATAAAGTACCACACAGCCGCTTGCTCACTTCCCCTCCTCCTCCAGTGGATGAGTAGAATTGGAAAAAAAGACAAGGAAGGTTGTAAAATTGAGATAAGAACTATTTAATAATTGAATCTAAATTAATATTATAGTGATACTAATTACATGTTATTAGTAGTATTGTTAATGTTATGAAAATGAAACAAATTATACAATTGCTCACCACCTGCTGATTGATACACAGCAAGGTCCTGAGAAGCGAGCCAGAGAGCGATCGCACCAGAGTCTGAGTGAGCCCCACATGCAACAGCAGGACTGAGAAAGCCCACCAACTCACTAACGAACAGAACTAATGACGAGCTAAACAAACAAGCAAGCGAGCGAGCTAGCTATGGCCCCCCAGCCCACTCCCTGCTTATGCACTAAGCATGACGTGCTATGGAATGAAGTACTCCTGCAGTTAGTTTGGGTTAGCTGTCTAAACTGTGTCTCCCAACACTGCTTGTAGTGAGAAAGCTGGGAACACAGTTGCAGTATCAGAAGTAGAGAAAGACCTTGAATTTGGTGCAAGTACTCCTTAGCACCAACTAAAAAACACCTTATCAGTACTATTCTCAGGGCAAATAAAAAAACATAGCCTTGTAACAGCTATTGTGGAGAAAATTAACCCTGTCCTGACTAAAACCAGCACAAATACACGTACAGCAACCAGCTCAGAAGGCAGAGGACTAGGTGGACCAGACTGAGCTGCTCTCGGGATTTCTGTACTGAAGTTTGGCCGCTTGCAAAGAAATCACAACTGATCACATTCCACCCAGCGACAACTTCAACAAGGCTATTTCCCTGAAAAACTTTTCAGAATCACTGATCCAACAAAATAGGCTCAACAATAAACAGACCACACACACCCCAACCTCCCACATCACACTGAATTCAGGCTCCCCTAGCTCAGAAGAGGCAGGATCAAGTCTACCCGCGTGACCTGGACCAGTGCGGAGTAACGTGCAGGGCGAGGGAGGGGAAATAAGCCTTACGTCTGCTGTTGGAGGTAGTCTGTAGCGTCATTTCCGGGTAAACTTGTAACGACCTCAAGCAACAGGAATATCCGGTTCAGCGTTGGGGAGGCTTAGTCTGTATTGTGTAGTTTGTGGTGAAGATGGCGTTGTGTTCTTCCTCCTTTCAGGGTCTTGATCCAGCTGAGGAAGATAAGGAACGGGAATTGACTCTCATATCTATACAGCGCCTGTCGGAAACGCAGGTATATGTCTCCCCGTACGCTTGTCATACTGTTTTCTTGTTCTACTGAGTTTGTACGGGGCTCCCTCCGTGCGCTCCTTCCTTCCTCTGGCGGGGAGGGTCTGACCGCACGTGCCAGTGGGGTGGGTTTCCGTTGCTCAACCGAACCTTAGGTGGAAGCATGCGTGACTCCCACCGCTGGGGCTTTCTGTGTTGCCAGTGCCTGCACCTGCAGGGTTTGTGTCTGGTTTCAGCTCTCTGGGTTCTCGGGGAAGGGCTTTTGACTATCAGTTTACAGAGAAACTGATTTGTTTTGGGCTCACGCGTGTACTTTGTGCTGTGTGGCGTAAAACAAAATGAAGCCACTGAAGAGGTGCAAAGATGTGAGTCTGAGAAGTGATTAAACTTTTTTTCTCTTAAATAATCACCGAGTCTGGTGCATTGGGGGTGTAAACAGGCATGCATAAGTGCATGCTTATCTTGGATCTGTTTAGCTAACCTTGGACGGGTCAGAAAGGACTTGTGTAGTAATGCTATAGGTAATATTGGAATTTGTCACCAGCACACTGTTACAGGCAAAACAGTCTCAACTCGGGGAATTTTAGTTCATTTAAGTTATTCACAACTGATACAAACTCAATTACTGATTCAGGTATTGAGGGGGAGAAAAAAAAAACCCCACAATTAAACAAAGGGACACATCTTTTCTTCCCCCTTCCTCAGGTTCCACTTTAATTAAATGCATCCCTGCTTCTTAGTCTCAATTTCCCTTGTTTTTGCTGGGTTATGATCTGGTGATAGGTGGTACAAAGGAGGTTGGGGTCATCTGCATAATAGTCTCTTTCTGTAGCTTACTCATTTTCTTTCATCACCCCTTGCTTCTTATTAATTTTCCTCTGCTCTAGTGTGGGTACCTCTATGGGTTGCAAGCCCTTTGACAGTGTGCCTGCTTCAGTATGGCTTAACCACAGGATGCAGTCCCTTTGGGGCATAGCTGCTCTGGTGTGGAGTAATTCCTTTCAAAATTGCATCTCCACCTGGTACCTGCATTGTCTCCGTCTGTTTCTCCTTCTACCAGCAGCTGCCACTCTTTCTTAAATATGTTTGAGCAGAGGCACCAGGTGTGCCAAGTTTTGGCATGTAATGGATTGTTTACATAATTTTTCACAGCTGGTTGGAACCAGCTATGACTGGCATGTAGTAGTATATGGCCTCTTCCTGCACAGGCCGCCCCTGCAGCCCCCTGTTACCAAACCCCTTTATTTTATGCCCAATACATTCCACCCATTATGTCTGTAAAACATATTTAAGAACTGTTTGAACATACATCCATTATAAACTCGCAACATCATCACAATTTTAATATGCTTACATCATGAACTCTACATACACTACATAGAGCAAATTACTACTGCTTTTAGCAAATTACTTGGGTTGCCAAGGAAGTGACAACTGGGTCTGAGTATGTGCAACAACAACACTGGGGTCAGTAGAGAGTGCTGTAGTTGGTTTCATCCTGTGCAAACCACACTTCTTCCTATTCTAAAACTGCAAAGCTTTCCTGTCCCATCTGTCCATCTGCAGTGGTTAAGAAAGTCAATCCTGAGGATGGCAGGGGCAGTAGGGCCAGTGGCAGCAGGTAGGGAGTGCTAATCTTGTCTATTCAAACTGAGGCTCCCTTCCACTAGAGCTAGGCATGTCTCTCCTCCAGTTGTTCCTTGAATGACTACGCTTCTTCACTGCTACACAATTGTTGTGGTTTAACTCCAGCTAGCAAAACACCACAAAGCCGCTCTCACAAATTCCCCCTCCCCTCCTCTAGTGGAGGGGAAGAATCAGAGGAAAAAGAAATAAGGAAGCTTGTAAAATTGAGATAAGAACTATTTATAATTAAATCTAAATGAATATATACAAATACTACTAATAATAATTAATACAAAATAAAACATATGATAGAATTTCTCACCACCCACTGACCAATGCACAACCAGGTGCTGAGTAGTGAGAGTCAGAGCCAGAGAGCCCAAGAGCCGCAGCCTGAGGGTCGGAGACCGAGAGCTGTCGCAGCAGATTCCGAATGAACCCTATCAGTGATAGCACGACAGGAAAAACTAAACAAACCCAACTCCCTCACAAACGAGCCAGCACAGGAGTTAGAAAAGCAGCTAACGCAGGAGTCGGGGAGTGTTAGTAAGTGTACGGGAGTAAACGAGCAAGTGAGTAAGGGCGAGAGTAATGGCTCCTGGACCCCCTCCTCGCCTAAGCCCCGAGCATGACGTACTATGGAATGAAATACTTCCTTGGTCAGTTTGCGTCAGCTGTCTGAACTGTGTGTCCCCTACACTGCCTGTAGCGAGACAGCGAGAGCTGGGAATGCAGCTGCAGTGTCAGAAGCGGAGAGAGACCTTGAATTCAATGCAGGCATTCCCCAGCCCCAGCTAAGACCTTATCAGTACTTCTCTCAGCATCCAGGAACATAGCTCTCTGGCAGCTATTCTAAAGAGAGTTAACTCTTTCCTGACTGAACCCAGCACAACAATGAAGGCAGTAAAGCAGCCAGTGGAGAGCCCACACTGGATCAGGGTCCTAGCAGGAGCTGCAGCTTGTGGGGGACCCATGCTTGAGCAGCCTTTTCCTGAAGGAGTGTACCCCATGGAACAGAACCATACTGGAGCAGTTCTTGAAAAAATGCAGCCTGTGGGAAGGACCCCATGCTGGAGCAGGGGAAAATGTGAGGAGGAAGAAGCACCAGAGAGGAACTGTTACAAACTGACTGTAACTCCCATTCCACATCCCCCTAATGCTACTCAGGACAGGGAGGAGGAGACAGAAGAGTCAGGAACAATGGAGTGAAGTTGAGTTTGGGGAGAGGAACACATTTTCAGTTTTGTCTTTGTTTCTCACCATCCTACTTTATTTTTAACTGTCAATAAATTAAATTAATCTTCACTAAATCAAGTCTGTTTTGCCCATGTTGGGCCTGTAACAACAGTAGTTGGTAAGCAATCTTCCTGTCTTCATCTCGACCCACAAGCTTTTTTTCATCTTATTTTCTTCCCCTGTCCTGCTGAGGAGGGGTGTGGGAAAGCAGCTGGGTGGGTACCTTGCAGCCAGCCAAGGTCAACCCACCACAGTAATATTAATCCATGCTGGAAGGTAAGTAGTAATAGTTACTCTGTTGTTATAATTTGACATCATAAAGCATATGCTTTCTTCTCAGAACTAGGACTTACAAGTATTCTGCTATTTTGGCTATTGTTAATTTTGCAGAATAGCCAGAGGGGAGCGAGGAAAATCCTTTCATCTACAAAAGAATTTTATGATATTGTGCTGGGTTCAGTCAGGAAAGGGCTAACTCCCTTTACTCTGGTTGCCAAGAAACTATGTTGCTGGACAGTAAGTGAAAACATTGATAAGGCCTCAGCTGGTGCTGGGGGTGGCTTGTACTGAACTCAAGGTCTTTTGTCCGCTTCGGATACTGTAGCTGACCCAGACTAACCAAGGAAGTATTTCATCCCATAGTACGTCATGTTCCCGTCTTTTTGGGTGGGGAAGAGGGTCCGGTAGCCATTACTCTTCCCTTCTCTCTCTCTCTCTCCCTTACTCCCTTGCTCGTCTCTCTGGGCACTTGCTAACCCTCCTGCGTTAGCTGCTTTGCTAACTCCTGTGCTGGCTCCTTTGTGTGGGAGCTGGTGGATTGTTTTGAGTTTTCTGGCTGTGTTATCAGTGATAAGGTTTGCTCGGAATCTGCTGCGTAGGCTCCTGGGCTCCGGCCTTCAGGCCGCAGCTCTCGGGCTGCGATCGCTCTCGGGCTGTGGTTCTCTGGCTCTCTGGGTCTGATTTTCATCCCTCAACATCTGGGTGTGCATTGGTCAGTGGATGGTGGGAAATTGTATCATATTGTATCATATTGTACTATATGTTTCATTTTCTACTATTTTAAGTATTTATTATTAGTAGTACCTGTATGTATTGATTTAGATTTAATTAGTAAATAGTTCTTATCTCAATTTTACGAGCTTCCTTATTTCTTTTTCCTCCGATTCTTCCCCTCCACTGGAGGAGGGGAGGGGGATTTGTGAGAGCGGCTTCGTGGTATTTTGCTAGCCGGAGTTAAACCACGACAGATATGCAGTCTGGAGATTGTATTACTGGTGGCAATACTTGATCCATGATTCTGTAAATATCTTTCAATTAAGTTTAGAAAGCTTGAAGTAGACATTTCATTTAAAAATCTTCTAGCTGCACAGTATCATGTTTAGTCACTGTTGTGAATATAATATTGCTTTTAAGATGCCTTCTATCTCAGTGTTCTATTTGGGAGTCAAAGCCTTCTGATTATTATATGATCCATAAATTCTGTCAGTTTTCTTGTCATAAACAGCATGTTTGTTTTCCACACAGACCTATGGTCAAGGGATTGAATTTATCTGTCAAAAACAAAAAGAGTTTGTGAAGAGGTCTGTAGAATCCCAATGGAATCTAGCAGAAGCCCAGCAGAAACTTGGTAGTTTAGCACTACACAATTCAGAATCCACAGATCAGGAATATGCTAAAGCACAGACTGAAGCTTCAGAACTGAGACACAGAGAGGAAGAGTGGAGAAGAAAAGAAGTGCTAATACAGAGGGAACAACAGAATCTGTGGAATACAGATTCTTTTAGTAAGGAGGTATTTAATAAGGTATGACGTATAAATGTGTATGAAAACAATTATAAGCCTTTTTTATTCCATTTATTTCTCATCTTGAGTGTTTTCTATATCTAGTATATTGCTTATTGTAATGTATTGAATGTTTGTATTTCTTATTTTGCCCTGTTAAAGGGGACATGTTGCATTGATAACATGAATGTGTATGACACTTCTCTTTTAATTGGGAATCAGAACTTATATTTGTCACTTATAGCAACTGTTGCCAAAAACAAGGATGAACAATAGTTCTTCACATGAAGTTTGGTTCTTTGTTATGCCACATTCTCACATTTGAAACATGCAGTTTGCCTCTAAAAACATTAATTTGTTAATACAGATTATTTTAGCACAAACTGTCTTCTTAGTAAATGCCAGTTTTGTTTTCAGCACTTAACTTGAATATGAACCATTAATGCATGGTTTTTCTTAATTTCACTGAGTTAGGTTCATCAGGGCTAGATGGTGTAGATAGTGTTTATAGATCGTTAAGGTCCTACTAGTGTGTAGAACTTTGAGATAGAATATTGTTCAGAAGAAGAATATGATAAGGCTTTTTCACCCTATTATTAATTACACAAGCTGTGTTTTGGTAGATAACCATCTTGAGTATATTAATTGTATGCATGTGTTTGCTGGACTATGCTTAAAACTAGAACATTGCCCTTTAAATAGTAATGAATTAAATTAATCCTATAGTTCAAAAAAGGTATATGTGGAGATTCTATGATAGTTTTTTCTTATCTTTAGAGTTTTATTAGTCAGTATAAAAGAAAAGAAGTAGAAGATGAAGATACATCGAAATCATTTACACAGAAGCATGAACAAAAGATTAGATACTTTGGTAAGTATGTTGCTTTCAACATTTTGTAGTTTAGCCTCCTGTAGAATTTGTGTGTATTTTTTTTCATCATCATTATTATTGTACAAAATGGATGCTAACAAATGAAACATCTGGCAAGGAGAGTATCTAGATTCTTGTTTCTCAGGACAAAAGATGTGGCATCATAACAAATAACCATGTAAAAGTAAAGGAAACTGTAAATTGCAGAAGTCTGTTAGTTCCTATCATCAATGAGAACTTCTTGAGTCAACATAGAACTGAAAAAGTTTTTCAAGTCATGAAAACTAAAATTCTAGCAACTTTTTTCTGCTGTTCCATGGGAAGTGATAGGGGCATTAATGGAGATGTAGTTCCTGCATGTAAAAGTGTCTGGGACTGTCTGTACCTGCCTCCTATAAATAGCTGGAGTTTTGCAGTCTGTTAATCTATGAGGGGGATGAATGATAAAAGGTAAATATCTGCAAAACAGCTGTTAAGACTACAACTTCAACCACTGAGTTGGCTCTCTTGTTTTGACCTTAATGCTTGAACTTGGTTATAAAAATGGATTTGTATTTCCTAAAACCTAGCCAACCACGTCAGAAGCATATTCATTTTAGACTATGATTATGTTTTCATTTCTATTTGTCTTACTTGCAAGTACTTAAAGAACTTTTCTGTCAAAATCACTGAATGTGAATCTCCATCAATCAACTTAGTTATACTATCAAATTCTTTACAAATAGGTATAGATACTACTTTGTTACAGTGTGTGAAAACCATTTACAGTTAACCTGTGTTTAACACTGCAAGAGATACAGTAAAAATAAGATTTTAACAGTAGCAGCTAACTATATTTCAATATCTTTACAGTTTGAGCATACCTTATTGGTACTGCTCTTTCAGCACTGGGAGGTGTTTTAAAAACAACAAAAAATTTTAGTTGAGTTTTATTTGCATGCTGTTCTTCTGAGGTAACAATGAAGTGTGAAGGAGATATTGTAGTAGCATGTAAATATGAATAACATCTTCACTTCATTAAATCACTTCTCCATATTGAATGTGTTAATTCATGTTGGTTTTTTGTTGGGTTTTTTTTTGTTTTTTTTAATCAGGTATGCTGAGTAGATGGGATGACAGTCAAAGATTTTTGTCTGACCACCCATATCTTGTATGTGAAGAAACAGCTAAATATCTCATCTTATGGTGTTTTCATCTAGAAGCTGAACAGGTACTAGGAAGACCTTTAAACTGCTTAAAAGCATGCAGTTTCTCACACTACAGAAAAGCTGTCCAAATTGATGAGCCATTTAATTACTCTTCTCCCTGTCTTCCCATGTCCATGTTGCCATACTGAAGTAAGCCCCCAAAACACATTACTACATTAGATCTAGTCTCAGCTAATTAAGTCCCTTTGCTTCTGTCAGCATCAGGTCTTTTCACTTTAGGAATCAAATGCAAAGATGTTGCTGAATTTTAGATGGAGTTATACTTCTAAAGAGATTTTCTGTAATTATGTAATTTCTCTTTTCAGAAAAGAGCTCTGATGGAACAAATAGCACACCAAGCAGTTGTGATGCAGTTTATTATAGAAATGGCCAGAAATTGTAATGTGGATCCAAGAGGCTGTTTTCGTCTGTTTTTCCAAAAAGCCAAAGTAAGTCAGAACTTGTATAACACTGAGAGAAACTCTTGATACCCTTGCAAGGGATAAGTGTTCTGAAGGAGCTTTCTTCCTGACAGTTGGAAGTTAAATATGTTACTGACTGAATCAAGCCTATGGGGAAGTGGTGTTTTGTTGGCAGTTCATTCTAGGATTAATGTTTTATGTGATCCTGATCTTGAGAATGGAAGTTCCATGTAGTCTTGTTAGGCCAGAGGGAAAGCAGAACATAGCATGGGAACTACAGGAGTGTGGAATAGTGAAGTGCTACCTAAATATACAGTGGCAAACATGAATGTATCTAAGGACCGAGTGTCCTGTTTCGCTTATCATAATGCCTCTCTGTGCAGTTCATGGCAGGGCCCAATTCGGAGTCTGTTTCTCTTCAGTCAGTCATAGTTAGCTCTGTAATGCTTAGAGAGGGAGAGATGCGAGAAGACTGAAGCTGTGGTTTGATGCAGGTTCTATATTTTAAGTTATACAAGACTGAAGAATCAAGTCATGCATGGTCACACTCGGAGTTGTGGTCAGTGGCTCAATGTCCAAGTGGAGACCAGTGATGAGTGGCATTCCTCAGGGGTCCATATTGGGATGGGCGCTGTTTAACATTTTTGTTGGCCACATGGACAGTGGGACTGAGTGCACCCTCAGCAAGTTTGCCAATGACACCAAGCTGTGTGGTGCGGTCAACAGACTGGAGGGAAAAGATGCCATCCAGAGGGACCTTGACAGGCTGGAGGGGTGGGCCTGTGCCAATCCCAAGCACGAGTGAAGGCTGGGTGGAGAATGGCTTGAGACCAGTCCTGAGGAGAAGGACTTGGGGGTAATGATGGATGAAAAGCTGAACATGAGCCAGCAGTGTGCGCTGGCAACCCAGAAAGCCAACCGTATCCTGGCTGTATCCAGAGAAGTGTTGCCAGCAGGTTGAGGGAGGTGATTCTCCCCCTCTACTCTGCTCTCGTGAGGCCCCACCTAGAGTACTACGTTCAGCTCTGAGGTCTCCAACATAAGAAGCATCTTGGCCGGTTAGAGTGAGTCCAGAGGAGGGCCACGAAGATGATCAGAAGGCTGGAGCACCTCTCCTATGAAGAAAGGCTGAGAGAATTGGGCTTGTTCAGCCTGGAGAAGGCTCCAGGGAGATCTTATTGCAGCCTTCCAGTACCTGAAGGGGGCCTACAAGGAAGCTGTGTGTGTGTCTTTTTACAAGGGCCTGTAGTGACAGGACAAGGGGTAATGGGTTTAAACTGAAAGCAGGGAGATTTAGATTAGATATCAGGAAGAAGTTCTTCACTATGAAGGTGGTGAATCACTGGAACAGGTTGCCCAGAGAAGTTGTGGATGCCCCATCCCTGGCTGTCTTCAAGGCCAGGCTGGCTGAGGCTTTGAGCAACCTGGTCTAGTGGAGGGTGTCCCTGCCCATGGCAGGGGGGTTGGAACCAGATGATCTTTAAGGTCCCTTCCAACCCAAACCATTCTATGATTCTTTAAAACAAAACAAAAACTAGCATTCCTGAATCTTCTTTTTAAGTGGACTGGTGCTAATGTTGTTATTGACTTGTGTAAACAATTATCCTTCAATGAGTATAATATGCTTTACGGCAGAACCTTTTATTAGCAGTATGTATGCTTATAACTAGAAGTAAATCTGGCTGAAATGAAAAATATTTCACTATTCTCTTTACAGGCCAGGGAAGAAGGCTATTTGGAAACTTTTAAAACTGAGCTTCAAGCATTCAAATCAAGAGTGAGAATCTGTTCACAGTCTCAAGGCTTTCAAGCTATGTCACTACAGAATCCCACTGTCTACACTGGTATTGTAGAAGGGCTGCAGTCTTTGTCACAGGTAGGCTTTTGAGTTCCAGAAATTAATATAACTCTATTAGGAATAAATTTTTGCTACGTTCTTGAGAATATGTACTTCTTGAGATCTAGGAATAGGCCTCTCCATACTTGGAGCACTTTTAGTTCTAATGTGCACTATTATCAATATGCAAGAGAGAGTTTCTCAAAGCTCTCACACCTTATAGTGTCAAAAGGTATATGTTAGTTCAGTGCCCTTAAGAAGCTTCTTGACATTCACATTATGATATTACCATCTGTGGTGGTGTTTGTTTTTTTTTTTAAAGAAATTATATTTTATTGCAAATTTATCTTAAGACAGGCAAAATGAAGAGCTTGACAGTTCTCTATAAGTGTATGTATGTATTGAGATTAAGCTTTCATTTCTTCATGTGTTGCAGAATGCATATGATCTACAAGGTTGCATACTCAGAAGTGTCTGCAATATAAACTCAACGCTACAAAAGGATGAAGAACCCAAAATGATGGACACAGTATAGCACTGTTAAAATTGAGGCAAAGTAGCCTTTTTTATTACAAGGAAAAAGAATGTGGCTATTTTCTTGATGCATTTTTATGTGTATTGCACTTTATTTTTGGTGTTTGAGTGGTGGTGGGGTTTGTGGATTTGGAGGGAGGGTAATCCAGAAATACTTGTAATAATGTTTGAAAATATGCTGCTAGGTTTTTGGTTGTCTATGAAGAATGGGGTTCTCATTGCCAAACGTGAAACTGGATGTGTTTTATGCTACTAAATTTGCCTTTCATGACTTTTGGAATTAAAGTATGAAAAAGAAATTGCACAAATACAGTGTTTACAGTAAGTGATAGATTTCTGGTGGAATCTGCTATTGTTCTTAGGTATGGGTATGTCTTATTCTATGAATATTTGAGATCATAGTTATACTCCTGCTATATTGCTGGTATAGCTCTTAAATCTGGTTTTATTATTAATAGCAATAAATTGGTATGACGTCAGTATTGCGGATCCGGGTGGCGTCAGTTAAAACACTTCCTCTCTGCCTCTTCTGAGAGGATTTAAATGTCACATTTTACTTTCATAAAACAATCTAGTGTGTTATTCCCTCCCCCCCCCCCCCCCCCATATAACTAACAATAGCGTACATATGATCTTTGAGTTTTATGGTAACTGAGAAGCTTTCTTTTTCATTTTTTAAGACTTCTTAAATAAACTAAATTTTTAAAACTCTTAACGCTAGATCTGTAATGGAGTGAAAACTATTAGATGAAGAGAACAAAAGGGAATCTTCAGGTACAGTGTGTGAGATGAGACTCTGCTTTCAGCAAAAAAACTTGATCACAGTCAAGAGCCAAACACTTGTAAGTCAAGTTTTGGTAGGTATTTCATAAGCTGCTAAACTAAAGCTCTTTTTATTAAGTGAATAATTTCTGAAAATATCAACTTAAATACTGAGAAATAGGAAGATCTTTAAAAGTCTTCTGTTTTAGAATCTTAGGTCCAAATAGTATTCCCAGAACAAGCCTGGTGTCAGAGCCTCTGCAATCCAAAATTTCTACCAAACTTTTCAAACTTGCTGCTTCTATAGCAGCTCTGTCTATAAACAGCTGAACTATTTCAAAGAAGAGTCTGTACCTCAAATATCAGTATAAATATTTGCTTCTGTCGTAGTTTGACGACAAGCCTGCTCTACCACCCCGGTCCCCCACACACACCTCCTCCCGGCGAGGAAGGGTCGGAGGAACAAACCAGGAAAAGCCCGTAGGAGTTGAGATAAGAACTATTTAATTATATAAATGAAACTTAGGGAGTTACTAACAATGCTAGTGCTAATGAATAATTTAAGGAACGGAGGAAGAGGGTAGAACAAATGATACAGGATCCCACCCCAAGAAGGGAAAAAAGGAAAGAAAACCCCACCCGAAGGGAGCAAACCCCCCACGAAACCGCCCGGGGGCCGAGAGAGTAAGAGAGAGAGAAAAAAAAACTTTCAAACCCCGACTCCCAGACCGATCTGCCCGGCAAGACGCTGGCTCTGCCTGCAGCACCAACCACTCGCCACGAGGTCCCACAACAAACAAACCCCCAGCCCCCTCGGCCGGAAGCCCCCTCAGACCCTTCCCCTTCCCAGGGTCGTGTCCAACCACAAGCCTTTCCACTCACATCCCCACCCCCTCCCCGCTGGTCCTGCCGTGCCGCAGGTCCTGGGCTGGCACTACCTATGCAGCTTGATGTGCTATGGGGTGAAGCAAAACATAGACTAGCTGGTGCAAAGCTAAGACACTAATCCACCCCTTTTGATTCACCACATCCACATCAAGCTCACCTCCCACAGTATTCCATAATCTCCCATCAGCCCGCTTCCCCTTTCCCATCCCATCCCACACAGATATCATTCCCTTAGTCTATGGACCATCTTGGCAAACGATCCATTAGTCCATGAATTCAGATTCCATCAGGTGTGGGGTCACTCAGGACAGGCAAAGGCAGATGGGTTGTGTGGGATCGCTGGGCGCTGAAGCCAGCTCAGGACACATCACTGCTGTGCTCCTGGCTAGGCCGGACCTCTGTAGGGTGGGGTGGTTTTCTGCCAGAGCGGGTGCCTGTAACATGAAGCTCAGAGAACAGGGGTTAGTGGCAGCAATTCATGTCCCTCATGTAATTATGGGCTGTTTTCTCCCAGAATCAAATCCCCCTGGGGCACACAGCGGACTTCCCCATCTTCTCTCATTACCCACCAAGTGTGCCCAGGTCCTTGAGCAAAAGCAACCCCACGGATGGGTTTGCCTTTGCCCAAGGTGGGAGTAACCCAAACTGTTTTCCCCAGCATGCTTCTAGTATGTACTACAGGGACCTTATCTCCTTCTACCGTCCGTAGAGGGTTTGAGTGTGCAGGGCCAGCTCGATTGACGGATCCCCTGGTATTAACTAACCACGTGGCCTTTGCCAAGTTGGCATCCCAATTCTTGAGTGTTCCACCCCCCATTGCTCTCAGGGTGGTCTTTAGCAGCCCATTGCACCGCTCGACCTTCCCTGAGGCAGGTGCATGGTAGGGAATGTGGTACACCCACTCAATTCCATGTTCCTCAGCCCAAGCGTCTACGAGGCTATTTCGGAAATGAGTCCCGTTATCTGATTCAATTCTTTCCAGGGTGCCGTGTCGCCACCGGACTTGCCTTTCAAGGCCCAAGATAGTATTTCGGGCAGTGGCATGGGACACTGGATATGTTTCTAGCCACCCCGTGGTTGCCTCCACCATTGTGAGGACATGGCACTTAGCCTGGCGGGTTTTGGGGAGGGTGATATAGTCAACCTGCCAGGCCTGCCCGTACTTGTATTTCAGCCATCACCCCCCATACCAAAGAGGCTTTACCCTCTTGGCTTGTTTGATGGCAGCACGTCTCACATTCATGGATAACCTGAGCAATTGTGTCTATGGTCAAATCCACCCCTCGGTCACGAGCCCACCTGTACGTGGCATCTCTCCCCTGGTGGCCCGAGGTGTCATGGGCCCACCTAGCCATGAACAGCTCACCTTTATGTTGCCAGTCCAGATCCACCTGAGCTGCTGCAATCTTAGCAGCCTGGTCTACCTGCTGATTGTGCTGGTGTTCTTCAGTGGCTCGGCTTTTGGGCATGTGGGCATCGACATGATGCACCTTGACGACCAGGTTGTCTAGACGGGAAGCAATGTCCTGCCATAGTGTGGCAGCCCAGATGGGTTTGCCTCGGCGCTGCCAGTTGCTCCGTTTCCACTGTTGCAGCCACCCCCACAGAGCATTTGCCACCATCCAGGATTCAGTGTAGAGATAAAGCACTGGCCATTTCTCTCGTTGAGCAATGTCCAAAGCCAGCTGGATGGCCTTTACCTCTGCAAACTGACTCGATTCCCCTTGGCCTTCTGCAGTCTCTGCAACTTGTCGGGTTGGACTCCACACAGCAGCTTTCCACCTACAATGTTTCCCTACAATGCGGCAGGACCCATCCGTGAACAGGGCATATTGCTTCTCGTCTTCTGGCAACTGGTTATACAGAGGGGCTTCTTCAGCCCGTGTCACCTCCTCCTCTTGTGACATCCCAAAGTCTTTGCCTTGCCGGCCAGTCCATGATCACTTCTAGGATTCCTGGGCGACTGGGGTTCCCTATACGGGATCGCTGTGTGATCAGGGCAGCCCACTTACTCCATGTAGCATCGGTTGCATGATGAGTGGAGGAGACTCTGCCTTTGAACATCCAGCCCAGCACTGGTAGTCGAGGTGCCAGGAGGAGCTGTGCTTCAGTTCCAACCACCTCTGAGGCAGATCGGATTCCCTCATAAGCTGACAGTATCTCTTTTTCAGTTGGTGTGTAGTGGACCTCAGATCCTCTATATCCCTGGCTCCAAAATCCAAGGGGACGACCTCGGGTCTCTCCTGGATGTTTCTGCCAGATACTCCAGGTAGGGCCATTCTCCCCGGCTGCGGTGTAGAGCACATTCTTTACCTCTGGCCCTGTCTGGACTGGTCCAAGGGCTACTGCATGCACGATCTCCTGCTTGATCTGTTCAAAGGCATGTTGCTGCTCAGGGCCCCATTTGAAATCGTTTTTCTTCTGGGTCACTGCATAGAGAGGGCTGACAATTTGACTGTAATTTGTAACATGCATCTGCCAGAAACCCACAACACCTAGGAAAGCTTGAGTTTCCTTTTTGCTTGTTGGTGGGGACATGGCTGTGATTTTGTTAATCACGTCCATCGGGATCTGGCGACGTCCATCTTGCCATTTTACTCCCAGGAATTGAATCTCTCGTGCAGGACCCTTAACCTTACTTTGCTTGATGGCAAAACCAGCTTTCAGCATAATTTCGGTAATATTCGTCCCCTTCTCAAAAACTTCGTCAGCTGTGTCGCCCCATCCAATGATGTCATCAATGTACTGTAGATGTTCGGGAGCTGCACCCTATTCCAGTGCGGTCTGGATCAATCCATGGCAGATGGTAGGGCTGTGCTTCCACCTCTGGGGCAACCGATTCCAGGTGTATTGGATGCCCCTCCAGGTAAAAGCAAACTGTGGCCTGTACTCTGCTGCCAAAGGAATGGAGAAAAAGGCATTAGCAATGTCAATTGTGGCATACCACTTGGCTGCCTTTGACTCCAGTTCATATTGGAGTTCCAGCATGTCCGGCACGGCAGCACTCAGTGGTGGCGTGACTTCATTCAGGCCACGATAGTCCACTGTCAGTCTCCATTCTCCATCAGACTTATGCACTGGCCAGATGGGGCTGTTAAAGGGTGAGCGGGTTTTGCTGATCACCCCTTGGCTCTCCAGCTGACGAATCAGCTTCTGGATTGGAAGCAAAGAGTCTCTGTTAGTGCGATACTGTCACCAGTGCACTGTTGTGGTGGCAATTGGCACCTGTTGATCTGCAACCTTTAGCAATCCCACAACAGATGGGTCCTGTGAGAGACCAGGAAAGATGGACAGCTGCTCAGTTTCATTAGTCTCTATAGCAGCTCTCCCAAAAGCCCACTGGTACCCTTTTGGGTCCTTAAAGTACCCTCTCTTGAGATAGTCTATGCCAAGGATGCAGGGGGCATCTGGGCCAGTCACAATAGGGTGCTTTTGCCACTCCTTCCCAGTCAGGCTTATTTCAGCCTCCAACACAGTCAATTGTTGGGAACCCCCAGTCACACCAGAAATACTGATGGGTTGTACCCCCTTATAGCTTGATGGCGTGAGGGTACACTGTGCACCCGTGTCCACTAGAGCCTTATACTGCTGTGGCTCTGATGTGCCAGGCCATCGAATCCATACAGTCCAGTAAACACGGTTGTCCCTCTTCTCCACCTGGCTGGAGGCAGGGCCCCTCTAAAAGTGATCTGATTCACAGTCACTCATGTCTTGGAGGAATGGATTATTGCTTCGTTGCTGTTTGGCTATGGGATCAACAGTTTTGTTGGAAGAGTCCTTACTTGTGAGCTTTTTCCCTTTCAGTTCACATACTCGTTCCTCTAAGTGAGAGGTAGGTTTTCCATCCCACTTCCTCATGTCCTCTCCGTGGTCTCGTAGGTAAAACCACAGGGTACGGTGTGATGGATACCTTTTATATTCCTTACTTTGACTAGAGGAACGCTTCCTCCTAATAACTGAGACACTGGCTCATGCAGGTGGGGATTGGAACATCTCCCTTCTGAATTGCTTAAACTCCTTGGACAGTTCCTCTATAGCTGAGACACAGGCCCACATGGGGGAAGAGACTGTCCCCTCATATCCCCGGAACTTTTGAGCCAACTCCTGCACTACTGGATCTTCATCCCTTTGCCACGTCAATACTGCAAATATGGCAGCTAACGAGGGTGGTCCATTCTGCATTAACTTCTGCCACATGGGTCGTGTGCACCTGATTCTATCTGGATCTATCTTCCCATCATCACCATAAACTAACTCTAGCACAGCTAGTTCCCTCACGTACTGGATAGCTTTCTCCATGGTGGTCCATTTGTGTATGCGGTATGGCACGTCTTCCTTAAAGGGATACCTTTCCCTCACACTATCCAGGGGCTTACATTCTGTGTCTCCCTCCCAATTGCTCTGTTAATGCCACTCTCTCTAGCAAGTGACCCCAGCTGCTTGGCTTCTCTACCCTCTAATTCAATGCTACTGGCCCCATTATCCCAGCAGCGGAGTAGCCAGGTCATAACATGTTCACCTTGCTGATGGCCAAAGTCTCTCTGGATATCCTGGAGCTCCTTCAAGGCTAAAGATCGCATGGTTATATCTGCGTCACCATCATCCTCTGTCTGTCACTGTCCTTTGGGATGGCCCTGCTGTCTCCCCCTCCACCTGCACCAGATATCCTGATTTACATTTCCATTTCTTTTTCTGTACTGGGTCAACTAACACTGGTGCTGGTTGATGCTGGCAGTACCACACAGGGGTTTGCACGGCTGCATTGCACCCTGCAGTGTGTAGGGCTGTTGTGGGAGGTGGAGCTGCAGCAGAAGGCGGAGCTGTTGTGGGTGGTGGAGCTGCAGTGGGAGGAAGAACCACACTGGGAGGCGGAGCTGCAGCAGAACGCAGAACCGCAGTGAGAGGTGGAACCATTGTGGAAGGAGGAGCCACACTGGGAGCTGGAGCTGCAGCAGAAGGCAGAGCTGTTGTGGGAGGTGGAACCACAGTGGGAGGTGGAGCTGGTGCAGGGGGTGCAGTGACTGCAGTGTCCATCGAGAAGAGTTGATGTTGCTGCAGGACTGGATGACGCAGAGGGTGCACTGGCTGTAGTGTCCGTTAAGTGGTGTTTACGTCGCCGTGGGGGTGGAGTCAGTGCGTAGGATGGGCTACTTGTGAGCGGTGATGTAGCCATGGGGGACGAAGCCGGCACACAGGGCCTGCTTCTTCCCCAAACACCAGTAGCAGATGGGGCAGTATTCCAAAACATTTCTTTAACTTTACACAGGAGCACAAGAACATTCAAAAATGTACTGATCACTAACCACAGTTCACCCCGAGACCATGAAAAATTTCCCAAATACTCATACACTTGTGCCATTGACCATAGAGAAGAGGTAGAAAATTGGAATAATTTCCACACATCCACCCAACTGAATAATTCTTTCACATGCAACCCACTAAATAATTTCTCCTCTACAGGCTGTGTCCCAGAGGAGAAAAGGGGAAAGGTGTAATTGGTGAAAGTCCCTATGAGATGACATGAGAAACACGCAAATGCTGCCAGTACTGCACACAGATACATGATTGTTCCCCAAACCAGTAGTATACAGACCAGCCAAATCAGACTCTTCAGTCTGGTCAGAGCATACATGATCAGTATCATAAGGAGCACCCAAGGCAGTAAATCCCATCGTTCTATCATCAACTTAAATATCCAGGAACTTAACGTGCTGACCAGCCACCACAACATCTCTGTAACAAATACTTTGCACACAATCTGCTTTAACACACAATAATCAGATCTGTTCTTATCTCAACCCTTCAAGCCCCACGTTGGGCACCACAAAGGACTGTCGTGGTTTAACTCCGGCTAGCAAAATACCATGAAGCCGCTCTCACAAATCCCCCTCCCCTCCTCCAACAGAGGGGAAGAATCGGAGGAAAAAGAAATAAGGAAGCTTGTAAAATTGAGATAAGAACTATTTACTAATTAAATCTAAATCAATATATACAGATACTACTAATAATAAATAATTAAAATAGTAGAAAATGAAACATATAGTACAACATGATACAATATGATACAATTTCCCACCATCCACTGACCAATGCACACCCAGATGTTGAGTGATGAAAATCAGACCCCGAGAGCCCGAGAATCACAGCCCGAGAGCGATCGCAGCCCGAGAGCTGTGGCCTGAAGGCCGGAGCCTGGGAGCTAACGCAGCAGATTCCGAGCGAACCCTAACAGTGATAACACAGCCAGAAAACTCAAAGCAACCCACCAGCTCCTACACGAAGGAGCCAGCACAGGAGTTAGCAAAGCAGCTAACACAGGAGGGTTAGCAAGTGCCCGGGAGTAAACAAGCGAGGGAGTAAGGGAGAGAGAGAGAAGGGAAGAGTAATGGCTACCGGACCCCCTTCCCCGCCCCAAGAGACCGGAACATGACGGACTATGGAATGAAATACTTCCTTGGTCAGTTTGGGTCTGCTACAGTATCCAAAGCGGACAAAAGACCTTGAATTCAGTACAGGCCATCCCCAGCACCAGCTGAGGCGTTCTGTGCTGGGTTCAGTCAGGTTAACTCCCTTTACTCTGGTTGCCAGGGAACTGTGTTGCTGGACGCTCAGAGAAAACATTGATAAGGCCTCAGCTGGACCCTAGCTTACTCTCGCTTGTTTACTCCCGGGCACTTGCTAACCCTCCTGCGTTAGCTGCTTTGCTAACTCCTGTGCTGGCTCCTTCGTGTGGGAGATGGTGGGTTGCTTTGAGTTTTCTGGCTGTTATCTCTGTTAGGGTTTGCTCGGAATCTGCTGCGTTAGCTCCCAGGCTGCGATTGCTCTCAGGCTGTGGTTCTCAGGCTCTCGGGTTCTGATTTTCATCACTCAACATCTGGGTGTGCATTGGTCAGTGGATGGTGGAAAATTGTATCATATTGTATCATATTGTATATATTGTACTATATGTTTCATTTTCTACTATTTTAAGTATTTATTAGTAGTAGTATCTGTATATATTGATTTAGATTTAATTAGTAAATAGTTCTTATCTCAATTTTACAAGCTTCCTTATTTCTTTTTCCTCCGATTCTTCCCTTCCACTGGAGGAGGGGAGGGGGATTTGTGAGAGCGGCTTTGTGGTATTTTGCTAGCCGGAGTTAAACCACGACAGTCCTTTGTGGTGCCCAACGTGGGGCTTGAAGGGTTGAGATAAGAACAGATCTGATTATTGTGTGTTAAAGCAGATTGTGTGCTAAGTATTGGTTACAGAGATGTTGTGGTGGCTGGTCAGCACGTTAAGTTCTTGGATATTTAAGTTGATGATAGAACGATGGGATTTACTGCCTTGGGTGCTCCTTATGATACTGATGATGTATGCTCTTAAACCACGACAGTTAGCTGCTTTGCTAGCTCCTGTGCTGGCTCGTTCGTGTGGGAGATGTTGGGTTGTTTAGAGTTCCTGGCCGTGCTACTGCTGATAGGGCTCGCTCAGAATCTGCTGCGTTAGCTCCCAGGCTGCGGCTCTCGGGCTGTCTGGGTCTGACTGTCACTACTCGGCATCTGGGTGTGCATTGGTCAGTGGATGGTGAGAAATTGTACCATATTGTATCATATGTTTCATTTTCTATTATTTTAATTATTTATTATTAGTAGTAAATAGTTCTTATCTCAGTTTTTACAAGCTTCCTTTTTCCTTTTTCCTCCGATTCTTCCCCTCCACTGGAGGAGGGGAGGGGGATTTGTGAGAGCAGCTTCGTGGTATTTTGCTAGCCGGAGTAAACCACGACAGATAATCAGCTAGATCACTTCGGAATGAAATAGATTGTTTCATTAATTGATCAAAATCTTGTTTGTTTAAGGGTAGATAAATTTCATCTGGAACTTTACCTGTCAGCATCTGTACTCGTTCCCGAGCCTTAACAATCAAAGTAATCAACAAATCTGTGTGGGTAGTAACTGTTCTGTGCAGGCTGCATGGTAAAAGTACCCATTCCAGCCTTTTTACCGAATTCTGACTAACATCATATTGCCCTGTAAGTGCAAGCGGCTGTCTCTTGCCATTAAGCAGATACAATGTAACTGGAAGGTGTGTACAAAAGCGATCTGCTGCTTGTTCTTGTAAATGAGAGCTGTCTTTCTCCAGTGTGTGGGACCTGTCGCACCTCTAACAATGTGAGTTTCATAGCTTGTTCAAGTGCTTGGCGATTCATACCAGCTTGTGCTGTGGCTGTAATGTAGCATCCCTGACCAAGCAATTCATCTGAACCTATATTAACCTCCTGCGTGAGATTTTGCATTGCCTGCTCCGTCACCAAATCATGATATTACGTTGCCCATACAGAATACTGCGCCGCTGTTAACACAGTCTTTAACATCTTCCAGTCATAAGGAATCATTACATAACTACCCCCAATAGCTTCAAACAAGCTAGCAGTATATGCGCTTTGTAAGCCATTCTCTTTTATAGCCTTTTGCAATTCTTTAATCATTTTGTAAGGCAAGGCAGCATACTCCGGAGGTCTTTGCGGCCAATAAATTACAGGACGTGCTCTAAATGTCTCTATATCCCCTTTAGCAAAAGTGGCATCTCAACATTGCTGTATTAATGATTTTTCAGTATGCGCTGTCTTATCAGGAGAGGTAAGATCAATCAAAGGCGTAATCTGTAATGGGGAGGCAGAAGCAACCACAGGCTGACCCTGGGACAGTACTGTTTGGACAGAGGGCGCCAAATTAGCAATAACTTTTACGGGAGGGAGAGGTCGATATAAATCAGATTCCCTCTCAGGATTTATTGGACCGGGATCAAAAGGATCATCAGGTTCAGGATATGTGGCAGTCACATATTCATTTGCTGAATCTCCTTCTTGTTTCCTTTGAAGCAAATTTTCAGCTGGCTGTTTTTGCCGCGCTGTAAACACAGCGCGCCAGGTTATGATAACCTCAGCAGAAACTGTGAGCTGTAATTGTTTCTTACTTGTTATCTCTTCGCCTACTTTCGCCCAGACCTTACTGTCATAGCTCCCTTGTGAAGGGAACCAGGTGCAATGTTCCTTTATCCAAAATGATAAATTAGCAAGCCTAACGGCTCAGAATTTAAAACCCTGTTCCTTTAAAATACGTTGCAAAATTCCTATAAACAATTTATGCTCTTGGGACGCCAACTGTCCCATGGTTCCGTAATCTCGCAACTTACCCGCCCCGCAGGTCTGGTTGCTGATTTCTTAGTAGCTGCAGTGTAGTCTTGTTTCCCCTTGTTAGATTACGGCGCCGTCGCCGGAATTGTAGGCCTCACACACGGGGCACCATTTGCGGCGGCTGAAGACATGAGCCAGGATTCAGTGAACTGACCGAACTCACTATTTTCCCACACGATTCTTTTATAATCACAGATAAGGATTGGACTATGCAGCCAAGAGGAATGCTCCACGTACACGGTACACACACCACGCATCAGTCCCACGCATCCTCCAGAAGCCAGTGTTCTGATCTCTATCATCATGCGTTTCTTTCTATGATTACTTGCTTGTACTTTTGGAAACATTCTGCAAGGCTGGTCCAAGATCCTATTTAATGTTTAATACATTCAACAACGCATCGGAGACAGTAGCTGCTTCAACATCCCACTCCTCTCTCCATGCTGATTCTCTCCACTCTGTTTCTGCTTTCACTGTTGCTTGTCTTTTTGTGTTTTCCCTTCTTAGTTATGTTAATTCACGGAGGCACTCTCTGACTTGCCAGTGGCCAGAGGCAGGTTCAACTTAGACCCAGGGGAGCTTTTCTTGAAGCTTCTCACAGGAACCATTTCTGTAGCACTTCCCCCACTACCAAAACTCCCCATCACAGAAACCCAACACACTCATGTTCAACTTGCTGTCTATATCAAGAGTTCCCAGGTCCTTTTCAGCACAGCTTCTTCCCAGCCAGACACTCCCCAGCCTGTATCTTTGCAAGGGGTTCTTCCTTCCCAGGTGCAAGACTAGGTGCTTGTTCTTGTTGAATTATATGAGGTTCCCATGTGCCCATTCCTCCAACCTGTCTAGGTCTTTCTGAATGGCAACCCTGTCCTTAAGAGCATCATCTGCAAACTTCGCAAGAGTGCACTCTGTTACAACCTCCAGGTCATTGATAAAGATGTTCGTCAAAAAACTTGATAAAGTTGAGGTAAATGTCCACAACTGTAACTGTTTTAATGAAAGTAGGCCATCAGATCAGTCAGGCATGATTTGTGTTTGGTAAATCTATTATGACTGTTTCCAGTAGCCTTCTTCATGTGCCAGAACTGTTTTCTAAGAGGACTTGTTCCATGATTTTCTCAGGGACTGAAGTGAGACTGACCGGTTGGTAGTTCCCCAGATTGTCCTTTTTGGCCATTTTTGATGATGGATGGAACGTTTGCTTTGATCTAGTCATCAAATGACACTGTTAAGGAAAATTGTAACCAAGAAAACTCTCCAAACCAAATGATAGTGCAGAAAGCCGACATCATTGGTTTATTGCAGCACTGGGTGCATGGGGGATATTCTCTCCTATCATGCACACTAAACAGGGTTCTTTGTGCTATATTTATGCACAGAACTTCCAGGGTTAGTAATTTTCCAAGTCCACCCCCTTTACAATGATTGATTAGTAATTTACATACAATTATAATACTGCTGACACATTATTTCCACGATTATGCATGCTCAGGGGAAGGGTCTTCACCTGGGCAAGGGTCTTTCTGACCTATGGGTGTGATTTTTGGTATTATAATGAGCTTTTAATAAGCAAAGTTTGCAAAAAGGTCAAGATTTTTAAACATCTGCTGATTTACCAAAACAATTCTCAGCTTACAAGGACACTGTTGTGGTACTAATGAGCATATACCCTCCTGCTTTTGATAAGCAAGGAGGCCTATCCCTTGTTATCAAGCCTTCCAAACATTGAATTTTCTTGCTAAATTGGCATTGTGCACAGAGCATCGTCAAAACAGCTTAACACACAGAGAAAACATCTCGACTGCTATATTATTCCAGGAGTTAACCTTTGACACTTCAGCTTGTCAGTCTAACACACACAAAGAACATCTGGCCTATGTATAATACTACTATCTTGTTCTAAAAGTTAACTTGCATCAACATAACTATGATTTTTCAGAGATGGTTTTGGAATGGCCTTACAAGGACATATCAGCCAGCTCTCTCAGTACCCTTGGATGCATCCTGTCAGGTCTCACAGATTTATATGCGTAGAGTTCTCACAAATAATCCCGGACTTGATCTTCATCCAATGCTGGTAGTTCTCCTTGAACTCTTTCACTAAGCACGGAGGCCTGAGAGAACTTGCTAGTGAAGATGGATGCCGAGAAGGTACTCAACCTTATCTGTGTCCACTGTCACTAAATCATCCGCCCTATGCAATGGTCCCAGTTTTTCCTTGGACAGCCTTTTACTACTATTGTAGCAGTAGCATAGAGAGTTTTGACAAAAAGGCTAAGATTAGCATGAATAGAGAATGAATAGGAACCCCTGTGTGTGGAAACACCAGAAGGAACATACAGCAGGACCAGGGCTCTCAGAATTGCATGTGTGAATGGCACCCAGATTAGCAGGTCATCACTGACTGCACCCTCAGCAAGTTTACTGATGACACCAAGTTGTGTGGTGTGGTCGACACGCTGGAGGAAAGGGATGCCATCCAGAGGGTCCTGCACAGGCTGGAGAGGTGGGCCACTGCCAACCTCATGGAGTTCAACAAGGCCAAGTGCAAGGTCCTGCACCTGGGGCGGGGCAATCCCAAATACAAGTACAGGCTGGGTGGAGAATGGCTAGAGAGCAGCCCTGAGGAGAAGAACTTGGGGGTAATGGTGGATTAAAAGCTGGACATGAGCTGACAGTGTGCGCTGGCAGCCCAGAAATACAATCATATCCTGGGCTGTATCAGAAGTGGTGTGACCAGCAGGTCGAGGGAGATGATTCTCCCTCTCTATTCTGCTCTTGTGAGACCCCACCTGGAGTACTGCGTCCAGCTGTGGAGCCCTCAAAATAAGAAGGACATAGAGCGGTTGGAACGGGTCCAGAGGAGGGCCCTGAAGATGATCAGATGGCTGGCGCACCTCTCCTATGAAGAAAGGCTGAGAGAATTGGGCTTGTTCAGCCTGGAGAAAAGAAGGCTCTGGGGAGACCTTATTGCAGCCTTCCAGTACCTGAAGAGGGCCTACAAGAAAGCTTGGGGCATGTTGTGACAGGACAAGGGCCAATGGCTTTACATTGAAAGAGGCTAGATTTAGACTGGACATCAGGAAGAAATTCTTCACTATGAGGGTGGTGAGGCACTGGAATAGGTTGCCCAGAGAAGCTGTGGATGCCCCATCCCTGGCTGTCTTCAAGGCCAGACTGGATGAGGCTTTGAGCAACCTGGTCTAGTGGAGAGTGTCCCTGCCCATGGCAGGGGGGTTGGAAGTAGCTGACTGTTAAAGGTCCCTTCCAACCTAAACCATTCTATGATTCTAAGACCCCAAGCACATCTACCAGCCATTACAGAGGACATCCAGATCTGGAAACAAAGAACAGCAAATGAATCCTAACAACTCCTTGTGGTAGTCAGAAAAAATTGTGAGCTTAAATTGTGACTGTTGACAGGCTGCAGCTAATTGTGTGGTGGTGAACATCCAAAACAACTTCAGAACTCTCTAACACAATCCTGCCACTTGCTAGCTGCAACCAGTGGAAGCTGGTTTTAAATTTTCATAACTAACACCTGGACTAAACAAAAGTGTTACAGCCAAATCCTCCAATTCAGAGACAGAACCACCAATTAGGAGCCTGATCCTGTGTTGTGCTTCTGCACATAGACTACTTAAATTGGGAAAACCAGGGGCTTGGGTGTCCAAAAAGAATGGGCATGGAAAGAAGGTGGTGAAGATCCTGGCTGGAGGAAAGATCCTAGAAGTGAGGGGAAGATCAGGGAGATGCATGGAGACAAATGCAGTGGGACATGAAGGAACCTTGGCCAGTAATGCCTGAGACTGGTAACTGTGAGCAGCTGCACAGCACAAAACCAGCATGACTTTCTGCTCAATCCTCCTGGACCAGCAGCGATCTTCATGCTGGGAAGGGATGTAGAGACATAGTGAATGTACTGGTGGGGTTGGGGGTAGAATGAGTGAGTGTGTAAGATAACCAAGTAGGGTAAAAAGATCTAATTTTGTTGTTTCTTAAATAAACCCCAGTATCCAGATCCAGTATGGGTTGTTGTTTGTTCACCTGTGCAATCACAGGGGTGACATAGTGTCGTGGTTTAACTCCGGCTAGCAAAATACCATGAAGCCGCTCTCACAAATCCCCCCTCCTCTCCTCAAGCAGAGGGGAAGAATTGGAGGAAAAAGAAATAAGGAAGCTCGTAAAACTGAGATAAGAACTATTTACTAATTAAATCTAAATATATACAAATACTACTAATAATAAGTAATTAAAATAATAGAAAATAGAACATATGATACAATGTGATACAATTATGATACAGTTGCTCACCACCCACTGACCAATGTACAACCAGGTGCTGAGAAGTGAGAGTCAGAGCCAGAGAGCCCGAGAGCTGTCGCAGCAGATTCTGAGTGAACCCTATCAGTGATAGCACGACAGGAAAAACTAAACAAACCCACCAACTCCCTCCCTCACGAACGAGCCAGCACAGGAGTTAGAAAAGCAGCTAACGCAGGAGTCAGGGAGAGTGTTAGCAAGCGCCAGGAAGTAAATGAGCAAGTGAGAGAGAGTAATGGCTCCTGGACCCCCTCCTCGCCTATGCCCTGAGCATGACGTACTATGGAATTAAATACTCCTTCGGTTAGTTTGGGTCAACTGCCTGAACTGTGTATCCCCTACACTGCCTGTCGCGAGACAGCAAGAGCTGGGAATGCAGCTGCAGTGTCAGAAGCGGAGAAAGACCTTGAATTTGGTGCAGGCATTCCCCAGCACCAGCTAAGATTTATCAGTACTCTTAGTGTAAATCCAGGAACACAGCTTCCTAGCAACCACGATAAAGAGAGTCAACATGTTACCATGCAAAACCCCACATGCCAGCGTCAGTGTCAACTACTGTTAGTGTCATTTGCCCCAGTACAGAAAAAGAAATCAGCCCGTCTAGTAAAGGAGGACATAGCAGTGCTGTCCCAAGAGACAGAGACAAAGGAAGAGGCAGAAAAAATGTAACCACTCGATCTTTATCCCTGAGTGAGCTATGGGATATGTGCAGAGACTTTGGCAATCATCCAGGTGAGCTTATCACCTGGCTGCTCTGATGCTGGGATAACAGGGCCAGTAGCCTAGAATTAGAGGGTAGAGAATCCAAGCAGTACGGATCACTTGCTAGAGAAAGGAGCATTGATAAGGTGATTGGAAAAGGGACACAAAATATAAGCCTATGGAGACAATTCCTGACAACCATGAAGGAAAGCTGTCCCTTTATTACAGGCACAGTGTTCTTATTCTTTGTATATAGGCTGACAAGTGTCAAAGGTTAACCCTTACAATTATATAATAACTGAGATGTTCTTCCTCTATGTTATGCTGACAGTGATGTTGAAGGTTAATTTTTAGAATAATATAGCAGTTAAGATGTTTTTCTGTGTTAAGTTTAGATGACATTATGTTTTACAATAATATTCTGATTTGTAACATGTTCTATTCTAAAGACATTTTGTTAGGATTAGCTTTTTTGACTTTATTCTGTTTTTCACTATGTTACCATATATTTTTACATTTGCACTGTTCTGTTTTGATGAGGATTAGTTGTTTTGACTTTATTCTGTTTTTTCACAATGTTAAGCTATTTTGGACGAGGCTCTAATTTTACTGATGTTTAGATGTTAAGCTACTTTAATGATACTGTATTTCTCATTATTTTGACAATAGCCTGTTTTTCAGTGTCTTTCTCTGCGCACATTGCTGAAAAAACTTTGATAGCAAGAGATGGGCCCCCTTGCTTATCAAAAGCAAGAGGGTACATGCTCATTAGTACCTCATCACTGTCCTTGTAAGCTGAGAAGTGTTTTTGTAGATAACGGGATGTTCAAAGAATTTGTCCTTTTTCTGAACATTGTTCATTAAAGGCTTATTATAATACTAAAAATCATAAAATCATAGAATGGTTTGGGTTGGAAGGGACCTTAAAGATCATCTAGTTCCAACCCCCTGCCATGGGCAGGGACACCTTCCAGTAGACCAGGCTGCTCAAAGCCTCATCCAGCCTGGCCTTGAAGACAGCCAGGGATGGGGCATCCACAGCTTCTCTGGGCAACCTGTTCCAGTGCCTCACCAACTTCATAGTGAAGAACTTCTTCCTGATATATACTCTAAATCTAAATGCTTTTAATTTAAATCCATTACCCCTTGTCCTGTCACTACAGGCCCTTGTAAAAAGACACACCCCCCAGCTTCCCTGTAGGCCCCCTTCAGGTACTGGAAGGCTGCAATAAGGCCTCTGCAGAGCCTTATCTTCTCCAAGCTGAACAAGCCCAATTCTCTCAGCCTTTCTTCATAGGAGAGGTGCTCCAGCCCTCTGAGCATCTTCGTCGCCCTCCTCTGGACTCGCTCCAACTGGTCGATATCCTTCTTATGTTGAGGGCTCCAGAGCTGGATGCAGTATTCCAGGTGGGGTCTCATGAGAGCAGAGTAGAGGGGGAGGTACCTGTTGGTCTGCACCCTTTAGCAATCCCAGAACAGAAGGGTCCTCTGAGAGACCAGGAAAGATGGACAGCTGCTCAATTTCCTCACTCTCTATAGCAGCTATACCCAAACCCACCGGTACCCTTTTGGGTCCTTAAAGTACCCTCTCTTAAGGTAGTCTATGCCAAGGATGCATGGGGCATCTGGGCCAGTCACAATAGGGTGCTTTTGCCACTCCTCCCCAGTCAGGCTTATTTCAGCCTCCAGCACAGTCAGTTGTTGAGAGCCCCCAGTCACACCAGAAATGCTGATGGGCTGTACCCCCCTATACCTTGATGGCATCAGGGTACACTGTGCACCCGTGTCTACTAGAGCTCTGCACTCCTGGGGCTCTGATGTGCCAGGCCATGGAATCCATACAGTCCAGTAAACACGGTTGTCCCTTTCCTCCACCTGGCTGGAGGCAGGGCCCCTCTAATACTCGCGTGCCTCGCTCATGTCCTGGAGAAAAGGATTATTGGACATGTCACTTTGCTCATCCCGTTTAGATACGGGAGCAGCAACTTTTCTGGCAGGGTCCCCACTAGTAGATCTTTTACCTTTCAGTTCATTTACTCGTTGTTCCAGGACAGAGGTAGGTTTTCCATCTCACCTCCTCATATCCTCTCCGTGGTCTCTCAGGTAAAACCACAGGGTACCCCGTGAAGGATATCTTTTGTATTCCTGCCTTGAAGGAGAGAAGCACCTGCTCTTGATAGCCGAAACACTGGCCCGTGGAGGTGGGGATCGGAACACCTCCTCTCGGAGTTCCTTGAGTTCTTTGGACAGTCTCTCCACAGCAGAGACACAGGCCTGTATGGGGGAGGAGAGACTTTCCTCATACTCTCGGAATCGACGCATCATCTCGTCCACGGTTGGTGCCTCGTCCTCTCTCCAAGTTATTATTGAGAGCATGCTGGAGTATGAGGGTGGTGCACTCCGCATTAACTTCTGCCACATGGGCCGAGTTCAGTAGACTTCATCGGGGTCAGTGGATGCTCGTGGGTTGTTTGGGTCTCGGTAAACAATCTCCAGTACTGCCAGTTCTCTTAGGTACTGGATGCCTTTCTCCATGCTGGTCCATCTACGCAGCTGTTGTGGCACATTCTCTCTGAAAGGGTACCTTTCCTTTACACTGGTCAGGAGTCGTTTCCAGAGGCTGACATTTTGTGGCTTATGTCCAATTGCTTTATCAATTCCCCCTTCTCTGGCAAGTGACCCCAGCTGTTTAGCCTCTCTCCCCTCTAGCTCCATACTACTGGCCTTATTATCCCAGCATTGGAGCAGCCAGGTCATGATATGTTCACCTGGGCAGCGGCTGTAGTCTCTACGGATGTCCTGTAGCTCCTTCAGGGATAAGGACCGTGTGGTCACAACAGCTTCATCTTCCATCTCCGACTCTTGAGATGGCCCTGCTCCCATCTCCTTATTGACTGTTTCTGTCACTTGGGATGGCCCTGCTACCTCACCATCCTCGACTATACAGACTGATTTATGTGTGTATTTCCTTTTCCAGACTGGGGCCACTGAGAGTGGTCGCCCCTGACAATAGCACACAAAAGACTGAGGGAGTGAGGCTGCTGCAGAAAGTGGGCTGGTTGGGGGAGAAGACAAACTGGCTGTAACGGGAGGCATTGCCCTTGATGCAGGCATAGTGGAGGGTGGTATGGCAGATTGTGGTGCAGGTGTGCTGGCTTGTGACGCAGACACTTGAGGTGACGCAGACACTTGAGCTGCCGCAGACGCTGGAGCCGCTGCGGGTGCTGGGGCCGTGCGGGCCCGAGTTACGAGCTTGCTCCCGGCACGGCTCCGTGCTGCCCCCTTGCGCATTAAGGCAGCTCGGGTGACTGCACAGACCCTGCGTCTGCCTCGGGCACTGGGATTGGTGGGGGCAGTTCTCCCAAACATTTCCTTACCTGTGCCCAAAGCCACTAAAACATTCACTAGCAAGCTGATCCCTAGCCACAGGTCACCCCAGCCACAGGAAAAATTTCCAAAAAACTCATATGCCTTTGCCATCAGACGGAGAGGAGAGGGGAAAAATTGAAAAAGTTTTTCCACATGCCCCCCAGCACCAAATAACCTCTCCTCGGGCTGTGTCCCCAAGGGGAGAAAGGGAGAGGTGTAATTGTGGAAAACCTCCAGGAGATAAGTCGCAATGTACCAAGGAGCTGACAGTATTAAGTAGAGATAGAGGTAGAGTATCCCTGCCAGCGTCAGCAGCACACAGAATAGCCTGACCAACCCCTCAGCCTGGCTCGCACATAAAAAACCAAGCTAATCACTAACACAGGGGAGCAGATCTTGCCGTTCGGTCAGCAGCTTGAAAAGCCCCGAACTCAGAGCTTAGATGATCCACAACCACATTGTACTGCAGGGCTTATCACACACTATAATCTGTTCCTTATCTCAACTCTCTTGAGCCCCATGTTGGGCGCCAAAGACTGTCATGGTTTTATCACAAGCAGCCGTTCTACCACTCCGCCCCCCCCCCCCCCCCCCAGTGAGGAAGGGTCGGAGGAAAACAAAGAAAGCTCCTAGAAGTTGAGATAAGAACTATTTAATTATATAAATGAAACTGAGGGAGTTACTAACAATGGTAGTGCTAATAAGAAATTAAAAGAACAGAAAAAATAGATCGAATGATACAGGATCTCACCACGCATAGATGGACACAGCCAGATTCCAGGCAAGGCAGGACAATAAATCCAAAAACCCTGAGAAAGGAAAAAAAAAGGAACCAAAATGACGGGAGACACACACACACCCCCCTCCTCAATCAGCCCAGGAGCCGAGAGCAGGGAGAGGAAAAAAACCCCAACTTTCAAACCTTGACTCGTAGATCAATCTGTCTGACAAAAGATGCTCTTTTTGCACTGAGCACCCAGCACTCACCATGAGGGCCCAACAACAACAAAAAAAGCCCCGTGCTGCCCTCTTGGCTTGAACCTCCCCCCACCACCGGGACCCTTCCCCCTTCTGGGTCGTGCCCAACTGTAACCCTTTCCGTCCACATCCTCACCCCTTCCCTGCCAGTTTTCAGTGCCGCGGACACCGGGTTGGCACCACCTATTCAGCTTGATGTATTATGGAATTAAACAAAATACAGACTAACTAACTGGTGCCTGGGACTAAGACAGGCATCCACAACTTCTCTGGGCAACCTGTTCCAGTGCCTCACCACCCTCTCTGTGAAGAACTTCTTCCTGACATCTAATCTAAATCTCCCTGCTTTCAGTTTAAACCCATTACCCCTTGTCCTGTCACCACAGGCCCTTGTAAAAAGACACACCCCCCAGCTTCCCTGTAGGCCCCCTTCAGGTACTGGAAGGCTGCTATAAGGCCTCTGCAGAGCCTTATCTTCTCCAGGCTCAACAAGCCCAATTCTCTCAGCCTTTCTTCATAGGAGAGGTGCTCCAGCCCTTTGAGCATCTTCGTCGCCCTCCTCTGGACTCGCTCCAACTGTTCGATATCCTTCTTATGTTGAGGACTCCAGAGCTGGATGCAGTATTCCAGGTGGGGTCTCATGAGAGCAGAGTAGAGGGGGAGGTGTCCCCCCCCTCAAGCCTTCTCTTCTCCAGGCTGAACAAGCCCAGTTTCATTAGCTACCCCTCACAGGGCATGTGCTCCAGCCCCTGGACATGTTCGTGGCCCTCTACTCGACTTGCTTTTTTAATCAACTGTTTTTTATACTATGAGGGCCAAAAATGGACACAGTATTCCATATGTGGCTTAATGAGTGCTGAGTAAAGGGGGATAATCACTTACTTTGATTTACTGGCTACACTGCTTTTGTGTTATAACCCAAGATGTTGTTAATCTTCGTCACTGCCGAGGCACACTGCTAACCTACGTTTATGATCACGTCTACTAAGATCTCCAGATCCTTTACAGCAGAGATGCTTCCCAATCAAGCATTCCCCAACCTGTGCCATTGCAGGGGGTTAGTCCATCCTGGGTGCAGGATTTTGCATTTGTCCTTGTTGAATTCAATAAGGCTCCTGTCTGACCATTCCTCCAGCCTGTCTAGGTCTCCCTGAATTGCATCACTGCCCTTCAGTATATCAACTGCAATGTCATCAGCAGAGTTGATGAGGGTGCCTTCCATCTCCTCCTTCAGGTCACTGAGAAAGATATTAAACAGAATAGGTCCCAGGATATACCTCTGAGGAACTCCACTTGTTCCTGAGAAGCAGATCCAAGAGAGCATCACCCCAGTTGGCCTAACTAGCATCCGTATTAAGAAGTTGTTCTTGATATCCTTCAGAAACCTCCTGGATTGCTTGTGTCCCACTATGTTGCTATTACAGCAGATGTCGGGGAGGTTTAAGTTCCTTATGAGCACTAGGGTCTGTGATCTAGAGAGTTCCTTTATCTAGTTAAAGACAACTGTGCATTTCTTCACCCTGGTTGGGTGGGCCATAAAAAAATCTCACCACCAAGTCACCCTTATTGACCTCTCCTCACAATTTCTCATCCAGTCTGTTGTCCAAGAAGTAGATTCGTCGCCCAGTGTGCAATAAGCCAATAGTCACACACTCAGGAGAGACCTTGCTTATTTATTTCAGAGTTGTGTAAGGCTGGGTGCTCAGTGGTTTCCCACAAATCAAGCACACCAAACAGGGTTCTCCACGCTATATTTATACACAAAACTTTCAGGGTTAGTAATTTTCCAAGTCCACCCCCTTTACAATGATTGGTTAGTAATGTACATACAATTATAATGCTGCTGACACATTACTTCCACTATTACACATGCTCAGGAGAAGGGTCTTCACCTGGGCAAGAGTCTTTTTGACCTATGGGCGTGATTTTTAGTATTATAATGAGCTTTTAATGAGCAAAGTTCACAAAAAAGACAAGATTAGTAAACATCTGCTGATTTACCAAAACAATACTTAGCTTACAAGGACACTGCTGAGGTATTAATAAGCATGTATCCTCACACTTTTGATAAGCTCATCCCTTGTTATCAAACCTTCTCAACCTCTTATGCTTATGTCACCAGTATCCCAGTGTTCATTATCTTCAGGAATAAACCTTGAGTTTTCTTGCTAAATTGGCAGTGTGCACAGAGTATCATTAAAACATTCTGATTAACTGCCCCTTCAAGGTTTAATTGCTCCAAGATATTCTTGGTAGAAGGATGTTGTTTGCTCTTCCTTTGGCTTGTCAGCTTAACATGTACAAAGAATATCTGGCCTACATATAATACTACTATCTTGTTCTAAAAGTTAATCATCTTCAACAATTCTGTTTCCTGTTCAATAGAAAAGTGACCTACATTCAAGCTGCTCCTTCACATAGAGGGCAACACTCCTCCTTCTTCCCTGTCTGTCTTTTCTAAAGAGGCCATATCCCTCCATCCATCATAGAACTCCAGTCATACAAGCTCTTCTGCCACATTTCTGTTATTCCAATGATGTCCTAGTTCTGCTCCTGCATGCAGCACTCTAGATCCTCTTGTTTGTTTCTCGGGCTCCATGCATTTGAATATAGGTGCTTGATGTAGGCTCCCTTTTGACTTGTTTCATTTTTCCTGAAGGCTCTCTCACTTCCATCACCCAGCCCCATGTACTTACCACCCTTACCCATGTCCCTCAATTCAGTGCAAGTTATCATTGTGTCGCAGAACCTTACAAACCAAGTCAGGCTGACTAAAAAATTTGAAATGGGATTTATTTTTTTATTAAATGGTAACAAACTCAAAGTTTTACACTAATCAAAACTGCTTTGAGACTCCAACAAACATTTACACTCCACAGGTTCAGGATGTGGGTGGGGAATTAATACTACACACCTGACAAGAATTCTTAAGCTTTATGGCCAATGACCCAAAATGTGCAATCCTTGAGGGCTCTCAACCTCAAGGAGTTTCCTTAGGTGGCATCCCAACCTAAGAGGAGAGTCCCCTGACTGCAGACCCACTGCTCCAAGGAGGACTGACTCAGAAAGGCTCTCTGGCAGGGCACCATTTATACCCTATTCAAAACTGATCTGTGGTCAAGTAGCCCCGCATTGGCTGAAGACCCCAGCTTCCTTACTTTCGACCCCCAAATGTCTGACCACCACTATGTGGGTGTGACAAGAGCTGTGGTGGGAAGTTGTTTGGTAAGCTTTTGTCAGGTCTTTGTCAAGTCGTCATCAGGGTGGGTACATCTGCCACACAATCCACCCCATGACCACAGTCACAACTGGACTGGTTTACTTGGAGTGGTGGTACAGTCACCTCTTGCCTCCACAGTTAAAAGGGAACACAGTCTCAGTGAGTCTTAATGCTCACTGTGGATCAGTATTTTTCAAGTGTTCTACAGTTGTACTGGAATGTCAGTTACATGAACAGATTTCAAAGCAGTATACTCTATGACTGATACAGATCTTATTATCACACACTTAATACATATCATAATACAAATTACAACAACCATTATCAAAGATTGAAGGAGGCTGGTTAGCCACCCAGAAAGAGAAAACCCAGGCATGTCAAAAACGTTTCCCAACAAGTTTGTTCCGAGTCCAGCAACAATTGCTTCTGAATCTTCAGACACTTCATGTTGTTGATTTGGTCTTGAAATGGCATTGATACATTCAGGATATAGACACAACACTTATCCACTGACAGGTTCAAGACTCCACATACGCCCTTCTCCTTCAACAGCATGAAGTCCAATTTTGGATGCTCATTTAACTAATATGATGTAAATGATTGTTTAAGAGCTTCAGACTACCTGATGTAGAGTTGGCTAAGGTTGATAGTTGTAGGCCTAGTTCCAAAATGCCTTGTCAGTTTCATACTGACACATTTCCTGTTCCAAATAATGACTCCATCCCCACGGGGATGTCAACTCCCCTCAACAGACACTGCAGCTCCACCCGCTACAGAGTGCAATGCAGCCATGCAAATGCCTGTGTGCCAGTGCCAGTGTCAACCAGTGTCAGTAGCCCCAGTACAGAAAAAGAAATGGAAAAGCAAATTGGGACGTCTGGTAAAGGGGGAGGAGGAGGAGGCAGCAGAGACATCCATAGTGACAGATACAGAAGATGAGAATGACACTGATGACACAGAAGTAACCACTCAATCTTTATCCATGAGGGAGCTCCGGGATATCTGGAGAGAATTTGGCTGTCGTTCAGGTGAACATATTATGACCTGTCTGCTCTGCTGCTGGGAGAAGAGGGCAGAAAAGCCAAGCAGTTGGTTGGGGTCACTTCCTAGAGAAAGGGGCATTGACAAAGCGATTAGAAAGAAGACACAGAATATAAGCCTCTGGAGACGACTCCTGACAAGTGTGAAGGAAAGGTATCCTTTTAAGGAAAGTGTGCCACATCACCCAAGCAAATGGACCACCTTAGAGAAAGGTATCAAGTACCTGTGGGAACTAGCTGTGCTAGAGATAGTTTATCATGATCCGAAGAAGGTACTCAATAGATCCAGATGAAACTCACTGCACATGACCCATGTGGTGGAAACTAATGCTGAATGCACCATTCTCGTTAGCCAGTGTGTTTTCGATACTGGGGATCCAGCACCGAGAGTGGAAGAGTTGGTTCGCCAATTTTGGGAATATGAGGACACTATTTCTTCCCCCATACAAAACCGTGTCTTGGCTGTAGAGAAACTATCCCAGGAATTCAAGCAATTCAGAAGGATGTTCCATTCCCCACCTGCACAAGACAGTATCTCAGCTATTAGGAGGAAGCGTTCCTCTACTGAACGGAATATGAGAGTTATCCATCACGGCGTACCCTGTGGTTTTACCTACGTGACCATGGAGAGGACATGAGGAGGTGGGATGGAAAACCTACCTCGCACTTAGAGGAACGGGTATGTGAACTGAAAGGGAAAAATTCACCAGTGGGGATTCTTCCAGAAAAATTGTTGCTCCCGTATCCAAACGGGATGGAAGACCTGACCGGGCCAATAATCCATTTCTCCAAGACATGAGTGAATCCTGTCAGTTTTAGAGGGGCCCTGCCTCCAGCCAGGTGGAGGAAAGGGACAACCGTGTTTATTGGACTGTGTGGATTCGATGGCCTGGCACATCATCAGAGCCGCAGGAGTACAGAGCTCTAGTAGACATGGGTGCACAGTGTACCTTCATGCCATCAAGCTATAGGGGGGTACAACCCATCAGTATTTCTGGTGTGACTGGGGGCTCTCAACAACTGACTGTGCTGGAGGCTGAAATAAGCCTGACTGGGGAGGAGTGGCAAAAGCACCCTATTGTGACTGGCCCAGATGCCCCATGCATCCTTGGCATAGACTACCTTAAGAGAGGGTACTTTAAGGACCCGAAAGGGTACCGGTGGGCTTTTGGGATAGCTGCTTTAGAGACTAATGAAACTGAGCAGCTGTCCATCTTGCCTGGTCTCTCACAGGACCCTTCGGTTGTGGGATTGCTAAAGGTTGCAGACCAACAGGTGCCAATTCCCACTACTACAGTGCACCGGTGACAGTATCGTACTAACAGAGACTCTTTGCTTCCCATCCAGAAGCTGATTCGTCAGCTGGAGAGCCAAGGGGTGATCAGCAAAACCCGCTCCCCCTTTAACAGCCCCATCTGGCCAGTGTGTAAGTTTAATGGAGAATGAGGATGAACAGTGGACTATCACGTCCTAAATGAAGTCACGCAGGCACTGAGTGCTGCTGTGTCTGACATGCTGGAACTCCAATACGAGCTGGAGTCAAAGGCAGCCAAGTGGTACACCACAAATGACATTGCTAATGCCTTTTTCTCCATTCCTTTGGCAGCAGAGTGCAGGCCACAGTTTGCTTTCACCTGGAGGGGCGTCCAATACACCTGGAATCGACTGCCCCAGGGTTGGAAGCACAGACCTACCATTTGCCATGGACTTATTGAGGCTGCACTGGAACAGGGTGCAGCGCCAGAACACCTGAAATACATCGATGACATCATTGTATGGGGCGACACAGCTGACAAAGTTTTTGAGAAAGGGAAGAATATCATCCAAATTCTGCTGAAAGCCGGTGTTGCCATCAAGCAAAGTAAGGTTAAGGGACCTGCACAAGAGATCCCATATTAGGAAGAAAATGAAACAATGGACATCGCCAGATCCCGATGGATGTGATAACAAAATCACAGCTATGTCCCCACCAACAAGCAAAAAGGAAACTCAAGCTTTCTTAGGCGTTGTGGATTTCTGGCGGATGAATATTCCAAACTAATCAGATTATAAACCCTCTCTATGCAGTGACCCGGAAGAAAAACGATTTCAAATGGGGCCCTGAGCAATAACAAACCTTTGAATAAATTAAACAGGAGATAGTGTATGCAGTAGCCCTTGGACCAGTCCGGACAGGGCCGGAGGTAAAGAATGTGCTCTACATGGCAGCTGGGGAGAATGGCCCTACCTGGAGTCTCTGGCAGAAAGATCCAGGAGAGACCCAAGGTCGACCCCTAGGATTTTGGAGACGGGATACATAAGATCCGAGGCCTGCTACACTCCAGCCAAAAAAGAGATACTGTCAGCTTATGAGGGAATCCGATCTGCCTCAGAAGTGGTTGGAACTGAAGCACAGCTCCTCCTGGCACCTTGACTACCAGTGCTGGGCTGCATGTTCAAAGGCAGAGTCTCTTCTACACATCATGCAAATGATGCTACCTGGAGTAAATGCATCACACTGATCACACAATGAGCTCGAATAGGAAATCCCAGTCGCCCATGAATCTTGGAAGTGATCATGGACTGGCCAGCAGGCAAAGATTTCAGAGTGTCACTAAAGGAGGAGGTGATACGTGGTGAAGAGACCCCAATATACAAGAAATTACCAGGAAATGGGAAGCAGTATGCCCTGTTTACTGATGAGTCCTGCTGCATTGTAGGGAAACATCAGAGGTGGAAAGCTGCTGTGTGGATTCCTACACAAGAAATTGCAGAAACAGCGGAAGGCCAAGGTGAATTGAGTCCGTTTGCAGAGGTGAAAACCATCCAGCTGGCCCTAGAGATTGCTGAATGAGAAAAGGGGCCAGGACTTCTATCTGTATACTGACTCATGGATGGTGGCAAATGCCCCGTGGGGGTGGCTACAGCAATGGAAACAGAGCAACTGGCAGCGCCGAGGCAAACCCATCTGGGCTGCCACATTGTGGCAAGATATTGCTTCCTGTCTAGACAACCTAGTCGTCAAAGTGCGTCACGTCGATGCCCATGTACCCAGAAGTCGAGCTACTGAAGAACATTGCCACAATCAGCAGGTGGATCAGGCTGCTAAGATTGCAGTGGCTCAGGTGGATCTGGACTGGCAACATAAGGGTGAGCTGTTTATGGCTAGGTGGGCCCATGACACCTTGGGCCACCAAGGTTGAGATGCCACGTACAGGTGGGCTCGTGACCGAGGGGTGGGCTTGACCATGGACACTACTGCACAGCTTACTCATGAATATGAAACACGTGCTGCCATTAAACAAGCCAAGAATTTAAAGCTTCTTCCATATGAAGGAGAATGGCTGAAATATAAATATGGGGAGGCCTGGCAGGTTGACTATATCACACTCCCCAAAAACCCGCCAAGGCAAGTGCCATGTGCTCACAATGGTGGAGGTACCAGCTGGGTGGTTGGAAACATATCCTGTACCCCATATCACTGCTTAAATAATATCCTGGGCCACGAAATGCAAGTCCTATGGTGACATGGCACCCCAGAAAGGATTGAATCAGGCAATGGGACTGTGCTGGGTTCAGTCAGGAAAGGGTTAACTCCCTTTACTCTGGTTGCCAGGGAACTATGTTGCTGGACAGTAAGTGAAAACATTGATAAGGCCTCAGCTGGTGCTGGGGATGGCCTGTACTGAATTCAAGGTCTTTTGTCCGCTTTGGATACTGTAGCTGACCCAAACTGACCAAGGAAGTATTTCATTGCATAGTACGTCATGTTCCGGTCTCTTGGGGCGGGGAAGGGGGTCCAGTAGCCATTACTCTTCCCTTCTCTCTCTCTCCCTTACTCCCTCGCTTGTTTACTCCTGGGCACTTGCTAACCCTCCTGTGTTAGCTGCTTTGCTAACTCCTGTGCTGGCTCCTTCGTGTAGGAGCTGGTGGGTTGCTTTGAGTTTTCTGGCTGTTATCACTGTTAGGGTTCGCTCGGAATCTGCTGCGTTAGCTCCCAGGCTCCGGCCTTCAGGCCGCGGCTCTCGGGCTGCGATCGCTCTCGGGCTGTGATTCTCGGGCTCTCTGGGTCTGATTTTCATCACTCAACATCTGGGTGTGCATTGGTCAGTGGATGGTGGGAAATTGTAACATATTGTATCATATTGTACCATATGTTTCATTTTCTACTATTTTAATTATTTATTATTAGTAGTATCTGTATATATTGATTTAGATTTAATTAGTAAATAGTTCTTATCTCAATTTTACGAGCTTCCTTATTTCTTTTTCCTCTGATTCTTCCCCTCTGTTGGAGGAGGGGAGGGGGATTTGTGAGAGCGGCTTCGTGGTATTTTGCTAGCCGGAGTTAAACCACGACAGTGTCTCGCTTCCCAAACAGCCTGATAGACACTTGGGCCAAAGAGTATGGTACTGAGTGGGTGTATCACATCCCCTACCACACACCAGCCACTGGTAAGGTTGAATGATACAATGGACTGCTAAAGACCGCCCTGAGAGCAATGGGGGGTAGAACTTTCAAACACCAGGATACACATTTAGCAAAAGCCACTTGGTTAGTCAACACCAAAGGATCTGCCAACCGTGCTGGCCCTGCCCAATTAAAACTTTTACATCCTGTAGAATGAGATAAAGGCCCTGTAGTGCATGTTAAAAATATACTGGGGAAACTCTTTGGGTTATTCCTGCCTCGAGAAAAGGCAAACCCATTCGTGGGATTGCTTTTGCTCAAGGACCTGGGCGTACTTGGTGGGTAATGAGAGAAGATGGGGAAGTCCGATGCGTACCTCAAGGGCATTTGATTCTGGGTGAAACTAGCCCATGAATTAAACTGCATGATGGACATTAATTGCTGTAAGTAACCCCTGTTCTGAGTTTTGTGTTGTAGGTATCACTACAGCAGAAATCACCCGAACCTACAGAGGACAAGCCTTGCCAGAACCGCAGCAGTGACCTGACCTTAGCTGGATTCGTCACCCAATAATCCCATGCCACACTCCACCTTTCCTGTCCTGAGTGACCACCACAATGGATGGAACCCGAAGTCATGGTCTAATGGACATTTTAATGGACATTTTGCGAAGATGGTTCATAGACTAAGGGAATATCTGTGTGGCATGGTTGGGAAAGAGGGAGCTGGTTAATGAGAATTTATGGAATAGTGTGGGACTTGAGCATGATGTAAAGAGTATGAAATAAGGGGTGTAGAATGTGCTGGTTTCAGTCAGGAAAGAGTTAATTACCTTCACAGTTTGAATGGCTGGCCAAAGGTGTATTGCATTCCACAGTACGTCATTAAAGTGGGAAGTGGCCTGGGGGGGTCATTAAAGTTTTTGCTAGCTTCATAGCTCAGTCATTATTCCTTTGTTAGAAGCTTGGCAGGGTTGTTAGTGGTTGGGCGGGCTTGTTTGTTAGTGGGTATGGGGGTTGGCTGGCATCTGGTTGTGGTGTCACCCTAGGGCTCTGACTTAAGCTACTAGGGACCTGGCTGTGTATCCCTCGACGGGTGGTGAGCAATTGTATCATGTGTTCTATGTTTTTAATTATTTTATAAACTTATATACATAAATTCTAAGCTTTCTCACAACTTTAGTCACCCAGTATCATTATATTTGGACTAGATGATCCTTGCAGGTCCCATTCAACATAACTATTCTAAAAAAAAAAAAAAATAAACTGTCTCTAAAATGATAGATATCCATCATGGTATGCTTTCAAAGACATGGCTCTAAAATTAGTAAATTGTGTAACATCACAAAAGTATTTAATTGAGTAAAGGCAAAAAAATTGAGAGTGTGTTTGTAACTATTGGAGTTAAATTATGTTCCTCTTCTGTAGATAGTGTCATTTTATGTGAGGTAGGGCATCGAGGGAGAACCCATCAGTGAAGCAGAAAGTATAGTCAAGCTGATCTGACTTGCATAGGTGTACCTATGCTTACAAAATGTCAATTTTACTTCATGCGTACCTTAAGATCGAGCATTCCCAGTAGATGCAGTCAGTCATCTTAGGTTTATAGAAGCTTTTAGGTAGGAAAAGACCTTTAAGATCATCAAGTCCAACCCTTAACCTAACACTGCCAAATCCACCACTAAACTCCAATTTCACCCCTGATAAGCCTTTCAATGAAGAGAATTTTCCTAATTTTGAATCTAAACCTCCCCTGCTGCAACTTGAGACCATTTCCTCTTGTCCTGTCACTTGGGAGAAGAGACTAATACCCACCTCCCTGCAAACATCCTTTCAGGTAGTTGCAGAGAGCGATAAGGTCTCCCCTGAGCCTCCCCTTCTCCAAGCTACACAACCCCAGTCCCCTCAGCCGCTCCTCACAGGGCCTGTGCTCTAGACCCTCTACCAGCTTCATCACCCTTCTCTCGACACGCTCCAGCACCTCAATGTCTGTCTCGAAGTGAGGGGCCCAAAACAGAACACAGTATTCAAGGTGAGTAGTACAAAGGTACAATCACTTCCCTAGTCCTGCTGGCCACACTGTTCCCGATGCAGGCCAGGAAGCCATGGGCCTTCTTGGCCACCTGGGCACACTGCTGGCTCATAGTCGGCCGGCTGTTGACCAACATCCCCTGGTCCTTTTCCATCTTCCTATAACACCACTATCCATCGTATTCGAAAAGTCGTGGCAGACTGGTGAAGTTCCCGCTGACTGGAAAAGGGGAAACATAACCCCCATCTTTAAAAAGGGAAAAAAGGAGGACCCCGGGAACTACAGGCCAGTCAGTCTCACCTCTGTGCCTGGCAAGATCATGGAGCAGATCCTCCTGGAAATCAGGCTAAGGCACAGGGAGAATGAGGAGGTGATTGGTGACAGCCAACATGGCTTCACCAAGGGCAGATCATGCCTGACGAATATGGTGGCCGCCTATGATGGGGTCACGACCTTGGCGGATAGAGGACGGGCAACTGATGTCATCTACCTGGACTTGTGCAAAGCCTTCGATACCATCCCACACGACATCCTTGTCTCTAAACTGGAGAAGCATGGATTTGACGGATGGACTGCTCGACGGATAAAGAACTGGCTGGCTGATCGCACTCAGAGAGTGGTGGTCAATGGCTCAATGTCTGAGTGGAGACCAGTAACGAGCCACGTTCCACAGGGCTCGGCGTTGGGACTGGTCCTGTTTAACATCTTTGTCAGCGACATGGATGATGGGATCGATTGCACCCTCAGCAAGTTTGCCGACGACAGCAAGCTGTGTGGTGTGGTCGACACGCTGGAGGGAAGGGATGCCATCCAGAGGGACCTTGACAGGCTGGAGAGGTGGGCCCCTGCCAACCTCATGGAGTTCAACAAGGCCAAGTGCAAGGTCCTGCACCTGGGTCGGGGCAATCCCAAATACAAGTACAGGCTGGGTGGAGAATGGCTAGAGAGCAGCCCTGAGGAGAAGGACTTGGGGGTACTGGCAGACGAGAAGCTGAACGTGAGCTGGCAGTGTGCGCTGGCAGCCCAGAAAGCCAACCGTATCCTGGGCTGTATCAGGAGAAGCCTGGCCAGCAGGTCGAGGGAGGGGATTCTCCACCTCTACTCTGCTCTTGTAAGACTGCAGTACTGTGTCCAGCTGTGGAGCCCTCAACACCAGAGGGATATCGACCAGTTGGAACGGGTCCAGAGGAGGGCCCTGAAGATGCTCAGAGGGCTGGAGCACCTCTCCTATGAAGAAAGGCTGAGAGAATTGGGCTTGTTGAGCCTGGAGAAGAGAAGGCTCCAGGGAGATCTTATTGCAGCCTTCCAGTACCTGAAGGGGGCCTACAAGGAAGCTGGGGGGGGTGTCTTTTTACAAGGGCCTGTAGTGACAGGACAAGGGGTAATGGATTTAAATTAAAAGCATTTAGATTTAGAGTATATATCAGGAAGAAGTTCTTCACTATGGAGTTGGTGAGGCACTGGAACAGGTTGCCCAGAGAAGCTGTGGGTGCCCCATCCCTGGCTGTCTTCAAGGCCAGGCTGGATGAGGCTTTGAGCAGCCTGGTCTAGTGGAGGTTGTCTCTGCCCATGGCAGGGGCGGTTGGAACTAGATGGTTTTTAAGGCCCCTTCCAACCTGTGCTGGGTTCAGTCAGGACAGGGTTAACTCCCTTTACTGTGGTTACTAGGAAGTTGCTAAGAAAAACATTGATAAGGCCTCAGCTGGTGCTGGGGATGGCCTGTACTGGATTCAAGGTCTTTCTCCGCTTCTCGCTGTCTCACGAGCAGCGTAGGAGACAGTCCAGACAGCTGACCTAAACTGACCAAGGAAGTATTTCATTCCATAGTATGTCATGTTCCGGGTCTCTTGGGCGGGGAAGGGGTCTGGTAGCCATTACTCTTCCCATTACTCTCTCTCCCTTGCTCGTCTCTCTGGAGAACTTGCTAACCCTCCTGCATTGGCTGCTTTGCTAGCTCCTGTGCTGGCTCATTCGTGTGGGAGTTGGTGAGTTTGTTTAGAGTTCCTGGCCGTGCTATCACTGATAGGGTTCACTGGGAATCTGCTGCGTTAGCTCCTGGGCTCCAGCCCTGGGGCTGTGGCTCTCGGGCTGCGGCTCTCAAGCTGCGATCACTCTTGGGCTGTGGTTCTCGGGCTCTCTGGGTCTGATTTTCATCACTCAACATCTGGGTGTGCATTGGTCAGTGGGTGGTGGGAAATTGTATCATATTGTATCATACTGTATATATTATATGTTTTATTTTCTACTATTTTAATTATTTATTAGTAGTGGTATCTGTACATATTGATTTAGATTTAATTAGTAAATAGTTCTTATCTCAGTTTTACAAGCTTCCTTATTTCTTTTTCCTCCAATTCTTCCCCTCTGTTGGAGGAGGGGAGGGGGATTTGCGAGAGCGGCCTCATGGTATTTTGCTAGCCAGAGTTAAACCATGACACAACCTAAACCATTCTATGATTCTATTATTCAATGGTGGCTGAGGCTAGGTGAGGGCTGTGCTCTGCAGCAGCTGGGAGCCCACCTATCTAGCCAGGCTAGCTTGGGACGAGTGAAGGCAGCCACCCAGATGGAGCTTCCTATCAGGGAAGCTGCTGTCCAGGTGGAGGGCTGTGAAGTCTGTACCCCACACCCCTGGGTGGAGGAGGGTGCAAGCTTCACCTGTGCAGGGTGTGTTCTGGTGGAGTCACTCAGGCAGCAGGTGGAAGAGCTGCAAGAGCGTCAGCAGGGTTTGCTGTATTAAGGAGGGGGAAACAAGCAACAGAGTACTATTTGAGGCATTGCAATAAGAAATATTAGGTCTCCATGGCACTGACTTCCAAGGACTACTTGACAAAGAGCATCAACGGCAGACAGACAGCACCTTGGAGAAGGAGGCACCATAGAATCATAGATGGTTTGGGTTGGAAGGGTCCTTTAAAGGTCATCTAGTCCACCCTTTCTCCCTGTGTGAGAAACATCCCTGTGAACACCAAGGGCAGAGAAGGAGGGTGAGGAGGTGCTCCAGGTGCTGGAGCAGATATTCCACTGCAGCCCATGGAAGAGACCACAGTGGAACAGGTATTTCCCTGCATCCTGTGGAGAGGAGCCACGCTGGAGCAGGGGAAAAGTGCGAGGAGGAAGGAGTGGCAGAGACAGTGTTATTAACTGGCCGCAACCCCCAAATCCCCATCTCCCTGCACTGCTCAGGGGGGTCGGGAGGTGTGTGTAGAGGAGTCAGGAATGAAGGAGTGAAGTTGAGCCTGGGTGGGGTGGGGGAAAGATGTTTTAATTTTTGTCTTTGTTTCTCACCGTCCAACTCTATTTTAATTGGCAAGAAAATTAAATTTAAGTTTTCCCCAAGTCGAGTCTGTTTTGCCTGTGATGGTAATTGGTAAGTGATTTCCCTGCCTTTATCTCAACCCACGAGCTTTTTCATCTTTGTTTCTCACCCTGTCCTGTTGAGGAGGGGAAGTGAGAGAGTGGCTGGGTGGGCGTCTGGTAGCCAGCCAAGGTCAACCTACCACAACAGTTCAGGCCCAGCTGACTCTGAAGCCTCTCTCAGAGCTGGTTTCTCCTCTGGCTACCAAGGTACTCTACTGGTTCTGTAAATTCAGAACTGCAGGTAGAGAAGGAGCCTTTCTCCTGCTGCCAGAAGTCACAAGCTTCCAGCTCTACCACCCCCCCCCCCACCCCCCACTTGGGCACATCCATCCTGCTCTCATTCAAACATAACCGCTAGCCATCTGTCCTTCCTTGCATCATGTGGCCCAGGCTCTTGCCTCTACACAGTCTCTGCTTACAAGTTTACTGCTTGACAAAATACACAATATCAGCAGCTTTCACATATGTAGTATGGCAATGAAGAAATATTTCTTATCGTCATGGCGTATCATCATAATCGCCAAATGAAATGGCAGTACCTTCTCTATCTCCATTAGGTGGTTATACATCAGTCCAATAACTTGCATAGAAAATATTGCATACATTGGACTCCTAGTCTAGACAATCAAGGATTAAGCTCTTGGGTGTTTTGAAAGTTTGCTTGTCACTTGCTGTGCCTGTGAAGTAAGGCATATTAGCACAAATAGTTTTATCAATTATTTTTTCCATAGCAAAAACTAAGGATGTTAAAATATTTGCCTTTTCTTGAAGGATTTGAATATTTTCATTCCTGTCCAGCCCAGCGTCCTGTTCCAGTGTTTCACCAATGGTCTCTGGTAACTTGTGGCAGCAGGTCATCACTTCCCCCCCCCCCCCCCCCCCCGCCCATTTTTCTCCTGTGTACCAGCCAGCAACAGATAGAAAGTCTTGGTGGTGGATGAAGCAAATGAGCAAGACTCACAGGGAGAAACCGCACCAGTTGCACACAGTAAAAGCCACAAAAGGAAGCGGTGAGTGCTAGTAGTAGTGGGCGACTCTCTGCTGAGACGCACGGAGGCACCCATCTGTCGGCCTGATATACAGTCAAGGGAAGTTTGCTGCTTGCCAGGAGCCAAGATCTGGGATGTCTGTGACGTCTGTGACTGTGTGCTTGTCCCAGCTCCTGACCTGACCTTTTCCCATAACCTTGCTCAAGTGATAACCACCAGTGATGGTCACGATGGATGCATCTGGCTCAAAGTGCTGCCTCCCTGGGGCCCAGGTTAGGGATATTAGTAGGAAACTCCTTGGTCTGGTGCAGCCCTCAGACTACTACCCACTTTTGGTCGTCCAAGCTGGTAGTGACGAGATCACAGAGAAAAGTCCAAAAGCGATTAAAAAGGACTTCAGGTCATTAGGGAGATTGGTTGCAGGATCAGGAGCACAGGTAGTGTTTTCCTCAATCCCTTCAGTGGCAGGGAATTACACTGAAAGAAACAGGAAAACACATCTGATTGATTAACACATGGCTGTCTTAGCTTTGCACCAGCTAGTCTATGTTTTGCTTCACCCCATAGCACATCAAGCTGCATAGGTAGTGCCAGCCCAGAACCTGCGGCACGGCAGGACCAGCGGGGAGGGGGTGGGGATGGGGGTGGAAAGACTTGTGGTTGGACACGACCCTGGGAAGGGGAAGGGTCTGAGGGGGCTTCCGGCCGAGGGGGCTGGGGGTTTGTTTTGTTGTGGGACCTCGTGGCGAGTGGTTGGTGCTCTGTGCAGAGCAAGCGTCTTGCCGGGCAGATCGGTCTGGGAGTCGGGGTTTGAAAGTTTTTTTTCCTCTCTCTTACTCTCTCGGCCCCTGGGCGATTTCGTGGGGGGTTTGCTCCCTTCGGGTGGGGTTTTCTTTCCTTTTTTCCCTTCTTGGGGTGGGATCCTGTATCATTTGTTCTACCCTCTTCCTCCATTCCTTAAACTACTCGTTAGCACTAGCACTGTCAGTAACTCCCTAAGTTTCATTTATATAATTAAATAGTTCTTATCTCAACTCCTACGGGCTTTTCCTGGTTTGTTCCTCCGACCCTTCCTCACCGGGAGGAGGTGTGTGTGGGGGGCCGGGGTGGTAGAGAAGGCTTGTCAAACTACGACAATGGCTTAGAGGCTGGTACCATCAACAGAATGTTGGGGTTTTTTATCACGGGGAGGTTTACACGGCACTGGGTCTATGGGCAACAGATGGGGTTCAGCTATCTCAAAGGGGAAAAAGAATCCTTGCGCATGAATTGGCAGGGCTCATAGAAAGGTCTTTAAACTAGATTTGAAGGGGGAAGGAGACGGGACTGGGCTGGCCAGAGAGGAGCCTGTGCGCAGCATGCCAGTGCTGGTGGGACGGTGTGCTGGTAAGGCCATTCAATCTGCTGTCCCAGTTGAGGTGGGGGATGGTGGGTGATGCATCCACCTGGGGAATAAATCAGGTCAACCAGGCTTGGCACCAAGGCTCCTTAGCTACCACCAAAGACAATGACGAAAAGGCAGACCATGCTGGGTCTGTGTATGACAAGGGTATATCCTCCCGCTCTCTTCCAGAAAAACCTGCATGCTTGGCCACCTCTCTGAAATGCCTATACACTAACGCACGCAGTACGGGGAACAAGCAGGAGGAACTAGAGATCTGCGTGCCCTCTCAGGACCATGACCTCATTGCAATTACTGAGTCATGGTGGGACAGCTCACATGACTGGAACACTGTCAGGGATGGCTGTGTCCCTTTTAGGAAAGATAGGTCAGCAAGAAAGATAGGTGGTGGAGTTGCTCTTTATGTGAGAGAGCAACTGGAATGTATCAAGCTCTCCCTGGGGGTGGATGAAGAGCAAGTTGAATGCTTGTGGGTAAGGATCAAGGGGCAGACTAATATGGGAGACACTGTTGTGGGTGTTTACTACAGGCCACCTGATCAGGATGAGGAAGCTGATGAGGCCTTCTACAGGCAGCTGGAAGTAGCCTCACAATCACAGGCTCTGGCTTTCATGGGGGACTTCAATTACCCTGACATTTGCTGGAAAAGCTACACAGCCAGGCATGCGCAGTCCAGGAGGTTCCTCCAGTGCATTGACAATAGCTTCTTGACGCAGACGGTGGAGGAGTCGACAAGGAGAGGAGTAGTGCTGGAGCTTGTACTGATGAACAAGGAGGGACTTGTTGAGGATGTGAAGGCAGGGGGCAGCCTTGGATGTAGTGACTACGAGATGGTGGAGTTCAGGATCATATGCAGCAGGCACAGAGCCACAAGCAGGATCACTACCTTAGTCTTCAGAAGGGCTAACTTTGGCCTCTTCAAGGACCCGCTTGGAGAAGTCCCGTGGGATAGGGCTCTAGATGGTAGGGAGGCCCATGAGAGCTGGTTAATATTCAAGCGCCATTGCCAAGCTACATGAAAGGCCCACTGGTAGACTTTTGGGTCCCTGAAAGTACCATCTTTTTTGCCACCTTTGCCTCGGTCTGCCACCTTTGCCTCGGTCTTTACTGCTAAGACCAACCCTCAGGAGTCCCTGAGCTTGAACACCATAGAGGAAGTCACGAGAAAGGAAGGTTTTGCTTCAGTTGAAGAGGATTGGGTTAGAGATCAATTAAGCACACTGAACATCCACAAATCCATGGGCCCTGATGGGATGCACCCACGACTGCTGAGGGAGGTCATTGCTAGGCCACTCTCCATAATCTTTGAAAAGTCCTGGAGAACAGGAGAGGTGCCTGAGGACTGGAGGAAAGCCAGTGTTACTCCAATCTTCAAAAAAGGCAAGAAGGAGGACCCAGGCAACTATAGGCCGGTCAGTCTCACCTCCATCCCTGGAAAGATGATGGAACAACTTGTTCTTGATGCCATCTCAAAGTATGTTGCGGAAAGGAAGCTAATCACGAGTAGTCAGCATGGATTCAACAAGGGGGAGTCATGCCTGACCAATCTGATGATACCTTTTTATGATGGCATCACTAGATGGATGGATGAGGGGAAGGCAGTGGATGTGGTCTACCTTGACTTCAGCAAAGCTTTTGACATGGTCTCCCATGGCATCCTCATAGACAAGCTTAGGAAGTATGGACTGGACCATTGGGCGGTGAGGTGGATTGGGAGCTGGCTGGAGGAAAGAGCTCAGAGAGTTGTGGTCAATGGGGCAGAGTCTAGTTGGAGGCCTGTGGCTAGTGGCGTCCCCCAGGGGTGAGTGCTGGGTCCAGCCCTATTCAATATATTCATCAATGACCTGGACGAAGGGCTAGAATGTACTCTCAGCAAGTTTGCTGATGATACCAAACTGGGAGGAGTGGCTGCCATGCCAGAAGGCTGTGCTGCCATCCAGCGTGACCTGGACAGGCTGGAGAGCTGGGTGGGGAGAAATCTAATGAAATTCAATAAGGGCAAGTGTGAAGTGCTGCATCTGGGGAAGAACAACCCCACGTATCAGTACAGGTTGGGGGCTGTTCTCTCGGAGGGCAGCTCTGGGGAAAAGGACCTTGGAGTCCTAGTGGACAACAGGATGACCATGAGCCAACAGTGTGCCCTCGTGGCCAAGAAGGCCAATGGCATCCTGGGATGCATTAAGGAGAGCGTGGCCAGCAGGTCGAGGGAGGTTATCCTCCCCCTCTACTCTGTGCTGGTGAGGCCTCACCTGGAGTGCTGTGTCCAGTTCTGGGCTCCTCAGTTCCAGAAGGACAAGGAGCTACTGGAGAGGGTCCAGCGCAGGGCCACTAAGATGATGAAGGGCCTAGAGCACCTTCCATATGAGGAAAGGCTGAGAGAGCTGGGTCTGTTTAGCTTGGAGAAGAGGAGGCTGAGGGAGGATCTTATCAATGCTCATCAATATCTAAAGGGTGGGTGTCAGGAAGATGGGGCCAGGCTCTTCTCAGTGGTGTCCAGTGACAGGACTAGGGGCAATGGCCATAAACTAGAAAACAGAAGGTTCAACCTGAACGTGAGGAAACGCTTCTTCCCTGTGAGGGTGACATACAGAGCACTGGAACAGGCTGCCCAGGGAGGTGGTGGAGTCTCCTTCTCTGGAGACTTTCCAAAGCCACCTGGACTTGTTCCTGTGTGATCTGCTCTAGGTGATCCTGCTCTGGCAGGGGGGTTGGACTAGATGATCTCTAGAGGTCCCGTCCCACCCCTACCATTCTGTGAATCTGTGAATCAGGAATTAACTCAGGTTCTGGGAGAAGTATAGCTGGACTACAGTAGCATAGTTCGTTGGGTAGTTAGCATCGCTGCCAGAGCTACTTAACTCTACTGGAAATGACATTGCACTAATATAACTATATTGTTCTATTTCCAGCACTAACTTTGGGTGTCTGTATTGTACTCTGTTGTGTGGTGGAGATGGGCTATATATTTTTTTTCTTGCCTGCACCTTATTTTTTTCTTTGGTGCAAGGGAGGCCTTCCTCAGATTAGATGGCAGTCTGGCATCATCTTTGAAACATATGACCTTATATGTTGCTTGCCTGCCTTAGTTTTTTTTTCTATTCTGACATCTTTTAGAGCTTATTGATGTTTCTTTAATTTCTTTATTGTATGGCTGTTTGCATGTTAGTAATATGAGCTACTGAAGTATTTATTGTCTTTCCTCTTACCCCTCAGGCCCTTCTCTTTTCAATGTTCTCTTTCCTAAGAAATAAGATGGAGTCTATCGGGTCTCTTTCCTGTACATATCTATGCTGTATACTTGCACATAATATTTTTCTTTTGCTTCTGAATGTATGCTGGTTAATTTATTTGGTGATAATTTGTTCTGTATTCCTACCAATGAGTTTGCAGTAGTGGTTTGAGCTGAAATCTTGGAAGCATTTTTGCATGACTCAAGCAAACTTCCACGGTAACTGAATATCATCCTGAACTGCATACTGCTACAGCTTTAAGTTTAGGTATTGTTAATGGCTTGTTTCTTATGAAGACTGATAATAAGCTTCTGTTGCAGTGAAAATAAGGGCATAGCTCCTCTAAACATTTCAAAGGAAAGCAGAGGTAATGTGACAGTAAAATAGCTCATAATCATAGAATCATAGAATCATAGAATGGTTAGGGTTGGAAGGGACCTTAAAGATCATCTAGTTCCAACCCCCCTGCCTAATGTTTCAAATTATCAAGGGCAAGCCCAGCAGAGGGCCAGCAAGATGGTCAGGGGGCTGGAGCACGACATGCAGCGAGAGTTTGTTCAGCCTTCAGAAGAGAAGGTGCCAGGAGACGTTATTTCTGTCTGCAACTACCTGACCAGAGGATACAGAGAGAAAACAGAGCCGGACTCTTCTTGGAGGTGCACAGTGATAGGATGGGAGGCAATGGACACATGTTGGAACATGGGAAATTCTGATTAGATATTAGGAGTTTGTTTGTCTGTTCGTTTGTTTTAACCCTGAGGGTGTTCAAATACTGGAAAAGGAGCCCAGAAAGCTCCTTTGATCTTCTTCTGAACCCCACTGCCACACACACACGCTCTACTATAATACCTGCATCTAACAATTAAGATGAAACTACATAGAGAGTGTAGTGGGGGGGGGGGGGGGGGGGGTTGGTTTGTTTTTAAACTTGAGAAGAATATGTGATGGCAAATCTTAATCGGCCCAGGCCTTACATGCTCCCTAAAACAGAGTTCTTGAACAGAAAAGACATAAGGATAGATAGCTTCAAGTTGAATAAGAAAGCTTTGGTTAAGGGTCCTTTATAGAAGTTATCCACACTAAACCCATCATAAAGAATGTTATTTTGAATAAATTAAATGAACCTAGAACTCCCCCTTGAGTGCCCACATAAGTGAAGTTCAGTGGAGCTTGTAGAATTTCTACTATACTCAATCTCATGATTTATGTACAGAACTTGCTCTTCCTGCCATGCAAGAAGGTTGCTGGGATTGTCACTTCCATCTAACCTTTTCCAGAAGTTAAGGAGTTCAAGATTTTTGATTCCTTGAGCACATAGCAGGAGAGTTCCCTGTTGAACGTGCTCAATGAAGGCTTTCCCCCAGTCAAAAGTGGCACCAAGTAACTGTCTTTTGCAGAAGTATAGCACTTGGCCAATGCATTTACCTGGCCAAGAGCTATATTTCTGTTCCTTTCAAGGGTGCTTCAGAGGAGTCCTAGAGTAACAGAGCTGCAATAAAGAATATTACCAGAAAACCAAATCCAATGTTCTCAGTATCCGCCAATAGTATATAAACAGAGCATGATTCCAACATCAGCTTGAACACCTAGGCTATGTATTTGGGCATACCTCCAAACAGCTTTTACAACTCCAAGTTAAGTGAAAATTTAAAACTAGCTTTTATGAATGTAACAGTCATTTTTGGAAGAAAAGATCACCCTGTTAGGTTAATGTGATAAAAAAAGCTTGTCTCCAGAGGAACAATGGCAGGTGGGGGAACCTGAAGAATAATCTGCCCAGGCCTATCACAGGAGAGCCATCAGCCTGTCAAAGGTTCATCTCCACACACACAGGAGGGAGCACAGAGGCACAAAGGCAGGTGGGGGAACCCGAAGAATAATCTGCCCAGGCCTATCACAGGAGAGCCATCAGCCCGTCAAAGGTTCATCTCCACACACACAGGAGGGAGCACAGAGGCACAAAGGCAGGTGGGGGAACCCGAAGAATAATCTGCCCAGGCCTATCACAGGACAGCCATCAGCCCGTCAAAGGTTCATCTCCACACACACAGGAGGGAGCACAGAGGCACAATGGCAGGCCGGAGAACCCCAATAACACAGTCAGAGTAAGAGACACCCTGGCCCGGCTCCTCCCAGGGCTGTCCTGGGAGAGCCTCAGCCCCATTTTCATTGTCCAGGGGTGACACCCATCAAGACAGTGTCAAGATGGTGACAGTTGGACTTGATGATCTTAAGGGTCTTTTCCAACCTAAATGATTCTATGATTCTAAGATGAGTCAATGGGAGAGGCTCTCTGGATCACCTCACAGACAGTGTGTGTGTGTACTGCTTAGGGAATATGGGACACATTATGGGATGCAGGGGAAGAGCATTTTGGGATCACACAAGACATTATGGGATGCTTAGGGGAGGAAGCAAAGGCAGGGGAAGGGAGGGATCTAGGTGGTTTGGGGAAAAACAAGCATGGGAAAACAGAGGGATAAAAGGGGCCGGTCACAGGTAAACAGATGGTCGGTCAGCATGCTTGTCTGGCCATACTCCAGGTGGGGTCTCACGAGAGCAGAATAGAGGGGGAGAAGCACCTCCCTTGACCTGCTGGCCATGCTTCTCTGAATACGGCCCAGGGTCCAGTTGGCCTTCTGGGCTGCTAGCACACGCTGCCGGGTCATGTTGAGCCTCTCATCAACCCCCAAGTCGTTCTCTTCAGGGCTGTTCTCAAGCCATTCTCTGTCCAGCCTGTATTTGTGCTTGGGATTGCCCCAACCCATGTGCAGGACTTTGCACTTGGCCTTGTTGAACTTCATGTGGTTGGCACAGGTCTACCTCTCCAGCCTGTCCAGGTCCCTCTGGATAGCATCCCTTCCCTCCAGCGTGTCAACCGCACCGCACCGCACAGCCTGGTCCCATGGACTTGTGCACCTTCAGGTTCCTTAGGTGGTCTCGAACCTGGTCTTCTCCTACAGTGGGCAGTTCTCCATTCTCCCAGTCCCTTCCTTCTGCGACTTGGGCGGTGTGGCTTGAGCACTTGCCGGTGAAGACCAAGGCAAAAATTCGTTGAGTACTTCAGCCTTCTCTATATGCCAAGTAACCAGGTCTCCTGTTTCCATCCAGAGAGGGCACACATTTTCCCTAGTCTTCCTTTTCTCACTGACCTACCCATAGAAGCTTCTATTGTTGCCCTTGACGTCCCTGGCCAGATTTAATTCTATCAGGGCTTTAGCTTTCCTAACCTAGCTGCTTGGACAATTTCTCTGCATTCCTCCCAGGATACCTGTCCTTGCTTCCACCCTCTGTAGGCTTCCTTTTTGTCTTTGAGTTTGTGCAGGAGCTCCCTGTTCATCCATGCAGGCCTCCTGGCATTTTTGCCTGACTGTCTCTTTGTTGGCATCACTCCTGAGCTTGGAGGAGGCGATCCTTGACTATTAACCAGCTTTCTTGGGCCCCTCTTCCCTCCAGGGCTTCATCCCTTGGCACTCTTCCAAGCAGATCCCAGAAGAGGCCATAGTCTGCTCTCATGAAGGCCAGGGTAGTGAGCTTGCGATGCACCCTCCTCACTGCTTTAAGGATCTTAGAATCATCATAGAATCATAAAATGGTTAGGGTTGGAAGGGACCTTAAAGATCATCTAGTTCCAACCCCCCTGCCATGGGCAGGGACGCCCTCCACTAGACCAGGTTGCTCAAAGCCTCATCCAGCCTGGCCTTGAAGACAGCCAGGGATGGGGCATCCACAGCTTCTCTGGGCAACCTGTTCCAGTGCCTCACCAACTTCATAGTGAAGAACTTCTTCCTGACATCTAATCTAAATCTCCCCGCTTTCAGTTCAAACCCATTACCCCTTGTCCTGTCACTACAGGCCCTTGTAAAAAGACACACGCACACACACAGCTTCCTTGTAGGCCCCCTTCAGGTACTGGAAGGCTGCAATAAGATCTCCCTGGAGCCTTCTCTTTTCCAGGCTCAACAAGCCCAATTCTCTCAGCCTTTCTTCATAGGAGAGGTGCTCCAGCCCTCTGATCATCTTCAGGGCCCTCCTCTGGACCCGTTCCAACTGGTCGATATCCCTCTGGTGTTGAGGGCTCCACAGCTGGACACAGTACTGCAGGTGGGGTCTTACAAGAACAGAGTAGAGGGGGAGAATCCCCTCCCTCGACCTGCTGGCCAGGCTTCTCCTGATACAGCCCAGGATACGGTTGGCTTTCTGGGCTGCCAGCGCACACTGCCAGCTCACGTTCAGCTTCTCGTCCGCCAGTACCCCCAAGTCCTTCTCCTCAGGGCTGCTCTCTAGCCATTCTCCACCCAGCCTGTCCATGTGCTTGGGATTGCCCCGACCCAGGTGCAGGACCTTGCACTTGGCCTTGTTGAACTCCATGAGGTTGGCAGGGGCCCACCTCTCCAGCCTGTGCAGGTCCCTCTGGATGGCATCCCTTCCCTCCAGCGTGTCGACCACACCACACAGCTTGCTGTCGTCGGCAAACTTGCTGAGGGTGCACTCGATCCCACCGTCCATGTCGCTGACAAAGATGTTAAACAGGACCAGTCCCAACGCCGAGCCCTGTGGAACGCGGCTCGTTACTGGTCTCCACTCAGCCATTGACCACAACTCTCTGAGTGCGATCAGCCAGCCAGTTCTTTATCCGTCGAGCAGTCCATCCGTCAAATCCATGCTTCTCCAGTTTAGAGACAAGGATGTCGTGTGGGACGGTATCGAAGGCTTTGCACAAGTCCAGGTAGATGACATCAGTTGCCCGTCCTCTATCCGCCAAGGTCGTGACCCCATCATAGGCGGCCACCATATTCGTCAGGCATGATCTGCCCTTGGTGAAGCCATGTTGGCTGTCACCAGTCACCTCCTCATTCTCCCTGTGCCTTAGCCTGATTTCCAGGAGGATCTGCTCCATGATCTTGCCAGGCACAGAGGTGAGACTGACTGGCCTGTAGTTCCCGGGGTCCTCCTTTTTTCCCTTTTTAAAGATGGGGGTTAGGTTTCCCCTTTTCCCATCAGCGGGAACTTCACCAGTCTGCCATGACTTTTCAAATATGATGGATAGAGTTTTCGCAGCCCCATCTGCCAGTTCTTTCAGGACCCGTGGATGTATTCCGTCAGGTCCCATGGACTTGTGCACCTTCAGGGTCCTCAGGTGTTCCCAAACCTGATCCTCGCTGACCATGGATGGCTCTCCATTCTCCCAGTCCCTGCCCTCGTCTTCCGTGACTCTGGGGGTACGGCTTGCGCCCTTGACAGTGAAGACCGAGGCAAAAAAAGCATTGAGTACCTCGGCCGTCTCCATGTCCTGGGAAACCAGCTCTCCTGTTTCCTTCCGCGGAAGGCCCACATTTTCCCTGATCTTCTTTTTGTCCCCGATGTACCTATAGAAACCCTTCTTGTTGGCCTTGATATCCCTGGCCAGGTTTAATTCTTTCAGGGCTTTGGCTTTCCTAACCTGATCTCTGACCTCTCGGACAACTTCCCTGTAATTGTCCCAGGTTACCCAACCTTGCTTCCACCCACTGTAGGCTTCTTTTTTTTGTTTTACTTTGTCCAGGAGCTGCTTGTTCATCCATGTTGAAGTCCACCGTTTCATGGTCACTGAAACCACACGGTTGTAGACTTAAATGTGGCATTGCTAGCCACAGAATAGTCTACAGCCATAGAATACTCCTGTAAAGAAGACTGATTTCAAAAAAATTGCTTGGGCAATTAATTGTAAAATGATACAATACAATACACTAATTAATTGTAAAATAATATCTTAAAATAGCTTTGTGACAATTGCCTTAAGAATCTGCTCATCGTTGAGTTACCGTTATTTAAAGGTGGATGTGCCACATGAAGGAATGGATGATTTTGTGTATGGTGGTGAGTGCATGGGTCTCTCCATCCTTCTGCATTACCCACCAAGTACACCCGGGTCCTTGAAGGAACACAATCCCACAAATGGGTTTTCCTTTTCCCAAGGGAGGAGCAACCCACACTGCCTTTCCCAGCCACTTCCCTATGTGCACTACGGGGACCTCATCTCCTTCCACAATATGTAGGGGCTGTGTTTGGGCAGGACTAGGTCGGTTATCAGATCCTCTGGTGTTAACCAGCCAAGCGGCTTCTGCTAATTTTACATCCCAGTGCTTCTATTCCCCAGTGCCCAATGCTCTCAGCATTGTCTTTAACAGTCCATTATATCGTTCAATCTTTCCAGAGGCTTGTGGGTGATAGGGGATGTGATACACTCAGTGAATGCTGTGTCCCTTGGCTGAGGAGTCTATGAGATTTTTTTGGAAATGAGCCCCATTGTCTGACTCAATTCTTTCTGGGGTGTCCTGTTGCCACAGAACTGGCCTTTCAAGGCTTAGGATGGTGTTTTGAGTGGTGGCGTGGTTTACAGGGTATGTTTCTAGCCACCCAGAAGTTGTTTCAACTTAGCGCGCTTGCCCTGGCAGGTTTGTGACAGTATAGTCAATCTACCAGGCCTCGCCATATCAGTCAATATCCCAGCCACCGCCCACTATTCCAGGGATGACTTACTTGTGTGGCTCGCTTCATTGCGGTGCACGTTTTGCATTCATGGGTGACCTGTGTGATGGCCTCAATAGTCAGGTCCACCCCTCGATCATGATTACATCTCTACGTTGCATGTCTCCCTAGATGTCCTGACATTTTATGGGCCCTCCAAGCTATGAATAGCTCACCCTTACTTTCCCAGTCCAGATCCACCTGAGACACTCCAGTTCTGGCAGCCTGGTTTACCTGTTTGTTGGTTTGATGTTCTTCAGTGACTCGGTTCTTGGGCATGTGAGCATCTATGAGATGTGCTTTTACAGCATGTTTTTCGACCCGGGCAGCGATGTCTTGCCACAATGCAGCAGCCCAGATGGGTTTACCTCTGCGCTGCCAGTTGCTCTGTTTCCATTGCTGTGGCCACCCCCACGGGGCATTTGCCACCATCCATGAGTCCGTATACAGATAGAAGAGTCCTGGCCACTTTTCTCATTCAGCAATCTCTAGGGCCAGCTGGATGGCTTTCACTTCTGCAAAGTGACTCAACTCACCTTCTCCTTCAACAGCTTCAACAACTTGTTGTGTCATTGCTTTCCACTTCCAATGGTTTCCTACAACACAACAGAATCTGTCAGTAAACAGAGCTCATTGACTTTCACCTTCTGATAACTCATTATATGGTGTCGCCTCTTGGGCTTGAGTCACCTCCTCAGGCAATGCTCCAGAATCTCTGCCTTCTGGCCAGTCCACAATCTCTCCCAGGATTCCCGGGTGCTTGGGGATCCTCATTTGAACCCATTGCATGATCAACGCTACCCACATACTCCATGTAACATTGGTTGCGTGCTGTGTAGAGGGGACGTTTCCTTTGAACATCCAGTGTAGCACAGGCAATCGCGGTGCCAAGAGGAGCTGTGCGTCTGTACCAACAACTTCTGAAGTGGATGGCATCTTATTGATCACATCCCTTTGGTCCGTGACAACATCTGTCTTGCCATTTTATTCCCCAGAACTGGATGTCTTGTGCAGGTCCTCTGACCTTGCTTTGTCTTATGGTAAAACCAGCTTTCAGAAGAATCTGGATTATTCTTTTCCCTTTCTCAAACACTTCCTTCGCTGTGTTGCCCCACACAACGATGTCAACAATGTATTGCAGGTGCTCAAGGACTTCCTGCTGTTCTGGTGTATTCTGGATCAGGGCTGTGCTTCCACCCCTGGGGCGGTCGATTCCAGGTGTACTGGATGCCCCTCCAAGTGAAAGCAACCTGTGGCCTGCATTCTGCTGCCAAAGGGATCCAGAAAAATGCATTGACGATATCAGTTGTGGCATACCACTTGGCTGCCTTCAACTCCAGTTCATATAAGAGTTCTAGCATGTCCTGTACGGCAGCACTCAATGGCCCTGTGACTTTCTTCAGGCCACGATAGTCCACTGTTAACCTCCACCTTCCATCAGACTTTTGCACTGGCCGTATGGGACTACTAAAGGGTGAGCGAGTCTTTCTGTTCACCCCTTTGCACTCCAGTCAACAAATCAACTCATGGACGGGAACCAGGGAGTCTCGGACGACGTGATATTGCTGCCGGTGCACCATCATGGTAGCAATCAGCATCTGCTGTTCTTTGATACACAGCAACTCCAAAACAGAGGGAACTTCTGAACGACTGGGCAAGGTAGATAGCTGTTTAGTCTTCTCTGTATGCACAGCAGCTACATGAAAGGCCCACTGGTACCCTTTTTGTGTCCTTGAAGTACCTTCTTCTGAGGTAGTGTGTGCCAAGGATGCACAAAGCCTCCGGGCTGGTAATAATGGGGTACTTTTGCCACTTGTTCCCTGTCAGGCTCACCTCAGCCTCCAACACAGACAATAATTGGGATCCCCCTGTCAGTCCAGAAATCCAGATGTGTTCCACCCCCTTGTACCCCAACGGCATTAGGTTACAATCTGCACTAGTGTCCACCCAGAGCCTTATACTCCTGTGGGTCTGATGTGCCAGGCCATCAAATCCATACAGTCCAGTACACTCAGTCTTCCTGTTACAGGCCCAATGTTCTTATTCTTTGTGTTAGGCTGCAAGCCAAAGTGTCAAAGGTTAAGCCTTACGATAATATAGTAACTGAGATGTTCTTGCTCTGTGTTAGGCTGACAGTGATATTAAAGGTTAATACTTAGAATAATATAGCATTCAAGATGTTTTTCTGTGTTAAGTTGTTTAGATGACATTCTGTTTTTCACTGTGTGCTGGTTTTGATAATATTCTGTTTTGTACCATGTTCTATTTTAATGATATTTTGTTAGGATTAGCTGTTTTGACTTTATTCTGGTTTTCACTATGTTAATCTATTTTGGACAAGCCTCTAATTTTAATGATGTTTAGATGTTAAGCTGCATTGATGATACTCTTGTCTCTCACTATGTTGACCTGTTTTGACGATCCCTGTTTTTCAGCGTGCTTTCTCTGCGCACATTGCTAAAAAAGTTTTGATAACAAGAGATGGGCCCCCTTGCTTATCAAAAGTAGGAGGGTACATGCTCATTAGTACCTCATCACTGTCCTTGTAAGATGAGGAGTGTTTTTGTAATTAGTGGATATTTAAAGAATATTGTCCTTTTTGTGATCTTTTCTATTAAAGGCTTATTATAATACTAAAAATCACGCCCATAGGTCAAGAAGACCCCTGCCCAGGTGAAGACCCTTCCCCTGAGCATGCGTAATAGTGGAAACAATGTGTCAGCAATATTATAATTGCATAACCAACCATTGTAAAGGGGGTGGACTGGAAACATAATAATCCTAAAAATTTTGTGTATAAATATAGCACAAAGGACTCTGTTTGGTGTACATGCTAGGCAGAGATATCCCCCATGCACCCGGTCCCGCAATAAACCGATGTTGGCTTTCTAAACTATCGTTTGGTTTAGAGAGTTTTCTTTGTTACTTTTCGGTAACAATCCCTTTCCTCTGCCTGGCTGAAGTCAGGGACCCTCTTTTCCTCATTGGAGTATTCACTATCTGACCCCTGCGGTGTCAGACCAGAAATCCTTTCACCAAAATCAAGAGGAGAGTCTTTCTCAGTCCTTCTTTTGCACCTGGGGGATTGCTGGTTGCCAGTTGCCTTCTACCATCTCAACAGCACCTGGAACATAAGCCTTCTTGGATGGCCTCTTCTTAGCAGCTGTCTTCCCCCACAAGTCACATTTGTGAGTACACCACCGGTGCATTCCAGACAAGCCTCCTCCATATGGCCCGTGCACGCTGGATGTCATCCAGATCTTTGGAGAACTGGTTGCTGTCCAGGTCACTGTAGACGACTTCCACCACCGTTAATTCTCTCAGATACTGGATGCCTTCCTCAGTAATGGTCCACCTCCCTCGGTAATTTACAAGATCATCCTTGAGGGGATGGATATCTCACCTTCACACTTGACAGGAGCCACCTCCAGAGGTTGAGAATTGTTGCCTCTCTTCCAATTTCTTTGTCAATTTGCCAGTCCCTACCTAGGGATACCAGCTGCTGGGCTGGTAGTGAAGGCTGTAATCTTTCCGCAGATCTCAAAGTTCACTCAGGGTTAGGGACCATGTGGTTTCTGCCTCTTGGGTGAAGTCTGTCACTTCCTCCTCCTGTTCCTTTGTTGAAGAGCCTGCTTCCTGAGCAGACCCTTCTTCCTCTTTCTCCTCCTCCCTTACTAATCAATGGTATGGACCTGTCAACCTCCACATCCAGTGTTTCTTTTTGACTACTGGGGCGATTACTGTAGTTGGGGTTTGGATCCCTGTCTCAACCATTGTGTCCTCAGATGTAGAGGCCCTCCTGCTCGTGCTCCTCTGATGGTGCTGAACAGAGGCTCAATAGGCACAGGCCATGCCCTAATACAGTGCTAGGAGCTGCTGGGTCTCATTGGGGTAGGCAAGGCACCCTTCTGTCAAGTGGTGCACCAATTCAACGGGATTATATGCCTGTCCAGAGGTGATAAGCACTTTAGGCATCTGCCCAAATCCTCCCACGCGCCCTGCCACTCAGGGATTGACCGCCTCAGGGCACGTTGACCTCCATTGCAGGCACGGTTGGACTAGATGACCTTTAAAGGTCCCTTCCAATCCAAACTGTTCTGTGATTATGTTTCTCTGTGGCCTCACCAACAAGTTGTTTCCTATTATGCCAGGATGAAACCAGGTTCCACATACTCAACAAAAAGCCAGTGATGTTTGTTAGATCAAACAGCTTACATAAGGTTGTACAAGAACTTTGGGAGCCTGTGCAACAGAGCCACCTGCATCATTCCCAGAGGTGAAGGGGGAGATGTAACCCCTCATTCTCCCCACAAGGTAACCCACCCAGCACAGGAATGACATCAATTAGCAAGGCCATATGCCAGCCCAAGTAAAGGGCAATTGCTCTTATCAAAATGTTCCCAGGCACAGCGAAATGGAGAAATAAGCAGCACAGCAAACAGCAAGAGTCGAAAGCAGCCACTAACAAGCCCTAAACACTATTATACAGTAAAGTGAGCAAGCTCTGTGACCAGCACAGAAGCCTGCCAATTAACAACTACAACAGTTATAGCATGCTCAGATCAAAACTGTCGTTATCTCGTGCCCCGTGTTGGCTGCCAAAAAGGGCTGTGATGGGTCGATCCCGGCCAGCAGCCAAACATCATGACCTCATTGGCATCGTGGAGACATGGTGGGATGGCTCCTATGACTGCAGTGTCAGAATGGAAGGATACAGGCTCTTTAAGAAAGACAGGCAGGGGAGATGAGGAGGGGGGGGTTTGCTCTCTATGTCAGAGACCAGCTGGAGTGCATGGAACTCCGTCTGGGGAGGCATGAGAAGCTGACTGAGAGCTTATGGGTCAGGATTAAAGGGAGGGCAGGGAGAGGGGATACTGTAGTAGGAGTTTGCTACAGGCCACCTGGGCTGGACGAGCGAGTGGATGAGGCCCTCTACAGGCAGAGAGCAGCAGACTCACGTTCACAAGCCCTGGTCCTCATGGGGGAATTCAACCACCCCGATATCTGTTGGAGGGACAACACGGCAGGGCACAAGCAAGCCAGGGGGTTCCTGGAATGCGCTGATGACAACTTCCTTCTCCAAGTGATAGAGTAGCCGACAAGGAGGGGTGCCATGCTGGACGTTATTCTCACCAACCGGGAGGGGCTGGTGGGGAATGTGAAGCTCAAGGGCAGCCTTGGCTGCAGTGACCATGAAATGGTGGAGATTGAGATCCTTCAGGAGGTGGGTGGGAGGGTGCGCAGCAAGCTCCCTACCCTGGACTTCAGGAGACAAGACTTTGGCCTCTTCAGGGAACTGATTGGCAGAGTTCCATGGGATGAAGCCCTGGAGGGAAGAGGGGCCCAAGAAAGCTGGCGAGTATTCAAGGATCTTCTCCTTCAAACTCAGGAGCTGTGCATCCCAATGAAGAGGAAGTAAGGTAAAAGCACAAGGAGGCCTGTGTGGATGAAGAAGCAGCTCCTGGACAAACTGAGGCACAAAAAGGAAGCCTACAGTGGGTGGAGACAAGGACAGGTAGCCTGGGAGGATTACAGGGAAGTTATCCGAGAAGTCAGGGATCAGGTTAGGAATGCCAAAGCCCTGACAGAATTAAACCTGGCCAGGGACATCAGGAGCAACAGGAAGGGCTTCTATAGGTACACAGGGGATAAAAGGAAGATCAGGGAAAATGTGGGCCCTCTGCGGAAGGAAATGGGAGACAGGACATGGAGAAGGCTGAGGTACTCAATGATTTTTTGCCATGGTCTTCACTGGCAAGGGCACAAGCCATAACCCCCGAGTCACAGTAGGCAATGGCAGGGACTGGGAGAATGGAGAGCCACCCATGGTCAGTGAGGATCAGGTTTGGGAACACCTAAGGAACCTGAAGGCGCACAAGTCCACGGGACCTGATGGAATACATCCGCGAGTCTTGAAAGAAATGGTACGTGAGGTTGCTAAGCCTCTGTCCATCATATCTGAGAAGTGGTGGCGGTCTGGTGACGTTCCCGCTGACTGGAAAAGGGGAAAAATAGCCCCCACCTTTAAAAAGAGGAAAAAGGAGGATCCAGGGATCTACAGGCCGGTCAGTCTCACCTCCATGCCTGGTAAGATCATGGAGCAGATCCTCTTGGTAATCATGCAAAGGCACATGGAAAACGAGGAGGTGATTGGTGACAGCCAACATGGATTCACCAAGGGCAGATCGTGCCTGACGAATATGGTGGCCTTCTACGATGGGGTCACGACCTCAGTGGATACAGGACGGGCAACCGATGTCATTTACCTGGACTTGTGCAAAGCCTTCGACACTGTCCCGTTGTGGTCAACGGCTCAATGTCTGAGTGGAGACCACTGACGAGTGGCGTTCCTCAAGGGTCGGTATTGGGATGGGTACTGTTTAACATCTTCCTCAGTGACATGGATGATGGGATCGAGTGCACCCTCAACAAGTTTGCCGACGATACCAAGCTGTGTGGTGTGGTCGACACGCTGGAGGGAAGGGATGCCATCCAGAGGGACCTGCACAGGCTGGAGAGGTGGGCCCCTGCCAACCTCATGGAGTTCAACAAGGCCAAGTGCAAGGTCCTGCACCTGGGTCGGGGCAATCCCAAGCACATGGACAGGCTGGGTGGAGAATGGCTAGAGAGCAGCCCTGAGGAGAAGGACTTGGGGGTACTGGCAGACGAGAAGCTGAACGTGAGCTGGCAGTGTACGCTGGCAGCCCAGAAAGCCAACCGTATCCTGGGCTGTATCAGGAGAAGCCTGGCCAGCAGGTCGAGGGAGGGGATTCTCCCCCTCTACTCTGCTCTTGTAAGACCCCACCTGCAGTACTGTGTCCAGCTGTGGAGCCCTCAGCATAAGAAGGATATCGACCAGTTGGAACGAGTCCAGAGGAGGGCCCTGAAGATGCTCAGAGGGCTGGAGCACCTCTCCTATGAAGAAAGGCTGAGAGAATTGGGCTTGTTGAGCCTGAAAAAGAGAAGGCTCCGGGGAGACCTTATTGCAGCCTTCCAGTACCTGAAGGGGGCCTACAAGGAAGCTCTGTGTGTGTGTGTGTCTTTTTACAAGGGCCTGTAGTGACAGGACAAGGGGTAATGGGTTTGAACTGAAAGCGGGGAGATTTAGATTAGATGTCAGGAAGAAGTTCTTCACGGAGAGGGTGGTGAGGCACTGGAACAGGTTGCCCAGAGAAGCTGTGGATGCCCCATCCCTGGCTGTCTTCAAGGCCAGGCTGGCTGAGGCTTTGAGCAACCTGGTCTAGTGGAGGGCGTCCCTGCCCACGGCAGGGGGGTTGGATCTAGATGTTCTTTAAGGTCCCTTTCAACACAAACCATTCTATATTTCTATGACCTTGGAGGCAGTGTCAAAGCAGAACTTCTCTACTGGGCTCTGTCCAAGTTAACTCCTATAGAAGCACTTTAGTGTCTCTGCACTGGGATATCCAGTGTTGCAGATTTCAGGAGGGTTCATATACTCAGCCGCAATGCCAGCAACATTTTGTGTATTCTCAAATAAGTTTACCCCTGAACCAGAAATGACTTCCTGTAGCCATAAAGCCGACTGGAAATTTGAATTCACAGGGAGGTTTTCTGGTTTTACCCTATTTATTTCTTTGCAAACATGCTGTCTTGTCCATTAAAACAAAATGTAGAAGCGATCATAAAAGTACAGATCCTCGAGGGTCACCCCTCGTTGCTGATTTCCACTTGAACATTTAGCCATTGACTATAACTCTTTGGACGCAGACATCCAGCCAATTCCTTACACAATTCCCTGTGAGGGTGACAGAGCACTGGGACAGGCTGCCCAGAGAGGCGGTGGAGTCTCCTTCCCTGGAGACTTTCAAAAGCCGCCTGGGCTTGTTCCTGTGTGATCTGCTCTAGGTGATCCTGCTCTGGCAGTGGGGGTTGGACCAGTTCAAGAAGGACAAGGAACTACTGGAGAGGGTCCAGCGCAGGGCCACTAAGATGATGAAGGGCCTGGAGCACCTTCCCTATGAGGAAAGGCTGAGAGAGCTGGGTCTGTTTAGCTTGGAGAAGAGGAGGCTGAGGGGGGATCTTATCAATGAGATTCTCCTCCCCATTCTACTGGGTGAGAGGGGAGGTGAGTGAGCAGCTGTGCGGTACTTGGTTGCTGGCTGGGGTTAAACCACAACAGTCCTTTTTGGCTCCCAGTGTGGGGCACGAAGGGTTTGAGATAATAACAGATCAATCAGAGCATACTAAGGGTTTTATATCTATTAACAGTTGCAGGTCATGATATTAGTTTATTTGATCTGCATCATGCTCTCATCTTTGCTGTACATGTTAAAAATTGGTTTTGGTGTCTGCAGGCTGCTGTACTCTGCAGTGATTAGTTTTGCCTGGGATATTTGTCTTTAGGACTCTGACCTCGAGCTTAATCTGGTATCTAAACTATGTGCTGAAGCTGTTACTGTACTTCAGGTATCACCTCATGGAGATAATTGGCAATTTTAGTTCCTCCAAGAGAAGAAGAGGAGGAAATACAGAATAGCACCTTTGCTGTTTTCTACCATGCTGTTTCCTCCTTTATTAAAATAACCTTTCAGTATCTTGAACATCCTTGGGTAGTTAAAATACTTCTATTGGTATTTCTTGGGAATATTGTTTCAGTTTTGTCTAAGGTTAGCAAGCAATTTCAGAATATCATCCAGAGGTCTGCCCTGAGGCTGAATACCTATGAGTGTGGAAAAGCATGGGCAAATGCCTAGGATGGTGGGCACCTCCAGTGCTTTGGAACTTTACCCCTGAACAAGTACAGAATCCTGAAAAACTAGAAATTAAAGAAAACATCAATAAGCTCTAAAAGATGTCAGAATAGAAAAAAAAAACTAAGGCAGGCAAGCAACATATAAGGTCATATGTTTCAAAGATGATGCCAGACTGCCATCTAATCTGAGGAAGGCCTCCCTTGCACCAAAGAAAAAAATAAGGTGCAAGCAAGAAAAAAAATATATAGCCCATCTCCACCACACAACAGAGTACAATACAGACACCCAAAGTTAGTGCTGGAAATAGAACAATATAGTTATATTAGTGCAATGTCATTTCCAGTAGAGTTAAGTAGCTCTGGCAGCGATGCTAACTACCCAACGAACTATGCTACTGTAGTCCAGCTATACTTCTCCCAGAACCTGAGTTAATTCCTGATTCACAGATTCACAGAATGGTAGGGGTGGGAAGGGACCTCTAGAGATCATCTAGTCCGACCCCCCTGCCAGAGCAGGATCACCTAGAGCAGATCACACAGGAACAAGTCCAGGTGGCTTTGGAAAGTCTCCAGAGAAGGAGACTCCACCACCTCCCTGGGCAGCCTGTTCCAGTGCTCTGTATGTCACCCTCACAGGGAAGAAGCGTTTCCTCACGTTCAGGTTGAACCTTCTGTTTTCTAGTTTATGGCCATTGCCCCTAGTCCTGTCACTGGACACCACTGAGAAGAGCCTGGCCCCATCCTCCTGACACCCACCCTTTAGATATTGATGAGCATTGATAAGATCCTCCCTCAGCCTCCTCTTCTCCAAGCTAAACAGACCCAGCTCTCTCAGCCTTTCCTCATAGGGAAGGTGCTCTAGGCCCTTCATCATCTTAGTGGCCCTGCGCTGGACCCTCTCCAGTAGCTCCTTGTCCTTCTGGAACTGAGGAGCCCAGAACTGGACACAGCACTCCAGGTGAGGCCTCACCAGCGCAGAGTAGAGGGGGAGGATAACCTCCCTCGACCTGCTGGCCACGCTCTCCTTAATGCATCCCAGGATGCCATTGGCCTTCTTGGCCACGAGGGCACACTGTTGGCTCATGGTCATCCTGTTGTCCACTAGGACTCCAAGGTCCTTTTCCCCAGAGCTGCCCTCCGAGAGAACAGCCCCCAACCTGTACTGATACGTGGGGTTGTTCTTCCCCAGATGCAGCACTTCACACTTGCCCTTATTGAATTTCATTAGATTTCTCCCCACCCAGCTCTCCAGCCTGTCCAGGTCACGCTGGATGGCAGCACAGCCTTCTGGCATGGCAGCCACTCCTCCCAGTTTGGTATCATCAGCAAACTTGCTGAGAGTACATTCTAGCCCTTCGTCCAGGTCATTGATGAATATATTGAATAGGGCTGGACCCAGCACTCACCCCTGGGGGACGCCACTAGCCACAGGCCTCCAACTAGACTCTGCCCCATTGACCACAACTCTCTGAGCTCTTTCCTCCAGCCAGCTCCCAATCCACCTCACCGCCCAATGGTCCAGTCCATACTTCCTAAGCTTGTCTATGAGGATGCCATGGGAGACCATGTCAAAAGCTTTGCTGAAGTCAAGGTAGACCACATCCACTGCCTTCCCCTCGTCCATCCATCTAGTGATGCCATCATAAAAAGCTATCAGATTGGTCAGGCATGACTCCCCCTTGTTGAATCCATGCTGACTACTCGTGATTAGCTTCCTTTCCGCAACATACTTTGAGATGGCATCAAGAACAAGTTGTTCCATCATCTTTCCAGGGATGGAGGTGAGACTGACCGGCCTATAGTTGCCTGGGTCCTCCTTCTTGCCTTTTTTGAAGATTGGAGTAACACTGGCTTTCCTCCAGTCCTCAGGCACCTCTCCTGTTCTCCAGGACTTTTCAAAGATTATGGAGAGTGGCCTAACAATGACTTCCCTCAGCAGTCATGGGTGCATCCCATCAGGGCCCATGGATTTGTGGATGTTCAGTGTGCTTAATTGATCTCTAACCCAATCCTCTTCAACTGAAGCAAAACCTTCCTTTCTCATGACTTCCTCTATGGTGTTCAAGCTCAGGGACTCCTGAGGGTTGGTCTTAGCAGTAAAGACCGAGGCAAAGGTGGCAGACCGAGGCAAAGGTGGCAAAAAAGATGGTACTTTCAGGGACCCAAAAGTCTACCAGTGGGCCTTTCATGTAGCTTCTGTGGATACAGAGGAGACTAAACAGCTGTCTACCTTGCCCAGACTCTCAGTGTCCTGTTGTGGGGTTGCTGCATGCTGATTGCTACCATGATGGTGCGACAGCGGCAATATCACACTGACCAAGAAGATATCAGCAAAATTCGCTGATCCTTTAGTAGTCCCATATGGCCAGTACAAAAGTATGACAGAGGGTGGAGGATAACAGTGGACTATCATAGTCTGAACAAAGTCATGCCACTGCTGCGTGCTGTCGTACTGGACATGCTGGAAGTCCAGTATGAACTGGAGTCAAAGCCAAGTAGTATGCTAAAATTGATATTGCCAATGACTTTTTCCCAACCCCTTTGGCAGCAGAGTGCAGGCCACAGTTTAATTTCACTCGGAGCGGTTTGCAACACACCTGGAATTGACCACCCCAGGGGTGGAAGTACAGCCCTACCGTTTGCCATGGACTGTTCCAGACTGCACTGGAACAGGGTGAAGACCCTGAACGTTTGCAATACATTGCTGACATCATTGTGTGGGGATACACAGTGAAGGCAGTGTTTGAGAAAGGGAAAAGAATAATCCAGATTCTTCTGGAAGCTGGTTTTACCATAAGACAAAGCAAGGTCAAAGGACCTTGACTTCGGAGGGCAGATTTTGGACTGTTTAGGGGCCTGGCTGACAGAGTCCCATGGAAGGCAGTCCTGAAGGGCAAAGGAGTCCAGGAAGGCTGGTCATTCTTCAAGAACAAAATCTTAAAGATACAGGAGCAGGTCGTTCCCATGTGCCAAAAGACGAGCCGGAGGGGAAGAAGACCGGCCTGGCTGAACAGACAGCTTTGGCTGGAACTCAGGGAAATAAAGAGAGTTTATTTATAAAGAGAGACCTTTGAAAGAAGGGGAAGACCACTCAGGACGACTACAAGAATGTCATGAGGGTTTGCAGGGAGAAAATTAGAAGGGCCAAAGCCCAACTAGAACTTAACCTGGCCTCTGCTGTAAAAGACAATAAAATATGTTTCTATAAATACATTAACAACAAAAGGAGGGCTAAGGAGAATCTCCATCCTTTATTGGAGGGGGGGGAACATAGTGACAGAGGATGAGGAAAAGTCTGAGGAAAATGCTGCCTTTGCCTCAGTCTTTAATAGTAACACCAGTTGTTCTCCAGGTACCTGAGCTGGAAGACAGGCACGGGAAGCAGAATGAAGCCCCCATAATCCAAGGGGAAATGGTTAGAGACCTGCTGCATCACTCAGACACCCACAAGTCTATGGGACCAGATGGGATCCACCCAAGAATGCCAGGGGAGATGGCATAAGTGCTCACTAAGCCACTTTCCATCGTTTACCGGCAGTCCTGGCTAACCAGGGAGGTACCAGTTGACTGGAGGTTAGCCAGTGTGATGCTCATCTACAAGAAGGGTTGGAAGGAGGATCCGGGGAACTACAGGCCTGTCAGTCTGACCTCGGTGCCGGGGAAGGTTATGGAACAGAACATCTTGAGTACCATCATGTGGCGTGTAAAGGACACACGGTTGATCAGGCCCAGTCAACATGGGCTTATGAAAGGCAGGTCCTGCTTGTTTAACCTGACATCCTATGACAAGGTGACCTGCTTAGTGGATGAGGGAAAGGCTGTGAATGTTGTCTACCTCGACTTTAGTAAGGCCTTTGACACCGTTTCCCATAGCATTCTCCTGGAGAAACTGGCTGTTCATGGCTTGGACGGGTGTGCTCTTCGCTGGGTATAAAACTGTCTGTATGGCTGGGCCCAAAGAGTTGTGGTGAATGGAGGTAAATCCAGTTGATGGCCGGTCACAAGTGGTGTTCCCCAGGGCTCAGTATTGGGGCCAGTTCTGTTCAATATCTTTATCAATGACCTGGACGAGGGGATCGAGTAAGTTTGCGCTCTCAGGAAGTTTTCAGATGACACCAAGTTGGGTGGGAGTGTTGATCTGCCTGCGGATAGAAAGGCTCTTCAGAGGGATGTGGACAGTCTGGGTCAATGGGCTGAGGCCAATTGCAACAGCAGGATAAAGAAAAATTTGATTTTACTTGAGAAGGTATACCATATACCTTTAACAGACTCCCATGGGGATATAAATATTCACCCATGATTGCTCATGCTGCACTTGCTGAACTTTTACAGTCTCACTCCCTCAAGATGTGAAACTGTACCAATATATAGATGGTATATTAATTGGAGGAAATTACCCTGAAAAAGTAGGAGAAGTGGCAGCAGCAGTGTGGCAAGCACTATATAAAGCAAAACTTGAAGTTCCACCTGAAAAATGTCAGGGACCAAGTAGAAAAATAAAATTTTTAGGTACTTGGTGGATTGCAGGTAGTGCAGCAATACCACTGGACACCCTAAGTAAAACTGAACAATTGCAGATGCCCTAATCTAGGAAAGGATTACAACAGTTTATGGGTACTTTAGCGTACTGGAGGAAACATGTACCTGGATCTTCTAACAATGCTCACCCACTGTACTCACATTTATGAAAGGGAAAACCTTGGAAATGGAACTCAGAACGTGAAGAGGCAGTCAAAACCCTAATACAGGAACTAAAAATATACCAGCCACTGGGACCAGTACACCCCCATGATCCTATTATAGCAGAATTGGGTTTTGCAGAACATGGCAATTATTATTGCAATCTATTCTAGACCGGGCCAAGTGGGCCAAAAAGGCCTTTAATGTTTAACTTGACTGCACTTAAAGAGACAGAACAGAGATATTCTGAGTGGGAAAAGGGACTTTTGTCTTTAGTCCGAGAAGTTAAACAAGTTGAGCCACTAAGGGGTGTCTTAGCTTTGCACCAGTTAGTCTATGTTTTGCTTCACCCCATAACACATCAAGCTGCATAGGTGGTGCCAGCCCGGGGCCCGCGGCACGGCAGGACCGGCGGGGAGGGGGTGGGGATATGGGTGGAAAGGCTTGTGGTTGGACATGGCCCCGGAAAGGGGAAGGGTCTGAGGGGGCTTCCGGCCGAGGGGGCTGGGGGTTTGTTTTGTTGTGGGGACCTCGTGGTGAATGGTTGGTGCTCCGGGCAGAGCCAGCGTCTTGCCGGGCAGATCAGTCTAGGAGTCGGGGTTTGAAAGTTTTTTCCTCTCTCTTACACTCTCGGCCCCCGGGTGGTTTCGTGGGGGGTTTGCTCCCTTCGGGTGGGTTTTCTTTTCCTTTTCCCTTCTCGGGGTGAGATCCTGTATCATTTGTTCTAACTTTTTCCTCTGTTCCTTAAATTACTCATTAGCACTAGCATTGTTAGTAACTCCCTAAGTTTCATTTACATAATTAAATAGTTCTTATCTCAACTCCTACGGGCTTTTCCTGGTTTGTTCCTCCGACCCTTCCTCACCGGGAGGGGGTGTGTGTGGGGGGCGGAGTGGTAGAGCGGCTGGTCCTGATAAAAACCAGGACACCGGAGTTAAACCAGGACAAGGGGTAACCCATCCGGAAAAACCCTGCCAAGACTTGTATTGTTTTCTCTTTCCAGGAACGATACTGGGAATGATATCAGCACGTCTCCCCTGGAGATTGGGTCAACCATTGGAAGATTGCTTATTCATCTCACAGGAGCAATCATCATCGGCATGGACCAAATTTGGCTTATACACCAACAAGCCTGAAGCATGGGGTGGAGACCCTCACTTCCTTTATTCATGCTAATCAATTTGGTAACTTTAGTACATTCTGCTCCATACACGTTTCTCAGTTGTGAGCGCAATCTACTGTAACAGCAATTATAAGGGAAGGTGATGAGGGCACCTTGCCCACTGAGATTCGAAAGGTAATTTGGGATAATGCAGCTCAATTTGAAAAGGATTTCCAATCTTGGTGGTATCTAATTAATTTCATTTATGACCCCATGGACAGTAAAGCCACAGCTTTTGTTTTAACGATTCGCAATACTTTGATATACACTGTATACCCAATCATTGCGCTGGGATTAAATCACCATGAAACTGTACTCTATCCGTTAGAACATAGAATATGGGCCCCCCAAAATGGGAATAAATGGTAAACTATTGATGTTGATGCATGTGTTGTATGGGAACAAGAAGGATTTATTTGAAAGTAATACCATTAAGGCCCAAGACATTTGTCTTGACGCTGAACAAAATGTTTGTCATTTTGAAATATAACCTGATGAAACCCCTGAAACTGTATTAATATATATTGGAAATTGATGTATTTGTATGAGGACCCTTTGTGATTCTATATTTATAGATAACACCACTGCAGAGACAAATAAGCACTCAAATATCTGTATTTGTAATTTTACCAAAATTATGGGATGTGACTTTAGCTATCCAGCTCCTGTCACCACCCACCAATTGCTACAGTCTAACTACACATTGTATCAAGATTTATTGCCTACCCCAATTGGAATGAATCTCCCATTGGTGAGAAAACTGTTGCAACATGATGACCCGAGTCAATTGCTAAAACAAATTCAGAACAATGGGCAAAGAACCCTGATTACTGTCCACCATGATGCAGAGAAGATACACCATGTCCTAGAAAGAGTGAAGAAAGACGGAGAACATCACTGGTGGGAAACTCTTTTGGATGGTCACCAACAGCAACTGGAATTTTGAATTTGATGCTACATACAATTGTTATTTTGTTGGTTTTGACCTTATTATGTTTATTGCTTATAATAATTCTGTAGATCAAAGTTTGGCAAAAAATGAAACAAATTACATCAATCCAGCATGTGAAATGTATACAATCAACTGGTTCCATGTCGTTGTTGAGATGGACACGACAGGCTGCGCAGGCAGATAGATCTATTTATCCTTTTACAACACTCTTTTTATAGCGTTCTCAACCGTGCATGTACATTCTCTATTGGGCCGTATATGGTGATTCTTTTTTAACTATTGGATGATTACTCCCCCCCTTCCTCCAGATGCCCCGCGGTCTCTCACTTCCTCAAAGTTGTTTACTTCTCTCATACCAGGGATTTATCACATCTCCTAGGATACACGGGTATATCATCAAGGTCAACCTGCTCTGTCAGGCCAACAGACCAGCTGTGTGCACCGACAGTTCCATATGTGAAGTGGTATATAACTGACATTAATTATGACAAACTAAACAGCTTATCAAATAATTGGATTCTTACCACTGATCTGCAATACACCACATATTTATGACATAGAGGCAAGAGGTAACAGTACTTCCACTCTATGAGTCGATAAAGAGGATTGATTGTAGTAACAGGGTGGAGTGTGACAGGTGTGCTCGACCCCTTCACCAGACTGGCGGTGGTTTGGCGCAGGCTCCAGAGTAGGTAGAGGCCTGAGCCTTAGCTGGGCCAAGAACTCCTCTAACAAAGAAGTGCACTCAGGGAACAAGACCTCCCCTTCACCGCGGGTGGCTGTGCTAGCTGAAGGCACACACTATGTGGATCCAAGTTCGTACCATAGATGGCACTGAGACCCATACTATTGATGATCTGAGCCATCTCACCAAGACTGAATGTTTGCGGGAGAAAATCCAGACAACCTTCTGTGTGAGCCCCGACCGCCAGCGCCTCTTCTACCTTTTGTCTAGCAAAGCACCTGTGCTTAATTAATTAATCACTTTGTTGAAACTGTCTCTACATGATTAGCTTGACTGGGTTTTAAACCAGCCTTGGGTGGGTTTGTGCAAGGAGCAGGTTGAGAACAAACATTCTGGGCCCGTTGAGCAGTATTTCTGCACTTTTACAAGACCCCAAACCTCAGATCTAAACCTGCACTAGAGACTATGAAAGATTCCTTTACAATTATGTCAGACCTGAAATTAATATACAGGGATCTTTGATATTATCCTGACACAAAAAAGTAACAAAACCACATCTCTATCATCTGGAACCTGTCAGTTTGTTATCTCGATCTCTAAAGTTTTACTACTCAGGCAGCAAAGCTGCTGCAGACTCTGCCCAAAAATGTAGGCTTCGATGCTCCCAGGCATAATAGCATCATAGAGACCCATATCCATAAGCTGAATCTCACTGGGTACTGCATTGGATATGTTTTTACAGTATCATTTTACCAGTATACATGAAAAGTCCAGACTTTTTCAGTGTTACCTAAAGTCTTGAGCAAAAATGTAGCAAATAAAACCCACGTCTGATGTGTGTTAAAAAAGGAGGCTCGATGTTTTTGTCTTGGCCTACATCTGCACTTTTCTAATACGATAAGAGCACACTGATCTATTCTGGATTTATTAGGCAGAGCTAAATCTGGCTGAATTGAGGTTTTGATGGCACTTTTGTACTGAGAAACATCGGGCCCTAGATTTCATCAGTGGATGCAAAGCAGTTTTACTTGCTTTTTAATTATGCCATCTCTGGTCCACGCTTTTGTGTCACTGTGACACCTCACATGCTGCGTCCTGACTCTGTGTGTCTGAAAGGAAAAGGTGGAAGCACAGAGTCACTTCCTATATCATTGGTATAATTTGCAGGCCTGAGACTAGAAACGCTTTGCCCTGTGAGGGAACGAGAAGACGCTCCCGCTTGGTTCCCATAGGAACGATAATGGCCGCTTCTCTATGCGCGCACTAAACTATCTCCCCCGCCCAGTCCTTCATACAACCACCGAGCAGGAGGAAAAAAGATGCCGGCCAGAGAATGCTCAAAGGGCGGAGCGGAGCGGGGCGGGGCGGGGCGTGACTTTGTGTAAAGCCGAATGCGGAAGGAGAGGTGACGATGCTATCTGTCCTTCCCCCCACTCCTCAAGGTTGTGTCTTTATGGCTGAGAGCTCTCGCGAGATCACTATTGGCGCCGTGACCTCTGTACGAGAACGCTAGCGGCTAGTAAACACTCTCTGAGGGTTAGTGATGGCTCCTGGTGGTGTTCTTTAGACCTGCCTGTGGCTATTCTCGCCAGACTTTGCCTTGTGTTGTGCTGGCTTGGAGAGCTTGCGGTTCTGTTTGTGTGATTACGGGGTCCACTTGGGGAGCAGATGAGGATTGGGTCAGGTCCTCTTTACCTCTCCGTGCCCTTCTGAGCGAGGCCTGTGGGTGGGGAGGCTCGTGCCTCTTCATCGGGATTCAAAAAACCTGCTTCCATTGAGTTGAACAAAGAAGTACGGGAAACGCTTGTTCTGATTTCCGTTATCACGCACTCGGGGAACAAGACCTCCCCTTCACCGCGGGTGGCTGTGCTAGCTGAAGGCACACACTATGTGGATCCAAGTTCGTACCATAGATGGCACTGAGACCCATACTATTGATGATCTGAGCCGTCTCACCAAGATTGAATGTTTGCGGGAGAAAATCCAGACGACCTTCTGTGTGAGCCCCGACCGCCAGCGCCTCTTCTACCGGGGCAAGCAGGTGAGGTGGAGACCTGGTGGGTAGGGGTGGAGGGGAGCTTCTCTTTTATGTCATCTTCCCCTTCTTAAGTTCTGCTCTCTGTGACTGGATGCTCTCTGGCTCCTTGTCCTCTCCCGTAGTGGGATCTCTGGCTTTTGTCTCCTCTCACTGAGCCTAGGAGGTGGTGAAGGGCAAGGAGGGAAGACCAGCTGCCCGGCATGACAAAAAGGCTCTGGGTCCAACTCTGGTTTTTATACTTTTCCTCCCCACCCCCTGCAGTAGTGAGCGGGTATTAATGAGGTCTCTTTGTGGTTTGTGTTTTTTTTTTTTTTTCCACCCAAGCTGAGGGAGACTCCTTCAGTTTATCGCACCTAAGTGACAGAGCAGACAGTGGAGTGTGAGGGGGAGGAAATCCCCTGCTTTGCTTTTTCGACCAGGCAAGAGAACACAGGTGTTTTCCCTGGGTTCCTGCCCTCTAGGTGCCCCATCTGGGTATAAGGAAAACATTTTCTGTGTGTGTGCTGCAAGTGGTTTCCAAGGCCTAGGTGCCACATCACAGACTAAGGGTTTTCTGGGACTGTGGACTCTGAACTCCTTCCGTCCACCAGAAGAGACAGAGGACTCGTTAGAATCCTTCCTGGAGGTGGGTATGCAACTGGGGGGCGGGGCGTGGGCACAGCGGCAGCCTGCATATCCTCGAACTCCCTGGCTCCCTTGTATTGAAGCTGCGTGCGAGTTTAGCGTCCTAGTCCTTTTAGGTGCTGCAAAGAGCTTCTTACAGAGAAGGATTGTGCTGGTTTCAGACAGGAAAGAGTTAATTTTCTCCACAGTTCTGATGGCTGGCCAAGGGAGTATTTCACTCCATGCTCAGTACGCATGTGCAGTACTTAGATGGGACGTGGCCTGGGAGGGTCCTTAAGGCTTTTGCTAGCTATTAGCTCCTTTGTTAGTGGCTTGGTGTGGTTGTTAGTGGTTGGGTGGGTTTGTTTGGTTGTGGGGTCAGCTGGCTTTTTCTGGGTCCTGTTGTTGCCTTGGGGGCTCTCGGGCTCTGGCTCTCGCTACTTGGGACCTGGCTGTGTATCAGTTGATGGGTGATGAGCAATTGTATGATATGTTCTATTTTCTATTATTTTAATTACTTATTATTAGTAGTATTGTAAATTTTAGTAGTATCACTATAATTTTAATTTATATTCAATTATTAAATAGTTCTTATCTCAACTTCACGAGTTTCCTTGTCTTTTCCTCTGACTCTCCTCTTCCACTGGGGGAGGTGAGTGAGCAGCTGCTTGGTACTTTACTGCTAGCCAAGGTTAAACCACAACAAGGATGTAGGCTGTAGCTGATATCCCAAGAAGTGCTTAATTTACGCTTGGTCCCAATGGTATTGGGAACCACTCGTTAAAAGGTTTTTTCTGTGAGTTGACACTTTATCCCCTCATCAGTGTGGGTCACATCTTTGTCCAAAGAGTTTGTCTCAGGCTGTATTTTTGCTGATGAAAGGTGTAACTTCTTTTAAGCCATTTTACATAAGTGTGGTACGTACAGTGCTTGAGTATTAGAGTGAGGTGTAAATGTTACATGAGGGGAGGAAAAAAGGAGTATCAGATGTGTTGTATATTTAGGGAGCTTGACTCTTAAGATGGGACTTGTTACTACAAATGAGCGTGGCAATGCTAGCTTAAGCTGAGCAGTGTAAGATGGGGCAAGATTTCTGTCTGGTAACAGATGAAGCATATACCTGCATGAACAGGAATGAGCATGAGAAATAACAGTTTACTGTCGCCAAGAGGTGATCATTCATGACTAGATTGTGAACTTGCAATCTGAAATGTACTTAAAACCAGAAGGAAACAAATAGGTTTTGTGTCATGCTGACTGTGTTTTTAGCAATCTTGTTACTGCTCCTCAAGACAGATGGGTGCCAGGTTTTGTGAGGGCACGTCAAAGCAGATGGCTGCAGACGAACCCATGTTGCTCTGACAAAGCCAGATGCAAACAGCATCGGTCTTGAAGTTGTACAACTGGTTTACTTTTGTGTTATGTCTGAGTCAGCATATGTATGATGTGTGTTGTTAAGGATCTCATCACAGATCACTAATGGGAGTGTTTAGAAGATTGATAAATCAGTTTAAACCAAAATTTGACTAGGCTGACTTACGCTAACAACACATTTTGTGGTAATGTCTAACTTTTACATATTATTACATATGACTGTTAAGAACTGCCTGCTTTGAATATCATGCATATAAGTCAGTTGTGAGTATGCAGTACCATGAAGCTGATAGCATGTAGTTAATCCTCAGTCGTCTTAGTCGTTAGGTGTTCAGGCTACAGAGCCCTGACAAGGGAAGCTGAAACAGAAGTAGGTAACTTGCCTGGCACACCACCACCCCCCCCCCCCACCCCCCCCCCAAATTTCTGATCTTGTACTGTTAAAGATTTTTCACCAGACAAAGTGGGTTACTCTAGGTATGCCATTTATTTAGTCACAACTCAGAGTTGGGCCACCACCTCAGTGAGTGGCAAATGGCCCAAGATCTCGCACAGTTTTTATGCCATTCAATCAATACCCATTACATAAGGTCCGGAGTCTTTGTATATTTCCACTCAGCCTTTCAGTCCCCCAAGTTCATCGTTTATCAAAGACCATCACAATCCCCTGTCTCAGCTGCATTCTTCTGTTCTGGTTCCAATCCTTGGTTCAGTTTCAGGGTCTCTTTGGGTCACCGTCTCCGTAATCACTCCTCTGCCATTTCTGTCTCGCACAATTCTGAGAGAGACTTCAAGATGTACTATTAAGGGTTTACCTTTTGTCTAGCAAAGCACCTGTGCTTAATTAATTAATCACTCTTTGTTGAAACTGTCTCTACATGATTAGCTTGACTGGGCTTTAAACCAGCCTTGGGTGGGTCTGTGCAAGGAGCAGGTTGAGAACAAACATTCTGGGCCTGTTGAGCAGTCTTTCTGCACTTTTACAAGACCCCAAACCTCAGATCTAAACCTGCACTAGAGATACTGAAAGATTCCTTTACAGTACTTCTGTGGGATGTTTGAGTTTCTGGACAGACAGTTCTTAGACTTTGGCCTCTGTCCCTGGACTACATACTGCACAGTGCTGGGGGAAGGGCAGCAGGGGCAGCGAATACTTGTGTCTGCCTGCCTAACCTGATCTCCTTCTATGACAGGGTGACCTGCTTAGTGGACAAGGGAAAAGCTGTGAATGTTGTCTACCTGGACTTTAGTAAAGCCTTTGATGCTGTGTGCTGGGTTCAGTCAGGATAAAAAAAGTTAACTCCCTTTACTGTGGTTGTTAGGAAGCTGTGTTTCTGATAAGTTCTTAGCTGACGCTGGGCCTGTATTGAATTCAAGGTCTTTCTCTGCTTCTGATACTGCAGCTGCGTTCCCAGCTCTCGCTGTCTCATGAGCAGCATAGGGGACACAGGCCAGATAGCTGACCGAAACTGACCAAGGAAGTATTTCATTCCATAGTACATCATGTTCTGGGTCTTGGGCGGGGAAGGGGTCTGGTAGCCATTACTCTTACTCTCTCTCTCCCTTACTCCCTTGCTCATCTACTCCCAGACACTTTCTAACACTCCCTCTGACTCCTGCGCTAGCTGCTTTGCTAACTCCTGTGCTGGCTCGTTTGTGAGGGAGTTTGGTGGATTGTTTAGTGTTCCTGGTCGTGCTATCACTGATAGGGTTCGCTCGGAATCTGCTGCGTTAGCTCTCGGGATGCGGTTCTCGTGCTCTCTGGGTCTGGCTCTCACTACTCAGCATCTGGGTGTGCACTGGTCAGTGGATGGTGAGAAATTGTATCCTATTGTATTATATTGTATCGTATGTTTTATTTTCTATTATTTTAATTATTTTTTATTAGTAGTAAATAGTTCTTATCTCAATTTTACAAGCTTCCTTATTTCTTTTTCCTCTGTTTCTTCCCCTCTGCTGGAGGAGGGGAGGGGGGATTTGCGAGAGCGGCTTTGTGGTATTTTGCTAGCCGGAGTTAAACCACGACACGCTGTTTCCCACAGCATTTTCCTGGAGAAACTGGCTGCTCGTGGCTTGGATGGGTGTACGCTTTGCTGGGTAAAAAAACTGGCTGGAAGGCTGAGCCCAAAGAATTGTGGTGAATGGAGTTAAGTCCAGTTGGTGGCCGGTCACAAGTGGTGTTCCCCAGGGCTCAGTACTGGGACCAGCTCTGTTTAATATCTTTATCCATGATCTGGACAAGGGGATCGAGTGCACCCTCAGGAAGTTTGCAGACGACACCAAGTTGGGCAGGGGTGTTGATCTGCCTGAGGGTAGAAAGGTTCTTCAGAGGGATCTCGACAGGCTGGATCGATGGGCCAAGGCCAATTGTATGAGGTTCAACAAGGCCAAGTGCCGAGTCCTGCACTCGGGTCACAACAACCTCATGCAGCGCTACAGGCTTGGGGACGAGTGGCTGGAAAGCTGCCCGTCAGAAAAGGACCTGGGGGTGCTGGTTGACAGCCATCTGAACATGAGTCAACAATGTGCCCCGGTAGCCAAGAAGGCCAACGGCATCCTAGCCTGTGTCAGAAATAGTATGGCCAGCAGAACTAGGGAAGTGATTGTCACCATGTACTCAGCACTGGTGAGGCTGTACCTCGACTGCTGTGTTCAGTTCTGGGTCACTCACTACAAGAAGGATATTGAGGTGCTGGAGCGTGTCGAGAGAAGGGTGATGAAGCTGGTAGAGGGTCTAGAGCACAGGCCCTGTGAGGAGCGGCTGAGGGGACTGGGGTTGTGCAGCTTGGAGAAGGGGAGGCTCAGGGGAGACCTTATTGCTCTCTGCAACTACCTGAAAGGATGTTTGCAGGGAGGTGGGTATTAGTCTCTTCTCCCAAGTGACAGGGCAAGAGGAAATGGTCTCGAGGTTTAGATTGGATATTAAGAAAAAATTTCTTGACTGAAAGGGTTATCAGGCATTAGAATGGGCTGCCCAGGAAGGTGGTTGAGTCACCATCCCTGGAGGTATTTAAAAGATGTGTAGATGGGGCACTTAGGGACATGGTTTAGTGGTGGATTTGGCAGTGTTAGGTTAAGGGTTGGACTTGATGATCTTATTGGTCTTTTCCAACCTAAATGATTCTACTTTCTCAGTAGTAGACACCTGGTGCCAAGCTCTGGTTCATGCAGCTAGTTCTCATACCAAGTTGATAACAAGCCTAACTGTGTGATCTTGCACAGTTAAAATAAGGCATGTGGTCTGTTACTACCAATGAAATGCTGTTCTTCCTGGGCACCATAATGTTTATGTGTTTACCAATTATGCTATATGTTTGTGCTTATGTTTAAAACAAGCTGATACTAATTAAATCCTGCTTAGTGTGCTTCTACTTATGTGAGTGCACCAGGTTTCTGCTCTGGCTATTTGTGGAAAACAGTTTACCCGAGAAGCAGAGAAAATGCGCTTGTAGTGAGTTGTGATTCTCAAAGTAGTCTGTCGGAGGTCCAACTAATTAGAGTATCTGTATTTCAGCCACTATATTAGTATGGTGTGTCTTAATTTAAAAAGTGGAAGAAAAAGATCTTATGGCTGAACTTGTCTGTGTGGATGGGTGATAGTTTAGGGCACAGTTGGGATCATCAGTGAAGCTGGAGTTGTAGAGGCTTCGTCTTCATTAAGCGTCACCCATTATGTAACTTTTTGTTTTGTTTTTGTAACCTTTGTAATGAGTGCTAAGGCTTCCTTGATGATTGTGTTTGGTTGATCCAGCAACTGATGTTGTGGTACTAGTAACTAGAAGGGAGAACCTGAGAAGGATTGCTCCCATACAATTAAAACTGGGTGTAGAGGAAATATTAGCAGAGCAGTATGCAAACCACTGCTGTAAGAGTCCAAGTGATGTGATAGAGACACACAGGTGTTGTAATTAAATGGTAGGTGAACAGAAAGCAATGTGTTGTGCTAAAGGAATAAAACTGTGAGGGGTTAGTCCTGAGATGGACTTGACCTCTCTGTACATGGTCTGGCTGGGATGGAATTAACTTTCTTCATAGCAGGCCCATATGGTACTGTGCTTTGGATTTGTGACCAAAACAGTGTTGATGATAACACAGTAGTGCTTTGGCTATTGCTGAGCACTACTTGTGCAGCATCGAGGTCTTCTGTTTCTCGCTCTGCCCTCACAGCAAGCAGGCTGGGCGTGTGCAAGCAGTTGGGAGGAGACACTGCTGAGACAGCTGACTCGAACTGACCAAAGGGATATTCCATGCCACGTGACATCGTGCTCAGCAATAAAAGCTCACGGAAAGAGGAAGCAGGGGGAAGACATTTGTGGTTACGACGTTTGTCTTCCCGAGCAGCCCTTATGTGTGCTGAGGCCCTGCATTCCAACAAGAGGCTGGATATCTGTCTGCCAATGGGAATTAGTGAAGAATTCCTCTTTTTTGCTTGGCTTGCATGCACAGCTTTTGCTTTGCCTCTTAAACTGTATCTTGATGCGCAAGTTTTCTCACCTTCCTTCTATTTTCTCCCCATCCTGTGGGAGAGGGGAGTGAGTGGGCGGCTGTGCAGGTACTTGCCTGCTGGTCGCACTATACCCCCTGTGACAACGCAGGCTGCGAAGTGACTGGCTGGGTAGCAGCTCTGCAGAAAAGGACCTGGGGGTCCTGGTAGGCAGTAAGCTGAACGCGAGCCAGCAGTGTGCCCTGGCAGCAAAGAAGGCCAACAGCATCCTGGACTGTGTCAGCAGGAGAATAGGCCATAGATTGAGAGAAGAGACTATTTCCCTTTTACTCAGCACTCGTTAGAACATATCTAGAATATTATGTCTGGTTTAGGTCCCTCAATGCAAGGAAGATGCTGATAAGCTGGCATTAGCCCAGTGGAAGGCTGGCAAGATGTCTGGCAAGATGCCTTCTGTGAGGAGAGGCTGGTGGACGGGGCTTGTTCAGTCGGGCGAAGGAAAAGCTTGGTGGGGGGATGGTGGTGGTGTCAGCTAACAGCAGCCTTTCAATACTTACAGGGAGGTTGGTAGGACCTCTTAGCATGATCTTCTCGCCCCTGCCCCTGTCGTGGTTTAACTCCGGCTAGCAAAATACCACGAAGCCGCTCTCGCAAATCCCCCCTCCCCCCTCCAGTGGAGGGGCAGAATCAGAGGAAAAAGACAAGGAAGCTCGTAAAGTTGAGACAAGAACTATTTACTAATGGAATCTAAATGAATATATACAAAGACTACTACTAATAAGTAATTAAAATAATAGAAAATAAATCATATGATACAATATGATACAATTATGATACAGTTGCTCACCACCCACTGACCAGTGCACAACCAGGTGCTGAGTAGTGAGAGCCAGAGAGCCGCAGCCCGAGGGCCGGAGCCCAAGAGCCATCGCAGCAGATTCTGAGCGAACCCTATCGGCGATAGCATGACTGGGAAATCTAAACAAACCCACCAACTCCCTCCTTCACGAATGAGCCAGCACAGGAGTTAGCAAAGCAGCTAACGCAGGAGTCGGGAGAGTGTTAGCAAGTGCCCGGGTGTAAACCCTGGGACTGGGGTTGTGCAGCTTGGACAAGGGGAGGCTCAGGGGAGACCTTATCGCTCTCTGCAACTACCTGAAAGGAGGTTGCAGAGAGGTGGGTGTTGGTCTCTTCTCACAAGTGACAAGTGACAGGAAAAGAGGAAATGGTCTCAAGTTGCACCAGGGGAGGTTTAGATTCAAAAATTAGGAAAATTCTCTTAATTGAGAGGCTTATCAGGGGTGGATTTGGGGTTTAGTGGTGGATTTGGCAGTATTGGGTTAAAGGTTGGACTTGATGATCTTAAAGGTCTTTTCCAACCTAAAAGCTTCTATGAGTCTATAACGTTGACTTACTGCATCTGCTGGGAATGCTCGATCTTAAGGTACGCATGAAGTAAAATTGACATTTTGTAAGCATAGGTACACCTATGCAAGTCAGATCAGCTTGACTATACTTTCTGCTTCACTGATGGTTTCTCCCTCAAATCCCTGCCTCACATAAAATGATGCTATCTACAGAAGAGGAACATAATTTAACTCCAATAGTTATAAACACACTCTCTCAATTTTTTTGCCTTTACTCAATTAAGTACTTTTGTGATGTTACACAATTTACTAATTTTAGAGCCATGTCTTTGAAAGCATATCTATCATTTTAGAGACAGTTGTTTGGTTTTTTTAGAATAGTTAAGTTGAATGCACCTGCAAGGATCATCTAGTCCAAACATAATGATACTGGGTGACTAAAGTTGTGAGAAAGTTAGGAATTTATGTATTTCAATATTTTTTAAAGTAAATGGTTGCTTTCAATGCTGTATAGTTGTTTGTGTGTGTGGACAAACATATCTACAGATAAAAAATTGATGGCGCAGATATTGATGGTTGCATTTGAACTCCTCGTTTAGGCAAAAGCTATATTATCCTCCAAGGTAAGTATATAAAGAAAAGTTTTATCTAGTATTGCCAAGAGCAACAACAAGATGTTCAACTTAAGTCTTCAACATTGTTTTTGTCCCTAGCAAAACCGGTTTAAATTGTAATTACTAAAACCAACAAATCTTGAAATCAATACTTAAAAAGGTATTTTGAAAAACTTGAATTAAATTTATCCTCAACAAGACTAATATTGTATGTGGTTCTTTGTAAAGTAAATGTATGTTCCTTTACCTTTAATCTCATGTGCCCAAGTGTGATACTTTTGCTGTTTTCTGTAATAAAAAATTCTCATCGATGCCATTGGTTTAGAAGCTTAGTTAGCTGCTTCAGCAAATTAAAGCATCATTAAAACACTAGGATCCAATTTATGTGAATGCATCAGTGCAAAACTGGTGATGAGAAATCCCTGCATATCTCACTGAGTTTACAGCACAAAGCCTGTACACTAGAACATCTGTCATAGGTTCTGAAATTTGCTTGTACCACCAATTTTTTAAAAAATCCCTTTTTACCCTTGCTCCAGCTTAGAATTGATTTTATGTTCCCAGTCACCAGATTCTCTACAAGAAGTCTCTAAATGAAATGCAGACCTTTCATCTCATGCATAAATATTTCTTTTAAAACCAAATTTAAACAATTCAAGAACCAGAATTTTCTCCCATTAAACAGTTGTTTAGACTTCAAATGAAGGAATTGAATACGAGCAGAGTAGTTTTAAAAGAAAATATTAACTTGTATTTTACATAGGAAAACAAGTACAGAAAAATCCAATGCATAGTTTTCTTTCCTTAGAGGCAGGCATTTTGAGTTTCATAAATGCAAGATAAAGTTAATACTTGCCAGGAATTTGTGAATAAAAGCAAAAAAAAACCCCAAACACACCACCCCCCCCCCCCCCCCCATTACTGTCAGGATATTCATTATAACTGACTGAAAGAGATTATGGCTTTTTAATGTTCTTTTCTTTGGTAGCAATATTGAACTTGCTCTCTTTGATTACAAGTTTTTTTGTCAAAACTCTTTGTTTATGCACACCAAATCATAACATGATATCCTCAAAATAATATCAGAGGCACTTACTCATCATACTTGATATGATAAATAGCTTCTTCATCAGTGTCCATGCAGTCTGAGTAAGATGTGGATGGTGTACTGTCCAAATAATTTGCATTCTCTCTAGAATGGTCTTGACTTAAGTTTCCATTAGTCTTTTTGTAAGAATTGCCACTCTTTACTTGAGCTTTAGCATTCTTATGTTGTTTTGTTGCTCGAGTAACGTTTTCTATATGAGCTTCAAACCAGGCTCCAATGCTGACATCACGGGCATCCACCAATTCATTTATCTGAAAGGGAAAATTGATAATGAATATTTATTCTTTATAATCCTGATTAAGAACAAAAATGAAAACTGCCTAAATGACATAACTGTCCATTAAAAAAATTTCTACAGTGCTGATTTAAACTGGCTTGAGCTTGGGTAAGTTAGAGCAATGTTCAGTCAATCAAGTGTTGTGCTTTAAGTATTATATTCCTCTACTCTGAATAAGATCTGTTATGAACGCAATTTGTAAAAAAAAAAAAAAAAAAATAAAATAAAATAAAATTGTTAAAAGTTGAGGCTGATTTATTTTTTTTTAACCTACAAATTAGCTTAATCTCTCTTTCCACTGAACTTTTTCTTGCTTCATGGGATCATTCCTTATGACTAAAATGAGCACCTGTAGTTAAAGTACTAGCCCACAACCAGATTTTAAGATTTCCCTGGACTTCCAAATTGGAATTATTACTTAACTCTGATTCTTTGACCTACACTGCTGCTGAATCCTTCAATGTATGAGAAAGGAGAGGGGGAAGGAGATGGACTCTCCAAGTCTAGCAAGGCTGCTATTATAACCAATTGAGACCGATGTTTCTATAAATCTTTCAACTGTAAGAAGCAGAAGTCTCTCGTGACTCTTCTCCTTTCTGTGCTCACAATAGTGCTGGTTATGAAACTACTCTATTGTAGAGCATGTTCCATTCCTTCATTATTCTAACACATCTTCTCAAGCCTTTAACTGATTAAATACATATTACTTCAACAATACAAGGCTTTTCCTGTGCTTCAGGTTAAACTACTGAAGTATACATCTATTCAGTTACACAGACATTCTTTTAAAACCCGTAGTGTATAAACAGTTATTTTCTTTGAAATTTTAACTGGATTTAAATATTATCACACACACACACACCCCCCCCCCCCCACGTAGGCAACACCTTTGTACACTGCACAACAAGAATAAGAAAAATATTATTGCAATAGAACTGCTACGGAGCCATAGCATGTGAAGAAGATAAGGCATATGGAAGAGGGCTCTCAGATGAAAAATTAGAAGTAAATTCTAAAAATGCTCAGAATAGGTTCAATTACTGTAAAACCAAATTGGGGGAACTACTTTTCATGCTCATTTTGGAAATAATATTTTAGCAGGAGTTTTCACAGTTGTATTTTTAGTTTTACTTTATTTTCAAAACATCCCTTTCTTTTATTTTTTTTTTTTACATAAAGAAGGAAATTTACCTTCTAAAGACGTTCTAAATGTCCCTTAAAAAACCCAACAAAACCACCAAACAACAAACAAACAAAAGCAGAAAAACTGAGCCCAAATTAACACATTAACATAGCAACCAACCTCAGGGCACAAAGAAACTTGTTTTACCACACTATGATGCGTACAAGAGAATTGTGCATTTCCAAAATATTTAATAAGCAGGCTCTGTATGGATACATAGATATGAACAATTATAAAACTCATTCTTCTGGGATAAATTTATAAGGCTGAACTGCTTCAGGGGCTGTATTATATGTTTACAGTTTTTAAAAATGAGGGCAGTTTAATTTGCCACAGATGTGTATGGTTTAATTTTTATAGCCTTACTCAAGCAGCAAGACAATGACAGAGATGGATATTTATTCTTATTACATCGAAAGACCAGCATATATAAACAAAACAACATGAATGATACTAATTATCGGTATTTAAACTGAAGCAATCATTAGGCAATTTAAAGTAGGTAGTTCTTAAACTAACAAATCTACTGAGAGATAGAGGGTGAAAGGTAAGAATATAATGCATAAAGTATATATCATATTGAGCCTATTTCTTCTTACTTTTCACATGCTTCCTTAAAAATAACAACATCAGAAAATTCAATCCTTTACTTTTTTTCCCCCATGTAAAATCCTAGCATCCAATTTAAATTTTTATTGGCAACTCCCACGATATTAAACGTATACCTTTTCAAATGACAAACATATAATAAACAAATGAAAGCTCCACCTTGTTTTTAAGTCAGTCTGTTGACCTGTTTTAAAGATAAGGAGCAGGTATTTCTGTAAGGAAACCTCAGGAAAACATCCTTATGTAACCTTAGGCATTTCAATTAGTTCTAGCTTGAAGTGATTCACAACTTCCTCCTCCTGGAAATGCAGTTGAGACACAGACAATAGTGAGGTTTCCCCATCTGCAGCTACTTCTTGAGACTAGCTACAAAGATGACAAAGAAGCCATGTTATTCAAGCCAAAAAACATTAGAGCCAGAAAGAAGGAAGTCTCCTGTGATCCTTCTTCCCAAATGCATCTTTCTATACTGTGATTGTCACACTTGGACAGTAGGCTTCCCAGCCTTGTAGAGAATAAAGGCAAATAATTACGAGTATAAACCCTTGAGGACTACATCACAGTTATTTTATATACCATCCTATTTATACCTGGTGAACTAAAGATGTAGACAATAGCAGAGGGGTTCGAAGAAAAACTAAGGCATTCAGAAGAAAAACGTTAATCAGTGGTATAACAACAAAGCCTTCTTAATCTGTAACTCTGTTATGAATATAATTTGAATTGGTAAATTAACATGGACACTTTAAGCTTGAAGGCAGCCACTGATACGGAGAGCTTTAAACTAGACTTAGCAGGGAAAGGGGATGTGGTTTTGAGCAACAGAGAAGAGCCAGGGGCTGTTGATGTATTAGGAACCAACAGGGAAACACCTGTGAAATGCCTGAAAGGAATTAGGTTGCCTTCCTCTAAAAAGGTGACAAGGTAGGTAGCCCAGCTGAAGTGCCTCAGTACCAATGCATGCAGCATGGGTAACAAGCAGGAGGAGCTGGAAGCCACTGTGCAGCTAGAAAACTACAATCTGATCGTTATGACTGGAGCGCTACAATCGATGGCTATAAACTGTTCAGAAGAGACAAGCAAGGAAGGAGGGGCTGGGGGTTGGGGTGGGTTGCCCTCTATGTAAAAGAATGGATTGACTGCACAGAGCTATCTTTGAAAGACAGCGATGAACAGGTTGAGAGCTTATACATGAAAATTAGGGGCCAAGCCAACAAAGGAAATCTCGTGGTTGGTGTTTACTACAGGCTGCCCAATCAAGTGCCTGTCATGGGGGTTGGAGTAGCCACAGTGCTTGTCACGTTGTCCTCAGATCCAGAGACCCTCTCTTCCCTTTTAGGGTACTGAATAGTGTTGAATAAGGCTCAGTAGGCATGGGCCAGGTCCCAGCACATTGCAGTGGTTTGTGTCTCCTTGGAACTGCCAGGGCGACAGCGTACTTCCTCCAAATATTCTGCTAGTTTTTCAGGATTCTGTACTTGTTCAGGGGTAAAGTTCCAAAGCACTGGAGGTGCCCACCATCCTAGGCATTTGCCCATGCTTTTCCACACTCATAGGTATTCAGCCTCAGGGCAGACCTCTGGATGATATTCTGAAATTGCTTGCTAACCTTAGACAAAACTGAAACAATATTCCCAAGAAATACCAATAGAAGTATTTTAACTACCCAAGGATGTTCAAGATACTGAAAGGTTATTTTAATAAAGGAGGAAACAGCATGGTAGAAAACAGCAAAGGTGCTATTCTGTATTTCCTCCTCTTCTTCTCTTGGAGGAACTAAAATTGCCAATTATCTCCATGAGGTGATACCTGAAGTACAGTAACAGCTTCAGCACATAGTTTAGATACCAGATTAAGCTCGAGGTCAGAGTCCTAAAGACAAATATCCCAGGCAAAACTAATCACTGCAGAGTACAGCAGCCTGCAGACACCAAAACCAATTTTTAACATGTACAGCAAAGATGAGAGCATGATGCAGATCAAATAAACTAATATCATGACCTGCAACTGTTAATAGATATAAAACCCTTAGTATGCTCTGATTGATCTGTTATTATCTCAAACATTGGCTAACCTCCAGTCACCTGGTACCTCCCTGGTTAGCCAGGACTGCCGGTAAACGATGGAAAGTGGCTTAGTGAGCACTTATGCCATCTCCCCTGGCATTCTTGGGTGGATCCCATCTGGTCCCATAGACTTGTGGGTGTCAGAGTGATGCAGCAGGTCTCTAACCATTTCCCCTTGGATTATGGGGGCTTCATTCTGCTTCCCGTGCCTGTCTTCCAGCTCAGGTACCTGGAGAACAACTGGTGTTACTATTAAAGACTGAGGCAAAGGCAGCATTTTCCTCAGACTTTTCCTCATCCTCTGTCACTATGTTCCCCCCCCTCCAATAAAGGATGGAGATTCTCCTTAGCCCTCCTTTTGTTGTTAATGTATTTATAGAAACATATTTTATTGTCTTTTACAGCAGAGGCCAGGTTAAGTTCTAGTTGGGCTTTGGCCCTTCTAATTTTCTCCATGCAAACCCTCATGACATTCTTGTAGTCGTCCTGAGTGGTCTTCCCCTTCTTTCAAAGGTCTCTCTTTATAAATAAACTCTCTTTATTTCCCTGATGTCGTGGTTTAACTCTGGCTAGCAAAATACCACGAAGCCGCTCTCACAAATCCCCCTCCCCTCCTCCAGTGGAGGGGAAGAATCGGAGGAAAAAGAAATAAGGAAGCTCGTAAAATTGAGATAAGAACTATTTACTAATTAAATCTAAATCAATATATACAGGTACTACTGCTAATAAATACTTAAAATAGTAGAAAATGAAACATATAGTACAATATATACAATATGATACAATTTCCCACCATCCACTGACCAATGCACACCCAGATGTTGAGGGATGAAAATCAGACCCAGAGAGCCCGAGAACCACAGCCCGAGAGCGATTGCAGCCCGAGAGCCGCGGCCTGAAGGCCGGAGCCCGGGAGCCTACGCAGCAGATTCCGAGCAAACCTTATCACTGATAACACGGCCAGAAAACTCAAAACAACCCACCAGCTCCCACACGAAGGAGCCAGCACAGGAGCTGGCAAAGCAGCTAACGCAGGAGGGTTAGCAAGTGCCCAGAGAGACGAGCAAGGGAGTAAGGGAGAGAGAGAGAAGGGAAGAGTAATGGCTACCGGACCCTCTTCCCCACCCAAAGAGACCGGAACATGACGTACTATGGGATGAAATACTTCCTTGGTTATTCTGGGTCAGCTACAGTATCCGAAGCAGACAAAAGACCTTGAGTTCAGTACAGGCCATCCCCAGCACCAGCTGAGGCCTTATCAATGTTTTCACTTACTGTCCAGCAACAGAGTTCCCTGGCAACCAGAGTAAAGGGAGTTAGCCCTTTCCTGACTGAACCCAGCACATTCTCCACCCCTTATTTCATACCATTTACGTCATGCTTATTTCCATATCATCCATAAATTCACATGAACCAGCTTCCCCTTTCCCATCCCATCCCACACAGATATCATTCCCTTGGTCCATGAACCATATTGGCAATACGTCCATTAGTCCATGACTTTGGGTTCTATCAGGTGGTCACTCAGGACAGAAAGGGTGAAGTGTTGCGTGGGATCGTGGGGCGCCGATGCCAGCTCAGGTCAGGTCACTACTGCCCTTCTGGCAAGGCTGGACCTCTGTAGATTCAGGTGATCTCTGCCAGAGTGATTACTGCAACATAGAGCTCAGAAAAAGGGTTATTTGCAGCAGTTAACGTCCATCATACAATTTAGTTCATGGGCCAGTTTCACCCAGAATCAAATCTCCTTGAGGCACACATCGAACTTGTCCATCTTCTCTCATCATCCACCAAGTACCTCCAGGTCCTTGAGCGAAAGCAACCCCATGGATGGGTTTGCCTTTGCCCGAGGCAGGAATAACCCAGACTGTTTTTCCCAGCATGTTCTTAACATGCACTACAGGGACCTTATCTCCTTCCACAGTGCGCAGAAGTTTTGATTGAGCTGGGCCAGCACAGTTGGCAGATCCTCTGGTGTTGACTAACCAGGTGGCCTTTGCCAAATGTGTATCCCAATTTTTGAAAGTCCCACCCCCCATTGCCCTCAGGGTGGTCTTCAACAGCCCATTGCACCGTTCAACCTTCCCAGAGGCAGGTGCATGGTAGGGGATGTGATACACCCACTCAATGCCGTGCTCTTTGGCCCAAGTGTCTACGAGACTATTTCGGAAATGAGTCCCATTGTCTGATTCAATCCTCTCTGGGGTGCCGTGTCGCCACAGAACTTGCTTTTCAAGGCCTAGGATAGTATTCCGGGCAGTGGCATGAGGCACCGGATATGTTTCCAGCCACCCAGTGGTTGCTTCCACCATTGTGAGCACATGGCACTTGCCTTGGCGGGTTTTAGGCAGTGTGATGTAGTCAACCTGCCAGGCCTCCCCATATTTATATTTCAGCCATCGCCCCCCATACCAAACAGGCTTCACCCTCTTGGCCTGTTTGATGGCAGCACATGTCTCACATTCATGAATGACCTGTGCAATAGCGTCCATGGTCAAGTCCACCCCTCGGTCACGAGCCCACCTGTACGTGGCATCTCTCCCCTGGTGGCCCGAGGTATCATGGGCCCACCTAGCCATGAACAGCTCACCTTTATGTTGCCAGTCCAGATCCACCTGAGCCACTGCAATCTTCACAGCTTGATCCACCTGCTGGTTGTATCGATGTTCTTCAGTAGCTCGACTTCTGGGTACGTGGGCATCGACGTGACGCACTTTGACGACCAGGTTGTCTAGACGGGAAGCAATGTCTTGCCATAATGCTGCAGCCCAGATGGGTTTGCCTCGGCGCTGCCAGTTGCTCTGTTTCCATTGCTGCAGCCACCCCCACAGTGCATTTGCCACCATCCAGGAGTCAGTGTAGAGATAAAGCACTGGCCATTTCTCTCGTTTAGCAACGTCCAAAGCCAGCTGGATGGCTTTTACCTCTGCAAATTGACTGGATTCACCTTGTCCTTCTGCAGTCTCTGCAACTTGTCGTGTAGGACTCCACACAACAGCCTTCCACCTCCGATGTTTCCCTACAATGCGGCAGGACCCATCAGTAAACAGGGCATATTGCTTCTCATTGTCTGGCAACTGGTTGTACAAAGGGGCTTCTTCAGCTCGTGTCACCTCCTCCTCTGGTGACATTCCAAAGTCTTTGCCTTCCGGCCAGTCCATGATCACTTCTAGGATTCCTGGGCGACTGGAATTTCCTATGCGAGCTCGTTGTGTGATCAGGGCAGCCCACTTACTCCACGTAGCATCGGTGGCATGATGAGTAGAAGAGACTCTGCCTTTGAACATCCAGCCCAGCACTGGCAGTCGAGGTGCCAGGAGGAGCTGTGTTTCAGTTCCAACCACTTCTGAGGCAGATCGGATTCCCTCATAAGCTGACAGTATCTCTTTTTCGGTTGGAGTGTAGCGGGCCTCGGATCGTCTGTATCCCTGGCTCCAAAATCCAAGGGGTCGACCTCGGGTCTCCCCTGGTTCTTTTTGCCAGAGACTCCAGGTAGGCCCATTCTCCCCGGCTGCGGTGTAGAGCACATTCTTTACCTCTGGCCCTGTCTGGACTGGTCCAAGGGCTACTGCATGCACGATCTCCTGCTTGATCTGTTCAAAGGCTTGGCGCTGCTCAGGGCCCCATTTGAAATCGTTTTTCTTCCGGGTCACTGCATAGAGAGGGTTGACAATTTGGCTGTAATTTGGAATATGCATCCGCCAGAAACCCACAACACCTAGGAAAGCCTGAGTTTCCTTTTTGCTTGTTGGTGGGGACATAGCTGTGATTTTATTGATCACGTCCATCGGGATCTGGCGACGCCCATCTTGCCACTTTATTCCTAAGAACTGGATCTCTCGTGCAGGTCCCTTGACCTTACTTTGCTTTATGGCAAAACCCGCTTTCAGGAGGATTTGGATGATCTTCTTCCCTTTCTCAAAAACTTCGTCTGCTGTGTCGCCCCATACAATGATGTCATCAATGTATTGCAGATGCTCTGGCGCCGCACCCTGTTCCAGTGCAATCTGGATCGGTCCATGGCAGATGGTAGGGCTGTGCTTCCACCTCTGGGGCAGCCGATTCCAGGTGTATTGGATGCCCCTCCAGGTGAAAGCAAACTGTGGCCTACACTCTCCTGCCAAAGGAATGGAGAAAAAGGCATTAGCAATGTCAATTGTGGCATACCACTTGGCTGCCTTTGACTCCAGCTCATATTGGAGTTCCAGCATGTCCGGCATAGCAGCACTCAGTGGTGGCGTGACTTCATTCAGGCCACGATAGTCCACTGTCAGTCTCCATTCCCCATCAGACTTATGCACTGGCCAGATGGGGCTGTTAAAGGGGGAGTGGGTTTTGCTGATCACCCCTTGGCTCTCCAGCTGACGAATCAGCTTCTGGATTGGAAGCAAAGAGTCTCTGTTAGTGCGATACTGCCGCCGGTGCACTGTTGTAGTGGCAATTGTCACCTGTTGATCTGCAACCTTTAGCAATCCCACAACAGAAGGGTCCTGTGAGAGACCAGGCAAGACAGAGAGCTGCTCAATTTCATCAGTCTCTAAAGCAGCTATCCCAAAAGCCCACCGGTACCCTTTTGGGTCCTTAAAGTACCCTCTCTTAAGATAGTCAATGCCAAGGATGCACGGAGCATCTGAACCAGTCACAATAGGGTGCTTTTGCCACTCCTTCCCAGTCAGGCTTATTTCAGCCTCCAACACAGTCAATTGTTGGGAACCCCCAGTCACACCAGAAATGCTGATGGGTCGTACCCCCTTATAGCTTGATGGCATCAGGGTACACTGTGCACCCGTGTCCACTAGAGCCTTATACTGCTGTGGCTCTGATGTGCCAGGCCATCGAATCCACACAGTCCAATAAACACGGTTGTCCCTTTCCTCCACCTGGCTGGAGGCAGGGCCCCTCTAAAAGTGACCTGATTCACAGTCACTCATGTCTTGGAGGGATGGATTATTCCTCCGCTGCCGTTTGGCTACGGGAGCAACAGTTTTCTTGGAAGAGTCCTTACTGGTGTGCTTTTTCCCTTTCAGTTCACGTACTCGTTTCTCTAAGTGCGAGGTAGGTTTTCCATCCCACTTCCTCATGTCCTCTCCGTGGTCACGTAGGTAAAACCACAGGGTACGGCGTGATGGATACCTTTTATATTCCTGTCTTTGAGGAAAGGAACGCTTCCTCCTAATGGCTGAGACACTGGCTTGTGCAGGTGGGGATTGGAACATCTCCTTTCTGAATTGTTTAAACTCTTTGGACAGCTCCTCTATAGCTGAGACACAGGCCCGCATGGGGGAAGAAACAATGTCCTCATATCCCCGGAACTTTTGAACTATCTCCTCCACTATTGGGTCTTCATCCCTTTCCCAAGTGAATACTGCAAATGCAGCGGCTATCAAGGGTTGTCCATTCTGCATTAACTTCTGCCACATGGGTCGTGTGCACCTGATTCTATCTGGATCTATCCTCCCATCATGACGATAAACTAACTCTAGCACAGCTAGTTCCCTCACATACTGGATAGCTTTCTCCATGGTGGTCCATCTGTGTACGTGATATGGCATGTCTTCCTTAAAGGGATACCTTTCCCTCACACCATCCAGAAGCCTCCTCCAGAGGCTTACATTCTGTGTCTCCCTCCCAACTCCTCTGTCAATGCCACTCTCTCTAGCAAGTGACCCCAGCTGCTTGGCTTCTCTGCCCTCTAATTCAATGCTACTGGCCCCGTTATCCCAGCAGCGGAGCAGCCAGGTAATAACATGTTCACCTTGATGACGGCCAAAGTCTCTCCGGATATCCCGGAGCTCCTTCAAGGCTAAAGATCGCATGGTTATATCTGCATCACTCTCATCCTCTGTCCCTGTCACTGCCCCTTGGGATGGCCCTGCTGTCTCCCCATCGACCTGTACCAGACGCCCTGATTTACGCTTCCATTTCTTTTTCTGTACTGGGTCAACTAACACTGGTGCTGGTTGATGCTGGCAGTACCACACAGGGGTCTGCACGGCTGCATTGCACCCTGCAGTGTGTAGGGCTGTTGTGGGAGGTGGAGCTGCAGAAGGAGGTGGAACCGCAGTGGGAGGTGGAGACACACTGGGAACTGGAACTGCAGTGGAGGGTGGAGCTGTTGCAGGAGGTGGAACCATTGTGGAAGGTGGAGCCACTCTGGGAGCTGGAGCTGCAGCAGGAAGTGGAGCTGTTGTGGGAGGTGGAACCACAGTGGGAAGTGGAGCTGGCGCAGAGGGTGCAGTGGCTGCCACGTCTGTCGAGGAGAGTTGCCATCGCCGCGGAGGTATAGGTGGCGCAGGAGGTGCAGTGGCTGTAGTGTCCATCGAGAAGAGTTGATGTTGCTGCAGGGGTGGAGGTGGCGCAGGCGGTGCAGTGGCTGTAGTGTCTGTCAAGAGGCGTTTACGTCGCCGTGGGGGTGGAGTCGGTGCAGAGGATGGGCTAGTTGTGAGCGGTGATGTAGCCATGGGGGATGAAGCCGGCACACAGGGCCTGCCTCTTCCCCAAACACCAGTAGCAGATGGGGCAGTATTCCAAAACATTTCTTTAACTTTACACAAGAGCACAAGAACATTCAGAAATGTGCTGATCACTAACCACAGGTCACCCCGAGACCATGAAAAATTTCCAAAATACTCATACACTTGTGCCATTGACCATAGAGAAGAGGTAGAAAATTGGAATAATTTCCACACATCCACCCAGCTGAATAATTCCTTCACATGCAACCCACTAAATGATTTCTCCTCTACAGGCTGTGTCCCAGAAGTGAAAAGGGAAAAGGTATAATTAGTGAAAGTCCCTATGACATTACATGAGAAACATGCAAATGCTGCCAGTACTGCATACAGATACATGATTATTCCCCAAACCAGTAATATACAGACCAGCCAAATCAGACTCTTCAATCTGGTCAGAGCATACATGATCAGTATCATAAGGAGCACCCAAGGCAGTAAATCCCACCTTTCTATCATCCACTTAAAGATCCAAGAACTTAACGTGCTGACCAACCACCACAACATCTCTATAACCAATACTTATCACACAATCTGCTTTAACACACAGTAATCAGATCTGTTCTTATCTCAACCCTTCGAGCCCCACGTTGGGCGCCAAAAAGGACTGTCGTGGTTTAACTCCGGCTAGCAAAATACCACGAAGCTGCTCTCACAAATCCCCCTCCCCTCCTCCAGTGGAGGGGAAGAATCGGAGGAAAAAGAAATAAGGAAGCTCGTAAAATTGAGATAAGAACTATTTACTAATTAAATCTAAATCAATATATACAGGTACTACTGCTAATAAATACTTAAAATAGTAGAAAATGAAACATATAGTACAATATATACAATATGATACAATTTCCCACCATCCACTGACCAATGCACACCCAGATGTTGAGGGATGAAAATCAGACCCAGAGAGCCCGAGAACCACAGCCCGAGAGCGATTGCAGCCCGAGAGCCGCGGCCTGAAGGCCGGAGCCCGGGAGCCTACGCAGCAGATTCCGAGCAAACCTTATCACTGATAACACGGCCAGAAAACTCAAAACAACCCACCAGCTCCCACACGAAGGAGCCAGCACAGGAGCTGGCAAAGCAGCTAACGCAGGAGGGTTAGCAAGTGCCCGGAGAGACGAGCAAGGGAGTAAGGGAGAGAGAGAGAAGGGAAGAGTAATGGCTACCGGACCCTCTTCCCCACCCAAAGAGACCGGAACATGACGTACTATGGGATGAAATACTTCCTTGGTTAGTCTGGGTCAGCTACAGTATCCGAAGCGGACAAAAGACCTTGAGTTCAGTACAGGCCATCCCCAGCACCAGCTGAGGCCTTATCAATGTTTTCACTTAGTGTCCAGCAACAGAGTTCCCTGGCAACCAGAGTAAAGGGAGTTAGCCCTTTCCTGACTGAACCCAGCATACCTGAGTTCCAGCCAAAGCTGTCTGTTCAGCCAGGCCGGTCTTCTTCCCCTCCGGCTCGTCTTTTGGCACATGGGAACGACCTGCTCCTGTATCTTTAAGATTTTGTTCTTGAAGAATGACCAGCCTTCCTGGACTCCTTTGCCCTTCAGGACTGCCTTCCATGGGACTCTGTCAGCCAGGCCCCTAAACAGTCCAAAATCTGCCCTCCGAAGTCAAGGTCCTTTGACCTTGCTTTGTCTTATGGTAAAACCAGCTTCCAGAAGAATCTGGATTATTCTTTTCCCTTTCTCAAACACTGCCTTCACTGTGTATCCCCACACAATGATGTCAGCAATGTATTGCAAACGTTCAGGGTCTTCACCCTGTTCCAGTGCAGTCTGGAACAGTCCATGGCAAACGGTAGGGCTGTACTTCCACCCCTGGGGTGGTCAATTCCAGGTGTGTTGCAAACCGCTCCGAGTGAAATTAAACTGTGGCCTGCACTCTGCTGCCAAAGGGGTTGGGAAAAAGTCATTGGCAATATCAATTTTAGCATACTACTTGGCTTTGACTCCAGTTCATACTGGACTTCCAGCATGTCCAGTACGACAGCACGCAGCAGTGGCATGACTTTGTTCAGACTATGATAGTCCACTGTTATCCTCCACCCTCTGTCATACTTTTGTACTGGCCATATGGGACTACTAAAGGATCAGCGAATTTTGCTGATATCTTCTTGGTCAGTGTGATATTGCCGCTGTCGCACCATCATGGTAGCAATCAGCATGCAGCAACCCCACAACAGGACACTGAGAGTCTGGGCAAGGTAGACAGCTGTTTAGTCTCCTCTGTATCCACAGAAGCTACATGAAAGGCCCACTGGTAGACTTTTGGGTCCCTGAAAGTACCATCTTTTTTGCCAGCTTTGCCTCGGTCTTTACTGCTAAGACCAACCCTCAGGAGTCCCTGAGCTTGAACACCATAGAGGAAGTCACGAGAAAGGAAGGTTTTGCTTCAGTTGAAGAGGATTGGGTTAGAGATCAATTAAGCACACTGAACATCCACAAATCCATGGGCCCTGATGGGATGCACCCACGACTGCTGAGGGAAGTCATTGTTAGGCCACTCTCCATAATCTTTGAAAAGTCCTGGAGAACAGGAGAGGTGCCTGAGGACTGGAGGAAAGCCAGTGTTACTCCAATCTTCAAAAAAGGCAAGAAGGAGGACCCAGGCAACTATAGGCCGGTCAGTCTCACCTCCATCCCTGGAAAGATGATGGAACAACTTGTTCTTGATGCCATCTCAAAGTATGTTGCGGAAAGGAAGCTAATCACGAGTAGTCAGCATGGATTCAACAAGGGGGAGTCATGCCTGACCAATCTGATAGCTTTTTATGATGGCATCACTAGATGGATGGACGAGGGGAAGGCAGTGGATGTGGTCTACCTTGACTTCAGCAAAGCTTTTGACATGGTCTCCCATGGCATCCTCATAGACAAGCTTAGGAAGTATGGACTGGACCACTGGGCGGTAAGGTGGATTGGGAGCTGGCTGGAGGAAAGAGCTCAGAGAGTTGTGGTCAATGGGTTTACTTTTTTTCCCCCATGTAAAATCCTAGCATCCAATTTAAATTTTTATTGGCAACTCCCACGATATTAAACGTATACCTTTTCAAATGACAAACATATAATAAACAAATGAAAGCTCCACCTTGTTTTTAAGTCAGTCTGTTGACCTGTTTTAAAGATAAGGAGCAGGTATTTCTGTAAGGAAACCTCAGGAAAACATCCTTATGTAACCTTAGGCATTTCAATTAGTTCTAGCTTGAAGTGATTCACAACTTCCTCCTCCTGGAAATGCAGTTGAGACACAGACAATAGTGAGGTTTCCCCATCTGCAGCTACTTCTTGAGACTAGCTACAAAGATGACAAAGAAGCCATGTTATTCAAGCCAAAAAACATTAGAGCCAGAAAGAAGGAAGTCTCCTGTGATCCTTCTTCCCAAATGCATCTTTCTATACTGTGATTGTCACACTTGGACAGTAGGCTTCCCAGCCTTGTAGAGAATAAAGGCAAATAATTACGAGTATAAACCCTTGAGGACTACATCACAGTTATTTTATATACCATCCTATTTATACCTGGTGAACTAAAGATGTAGACAATAGCAGAGGGGTTCGAAGAAAAACTAAGGCATTCAGAAGAAAAACGTTAATCAGTGGTATAACAACAAAGCCTTCTTAATCTGTAACTCTGTTATGAATATAATTTGAATTGGTAAATTAACATGGACACTTTAAGCTTGAAGGCAGCCACTGATACGGAGAGCTTTAAACTAGACTTAGCAGGGAAAGGGGATGTGGTTTTGAGCAACAGAGAAGAGCCAGGGGCTGTTGATGTATTAGGAACCAACAGGGAAACACCTGTGAAATGCCTGAAAGGAATTAGGTTGCCTTCCTCTAAAAAGGTGACAAGGTAGGTAGCCCAGCTGAAGTGCCTCAGTACCAATGCATGCAGCATGGGTAACAAGCAGGAGGAGCTGGAAGCCACTGTGCAGCTAGAAAACTACAATCTGATCGTTATGACTGGAGCGCTACAATCGATGGCTATAAACTGTTCAGAAGAGACAAGCAAGGAAGGAGGGGCTGGGGGTTGGGGTGGGTTGCCCTCTATGTAAAAGAATGGATTGACTGCACAGAGCTATCTTTGAAAGACAGCGATGAACAGGTTGAGAGCTTATACATGAAAATTAGGGGCCAAGCCAACAAAGGAAATCTCGTGGTTGGTGTTTACTACAGGCTGCCCAATCAAGTGCCTGTCATGGGGGTTGGAGTAGCCACAGTGCTTGTCACGTTGTCCTCAGATCCAGAGACCCTCTCTTCCCTTTTAGGGTACTGAATAGTGTTGAATAAGGCTCAGTAGGCATGGGCCAGGTCCCAGCACATTGCAGTGGTTTGTGTCTCCTTGGAACTGCCAGGGCGACAGCGTACTTCCTCCAAATATTCTGCTAGTTTTTCAGGATTCTGTACTTGTTCAGGGGTAAAGTTCCAAAGCACTGGAGGTGCCCACCATCCTAGGCATTTGCCCATGCTTTTCCACACTCATAGGTATTCAGCCTCAGGGCAGACCTCTGGATGATATTCTGAAATTGCTTGCTAACCTTAGACAAAACTGAAACAATATTCCCAAGAAATACCAATAGAAGTATTTTAACTACCCAAGGATGTTCAAGATACTGAAAGGTTATTTTAATAAAGGAGGAAACAGCATGGTAGAAAACAGCAAAGGTGCTATTCTGTATTTCCTCCTCTTCTTCTCTTGGAGGAACTAAAATTGCCAATTATCTCCATGAGGTGATACCTGAAGTACAGTAACAGCTTCAGCACATAGTTTAGATACCAGATTAAGCTCGAGGTCAGAGTCCTAAAGACAAATATCCCAGGCAAAACTAATCACTGCAGAGTACAGCAGCCTGCAGACACCAAAACCAATTTTTAACATGTACAGCAAAGATGAGAGCATGATGCAGATCAAATAAACTAATATCATGACCTGCAACTGTTAATAGATATAAAACCCTTAGTATGCTCTGATTGATCTGTTATTATCTCAAACCCTTCGTGCCCCACACTGGGAGCCAAAAAGGACTGTTGTGGTTTAACCCCAGCCAGCAACCAAGTACCGCACAGCTGCTCACTCACCTCCCCTCTCACCCAGTAGAATGGGGAGGAGAATCTCATTGATAAGATCCCCCCTCAGCCTCCTCTTCTCCAAGCTAAACAGACCCAGCTCTCTCAGCCTTTCCTCATAGGGAAGGTGCTCCAGGCCCTTCATCATCTTAGTGGCCCTGCGCTGGACCCTCTCCAGTAGTTCCTTGTCCTTCTTGAACTGGTCCAACCCCCACTGCCAGAGCAGGATCACCTAGAGCAGATCACACAGGAACAAGCCCAGGCGGCTTTTGAAAGTCTCCAGGGAAGGAGACTCCACCGCCTCTCTGGGCAGCCTGTCCCAGTGCTCTGTCACCCTCACAGGGAATTGTGTAAGGAATTGGCTGGATGTCTGCGTCCAAAGAGTTATAGTCAATGGCTAAATGTTCAAGTGGAAATCAGCAACGAGGGGTGACCCTCGAGGATCTGTACTTTTATGATCGCTTCTACATTTTGTTTTAATGGACAAGACAGCATGTTTGCAAAGAAATAAATAGGGTAAAACCAGAAAACCTCCCTGTGAATTCAAATTTCCAGTCGGCTTTATGGCTACAGGAAGTCATTTCTGGTTCAGGGGTAAACTTATTTGAGAATACACAAAATGTTGCTGGCATTGCGGCTGAGTATATGAACCCTCCTGAAATCTGCAACACTGGATATCCCAGTGCAGAGACACTAAAGTGCTTCTATAGGAGTTAACTTGGACAGAGCCCAGTAGAGAAGTTCTGCTTTGACACTGCCTCCAAGGTCATAGAAATATAGAATGGTTTGTGTTGAAAGGGACCTTAAAGAACATCTAGATCCAACCCCCCTGCCGTGGGCAGGGACGCCCTCCACTAGACCAGGTTGCTCAAAGCCTCAGCCAGCCTGGCCTTGAAGACAGCCAGGGATGGGGCATCCACAGCTTCTCTGGGCAACCTGTTCCAGTGCCTCACCACCCTCTCCGTGAAGAACTTCTTCCTGACATCTAATCTAAATCTCCCTGCTTTCAGTTCAAACCCATTACCCCTTGTCCTGTCACTACAGGCCCTTGTAAAAAGACACACACACACACACAGCTTCCTTGTAGGCCCCCTTCAGGTACTGGAAGGCTGCAATAAGGTCTCCCCGGAGCCTTCTCTTTTTCAGGCTCAACAAGCCCAATTCTCTCAGCCTTTCTTCATAGGAGAGGTGCTCCAGCCCTCTGAGCATCTTCAGGGCCCTCCTCTGGACTCGTTCCAACTGGTCGATATCCTTCTTATGCTGAGGGCTCCACAGCTGGACACAGTACTGCAGGTGGGGTCTTACAAGAGCAGAGTAGAGGGGGAGAATCCCCTCCCTCGACCTGCTGGCCAGGCTTCTCCTGATACAGCCCAGGATACGGTTGGCTTTCTGGGCTGCCAGCGTACACTGCCAGCTCACGTTCAGCTTCTCGTCTGCCAGTACCCCCAAGTCCTTCTCCTCAGGGCTGCTCTCTAGCCATTCTCCACCCAGCCTGTCCATGTGCTTGGGATTGCCCCGACCCAGGTGCAGGACCTTGCACTTGGCCTTGTTGAACTCCATGAGGTTGGCAGGGGCCCACCTCTCCAGCCTGTGCAGGTCCCTCTGGATGGCATCCCTTCCCTCCAGCGTGTCGACCACACCACACAGCTTGGTATCGTCGGCAAACTTGTTGAGGGTGCACTCGATCCCATCATCCATGTCACTGAGGAAGATGTTAAACAGTACCCATCCCAATACCGACCCTTGAGGAACGCCACTCGTCAGTGGTCTCCACTCAGACATTGAGCCGTTGACCACAATGGGACAGTGTTGAAGGCTTTGCACAAGTCCAGGTAAATGACATCGGTTGCCCGTCCTGTATCCACTGAGGTCGTGACCCCATCGTAGAAGGCCACCATATTCGTCAGGCACGATCTGCCCTTGGTGAATCCATGTTGGCTGTCACCAATCACCTCCTCGTTTTCCATGTGCCTTTGCATGATTACCAAGAGGATCTGCTCCATGATCTTACCAGGCATGGAGGTGAGACTGACCGGCCTGTAGATCCCTGGATCCTCCTTTTTCCTCTTTTTAAAGGTGGGGGCTATTTTTCCCCTTTTCCAGTCAGCGGGAACGTCACCAGACCGCCACCACTTCTCAGATATGATGGACAGAGGCTTAGCAACCTCACGTACCATTTCTTTCAAGACTCGCGGATGTATTCCATCAGGTCCCGTGGACTTGTGCGCCTTCAGGTTCCTTAGGTGTTCCCAAACCTGATCCTCACTGACCATGGGTGGCTCTCCATTCTCCCAGTCCCTGCCATTGCCTACTGTGACTCGGGGGTTATGGCTTGTGCCCTTGCCAGTGAAGACCATGGCAAAAAATCATTGAGTACCTCAGCCTTCTCCATGTCCTGTCTCCCATTTCCTTCCGCAGAGGGCCCACATTTTCCCTGATCTTCCTTTTATCCCCTGTGTACCTATAGAAGCCCTTCCTGTTGCTCCTGATGTCCCTGGCCAGGTTTAATTCTGTCAGGGCTTTGGCATTCCTAACCTGATCCCTGACTTCTCGGATAACTTCCCTGTAATCCTCCCAGGCTACCTGTCCTTGTCTCCACCCACTGTAGGCTTCCTTTTTGTGCCTCAGTTTGTCCAGGAGCTGCTTCTTCATCCACACAGGCCTCCTTGCGCTTTTACCTTACTTCCTCTTCATTGGGATGCACAGCTCCTGAGTTTGAAGGAGAAGATCCTTGAGTACTCGCCAGCTTTCTTGGGCCCCTCTTCCCTCCAGGGCTTCATCCCATGGAACTCTGCCAATCAGTTCCCTGAAGAGGCCAAAGTCTTGTCTCCTGAAGTCCAGGGTAGGGAGCTTGCTGCGCACCCTCCCACCCACCTCCTGAAGGATCTCAATCTCCACCATTTCATGGTCACTGCAGCCAAGGCTGCCCTTGAGCTTCACATTCCCCACCAGCCCCTCCCGGTTGGTGAGAATAACGTCCAGCATGGCACCCCTCCTTGTCGGCTACTCTATCACTTGGAGAAGGAAGTTGTCATCAGCGCATTCCAGGAACCCCCTGGCTTGCTTGTGCCCTGCCGTGTTGTCCCTCCAACAGATATCGGGGTGGTTGAATTCCCCCATGAGGACCAGGGCTTGTGAACGTGAGTCTGCTGCTCTCTGCCTGTAGAGGGCCTCATCCACTCGCTCGTCCAGCCCAGGTGGCCTGTAGCAAACTCCTACTACAGTATCCCCTCTCCCTGCCCTCCCTTTAATCCTGACCCATAAGCTCTCAGTCAGCTTCTCATGCCTCCCCAGACGGAGTTCCATGCACTCCAGCTGGTCTCTGACATAGAGAGCAAACCCCCCCCTCCTCATCTCCCCTGCCTGTCTTTCTTAAAGAGCCTGTATCCTTCCATTCTGACACTGCAGTCATAGGAGCCATCCCACCATGTCTCCACGATGCCAATGGGGTCATGATGTTTGGCTGCTGGCCGGGATCGACCCATCACAGCCCTTTTTGGCAGCCAACACGGGGCACGAGATAACGACAGTTTTGATCTGAGCATGCTATAACTGTTGTAGTTGTTAATTGGCAGGCTTCTGTGCTGGTCACAGAGCTTGCTCACTTTACTGTATAATAGTGTTTAGGGCTTGTTAGTGGCTGCTTTCGACTCTTGCTGTTTGCTGTGCTGCTTATTTCTCCATTTCGCTGTGCCTGGGAACATTTTGATAAGAGCAATTGCCCTTTACTTGGGCTGGCATATGGCCTTGCTAATTGATGTCATTCCTGTGCTGGGTGGGTTACCTTGTGGGGAGAATGAGGGGTTACATCTCCCCCTTCACCTCTGGGAATGATGCAGGTGGCTCTGTTGCACAGGCTCCCAAAGTTCTTGTACAACCTTATGTAAGCTGTTTGATCTAACAAACATCACTGGCTTTTTGTTGAGTATGTGGAACCTGGTTTCATCCTGGCATAATAGGAAACAACTTGTTGGTGAGGCCACAGAGAAACATAATCACAGAACAGTTTGGATTGGAAGGGACCTTTAAAGGTCATCTAGTCCAACCGTGCCTGCAATGGAGGTCAACGTGCCCTGAGGCGGTCAATCCCTGAGTGGCAGGGCGCGTGGGAGGATTTGGGCAGATGCCTAAAGTGCTTATCACCTCTGGACAGGCATATAATCCCGTTGAATTGGTGCACCACTTGACAGAAGGGTGCCTTGCCTACCCCAATGAGACCCAGCAGCTCCTAGCACTGTATTAGGGCATGGCCTGTGCCTATTGAGCCTCTGTTCAGCACCATCAGAGGAGCACGAGCAGGAGGGCCTCTACATCTGAGGACACAATGGTTGAGACAGGGATCCAAACCCCAACTACAGTAATCGCCCCAGTAGTCAAAAAGAAACACTGGATGTGGAGGTTGACAGGTCCATACCATTGATTAGTAAGGGAGGAGGAGAAAGAGGAAGAAGGGTCTGCTCAGGAAGCAGGCTCTTCAACAAAGGAACAGGAGGAGGAAGTGACAGACTTCACCCAAGAGGCAGAAACCACATGGTCCCTAACCCTGAGTGAACTTTGAGATCTGCGGAAAGATTACAGCCTTCACTACCAGCCCAGCAGCTGGTATCCCTAGGTAGGGACTGGCAAATTGACAAAGAAATTGGAAGAGAGGCAACAATTCTCAACCTCTGGAGGTGGCTCCTGTCAAGTGTGAAGGTGAGATATCCATCCCCTCAAGGATGATCTTGTAAATTACCGAGGGAGGTGGACCATTACTGAGGAAGGCATCCAGTATCTGAGAGAATTAACGGTGGTGGAAGTCGTCTACAGTGACCTGGACAGCAACCAGTTCTCCAAAGATCTGGATGACATCCAGCGTGCACGGGCCATATGGAGGAGGCTTGTCTGGAATGCACCGGTGGTGTACTCACAAATGTGACTTGTGGGGGAAGACAGCTGCTAAGAAGAGGCCATCCAAGAAGGCTTATGTTCCAGGTGCTGTTGAGATGGTAGAAGGCAACTGGCAACCAGCAATCCCCCAGGTGCAAAAGAAGGACTGAGAAAGACTCTCCTCTTGATTTTGGTGAAAGGATTTCTGGTCTGACACCGCAGGGGTCAGATAGTGAATACTCCAATGAGGAAAAGAGGGTCCCTGACTTCAGCCAGGCAGAGGAAAGGGATTGTTACCGAAAAGTAACAAAGAAAACTCTCTAAACCAAACGATAGTTTAGAAAGCCAACATCGGTTTATTGCGGGACCGGGTGCATGGGGGATATCTCTGCCTAGCATGTACACCAAACAGAGTCCTTTGTGCTATATTTATACACAAAATTTTTAGGATTATTATGTTTCCAGTCCACCCCCTTTACAATGGTTGGTTATGCAATTATAATATTGCTGACACATTGTTTCCACTATTACGCATGCTCAGGGGAAGGGTCTTCACCTGGGCAGGGGTCTTCTTGACCTATGGGCGTGATTTTTAGTATTATAATAAGCCTTTAATAGAAAAGATCACAAAAAGGACAATATTCTTTAAATATCCACTAATTACAAAAACACTCCTCATCTTACAAGGACAGTGATGAGGTACTAATGAGCATGTACCCTCCTACTTTTGATAAGCAAGGGGGCCCATCTCTTGTTATCAAAACTTTTTTAGCAATGTGCGCAGAGAAAGCACGCTGAAAAACAGGGATCGTCAAAACAGGTCAACATAGTGAGAGACAAGAGTATCATCAATGCAGCTTAACATCTAAACATCATTAAAATTAGAGGCTTGTCCAAAATAGATTAACATAGTGAAAACCAGAATAAAGTCAAAACAGCTAATCCTAACAAAATATCATTAAAATAGAACATGGTACAAAACAGAATATTATCAAAACCAGCACACAGTGAAAAACAGAATGTCATCTAAACAACTTAACACAGAAAAACATCTTGAATGCTATATTATTCTAAGTATTAACCTTTAATATCACTGTCAGCCTAACACAGAGCAAGAACATCTCAGTTACTATATTATCGTAAGGCTTAACCTTTGACACTTTGGCTTGCAGCCTAACACAAAGAATAAGAACATCGGGCCTGTAACAGGAAGACTGAGTGTACTGGACTGTATGGATTTGATGGCCTGGCACATCAGACCCACAGGAGTATAAGGCTCTGGGTGGACACTAGTGCAGATTGTAACCTAATGCCGTTGGGGTACAAGGGGGTGGAACACATCTGGATTTCTGGACTGACAGGGGGATCCCAATTATTGTCTGTGTTGGAGGCTGAGGTGAGCCTGACAGGGAACAAGTGGCAAAAGTACCCCATTATTACCAGCCCGGAGGCTTTGTGCATCCTTGGCACACACTACCTCAGAAGAAGGTACTTCAAGGACACAAAAAGGGTACCAGTGGGCCTTTCATGTAGCTGCTGTGCATACAGAGAAGACTAAACAGCTATCTACCTTGCCCAGTCGTTCAGAAGTTCCCTCTGTTTTGGAGTTGCTGTGTATCAAAGAACAGCAGATGCTGATTGCTACCATGATGGTGCACCGGCAGCAATATCACGTCGTCCGAGACTCCCTGGTTCCCGTCCATGAGTTGATTTGTTGACTGGAGTGCAAAGGGGTGAACAGAAAGACTCGCTCACCCTTTAGTAGTCCCATACGGCCAGTGCAAAAGTCTGATGGAAGGTGGAGGTTAACAGTGGACTATCGTGGCCTGAAGAAAGTCACAGGGCCATTGAGTGCTGCCGTACAGGACATGCTAGAACTCTTATATGAACTGGAGTTGAAGGCAGCCAAGTGGTATGCCACAACTGATATCGTCAATGCATTTTTCTGGATCCCTTTGGCAGCAGAATGCAGGCCACAGGTTGCTTTCACTTGGAGGGGCATCCAGTACACCTGGAATCGACCGCCCCAGGGGTGGAAGCACAGCCCTGATCCAGAATACACCAGAACAGCAGGAAGTCCTTGAGCACCTGCAATACATTGTTGACATCGTTGTGTGGGGCAACACAGCGAAGGAAGTGTTTGAGAAAGGGAAAAGAATAATCCAGATTCTTCTGAAAGCTGGTTTTACCATAAGACAAAGCAAGGTCAGAGGACCTGCACAAGACATCCAGTTCTGGGGAATAAAATGGCAAGACAGATGTTGTCACGGACCAAAGGGATGTGATCAATAAGATGCCATCCACTTCAGAAGTTGTTGGTACAGACGCACAGCTCCTCTTGGCACCGCGATTGCCTGTGCTACACTGGATGTTCAAAGGAAACGTCCCCTCTACACAGCACGCAACCAATGTTACATGGAGTATGTGGGTAGCGTTGATCATGCAATGGGTTCAAATGAGGATCCCCAAGCACCCGGGAATCCTGGGAGAGATTGTGGACTGGCCAGAAGGCAGAGATTCTGGAGCATTGCCTGAGGAGGTGACTCAAGCCCAAGAGGCGACACCATATAATGAGTTATCAGAAGGTGAAAGTCAATGAGCTCTGTTTACTGACAGATTCTGTTGTGTTGTAGGAAACCATTGGAAGTGGAAAGCAATGACACAACAAGTTGTTGAAGCTGTTGAAGGAGAAGGTGAGTTGAGTCACTTTGCAGAAGTGAAAGCCATCCAGCTGGCCCTAGAGATTGCTGAATGAGAAAAGTGGCCAGGACTCTTCTATCTGTATACGGACTCATGGATGGTGGCAAATGCCCCGTGGGGGTGGCCACAGCAATGGAAACAGAGCAACTGGCAGCGCAGAGGTAAACCCATCTGGGCTGCTGCATTGTGGCAAGACATCGCTGCCCGGGTCGAAAAACATGCTGTAAAAGCACATCTCATAGATGCTCACATGCCCAAGAACCGAGTCACTGAAGAACATCAAACCAACAAACAGGTAAACCAGGCTGCCAGAACTGGAGTGTCTCAGGTGGATCTGGACTGGGAAAGTAAGGGTGAGCTATTCATAGCTTGGAGGGCCCATAAAATGTCAGGACATCTAGGGAGACATGCAACGTAGAGATGTAATCATGATCGAGGGGTGGACCTGACTATTGAGGCCATCACACAGGTCACCCATGAATGCAAAACGTGCACCGCAATGAAGCGAGCCACACAAGTAAGTCATCCCTGGAATAGTGGGCGGTGGCTGGGATATTGACTGATATGGCGAGGCCTGGTAGATTGACTATACTGTCACAAACCTGCCAGGGCAAGCGCGCTAAGTTGAAACAACTTCTGGGTGGCTAGAAACATACCCTGTAAACCACGCCACCACTCAAAACACCATCCTAAGCCTTGAAAGGCCAGTTCTGTGGCAACAGGACACCCCAGAAAGAATTGAGTCAGACAATGGGGCTCATTTCCAAAAAAATCTCATAGACTCCTCAGCCAAGGGACACAGCATTCACTGAGTGTATCACATCCCCTATCACCCACAAGCCTCTGGAAAGATTGAACGATATAATGGACTGTTAAAGACAATGCTGAGAGCATTGGGCACTGGGGAATAGAAGCACTGGGATGTAAAATTAGCAGAAGCCGCTTGGCTGGTTAACACCAGAGGATCTGATAACCGACCTAGTCCTGCCCAAACACAGCCCCTACATATTGTGGAAGGAGATGAGGTCCCCGTAGTGCACATAGGGAAGTGGCTGGGAAAGGCAGTGTGGGTTGCTCCTCCCTTGGGAAAAGGAAAACCCATTTGTGGGATTGTGTTCCTTCAAGGACCCGGGTGTACTTGGTGGGTAATGCAGAAGGATGGAGAGACCCATGCACTCACCACCATACACAAAATCATCCATTCCTTCATGTGGCACATCCACCTTTAAATAACGGTAACTCAACGATGAGCAGATTCTTAAGGCAATTGTCACAAAGCTATTTTAAGATATTATTTTACAATTAATTAGTGTATTGTATTGTATCATTTTACAATTAATTGCCCAAGCAATTTTTTTGAAATCAGTCTTCTTTACAGGAGTATTCTATGGCTGTAGACTATTCTGTGGCTAGCAATGCCACATTTAAGTCTACAACCGTGTGGTTTCAGTGACCATGAAACGGTGGACTTCAACATGGATGAACAAGCAGCTCCTGGACAAAGTAAAACAAAAAAAAGAAGCCTACAGTGGGTGGAAGCAAGGTTGGGTAACCTGGGACAATTACAGGGAAGTTGTCCGAGAGGTCAGAGATCAGGTTAGGAAAGCCAAAGCCCTGAAAGAATTAAACCTGGCCAGGGATATCAAGGCCAACAAGAAGGGTTTCTATAGGTACATCGGGGACAAAAAGAAGATCAGGGAAAATGTGGGCCTTCCGCGGAAGGAAACAGGAGAGCTGGTTTCCCAGGACATGGAGACGGCCGAGGTACTCAATGCTTTTTTTGCCTCGGTCTTCACTGTCAAGGGCGCAAGCCGTACCCCCAGAGTCACGGAAGACGAGGGCAGGGACTGGGAGAATGGAGAGCCATCCATGGTCAGCGAGGATCAGGTTTGGGAACACCTGAGGACCCTGAAGGTGCACAAGTCCATGGGACCTGACGGAATACATCCACGGGTCCTGAAAGAACTGGCAGATGGGGCTGCGAAAACTCTATCCATCATATTTGAAAAGTCGTGGCAGACTGGTGAAGTTCCCGCTGACTGGAAAAGGGGAAACCTAACCCCCATCTTTAAAAAGGGAAAAAAGGAGGACCCCGGGAACTACAGGCCAGTCAGTCTCACCTCTGTGCCTGGCAAGATCATGGAGCAGATCCTCCTGGAAATCAGGCTAAGGCACAGGGAGAATGAGGAGGTGACTGGTGACAGCCAACATGGCTTCACCAAGGGCAGATCATGCCTGACGAATATGGTGGCCGCCTATGATGGGGTCACGACCTTGGCGGATAGAGGACGGGCAACTGATGTCATCTACCTGGACTTGTGCAAAGCCTTCGATACCGTCCCACACGACATCCTTGTCTCTAAACTGGAGAAGCATGGATTTGACGGATGGACTGCTCGACGGATAAAGAACTGGCTGGCTGATCGCACTCAGAGAGTTGTGGTCAATGGCTGAGTGGAGACCAGTAACGAGCCGCGTTCCACAGGGCTCGGCGTTGGGACTGGTCCTGTTTAACATCTTTGTCAGCGACATGGACGGTGGGATCGAGTGCACCCTCAGCAAGTTTGCCGACGACAGCAAGCTGTGTGGTGTGGTCGACACGCTGGAGGGAAGGGATGCCATCCAGAGGGACCTGCACAGGCTGGAGAGGTGGGCCCCTGCCAACCTCATGGAGTTCAACAAGGCCAAGTGCAAGGTCCTGCACCTGGGTCGGGGCAATCCCAAGCACATGGACAGGCTGGGTGGAGAATGGCTAGAGAGCAGCCCTGAGGAGAAGGACTTGGGGGTACTGGCGGACGAGAAGCTGAACGTGAGCTGGCAGTGTGCGCTGGCAGCCCAGAAAGCCAACCGTATCCTGGGCTGTATCAGGAGAAGCCTGGCCAGCAGGTCGAGGGAGGGGATTCTCCCCCTCTACTCTGCTCTTGTAAGACCCCACCTGCAGTACTGTGTCCAGCTGTGGAGCCCTCAACACCAGAGGGATATCGACCAGTTGGAACGGGTCCAGAGGAGGGCCCTGAAGATGATCAGAGGGCTGGAGCACCTCTCCTATGAAGAAAGGCTGAGAGAATTGGGCTTGTTGAGCCTGGAAAAGAGAAGGCTCCAGGGAGATCTTATTGCAGCCTTCCAGTACCTGAAGGGGGCCTACAAGGAAGCTGTGTGTGTGCGTGTGTCTTTTTACAAGGGCCTGTAGTGACAGGACAAGGGGTAATGGGTTTGAACTGAAAGCAGGGAGATTTAGATTAGATGTCAGGAAGAAGTTCTTCACGGAGAGGGTGGTGAGGCACTGGAACAGGTTGCCCAGAGAAGCTGTGGATGCCCCATCCCTGGCTGTCTTCAAGGCCAGGCTGGATGAGGCTTTGAGCAACCTGGTCTAGTGGAGGGCGTCCCTGCCCATGGCAGGGGGGTTGGAACTAGATGATCTTTAAGGTCCCTTCCAACCCTAACCATTTTATGATTCTATGATGATTCTAAGATCCTTAAAGCAGTGAGGAGGGTGCATCGCAAGCTCACTACCCTGGCCTTCATGAGAGCAGACTATGGCCTCTTCTGGGATCTGCTTGGAAGAGTGCCAAGGGATGAAGCCCTGGAGGGAAGAGGGGCCCAAGAAAGCTGGTTAATAGTCAAGGATCGCCTCCTCCAAGCTCAGGAGTGATGCCAACAAAGAGACAGTCAGGCAAAAATGCCAGGAGGCCTGCATGGATGAACAGGGAGCTCCTGCACAAACTCAAAGACAAAAAGGAAGCCTACAGAGGGTGGAAGCAAGGACAGGTATCCTGGGAGGAATGCAGAGAAATTGTCCAAGCAGCTAGGTTAGGAAAGCTAAAGCCCTGATAGAATTAAATCTGGCCAGGGACGTCAAGGGCAACAATAGAAGCTTCTATGGGTAGGTCAGTGAGAAAAGGAAGACTAGGGAAAATGTGTGCCCTCTCTGGATGGAAACAGGAGACCTGGTTACTTGGCATATAGAGAAGGCTGAAGTACTCAACGAATTTTTGCCTCGGTCTTCACCGGCAAGTGCTCAAGCCACACCGCCCAAGTCGCAGAAGGAAGGGACTGGGAGAATGGAGAACTGCCCACTGTAGGAGAAGACCAGGTTCGAGACCACCTAAGGAACCTGAAGGTGCACAAGTCCATGGGACCAGGCTGTGCGGTGCGGTGCGGTTGACACGCTGGAGGGAAGGGATGCTATCCAGAGGGACCTGGACAGGCTGGAGAGGTAGACCTGTGCCAACCACATGAAGTTCAACAAGGCCAAGTGCAAAGTCCTGCACATGGGTTGGGGCAATCCCAAGCACAAATACAGGCTGGACAGAGAATGGCTTGAGAACAGCCCTGAAGAGAACGACTTGGGGGTTGATGAGAGGCTCAACATGACCCGGCAGCGTGTGCTAGCAGCCCAGAAGGCCAACTGGACCCTGGGCCGTATTCAGAGAAGCATGGCCAGCAGGTCAAGGGAGGTGCTTCTCCCCCTCTATTCTGCTCTCGTGAGACCCCACCTGGAGTATGGCCAGACAAGCATGCTGACCGACCATCTGTTTACCTGTGACCGGCCCCTTTTATCCCTCTGTTTTCCCATGCTTGTTTTTCCCCAAACCACCTAGATCCCTCCCTTCCCCTGCCTTTGCTTCCTCCCCTAAGCATCCCATAATGTCTTGTGTGATCCCAAAATGCTCTTCCCCTGCATCCCATAATGTGTCCCATATTCCCTAAGCAGTACACACACACACTGTCTGTGAGGTGATCCAGAGAGCCTCTCCCATTGACTCATCTTAGAATCATAGAATCATTTAGGTTGGAAAAGACCCTTAAGATCATCAAGTCCAACTGTCACCATCTTGACACTGTCTTGATGGGTGTCACCCCTGGACAATGAAAATGGGGCTGAGGCTCTCCCAGGACAGCCCTGGGAGGAGCCGGGCCAGGGTGTCTCTTACTCTGACTGTGTTATTGGGGTTCTCCGGCCTGCCATTGTGCCTCTGTGCTCCCTCCTGTGTGTGTGTGGAGATGAACCTTTGACAGGCTGATGGCTCTCCTGTGATAGGCCTGGGCAGATTATTCTTCAGGTTCCCCCACCTGCCATTGTTCCTCTGGAGACAAGCTTTTTTTATCACATTAACCTAACAGGGTGATCTTTTCTTCCAAAAATGACTGTTACATTCATAAAAGCTAGTTTTAAATTTTCACTTAACTTGGAGTTGTAAAAGCTGTTTGGAGGTATGCCCAAATACATAGCCTAGGTGTTCAAGCTGATGTTGGAATCATGCTCTGTTTATATACTATTGGCGGATACTGAGAACATTGGATTTGGTTTTCTGGTAATATTCTTTATTGCAGCTCTGTTACTCTAGGACTCCTCTGAAGCACCCTTGAAAGGAACAGAAATATAGCTCTTGGCCAGGTAAATGCATTGGCCAAGTGCTATACTTCTGCAAAAGACAGTTACTTGGTGCCACTTTTGACTGGGGGAAAGCCTTCATTGAGCACGTTCAACAGGGAACTCTCCTGCTATGTGCTCAAGGAATCAAAAATCTTGAACTCCTTAACTTCTGGAAAAGGTTAGATGGAAGTGACAATCCCAGCAACCTTCTTGCATGGCAGGAAGAGCAAGTTCTGTACATAAATCATGAGATTGAGTATAGTAGAAATTCTACAAGCTCCACTGAACTTCACTTATGTGGGCACTCAAGGGGGAGTTCTAGGTTCATTTAATTTATTCAAAATAACATTCTTTATGATGGGTTTAGTGTGGATAACTTCTATAAAGGACCCTTAACCAAAGCTTTCTTATTCAACTTGAAGCTATCTATCCTTATGTCTTTTCTGTTCAAGAACTCTGTTTTAGGGAGCATGTAAGGCCTGGGCCGATTAAGATTTGCCATCACATATTCTTCTCAAGTTTAAAAACAAACCAACCCCCCCCCCCCCCCCCCCCACTACACTCTCTATGTAGTTTCATCTTAATTGTTAGATGCAGGTATTATAGTAGAGCGTGTGTGTGTGGCAGTGGGGTTCAGAAGAAGATCAAAGGAGCTTTCTGGGCTCCTTTTCCAGTATTTGAACACCCTCAGGGTTAAAACAAACGAACAGACAAACAAACTCCTAATATCTAATCAGAATTTCCCATGTTCCAACATGTGTCCATTGCCTCCCATCCTATCACTGTGCACCTCCAAGAAGAGTCCGGCTCTGTTTTCTCTCTGTATCCTCTGGTCAGGTAGTTGCAGACAGAAATAACATCTCCTGGCACCTTCTCTTCTGAAGGCTGAACAAACTCTCGCTGCATGTCGTGCTCCAGCCCCCTGACCATCTTGCTGGCCCTCTGCTGGGCTTGCCCTTGATAATTTGAAACATTAGGCAGGGGGGTTGGAACTAGATGATCTTTAAGGTCCCTTCCAACCCTAACCATTCTATGATTCTATGATTCTATGATTATGAGCTATTTTACTGTCACATTACCTCTGCTTTCCTTTGAAATGTTTAGAGGAGCTATGCCCTTATTTTCACTGCAACAGAAGCTTATTATCAGTCTTCATAAGAAACAAGCCATTAACAATACCTAAACTTAAAGCTGTAGCAGTATGCAGTTCAGGATGATATTCAGTTACCGTGGAAGTTTGCTTGAGTCATGCAAAAATGCTTCCAAGATTTCAGCTCAAACCACTACTGCAAACTCATTGGTAGGAATACAGAACAAATTATCACCAAATAAATTAACCAGCATACATTCAGAAGCAAAAGAAAAATATTATGTGCAAGTATACAGCATAGATATGTACAGGAAAGAGACCCGATAGACTCCATCTTATTTCTTAGGAAAGAGAACATTGAAAAGAGAAGGGCCTGAGGGGTAAGAGGAAAGACAATAAATACTTCAGTAGCTCATATTACTAACATGCAAACAGCCATACAATAAAGAAATTAAAGAAACATCAATAAGCTCTAAAAGATGTCAGAATAGAAAAAAAAACTAAGGCAGGCAAGCAACATATAAGGTCATATGTTTCAAAGATGATGCCAGACTGCCATCTAATCTGAGGAAGGCCTCCCTTGCACCAAAGAAAAAAATAAGGTGCAGGCAAGAAAAAAAATATATAGCCCATCTCCACCACACAACAGAGTACAATACAGACACCCAAAGTTAGTGCTGGAAATAGAACAATATAGTTATATTAGTGCAATGTCATTTCCAGTAGAGTTAAGTAGCTCTGGCAGCGATGCTAACTACCCAACGAACTATGCTACTGTAGTCCAGCTATACTTCTCCCAGAACCTGAGTTAATTCCTGATTCACAGATTCACAGAATGGTAGGGGTGGGACGGGACCTCTAGAGATCATCTAGTCCAACCCCCCTGCCAGAGCAGGATCACCTAGAGCAGATCACACAGGAACAAGTCCAGGTGGCTTTGGAAAGTCTCCAGAGAAGGAGACTCCACCACCTCCCTGGGCAGCCTGTTCCAGTGCTCTGTATGTCACCCTCACAGGGAAGAAGCGTTTCCTCACGTTCAGGTTGAACCTTCTGTTTTCTAGTTTATGGCCATTGCCCCTAGTCCTGTCACTGGACACCACTGAGAAGAGCCTGGCCCCATCTTCCTGACACCCACCCTTTAGATATTGATGAGCATTGATAAGATCCTCCCTCAGCCTCCTCTTCTCCAAGCTAAACAGACCCAGCTCTCTCAGCCTTTCCTCATATGGAAGGTGCTCTAGGCCCTTCATCATCTTAGTGGCCCTGCGCTGGACCCTCTCCAGTAGCTCCTTGTCCTTCTGGAACTGAGGAGCCCAGAACTGGACACAGCACTCCAGGTGAGGCCTCACCAGCACAGAGTAGAGGGGGAGGATAACCTCCCTCGACCTGCTGGCCACGCTCTCCTTAATGCATCCCAGGATGCCATTGGCCTTCTTGGCCACGAGGGCACACTGTTGGCTCATGGTCATCCTGTTGTCCACTAGGACTCCAAGGTCCTTTTCCCCAGAGCTGCCCTCCGAGAGAACAGCCCCCAACCTGTACTGATACGTGGGGTTGTTCTTCCCCAGATGCAGCACTTCACACTTGCCCTTATTGAATTTCATTAGATTTCTCCCCACCCAGCTCTCCAGCCTGTCCAGGTCACGCTGGATGGCAGCACAGCCTTCTGGCATGGCAGCCACTCCTCCCAGTTTGGTATCATCAGCAAACTTGCTGAGAGTACATTCTAGCCCTTCGTCCAGGTCATTGATGAATATATTGAATAGGGCTGGACCCAGCACTCACCCCTGGGGGACGCCACTAGCCACAGGCCTCCAACTAGACTCTGCCCCATTGACCACAACTCTCTGAGCTCTTTCCTCCAGCCAGCTCCCAATCCACCTCACCGCCCAATGGTCCAGTCCATACTTCCTAAGCTTGTCTATGAGGATGCCATGGGAGACCATGTCAAAAGCTTTGCTGAAGTCAAGGTAGACCACATCCACTGCCTTCCCCTCGTCCATCCATCTAGTGATGCCATCATAAAAAGGTATCATCAGATTGGTCAGGCATGACTCCCCCTTGTTGAATCCATGCTGACTACTCGTGATTAGCTTCCTTTCCGCAACATACTTTGAGATGGCATCAAGAACAAGTTGTTCCATCATCTTTCCAGGGATGGAGGTGAGACTGACCGGCCTATAGTTGCCTGGGTCCTCCTTCTTGCCTTTTTTGAAGATTGGAGTAACATGGGCTTTCCTCCAGTCCTCAGGCACCTCTCCTGTTCTCCAGGACTTTTCAAAGATTATGGAGAGTGGCCTAGCAATGACTTCCCTCAGCAGTCGTGGGTGCATCCCATCAGGGCCCATGGATTTGTGGATGTTCAGTGTGCTTAATTGATCTCTAACCCAATCCTCTTCAACTGAAGCAAAACCTTCCTTTCTCGTGACTTCCTCTATGGTGTTCAAGCTCAGGGACTCCTGAGGGTTGGTCTTAGCAGTAAAGACCGAGGCAAAGGTGGCAGACCGAGGCAAAGCTGGCAAAAAAGATGGTACTTTCAGGGACCCAAAAGTCTACCAGTGGGCCTTTCATGTAGCTTGGCAATGGCGCTTGAATATTAACCAGCTCTCATGGGCCCCCCTACCTTCTAGAGCCCTATCCCACGGGACTTCTCCTAGCACGTCCTTGAAGAGGCCAAAGTTAGCCCTTCTGAAGACTAAGGTAGTGATCCTGCTTGTGGCTCTGTGCCTGCTGCATATGATCCTGAACTCCACCATCTCGTAGTCACTACATCCAAGGCTGCCCCCTGCCTTCACATCCTCAACAAGTCCCTCCTTGTTCATCAGTACAAGCTCCAGCACTACTCCTCTCCTTGTCGACTCCTCCACCGTCTGCGTCAAGAAGCTATTGTCAATGCACTGGAGGAACCTCCTGGACTGCGCATGCCTGGCTGTGTAGCTTTTCCAGCAAATGTCAGGGTAATTGAAGACCCCCATGAAAGCCAGAGCCTGTGATTGTGAGGCTACTTCCAGCTGCCTGTAGAAGGCCTCATCAGCTTCCTCATCCTGATCAGGTGGCCTGTAGTAAACACCCACAACAGTGTCTCCCATATTAGTCTGCCCCTTGATCCTTACCCACAAGCATTCAACTTGCTCTTCATCCACCCCCAGGGAGAGCTTGATACATTCCAGTTGCTCTCTCACATAAAGAGCAACTCCACCACCTATCTTTCTTGCTGACCTATCTTTCCTAAAAGGGACACAGCCATCCCTGACAGTGTTCCAGTCATGTGAGCTGTCCCACCATGACTCAGTAATTGCAATGAGGTCATGGTCCTGAGAGGGCACGCAGATCTCTAGTTCCTCCTGCTTGTTCCCCGTACTGCGTGCGTTAGTGTATAGGCATTTCAGAGAGGTGGCCAAGCATGCAGGTTTTTCTGGAAGAGAGCGGGAGGATATACCCTTGTCATACACAGACCCAGCATGGTCTGCCTTTTCGTCATTGTCTTTGGTGGTAGCTAAGGAGCCTTGGTGCCAAGCCTGGTTGACCTGATTTATTCCCCAGGTGGATGCATCACCCACCATCCCCCACCTCAACTGGGACAGCAGATTGAATGGCCTTACCAGCACACCGTCCCACCAGCACTGGCATGCTGTGCACAGGCTCCTCTCTGGCCAGCCCAGTCCCGTCTCCTTCCCCCTTCAAATCTAGTTTAAAGACCTTTCTATGAGCCCTGCCAATTCATGCGCAAGGATTCTTTTTCCCCTTTGAGATAGCTGAACCCCATCTGTTGCCCATAGACCCAGTGCCGTGTAAACCTCCCCGTGATCAAAAAACCCAACATTCTGTTGATGGCACCAGCCTCTGAGCCATTTGTTAATCAATATCAGATGTGTTTTCCTGTTTCTTTCAGTGTAATTCCCTGCCACTGAAGGGATTGAGGAAAACACTACCTGTGCTCCTGATCCTGCAACCAATCTCCCTAATGACCTGAAGTCCTTTTTAATCGCTTTTGGACTTTTCTCTGTGATCTCGTCACTACCAGCTTGGATGACCAAAAGTGGGTAGTAGTCTGAGGGCTGCACCAGACCAAGGAGTTTCCTACTAATATCCCTAACCTGGGCCCCAGGGAGGCAGCACTTTGAGCCAGATGCATCCATCGTGACCATCACTGGTGGTTATCACTTGAGCAAGGTTATGGGAAAAGGTCAGGTCAGGAGCTGGGACAAGCACACAGTCACAGACGTCACAGACATCCCAGATCTTGGCTCCTGGCAAGCAGCAAACTTCCCTTGACTGTATATCAGGCCGACAGATGGGTGCCTCCGTGCATCTCAGCAGAGAGTCGCCCACTACTACTAGCACTCACCGCTTCCTTTTGTGGCTTTTACTGTGTGCAACTGGTGCGGTTTCTCCCTGTGAGTCTTGCTCATTTGCTTCATCCACCACCAAGACTTTCTATCTGTTGCTGGCTGGTACACAGGAGAAAAATGGGCGGGGGGGGGGGGGGGGGGGGGAAGTGATGACCTGCTGCCACAAGTTACCAGAGACCATTAGTGAAACACTGGAACAGGACGCTGGGCTGGACAGGAATGAAAATATTCAAATCCTTCAAGAAAAGGCAAATATTTTAACATCCTTAGTTTTTGCTATGGAAAAAATAATTGATAAAACTATTTGTGCTAATATGCCTTACTTCACAGGCACAGCAAGTGACAAGCAAACTTTCAAAACACCCAAGAGCTTAATCCTTGATTGTCTAGACTAGGAGTCCAATGTATGCAATATTTTCTATGCAAGTTATTGGACTGATGTATAACCACCTAATGGAGATAGAGAAGGTACTGCCATTTCATTTGGCGATTATGATGATACGCCATGACGATAAGAAATATTTCTTCATTGCCATACTACATATGTGAAAGCTGCTGATATTGTGTATTTTGTCAAGCAGTAAACTTGTAAGCAGAGACTGTGTAGAGGCAAGAGCCTGGGCCACATGATGCAAGGAAGGACAGATGGCTAGCGGTTATGTTTGAATGAGAGCAGGATGGATGTGCCCAAGTGGGGGGTGGGGGGGGGGTGGTAGAGCTGGAAGCTTGTGACTTCTGGCAGCAGGAGAAAGGCTCCTTCTCTACCTGCAGTTCTGAATTTACAGAACCAGTAGAGTACCTTGGTAGCCAGAGGAGAAACCAGCTCTGAGAGAGGCTTCAGAGTCAGCTGGGCCTGAACTGTTGTGGTAGGTTGACCTTGGCTGGCTACCAGACGCCCACCCAGCCACTCTCTCACTTCCCCTCCTCAACAGGACAGGGTGAGAAACAAAGATGAAAAAGCTCGTGGGTTGAGATAAAGGCAGGGAAATCACTTACCAATTACCATCACAGGCAAAACAGACTCGACTTGGGGAAAACTTAAATTTAATTTTCTTGCCAATTAAAATAGAGTTGGACGGTGAGAAACAAAGACAAAAATTAAAACATCTTTCCCCCACCCCACCCAGGCTCAACTTCACTCCTTCATTCCTGACTCCTCTACACACACCTCCCGACCCCCCTGAGCAGTGCAGGGAGATGGGGATTTGGGGGTTGCGGCCAGTTAATAACACTGTCTCTGCCACTCCTTCCTCCTCGCACTTTTCCCCTGCTCCAGCGTGGCTCCTCTCCACAGGATGCAGGGAAATACCTGTTCCACTGTGGTCTCTTCCATGGGCTGCAGTGGAATATCTGCTCCAGCACCTGGAGCACCTCCTCACCCTCCTTCTCTGCCCTTGGTGTTCACAGGGATGTTTCTCACACAGGGAGAAAGGGTGGACTAGATGACCTTTAAAGGACCCTTCCAACCCAAACCATCTATGATTCTATGGTGCCTCCTTCTCCAAGGTGCTGTCTGTCTGCCGTTGATGCTCTTTGTCAAGTAGTCCTTGGAAGTCAGTGCCATGGAGACCTAATATTTCTTATTGCAATGCCTCAAATAGTACTCTGTTGCTTGTTTCCCCCTCCTTAATACAGCAAACCCTGCTGACTTGCTCTTGCAGCTCTTCCACCTGCTGCCTGAGTGACTCCACCAGAACACACCCTGCACAGGTGAAGCTTGCACCCTCCTCCACCCAGGGGTGTGGGGTACAGACTTCACAGCCCTCCACCTGGACAGCAGCTTCCCTGATAGGAAGCTCCATCTGGGTGGCTGCCTTCACTCGTCCCAAGCTAGCCTGGCTAGATAGGTGGGCTCCCAGCTGCTGCAGAGCACAGCCCTCACCTAGCCTCAGCCACCATTGAATAATAGAATCATAGAATGGTTTAGGTTGTGTCATGGTTTAACTCTGGCTAGCAAAATACCATGAGGCCGCTCTCGCAAATCCCCCTCCCCTCCTCCAACAGAGGGGAAGAATTGGAGGAAAAAGAAATAAGGAAGCTTGTAAAACTGAGATAAGAACTATTTACTAATTAAATCTAAATCAATATGTACAGATACCACTACTAATAAATAATTAAAATAGTAGAAAATAAAACATATAATATATACAGTATGATACAATATGATACAATTTCCCACCACCCACTGACCAATGCACACCCAGATGTTGAGTGATGAAAATCAGACCCAGAGAGCCCGAGAACCACAGCCCAAGAGTGATCGCAGCTTGAGAGCCGCAGCCCGAGAGCCACAGCCCCAGGGCTGGAGCCCAGGAGCTAACGCAGCAGATTCCCAGTGAACCCTATCAGTGATAGCACGGCCAGGAACTCTAAACAAACTCACCAACTCCCACACGAATGAGCCAGCACAGGAGCTAGCAAAGCAGCCAATGCAGGAGGGTTAGCAAGTTCTCCAGAGAGACGAGCAAGGGAGAGAGAGTAATGGGAAGAGTAATGGCTACCAGACCCCTTCCCCGCCCAAGAGACCCGGAACATGACATACTATGGAATGAAATACTTCCTTGGTCAGTTTAGGTCAGCTGTCTGGACTGTCTCCTACGCTGCTCGTGAGACAGCGAGAAGCGGAGAAAGACCTTGAATCCAGTACAGGCCATCCCCAGCACCAGCTGAGGCCTTATCAATGTTTTTCTTAGCAACTTCCTAGTAACCACAGTAAAGGGAGTTAACCCTTTCCTGACTGAACCCAGCACAGGTTGGAAGGGGCCTTAAAAACCATCTAGTTCCAACCGCCCCTGCCATGGGCAGAGACAACCTCCACTAGACCAGGCTGCTCAAAGCCTCCTCCAGCCTGGCCTTGAAGACAGCCAGGGATGGGGCACCCACAGCTTCTCTGGGCAACCTGTTCCAGTGCCTCACCAACTCCATAGTGAAGAACTTCTTCCTGATATATACTCTAAATCTAAATGCTTTTAATTTAAATCCATTACCCCTTGTCCTGTCACTACAGGCCCTTGTAAAAAGACACACCCCCCAGCTTCCTTGTAGGCCCCCTTCAGGTACTGGAAGGCTGCAATAAGATCTCCCTGGAGCCTTCTCTTTTCCAGGCTCAACAAGCCCAATTCTCTCAGCCTTTCTTCATAGGAGAGGTGCTCCAGCCCTCTGAGCATCTTCAGGGCCCTCCTCTGGACCCGTTCCAACTGGTCGATATCCTTCTGGTGTTGAGGGCTCCACAGCTGGACACAGTACTGCAGGTGGGGTCTTACAAGAGCAGAGTAGAGGGGGAGAATCCCCTCCCTCGACCTGCTGGCCAGGCTTCTCCTGATACAGCCCAGGATACGGTTGGCTTTCTGGGCTGCCAGCGCACACTGCCAGCTCACGTTCAGCTTCTCGTCAGCCAGTACCCCCAAGTCCTCCTCCTCAGGGCTGCTCTCTAGCCATTCTCCACCCAGCCTGTCCATGTGCTTGGGATTGCCCCGACCCAGGTGCAGGACCTTGCACTTGGCCTTGTTGAACTCCATGAGGTTGGCAGGGGCCCACCTCTCCAGCCTGTGCAGGTCCCTCTGGATGGCATCCCTTCCCTCCAGCGTGTTGACCACACCACACAGCGTGGTGTCATTGGTAAACTTGCTGAGGGTGCACTCAATCCCATTGTCCATGTCACTGACAAAGATGTTAACGGGTGCTTCCAATGATCTCAAATTACTGCCTAACAAGCCCTTCTAATTCCCTGGAGACCTCAAGCTGCTGGGTAAGTTTGCACAGCCACCAGATAGCTGGGGTGACCATCAGGGCTGCAGCCTAAGTCTGCCGGTGAGCAGAGCAGGCAGCAGCCCGACAACCGGTAGAATGTGCGGCCCTTTTCACGCATACTGCCGGGCCCTCCCCTCAGGTGCCACTCCCTGTTTGCACATCCTGGCCGCTGGCGCTCCCTAGGGGCCGGTTATATGGCTTCCCGTGGTTTGAACTGGCTGCAGGGACCAAAGGGCACCGCCCAACTCTCGTCCGCCCCTCTCACAAGACCTGTCGCCTGACAGCCGTTCCCTCCATACACACAAACAACCAAAGGGTGCCGGGGGCCCAGAAACCCCCTCAAACACTCCCCGGGGACCTCACAAGCCTCGCACTCCTCAGCACGTGGCAAGAACTGCTGCTGCCACTGCTAGCATCGGCTCCCTGTGTTTCGAACTGGCCGTGGGAACTGCCAGCATCCACATCTTTAATCCATCAATCTAACTAACAAATATTAGTTACAGCAAAGGTTTAGCTTCCTGAGGTGAACCAAACTTGATCTTGCTGGATGAGAAATACTTCAGGTTGCTTGTCATCAGTGTTTTTCACCATTTACATACAGAGACAAAGTCTTCAATGAAAGCAGAGCCCAAATAGAAAGGGACTGACATTTTAAACCCATGCATTTATGTTGCTTGGCACTAGAAACACTTCTAACAAAACTGCGCAAATTGAAGTCCTGCCATCAATTACATGTTCTCAAAGATTCAGGGTTAACTTTTTATTTCTTTGTGCTGGTTTTGGCTGGGATAAAGTTAATTTTCTTCACAGTAGCTAGTATGGGTCTATGTTTTTGATTTGTGCTCCCAGCTTCTTCTAGAGCTGGGAGAACAGGGGCAGTATGAGAAACTGAAAACGTCCTTGGTTTAATATAAGCATTACCTGGCAACAACTAAAACAACAGTGTTATCAACTTTCTACAAGAAGCTGGGAGGAGACACAGCCAGGACATCTGACCCAAACTGACCAAAGGGATATTTCATGCCATAAGACCTCATGCTCAGTATATAAGCAAAGGGGAGTTGGCAGGGGGGGATCGCTGCTTGGGGATGGGCTGTCAATCACTGGGCAGTGAGCAATTGTTGTGTTGTACATGACTTGTTTTGTATATTCCTTTATCAGCATCATTATTATTATTATTTCCTCTCCCTTTGCTGTCCTATTAAACTGTTTTTATCTCAACCCACGAGTTTTTTTCCAATACTCTCCCCATCCCACCTGGAGTGGGAGCAAGTGAGCGTGGTGCTTGGTTGCCAGCTGGGGCTAAACCATGACATTCTTAAAAGCTTAGACTTCTTGGGCTGATGTTGAGATGACTGGATAGATCAGAACAACAGGTCATTCCCTTATTTTAAGGGGGGTAATTTTCTTTCTGTTGTGCCAGCAACTGAACCAAGTGGGGGTCTAAGTGCAACAGGAGTGAGGAACATGGGTCAGAGGGCCCGTGTGTCTTTTTACACTCTGGTTGATATAATTCTCATGGAGAGCAGGACCTGGCTTGTATCTTTCCAGCTCTTGCTGTTACTCTTACCTTTTTTCTTAATTATCTGCAGTTTTAACATTTGGGATAACTATATTAGTTGGTAATGTTTTCTCTTTTTAGTGGATCAAATTCATAATAACAATTTCTTATGTTTGTAATTGTACTGGTTTTGGCTGGGATAGAGTTGCATTTCTTCATAGTGGCCTGTATGGGGCTATGTTTTGGATTTGTGATGAAAACAGTGTCGATAACACAGGGATGTTTTAGTTATTGCTGAGCAGTGCTTACACAGCGTCAAGGCCTTTTCTGCTTCTCACACTGCCCTGCCAGCGAGTAGGCTGGGGGTGCACAAGAAATTGGGAGGGGACACAGCCGGGAGAGCTGACCCCAACTGACCAAAGGGATATTCCATACCATATGATGTCATGCTGTGCTGGTTTCAGGCAAGAACGAGCTGCTCTCCTACACAGAGCTGGCCGGCCCACAGTGACTGAGGGATTTTGTTTCATTCCATGCTGTGTCAGGCTCAGTGGTCAGGCTGGGTGCATGCATAGTTTGGAAGGCACGCCCTGGGGGGGTGGATGGGTAGATCGTTAAGGCTTTTGGGAGCTAGTTGATAGCTGGATCGTTAGCAGCTTTTCTTAGCTCTTGGAGCAGCTCTTAGCAGAGAAGCAGGTTCTTTTGTTAGTGGGGTGAGGGGTTGGCGGTTTTCTTTCTCCCTGCTCTCAGGCTTGGGTTGTTTTTTTTTTCTCTTCGCTGCCGCTGGGATTTTGCTTGTTGTTTTGGGTCCCCGGGTGGTGAGATACTGTGTCATATGTTCTGTTTTCTCATGTTTTAATTACTTAGTAGTAGTAGTATTAGTATCACTATAAGTTTAATTTATATTATTAAATAGTCCTTTACTCAACTTTTACAAGCTTTCCTTGGTTGTTGGTTTTTTTCTTCCTCTGATCCATAAGTGAGTGAGTAATTGAGTGGTACTTAATTGCCAGATAAGACTAAACCACAACACATGCTCAGTAATAAAAGCTGGGGGAAGAAGGAGGAAGGGGGGGATATTCAGAGTTATGGGGTATATCTTCCCAAGTAACTTACACGTGATGGAGCTCTGCTTTCCTGGAAATGGCTAAACAACTGCCTTCCAGTGGGAAGTAGTGAGTGAATTCCTTATTTTGCTTTTTGTTTGTGCATATAGTTTTTGCTTTACCTACTAAACTGTCTTTATCTCAACCCACGAGTTTTCTTATTTTTGCCCTTCCAATTCTCTCTCCCATCCCACCAGGGGGGAGTCTGCAAGTGTCTGTGTGGTGCTTAGTTGCTGGCCAGGGTTAAGCCACAACAGTAATGCTTAAGCATTTTTATTAGAATGTTGGGGGGGACCATATCAAAGGCCTTACAGAAGTCCGGGTAGATGACAACCGTAGCTCTTCCCTTGCCCACCAAAGCAGTCACTCCATCGTAGAAGGCCACCAAATTAGTCTGACACAATTTGCCCTTGGTTACCAGGCACGGAGGTGAGTCTACCTGATATATAGTTCCCAGGGTCCTCCTTTTTAAAAATGGGTGTGATGTTTCCCTTTTCTCTAGTCACTGAGGATTTCACCTGACTGCCACTTTTCAAATATGATGGGGAGTGGCTTGGCAACTATATCAGCCAATTCCCTCAGGACCCTGGGATGCATCTCGTCACGTCCTATGGACTTGTGTACATTCAGATTCCTCAGGTGGTCTCCAACCTAATCTTCTCCTATGATGGGTGGGACTTAGCCCAGTGCCTGCCTTGAAATTGAGAGAATCGAGAGATGTGGGAAGAGCCAGGGAAAACAGGCAAAAAAATTGTTGAATACCTCTGCCTTCTCCATGTCAGCTGTCACCAGACCCCCTGTCCTATTTATCAGGGAAGTACCAGGTCTTTTGTCTTCATTTACTGGCCAATGTACCTGTAGAAGCCTTTCTTGTTATTCTTCGCATCCCTTGCCAAATTCAGCTCTAGCTCTGCTATAGTTTTCCTGATCCCATCCCTACATATCCGGGCAGCATCTCTGTATTATTCCCAGGATGCATGCCCCTGTTCCCGCTGTCTATGCATTTCCCTCTTGTGTTTCAATTTGACCAGGATGTCCTTACTCAGCCATGTTGTCTCCTGCCTTCCTTTCTCAGTTTCTTGCACATGGAAACCGATAGTTCTTATGCTCTAAGAAAAAAGTCCTTTAATAGCTGCCAGCTCTGTTCAGGTCCTTTATCCCTGAGGGCAGCTTCCCATGAGTGAAGCCACACTGGCTTTCCCTATTCACCTGCCTGTGTTCCATATGTTTCGACAGGTCCATACTAAAGAAGTAAAAAAGAGTTCATTCTAGATTAGAACAAGAAAGAACAAGTTATGTAGTTACTTAACTATAATATATGCAATGCAAACATTATTAAACCTAATTTTATAGTCATGTTTACCCATAGTTATTCCATGATGGTATAAGAGGAAATGCAGTTCTTAGATGTGATCTCAGTAGGAAATACCTGTTGTGCTTCAAATTCCAGTCCCCTGATTAAAACACCCTGAGTCTGTAAAGATGCATGTGTTTAAAAGATGTCATTGGGCAGAAATCACGAGTCTACTGTGCTTGATGAGTTTCTGTTGAATTCACTCAAGATACATGATTTTATGGATTTACCTGAAATGTCTTGTGTCTTTGCTTCAACTTTGAAGCAAATATCTTTTTTTTTTTTTTTTTAATTATCCTTTCTAAGAGGAGGGCTTGATATAAAAATGCCTGGATTACAGGCCTCGAACCAAAGTTGACTTCTGAGTGAATCTCCTGACCAGCATCATATCAGTATGGGAAGTGACTGTGGGAGTACCTGCTAATCATTGGTGGAATGTGTGTGCTCGTTAGCAGAGAATGAAGCTTAGATAAAATATAATCATTAGAAGGATGAAACATCTATGTAGAGACAGACTATCAAGGCCATACAGCCAGATGTCCAGCCTTGTCTGAGCCAAACAGATAGAGATGCCCCTTTTGGATTCTGCCCTGGGCCCTGTCCAGGCCTCGGGTGGAATCCAATGGAAGGGGGAGCAATGATGTCAGATGTCTCCACACGTGAAGTCTCAAAGATTGTTTATTCAACTGTATAAAAGCTGGATCCTCTCGCAGCGACTTTGGAGCCTCACCTACGAGTGGACGCACTGCGTAGGATTTCCCAATTGCCGGGACAGGTTCTCCAAATCCTCGCTGCGACCGGGGCTCCCCAGCTGATGTGCGGATCTGGATGACGGTAAAGTATTAGGGCAATTGGTGATGTATCTTTCTTAATCACTATTAGTAACTTGATGTAGTAATGATAGATGTGTTACCTTGCTTATGCTGTCTGCTGGTTTAGGCTGTAGTAACTAAGTTTCTCTTTTCAACTTTAACTTGGTGTCTGTGTTCTTTCTGCCAACCCCATCAATTAGCAAAACAGGGCTACATACTAATATCGAAGTGGAACTTTACCAATATACTCTTTTTTTCTTAACAGCTGGAAGATGGACACACTTTATTTGACTATGATGTTGGACTAAATGACATAGTTCAGCTTTTGATACGCTCTGAATGTGAAGCTCCTACCACATCTGTGACAAATCAGGGTGGAGAGGTCAATCCCTGTTCTGTTTCCAACTGTAAAAACAAACTCAAAAGAGCATCAAGTAGCAGATCACCGAATCAGCCATCTACATCAGCTCACTTGTTTCTTATGGATCCTGGCATTGGATTGTACAAGGTATGTACAAGTTTTGAAAGCAGGGGACTTATAATGCATCTATCACTTTAATTTTATTGCTTGTACAGGCCTGTATTTTTAAACAGTTTTCTGTCATGACCAGCTTTATGTCAGTGGGACTGAGAGAGTCAAGATTACATTGCATAATGTAGATTAAAATAAATCTTAAACTGAGTTAACGTATCATTTAATTAGAAGCTAAAACTGGTTGAACACTGGAAAAGTTTTCACAGAGAGGTGGTGGAGTCTCCATCCTTGGAGATATACAAAACCTGACTGGACACGGTCCTGGACAACCTCTTCTAGCTGACCCTGCTTGAGCAGGGAGATTGGATTATGTGATCTCCAGAAGTCCCTTCCAGCCTAAATGATTCTGTGAACAGCTGCAATTGGAATATATTAATAGCTAAGGCATTCTGCTTTCCAAACCTAGTGTACAGGTGTGTAACATATTCAGAGACTTTAAGGACATAAGGAGGTAATTTGTTTAAAATAATTGCATGGTAACTTAGTGATTGTTTCATCACTGATCTATAATTTTCAACATCATCTCTACTACTTCTTTAAAATAGGTTCAAAATTGGCTACACTTTTATAGACAGCTTGCTTTAATGAGAGGAATACTACCATCAGCAAGTGGATATATATGTGTGTGTCTGTGTGTATACATAATTATTTATGTAGTTGAAGCTCAAGAACAAAGTAGAAAGTATTGGGGGCCCTGGTGGAATTCATGGTATTGAGGCATGTGGGCCGGTGTCGTGGTTTAACTCCGGCTAGCAAAATACCATGAAGCCGCTCTCACAAATCCCCCTGCCCTCCTCCAGTGGAGGGGAAGAATCGGAGGAAAAAGAAATAAGGAAGCTCGTAAAACTGAGATAAGAACTATTTACTAATTAAATCTAAATCAATATGTACAGATACTACTACTAATAAATAATTAAAATAGTAGAAAATAAAACATATGATACAATATGATACAGTTTCCCACCATCCACTGATCAATGCAAACCCAGATGTTGAGTGATGAAAATCAGACCCAGAGAGCCCGAGAACCACAGCCCGAGAGCCGCGGCTTGAAGGCTGGAGCCCGGGAGCTAATGCAGCAGATTCTGAGCAAACCTTATCACTCATAACACAGCCAGAAAACTCAAAGCAACCCACCAGCTCCCACACGAAGGAGCCAGCACAGGAGCTGGCAAAGCAGCTAACGCAGGAGGGTTAGCAAGTGCCCAGAGAGACGAGCAAGGGAGTAAGGGAGGGAGAGAGAAGGGAAGAGTAATGGCTACCGGACCCTCTTCCCCACCCCAAGAGACTGGAACATGATGTACTATGGAATGAAATACTTCCTTGGTTAGTCTGGGTCAGCTACAGTATCCGAAGCAGATAAAAGACCTTGAGTTCAGTACAGGCCATCCCCAGCACCACCTGGGGCCTTATCAATGTTTTCACTTAGTGTCCAGCAACATAGTTCCCTGGCAACCAGAGTAAAGGGAGTTCACCCTTTCCTGACTGAACCCAGTACAATCGGGTGAAGAGTAAAGTCAAGATACTGAATTTTAGCAGATCAAACTTTCAGTTGTTTAAGAAATTGGTGAATTGGACACCCTGGGAAATTGCCCTCAGGGATAAAGGAACTGAACAGAGCTGGCAGCTATTCCAAAACAACAAGCAAAATACCAGCGGCATCCTAGAAGAGAAAAAAAAAACAACCCAAGCTCCAAGAGCTAAGACAAGCTGCTAACGATCCAGCTATCAACTAGCCCCTCCCCTAGAGGGAAGATTTGCAAGAGCGGCCTCATGGTATTTTGCTAGCCAGAGTTAAACCATGATACAACCTAAACCATTCTATGATTCTATTATTCAATGGTGGCTGAGGCTAGGTGAGGGCTGTGCTCTGCAGCAGCTGGGAGCCCACCTATCTAGCCAGGCTAGCTTGGGACGAGTGAAGGCAGCCACCCAGATGGAGCTTCCTATCAGGGAAGCTGCTGTCCAGGTGGAGGGCTGTGAAGTCTGTACCCCACACCCCTGGGTGGAGGAGGGTGCAAGCTTCACCTGTGCAGGGTGTGTTCTGGTGGAGTCACTCAGGCAGCAGGTGGAAGAGCTGCAAGAGCAAGTCAGCAGGGTTTGCTGTATTAAGGAGGGGGAAACAAGCAACAGAGTACTATTTGAGGCATTGCAATAAGAAATATTAGGTCTCCATGGCACTGACTTCCAAGGACTACTTGACAAAGAGCATCAACGGCAGACAGACAGCACCTTGGAGAAGGAGGCACCATAGAATCATAGATGGTTTGGGTTGGAAGGGTCCTTTAAAGGTCATCTAGTCCACCCTTTCTCCCTGTGTGAGAAACATCCCTGTGAACACCAAGGGCAGAGAAGGAGGGTGAGGAGGTGCTCCAGGTGCTGGAGCAGATATTCCACTGCAGCCCATGGAAGAGACCACAGTGGAACAGGTATTTCCCTGCATCCTGTGGAGAGGAGCCACGCTGGAGCAGGGGAAAAGTGCGAGGAGGAAGGAGTGGCAGAGACAGTGTTATTAACTGGCCGCAACCCCCAAATCCCCATCTCCCTGCACTGCTCAGGGGGGTCGGGAGGTGTGTGTAGAGGAGTCAGGAATGAAGGAGTGAAGTTGAGCCTGGGTGGGGTGGGGGAAAGATGTTTTAATTTTTGTCTTTGTTTCTCACCGTCCAACTCTATTTTAATTGGCAAGAAAATTAAATTTAAGTTTTCCCCAAGTCGAGTCTGTTTTGCCTGTGATGGTAATTGGTAAGTGATTTCCCTGCCTTTATCTCAACCCACGAGCTTTTTCATCTTTGTTTCTCACCCTGTCCTGTTGAGGAGGGGAAGTGAGAGAGTGGCTGGGTGGGCGTCTGGTAGCCAGCCAAGGTCAACCTACCACAACAGTTCAGGCCCAGCTGACTCTGAAGCCTCTCTCAGAGCTGGTTTCTCCTCTGGCTACCAAGGTACTCTACTGGTTCTGTAAATTCAGAACTGCAGGTAGAGAAGGAGCCTTTCTCCTGCTGCCAGAAGTCACAAGCTTCCAGCTCTACCACCCCCCCCCCCACCCCCCACTTGGGCACGTCCATCCTGCTCTCATTCAAACATAACCGCTAGCCATCTGTCCTTCCTTGCATCATGTGGCCCAGGCTCTTGCCTCTACACAGTCTCTGCTTACAAGTTTACTGCTTGACAAAATACACAATATCAGCAGCTTTCACATATGTAGTATGGCAATGAAGAAATATTTCTTATCGTCATGGCGTATCATCATAATCGCCAAATGAAATGGCAGTACCTTCTCTATCTCCATTAGGTGGTTATACATCAGTCCAATAACTTGCATAGAAAATATTGCATACATTGGACTCCTAGTCTAGACAATCAAGGATTAAGCTCTTGGGTGTTTTGAAAGTTTGCTTGTCACTTGCTGTGCCTGTGAAGTAAGGCATATTAGCACAAATAGTTTTATCAATTATTTTTTCCATAGCAAAAACTAAGGATGTTAAAATATTTGCCTTTTCTTGAAGGATTTGAATATTTTCATTCCTGTCCAGCCCAGCGTCCTGTTCCAGTGTTTCACTAATGGTCTCTGGTAACTTGTGGCAGCAGGTCATCACTTCCCCCCCCCCCCCCCCCGCCCATTTTTCTCCTGTGTACCAGCCAGCAACAGATAGAAAGTCTTGGTGGTGGATGAAGCAAATGAGCAAGACTCACAGGGAGAAACCGCACCAGTTGCACACAGTAAAAGCCACAAAAGGAAGCGGTGAGTGCTAGTAGTAGTGGGCGACTCTCTGCTGAGATGCACGGAGGCACCCATCTGTCGGCCTGATATACAGTCAAGGGAAGTTTGCTGCTTGCCAGGAGCCAAGATCTGGGATGTCTGTGACGTCTGTGACTGTGTGCTTGTCCCAGCTCCTGACCTGACCTTTTCCCATAACCTTGCTCAAGTGATAACCACCAGTGATGGTCACGATGGATGCATCTGGCTCAAAGTGCTGCCTCCCTGGGGCCCAGGTTAGGGATATTAGTAGGAAACTCCTTGGTCTGGTGCAGCCCTCAGACTACTACCCACTTTTGGTCATCCAAGCTGGTAGTGACGAGATCACAGAGAAAAGTCCAAAAGCGATTAAAAAGGACTTCAGGTCATTAGGGAGATTGGTTGCAGGATCAGGAGCACAGGTAGTGTTTTCCTCAATCCCTTCAGTGGCAGGGAATTACACTGAAAGAAACAGGAAAACACATCTGATATTGATTAACAAATGGCTCAGAGGCTGGTGCCATCAACAGAATGTTGGGTTTTTTGATCACGGGGAGGTTTACACGGCACTGGGTCTATGGGCAACAGATGGGGTTCAGCTATCTCAAAGGCGGAAAAAGAATCCTTGCGCATGAATTGGCAGGGCTCATAGAAAGGTCTTTAAACTAGATTTGAAGGGGGAAGGAGACGGGACTGGGCTGGCCAGAGAGGAGCCTGTGCACAGCATGCCAGTGCTGGTGGGACGGTGTGCTGGTAAGGCCATTCAATCTGCTGTCCCAGTTGAGGTGGGGGATGGTGGGTGATGCATCCACCTGGGGAATAAATCAGGTCAACCAGGCTTGGCACCAAGGCTCCTTAGCTACCACCAAAGACAATGACGAAAAGGCAGACCATGCTGGGTCTGTGTATGACAAGGGTATATCCTCCCGCTCTCTTCCAGAAAAACCTGCATGCTTGGCCACCTCTCTGAAATGCCTATACACTAACGCATTGGCCACCTCTCTGAAATGCCTATACACTAACGCACGCAGTACGGGGAACAAGCAGGAGGAACTAGAGATCTGCGTGCCCTCTCAGGACCATGACCTCATTGCAATTACTGAGTCATGGTGGGACAGCTCACATGACTGGAACACTGTCAGGGATGGCTGTGTCCCTTTTAGGAAAGATAGGTCAGCAAGAAAGATAGGTGGTGGAGTTGCTCTTTATGTGAGAGAGCAACTGGAATGTATCAAGCTCTCCCTGGGGGTGGATGAAGAGCAAGTTGAATGCTTGTGGGTAAGGATCAAGGGGCAGACTAATATGGGAGACACTGTTGTGGGTGTTTACTACAGGCCACCTGATCAGGATGAGGAAGCTGATGAGGCCTTCTACAGGCAGCTGGAAGTAGCCTCACAATCACAGGCTCTGGCTTTCATGGGGGTCTTCAATTACCCTGACATTTGCTGGAAAAGCTACACAGCCAGGCATGCGCAGTCCAGGAGGTTCCTCCAGTGCATTGACAATAGCTTCTTGACGCAGACGGTGGAGGAGTCGACAAGGAGAGGAGTAGTGCTGGAGCTTGTACTGATGAACAAGGAGGGACTTGTTGAGGATGTGAAGGCAGGGGGCAGCCTTGGATGTAGTGACTACGAGATGGTGGAGTTCAGGATCATATGCAGCAGGCACAGAGCCACAAGCAGGATCACTACCTTAGTCTTCAGAAGGGCTAACTTTGGCCTCTTCAAGGACGTGCTAGGAGAAGTCCCGTGGGATAGGGCTCTAGAAGGTAGGGGGGCCCATGAGAGCTGGTTAATATTCAAGCGCCATTGCCAAGCTACATGAAAGGCCCACTGGTAGACTTTTGGGTCCCTGGAAGTACCATCTTTTTTGCCAGCTTTGCCTCGGTCTGCCACCTTTGCCTCGGTCTTTACTGCTAAGACCAACCCTCAGGAGTCCCTGAGCTTGAACACCATAGAGGAAGTCACGAGAAAGGAAGGTTTTGCTTCAGTTGAAGAGGATTGGGTTAGAGATCAATTAAGCACACTGAACATCCACAAATCCATGGGCCCTGATGGGATGCACCCACGACTGCTGAGGGAAGTCATTGCTAGGCCACTCTCCATAATCTTTGAAAAGTCCTGGAGAACAGGAGAGGTGCCTGAGGACTGGAGGAAAGCCCATGTTACTCCAATCTTCAAAAAAGGCAAGAAGGAGGACCCAGGCAACTATAGGCCGGTCAGTCTCACCTCCATCCCTGGAAAGATGATGGAACAACTTGTTCTTGATGCCATCTCAAAGTATGTTGCGGAAAGGAAGCTAATCACGAGTAGTCAGCATGGATTCAACAAGGGGGAGTCATGCCTGACCAATCTGATGATACCTTTTTATGATGGCATCACTAGATGGATGGACGAGGGGAAGGCAGTGGATGTGGTCTACCTTGACTTCAGCAAAGCTTTTGACATGGTCTCCCATGGCATCCTCATAGACAAGCTTAGGAAGTATGGACTGGACCATTGGGCGGTGAGGTGGATTGGGAGCTGGCTGGAGGAAAGAGCTCAGAGAGTTGTGGTCAATGGGGCAGAGTCTAGTTGGAGGCCTGTGGCTAGTGGCGTCCCCCAGGGGTGAGTGCTGGGTCCAGCCCTATTCAATATATTCATCAATGACCTGGACGAAGGGCTAGAATGTACTCTCAGCAAGTTTGCTGATGATACCAAACTGGGAGGAGTGGCTGCCATGCCAGAAGGCTGTGCTGCCATCCAGCGTGACCTGGACAGGCTGGAGAGCTGGGTGGGGAGAAATCTAATGAAATTCAATAAGGGCAAGTGTGAAGTGCTGCATCTGGGGAAGAACAACCCCACGTATCAGTACAGGTTGGGGGCTGTTCTCTCGGAGGGCAGCTCTGGGGAAAAGGACCTTGGAGTCCTAGTGGACAACAGGATGACCATGAGCCAACAGTGTGCCCTCGTGGCCAAGAAGGCCAATGGCATCCTGGGATGCATTAAGGAGAGCGTGGCCAGCAGGTCGAGGGAGGTTATCCTCCCCCTCTACTCTGTGCTGGTGAGGCCTCACCTGGAGTGCTGTGTCCAGTTCTGGGCTCCTCAGTTCCAGAAGGACAAGGAGCTACTGGAGAGGGTCCAGCGCAGGGCCACTAAGATGATGAAGGGCCTAGAGCACCTTCCATATGAGGAAAGGCTGAGAGAGCTGGGTCTGTTTAGCTTGGAGAAGAGGAGGCTGAGGGAGGATCTTATCAATGCTCATCAATATCTAAAGGGTGGGTGTCAGGAAGATGGGGCCAGGCTCTTCTCAGTGGTGTCCAGTGACAGGACTAGGGGCAATGGCCATAAACTAGAAAACAGAAGGTTCAACCTGAACGTGAGGAAACGCTTCTTCCCTGTGAGGGTGACATACAGAGCACTGGAACAGGCTGCCCAGGGAGGTGGTGGAGTCTCCTTCTCTGGAGACTTTCCAAAGCCACCTGGACTTGTTCCTGTGTGATCTGCTCTAGGTGATCCTGCTCTGGCAGGGGGGTTGGACTAGATGATCTCTAGAGGTCCCGTCCCACCCCTACCATTCTGTGAATCTGTGAATCAGGAATTAACTCAGGTTCTGGGAGAAGTATAGCTGGACTACAGTAGCATAGTTCGTTGGGTAGTTAGCATCGCTGCCAGAGCTACTTAACTCTACTGGAAATGACATTGCACTAATATAACTATATTGTTCTATTTCCAGCACTAACTTTGGGTGTCTGTATTGTACTCTGTTGTGTGGTGGAGATGGGCTATATATTTTTTTTCTTGCCTGCACCTTATTTTTTTCTTTGGTGCAAGGGAGGCCTTCCTCAGATTAGATGGCAGTCTGGCATCATCTTTGAAACATATGACCTTATATGTTGCTTGCCTGCCTTAGTTTTTTTTTCTATTCTGACATCTTTTAGAGCTTATTGATGTTTCTTTAATTTCTTTATTGTATGGCTGTTTGCATGTTAGTAATATGAGCTACTGAAGTATTTATTGTCTTTCCTCTTACCCCTCAGGCCCTTCTCTTTTCAATGTTCTCTTTCCTAAGAAATAAGATGGAGTCTATCGGGTCTCTTTCCTGTACATATCTATGCTGTATACTTGCACATAATATTTTTCTTTTGCTTCTGAATGTATGCTGGTTAATTTATTTGGTGATAATTTGTTCTGTATTCCTACCAATGAGTTTGCAGTAGTGGTTTGAGCTGAAATCTTGGAAGCATTTTTGCATGACTCAAGCAAACTTCCACGGTAACTGAATATCATCCTGAACTGCATACTGCTACAGCTTTAAGTTTAGGTATTGTTAATGGCTTGTTTCTTATGAAGACTGATAATAAGCTTCTGTTGCAGTGAAAATAAGGGCATAGCTCCTCTAAACATTTCAAAGGAAAGCAGAGGTAATGTGACAGTAAAATAGCTCATAATCATAGAATCATAGAATCATAGAATGGTTAGGGTTGGAAGGGACCTTAAAGATCATCTAGTTCCAACCCCCCTGCCTAATGTTTCAAATTATCAAGGGCAAGCCCAGCAGAGGGCCAGCAAGATGGTCAGGGGGCTGGAGCACGACATGCAGCGAGAGTTTGTTCAGCCTTCAGAAGAGAAGGTGCCAGGAGACGTTATTTCTGTCTGCAACTACCTGACCAGAGGATACAGAGAGAAAACAGAGCCGGACTCTTCTTGGAGGTGCACAGTGATAGGATGGGAGGCAATGGACACATGTTGGAACATGGGAAATTCTGATTAGATATTAGGAGTTTGTTTGTCTGTTCGTTTGTTTTAACCCTGAGGGTGTTCAAATACTGGAAAAGGAGCCCAGAAAGCTCCTTTGATCTTCTTCTGAACCCCACTGCCACACACACACGCTCTACTATAATACCTGCATCTAACAATTAAGATGAAACTACATAGAGAGTGTAGTGGGGGGGGGGGGGGGGGGGGGGTTGGTTTGTTTTTAAACTTGAGAAGAATATGTGATGGCAAATCTTAATCGGCCCAGGCCTTACATGCTCCCTAAAACAGAGTTCTTGAACAGAAAAGACATAAGGATAGATAGCTTCAAGTTGAATAAGAAAGCTTTGGTTAAGGGTCCTTTATAGAAGTTATCCACACTAAACCCATCATAAAGAATGTTATTTTGAATAAATTAAATGAACCTAGAACTCCCCCTTGAGTGCCCACATAAGTGAAGTTCAGTGGAGCTTGTAGAATTTCTACTATACTCAATCTCATGATTTATGTACAGAACTTGCTCTTCCTGCCATGCAAGAAGGTTGCTGGGATTGTCACTTCCATCTAACCTTTTCCAGAAGTTAAGGAGTTCAAGATTTTTGATTCCTTGAGCACATAGCAGGAGAGTTCCCTGTTGAACGTGCTCAATGAAGGCTTTCCCCCAGTCAAAAGTGGCACCAAGTAACTGTCTTTTGCAGAAGTATAGCACTTGGCCAATGCATTTACCTGGCCAAGAGCTATATTTCTGTTCCTTTCAAGGGTGCTTCAGAGGAGTCCTAGAGTAACAGAGCTGCAATAAAGAATATTACCAGAAAACCAAATCCAATGTTCTCAGTATCCGCCAATAGTATATAAACAGAGCATGATTCCAACATCAGCTTGAACACCTAGGCTATGTATTTGGGCATACCTCCAAACAGCTTTTACAACTCCAAGTTAAGTGAAAATTTAAAACTAGCTTTTATGAATGTAACAGTCATTTTTGGAAGAAAAGATCACCCTGTTAGGTTAATGTGATAAAAAAAGCTTGTCTCCAGAGGAACAATGGCAGGTGGGGGAACCTGAAGAATAATCTGCCCAGGCCTATCACAGGAGAGCCATCAGCCTGTCAAAGGTTCATCTCCACACACACACAGGAGGGAGCACAGAGGCACAAAGGCAGGTGGGGGAACCCGAAGAATAATCTGCCCAGGCCTATCACAGGAGAGCCATCAGCCTGTCAAAGGTTCATCTCCACACACACAGGAGGGAGCACAGAGGCACAAAGGCAGGTGGGGGAACCCGAAGAATAATCTGCCCAGGCCTATCACAGGAGAGCCATCAGCCCGTCAAAGGTTCATCTCCACACACACAGGAGGGAGCACAGAGGCACAAAGGCAGGTGGGGGAACCCGAAGAATAATCTGCCCAGGCCTATCACAGGACAGCCATCAGCCCGTCAAAGGTTCATCTCCACACACACAGGAGGGAGCACAGAGGCACAATGGCAGGCCGGAGAACCCCAATAACACAGTCAGAGTAAGAGACACCCTGGCCCGGCTCCTCCCAGGGCTGTCCTGGGAGAGCCTCAGCCCCATTTTCATTGTCCAGGGGTGACACCCATCAAGACAGTGTCAAGATGGTGACAGTTGGACTTGATGATCTTAAGGGTCTTTTCCAACCTAAATGATTCTATGATTCTAAGATGAGTCAATGGGAGAGGCTCTCTGGATCACCTCACAGACAGTGTGTGTGTGTACTGCTTAGGGAATATGGGACACATTATGGGATGCAGGGGAAGAGCATTTTGGGATCACACAAGACATTATGGGATGCTTAGGGGAGGAAGCAAAGGCAGGGGAAGGGAGGGATCTAGGTGGTTTGGGGAAAAACAAGCATGGGAAAACAGAGGGATAAAAGGGGCCGGTCACAGGTAAACAGATGGTCGGTCAGCATGCTTGTCTGGCCATACTCCAGGTGGGGTCTCACGAGAGCAGAATAGAGGGGGAGAAGCACCTCCCTTGACCTGCTGGCCATGCTTCTCTGAATACGGCCCAGGGTCCAGTTGGCCTTCTGGGCTGCTAGCACACGCTGCCGGGTCATGTTGAGCCTCTCATCAACCCCCAAGTCGTTCTCTTCAGGGCTGTTCTCAAGCCATTCTCTGTCCAGCCTGTATTTGTGCTTGGGATTGCCCCAACCCATGTGCAGGACTTTGCACTTGGCCTTGTTGAACTTCATGTGGTTGGCACAGGTCTACCTCTCCAGCCTGTCCAGGTCCCTCTGGATAGCATCCCTTCCCTCCAGCGTGTCAACCGCACCGCACCGCACAGCCTGGTCCCATGGACTTGTGCACCTTCAGGTTCCTTAGGTGGTCTCGAACCTGGTCTTCTCCTACAGTGGGCAGTTCTCCATTCTCCCAGTCCCTTCCTTCTGCGACTTGGGCGGTGTGGCTTGAGCACTTGCCGGTGAAGACCGAGGCAAAAATTCGTTGAGTACTTCAGCCTTCTCTATATGCCAAGTAACCAGGTCTCCTGTTTCCATCCAGAGAGGGCACACATTTTCCCTAGTCTTCCTTTTCTCACTGACCTACCCATAGAAGCTTCTATTGTTGCCCTTGACGTCCCTGGCCAGATTTAATTCTATCAGGGCTTTAGCTTTCCTAACCTAGCTGCTTGGACAATTTCTCTGCATTCCTCCCAGGATACCTGTCCTTGCTTCCACCCTCTGTAGGCTTCCTTTTTGTCTTTGAGTTTGTGCAGGAGCTCCCTGTTCATCCATGCAGGCCTCCTGGCATTTTTGCCTGACTGTCTCTTTGTTGGCATCACTCCTGAGCTTGGAGGAGGCGATCCTTGACTATTAACCAGCTTTCTTGGGCCCCTCTTCCCTCCAGGGCTTCATCCCTTGGCACTCTTCCAAGCAGATCCCAGAAGAGGCCATAGTCTGCTCTCATGAAGGCCAGGGTAGTGAGCTTGCGATGCACCCTCCTCACTGCTTTAAGGATCTTAGAATCATCATAGAATCATAAAATGGTTAGGGTTGGAAGGGACCTTAAAGATCATCTAGTTCCAACCCCCCTGCCATGGGCAGGGACGCCCTCCACTAGACCAGGTTGCTCAAAGCCTCATCCAGCCTGGCCTTGAAGACAGCCAGGGATGGGGCATCCACAGCTTCTCTGGGCAACCTGTTCCAGTGCCTCACCACCCTCTCCGTGAAGAACTTCTTCCTGACATCTAATCTAAATCTCCCTGCTTTCAGTTCAAACCCATTACCCCTTGTCCTGTCACTACAGGCCCTTGTAAAAAGACACACGCACACACACAGCTTCCTTGTAGGCCCCCTTCAGGTACTGGAAGGCTGCAATAAGATCTCCCTGGAGCCTTCTCTTTTCCAGGCTCAACAAGCCCAATTCTCTCAGCCTTTCTTCATAGGAGAGGTGCTCCAGCCCTCTGATCATCTTCAGGGCCCTCCTCTGGACCCGTTCCAACTGGTCGATATCCCTCTGGTGTTGAGGGCTCCACAGCTGGACACAGTACTGCAGGTGGGGTCTTACAAGAGCAGAGTAGAGGGGGAGAATCCCCTCCCTCGACCTGCTGGCCAGGCTTCTCCTGATACAGCCCAGGATACGGTTGGCTTTCTGGGCTGCCAGCGCACACTGCCAGCTCACGTTCAGCTTCTCGTCCGCCAGTACCCCCAAGTCCTTCTCCTCAGGGCTGCTCTCTAGCCATTCTCCACCCAGCCTGTCCATGTGCTTGGGATTGCCCCGACCCAGGTGCAGGACCTTGCACTTGGCCTTGTTGAACTCCATGAGGTTGGCAGGGGCCCACCTCTCCAGCCTGTGCAGGTCCCTCTGGATGGCATCCCTTCCCTCCAGCGTGTCGACCACACCACACAGCTTGCTGTCGTCGGCAAACTTGCTGAGGGTGCACTCGATCCCACCGTCCATGTCGCTGACAAAGATGTTAAACAGGACCAGTCCCAACGCCGAGCCCTGTGGAACGCGGCTCGTTACTGGTCTCCACTCAGCCATTGACCACAACTCTCTGAGTGCGATCAGCCAGCCAGTTCTTTATCCGTCGAGCAGTCCATCCGTCAAATCCATGCTTCTCCAGTTTAGAGACAAGGATGTCGTGTGGGACGGTATCGAAGGCTTTGCACAAGTCCAGGTAGATGACATCAGTTGCCCGTCCTCTATCCGCCAAGGTCGTGACCCCATCATAGGCGGCCACCATATTCGTCAGGCATGATCTGCCCTTGGTGAAGCCATGTTGGCTGTCACCAGTCACCTCCTCATTCTCCCTGTGCCTTAGCCTGATTTCCAGGAGGATCTGCTCCATGATCTTGCCAGGCACAGAGGTGAGACTGACTGGCCTGTAGTTCCCGGGGTCCTCCTTTTTTCCCTTTTTAAAGATGGGGGTTATGTTTCCCCTTTTCCAGTCAGCGGGAACTTCACCAGTCTGCCACGACTTTTCAAATATGATGGATAGAGTTTTCGCAGCCCCATCTGCCAGTTCTTTCAGGACCCGTGGATGTATTCCGTCAGGTCCCATGGACTTGTGCACCTTCAGGGTCCTCAGGTGTTCCCAAACCTGATCCTCGCTGACCATGGATGGCTCTCCATTCTCCCAGTCCCTGCCCTCGTCTTCCGTGACTCTGGGGGTACGGCTTGCGCCCTTGACAGTGAAGACCGAGGCAAAAAAAGCATTGAGTACCTCGGCCGTCTCCATGTCCTGGGAAACCAGCTCTCCTGTTTACTTCCGCGGAAGGCCCACATTTTCCCTGATCTTCTTTTTGTCCCCGATGTACCTATAGAAACCCTTCTTGTTGGCCTTGATATCCCTGGCCAGGTTTAATTCTTTCAGGGCTTTGGCTTTCCTAACCTGATCTCTGACCTCTCGGACAACTTCCCTGTAATTGTCCCAGGTTACCCAACCTTGCTTCCACCCACTGTAGGCTTCTTTTTTTTGTTTTACTTTGTCCAGGAGCTGCTTGTTCATCCATGTTGAAGTCCACCGTTTCATGGTCACTGAAACCACACGGTTGTAGACTTAAATGTGGCATTGCTAGCCACAGAATAGTCTACAGCCATAGAATACTCCTGTAAAGAAGACTGATTTCAAAAAAATTGCTTGGGCAATTAATTGTAAAATGATACAATACAATACACTAATTAATTGTAAAATAATATCTTAAAATAGCTTTGTGACAATTGCCTTAAGAATCTGCTCATCGTTGAGTTACCGTTATTTAAAGGTGGATGTGCCACATGAAGGAATGGATGATTTTGTGTATGGTGGTGAGTGCATGGGTCTCTCCATCCTTCTGCATTACCCACCAAGTACACCCGGGTCCTTGAAGGAACACAATCCCACAAATGGGTTTTCCTTTTCCCAAGGGAGGAGCAACCCACACTGCCTTTCCCAGCCACTTCCCTATGTGCACTACGGGGACCTCATCTCCTTCCACAATATGTAGGGGCTGTGTTTGGGCAGGACTAGGTCGGTTATCAGATCCTCTGGTGTTAACCAGCCAAGCGGCTTCTGCTAATTTTACATCCCAGTGCTTCTATTCCCCAGTGCCCAATGCTCTCAGCATTGTCTTTAACAGTCCATTATATCGTTCAATCTTTCCAGAGGCTTGTGGGTGATAGGGGATGTGATACACTCAGTGAATGCTGTGTCCCTTGGCTGAGGAGTCTATGAGATTTTTTTGGAAATGAGCCCCATTGTCTGACTCAATTCTTTCTGGGGTGTCCTGTTGCCACAGAACTGGCCTTTCAAGGCTTAGGATGGTGTTTTGAGTGGTGGCGTGGTTTACAGGGTATGTTTCTAGCCACCCAGAAGTTGTTTCAACTTAGCGCGCTTGCCCTGGCAGGTTTGTGACAGTATAGTCAATCTACCAGGCCTCGCCATATCAGTCAATATCCCAGCCACCGCCCACTATTCCAGGGATGACTTACTTGTGTGGCTCGCTTCATTGCGGTGCACGTTTTGCATTCATGGGTGACCTGTGTGATGGCCTCAATAGTCAGGTCCACCCCTCGATCATGATTACATCTCTACGTTGCATGTCTCCCTAGATGTCCTGACATTTTATGGGCCCTCCAAGCTATGAATAGCTCACCCTTACTTTCCCAGTCCAGATCCACCTGAGACACTCCAGTTCTGGCAGCCTGGTTTACCTGTTTGTTGGTTTGATGTTCTTCAGTGACTCGGTTCTTGGGCATATGAGCATCTATGAGATGTGCTTTTACAGCATGTTTTTCGACCCGGGCAGCGATGTCTTGCCACAATGCAGCAGCCCAGATGGGTTTACCTCTGCGCTGCCAGTTGCTCTGTTTCCATTGCTGTGGCCACCCCCACGGGGCATTTGCCACCATCCATGAGTCCGTATACAGATAGAAGAGTCCTGGCCACTTTTCTCATTCAGCAATCTCTAGGGCCAGCTGGATGGCTTTCACTTCTGCAAAGTGACTCAACTCACCTTCTCCTTCAACAGCTTCAACAACTTGTTGTGTCATTGCTTTCCACTTCCAATGGTTTCCTACAACACAACAGAATCTGTCAGTAAACAGAGCTCATTGACTTTCACCTTCTGATAACTCATTATATGGTGTCGCCTCTTGGGCTTGAGTCACCTCCTCAGGCAATGCTCCAGAATCTCTGCCTTCTGGCCAGTCCACAATCTCTCCCAGGATTCCCGGGTGCTTGGGGATCCTCATTTGAACCCATTGCATGATCAACGCTACCCACATACTCCATGTAACATTGGTTGCGTGCTGTGTAGAGGGGACGTTTCCTTTGAACATCCAGTGTAGCACAGGCAATCGCGGTGCCAAGAGGAGCTGTGCGTCTGTACCAACAACTTCTGAAGTGGATGGCATCTTATTGATCACATCCCTTTGGTCCGTGACAACATCTGTCTTGCCATTTTATTCCCCAGAACTGGATGTCTTGTGCAGGTCCTCTGACCTTGCTTTGTCTTATGGTAAAACCAGCTTTCAGAAGAATCTGGATTATTCTTTTCCCTTTCTCAAACACTTCCTTCGCTGTGTTGCCCCACACAACGATGTCAACAATGTATTGCAGGTGCTCAAGGACTTCCTGCTGTTCTGGTGTATTCTGGATCAGGGCTGTGCTTCCACCCCTGGGGCGGTCGATTCCAGGTGTACTGGATGCCCCTCCAAGTGAAAGCAACCTGTGGCCTGCATTCTGCTGCCAAAGGGATCCAGAAAAATGCATTGACGATATCAGTTGTGGCATACCACTTGGCTGCCTTCAACTCCAGTTCATATAAGAGTTCTAGCATGTCCTGTACGGCAGCACTCAATGGCCCTGTGACTTTCTTCAGGCCACGATAGTCCACTGTTAACCTCCACCTTCCATCAGACTTTTGCACTGGCCGTATGGGACTACTAAAGGGTGAGCGAGTCTTTCTGTTCACCCCTTTGCACTCCAGTCAACAAATCAACTCATGGACGGGAACCAGGGAGTCTCGGACGACGTGATATTGCTGCCGGTGCACCATCATGGTAGCAATCAGCATCTGCTGTTCTTTGATACACAGCAACTCCAAAACAGAGGGAACTTCTGAACGACTGGGCAAGGTAGATAGCTGTTTAGTCTTCTCTGTATGCACAGCAGCTACATGAAAGGCCCACTGGTACCCTTTTTGTGTCCTTGAAGTACCTTCTTCTGAGGTAGTGTGTGCCAAGGATGCACAAAGCCTCCGGGCTGGTAATAATGGGGTACTTTTGCCACTTGTTCCCTGTCAGGCTCACCTCAGCCTCCAACACAGACAATAATTGGGATCCCCCTGTCAGTCCAGAAATCCAGATGTGTTCCACCCCCTTGTACCCCAACGGCATTAGGTTACAATCTGCACTAGTGTCCACCCAGAGCCTTATACTCCTGTGGGTCTGATGTGCCAGGCCATCAAATCCATACAGTCCAGTACACTCAGTCTTCCTGTTACAGGCCCGATGTTCTTATTCTTTGTGTTAGGCTGCAAGCCAAAGTGTCAAAGGTTAAGCCTTACGATAATATAGTAACTGAGATGTTCTTGCTCTGTGTTAGGCTGACAGTGATATTAAAGGTTAATACTTAGAATAATATAGCATTCAAGATGTTTTTCTGTGTTAAGTTGTTTAGATGACATTCTGTTTTTCACTGTGTGCTGGTTTTGATAATATTCTGTTTTGTACCATGTTCTATTTTAATGATATTTTGTTAGGATTAGCTGTTTTGACTTTATTCTGGTTTTCACTATGTTAATCTATTTTGGACAAGCCTCTAATTTTAATGATGTTTAGATGTTAAGCTGCATTGATGATACTCTTGTCTCTCACTATGTTGACCTGTTTTGACGATCCCTGTTTTTCAGCGTGCTTTCTCTGCGCACATTGCTAAAAAAGTTTTGATAACAAGAGATGGGCCCCCTTGCTTATCAAAAGTAGGAGGGTACATGCTCATTAGTACCTCATCACTGTCCTTGTAAGATGAGGAGTGTTTTTGTAATTAGTGGATATTTAAAGAATATTGTCCTTTTTGTGATCTTTTCTATTAAAGGCTTATTATAATACTAAAAATCACGCCCATAGGTCAAGAAGACCCCTGCCCAGGTGAAGACCCTTCCCCTGAGCATGCGTAATAGTGGAAACAATGTGTCAGCAATATTATAATTGCATAACCAACCATTGTAAAGGGGGTGGACTGGAAACATAATAATCCTAAAAATTTTGTGTATAAATATAGCACAAAGGACTCTGTTTGGTGTACATGCTAGGCAGAGATATCCCCCATGCACCCGGTCCCGCAATAAACCGATGTTGGCTTTCTAAACTATCGTTTGGTTTAGAGAGTTTTCTTTGTTACTTTTCGGTAACAATCCCTTTCCTCTGCCTGGCTGAAGTCAGGGACCCTCTTTTCCTCATTGGAGTATTCACTATCTGACCCCTGCGGTGTCAGACCAGAAATCCTTTCACCAAAATCAAGAGGAGAGTCTTTCTCAGTCCTTCTTTTGCACCTGGGGGATTGCTGGTTGCCAGTTGCCTTCTACCATCTCAACAGCACCTGGAACATAAGCCTTCTTGGATGGCCTCTTCTTAGCAGCTGTCTTCCCCCACAAGTCACATTTGTGAGTACACCACCGGTGCATTCCAGACAAGCCTCCTCCATATGGCCCGTGCACGCTGGATGTCATCCAGATCTTTGGAGAACTGGTTGCTGTCCAGGTCACTGTAGACGACTTCCACCACCGTTAATTCTCTCAGATACTGGATGCCTTCCTCAGTAATGGTCCACCTCCCTCGGTAATTTACAAGATCATCCTTGAGGGGATGGATATCTCACCTTCACACTTGACAGGAGCCACCTCCAGAGGTTGAGAATTGTTGCCTCTCTTCCAATTTCTTTGTCAATTTGCCAGTCCCTACCTAGGGATACCAGCTGCTGGGCTGGTAGTGAAGGCTGTAATCTTTCCGCAGATCTCAAAGTTCACTCAGGGTTAGGGACCATGTGGTTTCTGCCTCTTGGGTGAAGTCTGTCACTTCCTCCTCCTGTTCCTTTGTTGAAGAGCCTGCTTCCTGAGCAGACCCTTCTTCCTCTTTCTCCTCCTCCCTTACTAATCAATGGTATGGACCCGTCAACCTCCACATCCAGTGTTTCTTTTTGACTACTGGGGCGATTACTGTAGTTGGGGTTTGGATCCCTGTCTCAACCATTGTGTCCTCAGATGTAGAGGCCCTCCTGCTCGTGCTCCTCTGATGGTGCTGAACAGAGGCTCAATAGGCACAGGCCATGCCCTAATACAGTGCTAGGAGCTGCTGGGTCTCATTGGGGTAGGCAAGGCACCCTTCTGTCAAGTGGTGCACCAATTCAACGGGATTATATGCCTGTCCAGAGGTGATAAGCACTTTAGGCATCTGCCCAAATCCTCCCACGCGCCCTGCCACTCAGGGATTGACCGCCTCAGGGCATGTTGACCTCCATTGCAGGCACGGTTGGACTAGATGACCTTTAAAGGTCCCTTCCAATCCAAACTGTTCTGTGATTATGTTTCTCTGTGGCCTCACCAACAAGTTGTTTCCTATTATGCCAGGATGAAACCAGGTTCCACATACTCAACAAAAAGCCAGTGATGTTTGTTAGATCAAACAGCTTACATAAGGTTGTACAAGAACTTTGGGAGCCTGTGCAACAGAGCCACCTGCATCATTCCCAGAGGTGAAGGGGGAGATGTAACCCCTCATTCTCCCCACAAGGTAACCCACCCAGCACAGGAATGACATCAATTAGCAAGGCCATATGCCAGCCCAAGTAAAGGGCAATTGCTCTTATCAAAATGTTCCCAGGCACAGCGAAATGGAGAAATAAGCAGCACAGCAAACAGCAAGAGTCGAAAGCAGCCACTAACAAGCCCTAAACACTATTATACAGTAAAGTGAGCAAGCTCTGTGACCAGCACAGAAGCCTGCCAATTAACAACTACAACAGTTATAGCATGCTCAGATCAAAACTGTCGTTATCTCGTGCCCCGTGTTGGCTGCCAAAAAGGGCTGTGATGGGTCGATCCCGGCCAGCAGCCAAACATCATGACCCCATTGGCATCGTGGAGACATGGTGGGATGGCTCCTATGACTGCAGTGTCAGAATGGAAGGATACAGGCTCTTTAAGAAAGACAGGCAGGGGAGATGAGGAGGGGGGGGTTTGCTCTCTATGTCAGAGACCAGCTGGAGTGCATGGAACTCCGTCTGGGGAGGCATGAGAAGCTGACTGAGAGCTTATGGGTCAGGATTAAAGGGAGGGCAGGGAGAGGGGATACTGTAGTAGGAGTTTGCTACAGGCCACCTGGGCTGGACGAGCGAGTGGATGAGGCCCTCTACAGGCAGAGAGCAGCAGACTCACGTTCACAAGCCCTGGTCCTCATGGGGGAATTCAACCACCCCGATATCTGTTGGAGGGACAACACGGCAGGGCACAAGCAAGCCAGGGGGTTCCTGGAATGCGCTGATGACAACTTCCTTCTCCAAGTGATAGAGTAGCCGACAAGGAGGGGTGCCATGCTGGACGTTATTCTCACCAACCGGGAGGGGCTGGTGGGGAATGTGAAGCTCAAGGGCAGCCTTGGCTGCAGTGACCATGAAATGGTGGAGTTTGAGATCCTTCAGGAGGTGGGTGGGAGGGTGCGCAGCAAGCTCCCTACCCTGGACTTCAGGAGACAAGACTTTGGCCTCTTCAGGGAACTGATTGGCAGAGTTCCATGGGATGAAGCCCTGGAGGGAAGAGGGGCCCAAGAAAGCTGGCGAGTACTCAAGGATCTTCTCCTTCAAACTCAGGAGCTGTGCATCCCAATGAAGAGGAAGTAAGGTAAAAGCGCAAGGAGGCCTGTGTGGATGAAGAAGCAGCTCCTGGACAAACTGAGGCACAAAAAGGAAGCCTACAGTGGGTGGAGACAAGGACAGGTAGCCTGGGAGGATTACAGGGAAGTTATCCGAGAAGTCAGGGATCAGGTTAGGAATGCCAAAGCCCTGACAGAATTAAACCTGGCCAGGGACATCAGGAGCAACAGGAAGGGCTTCTATAGGTACACAGGGGATAAAAGGAAGATCAGGGAAAATGTGGGCCCTCTGCGGAAGGAAATGGGAGACAGGACATGGAGAAGGCTGAGGTACTCAATGATTTTTTGCCATGGTCTTCACTGGCAAGGGCACAAGCCATAACCCCCGAGTCACAGTAGGCAATGGCAGGGACTGGGAGAATGGAGAGCCACCCATGGTCAGTGAGGATCAGGTTTGGGAACACCTAAGGAACCTGAAGGCGCACAAGTCCACGGGACCTGATGGAATACATCCGCGAGTCTTGAAAGAAATGGTACGTGAGGTTGCTAAGCCTCTGTCCATCATATCTGAGAAGTGGTGGCGGTCTGGTGACGTTCCCGCTGACTGGAAAAGGGGAAAAATAGCCCCCACCTTTAAAAAGAGGAAAAAGGAGGATCCAGGGATCTACAGGCCGGTCAGTCTCACCTCCATGCCTGGTAAGATCATGGAGCAGATCCTCTTGGTAATCATGCAAAGGCACATGGAAAACGAGGAGGTGATTGGTGACAGCCAACATGGATTCACCAAGGGCAGATCGTGCCTGACGAATATGGTGGCCTTCTACGATGGGGTCACGACCTCAGTGGATACAGGACGGGCAACCGATGTCATTTACCTGGACTTGTGCAAAGCCTTCGACACTGTCCCATTGTGGTCAACGGCTCAATGTCTGAGTGGAGACCACTGACGAGTGGCGTTCCTCAAGGGTCGGTATTGGGATGGGTACTGTTTAACATCTTCCTCAGTGACATGGATGATGGGATCGAGTGCACCCTCAACAAGTTTGCCGACGATACCAAGCTGTGTGGTGTGGTCGACACGCTGGAGGGAAGGGATGCCATCCAGAGGGACCTGCACAGGCTGGAGAGGTGGGCCCCTGCCAACCTCATGGAGTTCAACAAGGCCAAGTGCAAGGTCCTGCACCTGGGTCGGGGCAATCCCAAGCACATGGACAGGCTGGGTGGAGAATGGCTAGAGAGCAGCCCTGAGGAGAAGGACTTGGGGGTACTGGCAGACGAGAAGCTGAACGTGAGCTGGCAGTGTACGCTGGCAGCCCAGAAAGCCAACCGTATCCTGGGCTGTATCAGGAGAAGCCTGGCCAGCAGGTCGAGGGAGGGGATTCTCCCCCTCTACTCTGCTCTTGTAAGACCCCACCTGCAGTACTGTGTCCAGCTGTGGAGCCCTCAGCATAAGAAGGATATCGACCAGTTGGAACGAGTCCAGAGGAGGGCCCTGAAGATGCTCAGAGGGCTGGAGCACCTCTCCTATGAAGAAAGGCTGAGAGAATTGGGCTTGTTGAGCCTGAAAAAGAGAAGGCTCCGGGGAGACCTTATTGCAGCCTTCCAGTACCTGAAGGGGGCCTACAAGGAAGCTGTGTGTGTGTGTGTGTCTTTTTACAAGGGCCTGTAGTGACAGGACAAGGGGTAATGGGTTTGAACTGAAAGCGGGGAGATTTAGATTAGATGTCAGGAAGAAGTTCTTCACGGAGAGGGTGGTGAGGCACTGGAACAGGTTGCCCAGAGAAGCTGTGGATGCCCCATCCCTGGCTGTCTTCAAGGCCAGGCTGGCTGAGGCTTTGAGCAACCTGGTCTAGTGGAGGGCGTCCCTGCCCACGGCAGGGGGGTTGGATCTAGATGATCTTTAAGGTCCCTTTCAACACAAACCATTCTATATTTCTATGACCTTGGAGGCAGTGTCAAAGCAGAACTTCTCTACTGGGCTCTGTCCAAGTTAACTCCTATAGAAGCACTTTAGTGTCTCTGCACTGGGATATCCAGTGTTGCAGATTTCAGGAGGGTTCATATACTCAGCCGCAATGCCAGCAACATTTTGTGTATTCTCAAATAAGTTTACCCCTGAACCAGAAATGACTTCCTGTAGCCATAAAGCCGACTGGAAATTTGAATTCACAGGGAGGTTTTCTGGTTTTACCCTATTTATTTCTTTGCAAACATGCTGTCTTGTCCATTAAAACAAAATGTAGAAGCGATCATAAAAGTACAGATCCTCGAGGGTCACCCCTCGTTGCTGATTTCCACTTGAACATTTAGCCATTGACTATAACTCTTTGGACGCAGACATCCAGCCAATTCCTTACACAATTCCCTGTGAGGGTGACAGAGCACTGGGACAGGCTGCCCAGAGAGGCGGTGGAGTCTCCTTCCCTGGAGACTTTCAAAAGCCGCCTGGGCTTGTTCCTGTGTGATCTGCTCTAGGTGATCCTGCTCTGGCAGTGGGGGTTGGACCAGTTCAAGAAGGACAAGGAACTACTGGAGAGGGTCCAGCGCAGGGCCACTAAGATGATGAAGGGCCTGGAGCACCTTCCCTATGAGGAAAGGCTGAGAGAGCTGGGTCTGTTTAGCTTGGAGAAGAGGAGGCTGAGGGGGGATCTTATCAATGAGATTCTCCTCCCCATTCTACTGGGTGAGAGGGGAGGTGAGTGAGCAGCTGTGCGGTACTTGGTTGCTGGCTGGGGTTAAACCACAACAGTCCTTTTTGGCTCCCAGTGTGGGGCACGAAGGGTTTGAGATAATAACAGATCAATCAGAGCATACTAAGGGTTTTATATCTATTAACAGTTGCAGGTCATGATATTAGTTTATTTGATCTGCATCATGCTCTCATCTTTGCTGTACATGTTAAAAATTGGTTTTGGTGTCTGCAGGCTGCTGTACTCTGCAGTGATTAGTTTTGCCTGGGATATTTGTCTTTAGGACTCTGACCTCGAGCTTAATCTGGTATCTAAACTATGTGCTGAAGCTGTTACTGTACTTCAGGTATCACCTCATGGAGATAATTGGCAATTTTAGTTCCTCCAAGAGAAGAAGAGGAGGAAATACAGAATAGCACCTTTGCTGTTTTCTACCATGCTGTTTCCTCCTTTATTAAAATAACCTTTCAGTATCTTGAACATCCTTGGGTAGTTAAAATACTTCTATTGGTATTTCTTGGGAATATTGTTTCAGTTTTGTCTAAGGTTAGCAAGCAATTTCAGAATATCATCCAGAGGTCTGCCCTGAGGCTGAATACCTATGAGTGTGGAAAAGCATGGGCAAATGCCTAGGATGGTGGGCACCTCCAGTGCTTTGGAACTTTACCCCTGAACAAGTACAGAATCCTGAAAAACTAGCAGAATATTTGGAGGAAGTACGCTGTCGCCCTGGCAGTTCCAAGGAGACACAAACCACTGCAATGTGCTGGGACCTGGCCCATGCCTACTGAGCCTTATTCAACACTATTCAGTACCCTAAAAGGGAAGAGAGGGTCTCTGGATCTGAGGACAACGTGACAAGCACTGTGGCTACTCCAACCCCCATGACAGGCACTTGATTGGGCAGCCTGTAGTAAACACCAACCACAAGATTTCCTTTGTTGGCTTGGCCCCTAATTTTCATGTATAAGCTCTCAACCTGTTCATCGCTGTCTTTCAAAGATAGCTCTGTGCAGTCAATCCATTCTTTTACATAGAGGGCAACCCACCCCAACCCCCAGCCCCTCCTTCCTTGCTTGTCTCTTCTGAACAGTTTATAGCCATCGATTGTAGCGCTCCAGTCATAACGATCAGATTGTAGTTTTCTAGCTGCACAGTGGCTTCCAGCTCCTCCTGCTTGTTACCCATGCTGCATGCATTGGTACTGAGGCACTTCAGCTGGGCTACCTACCTTGTCACCTTTTTAGAGGAAGGCAACCTAATTCCTTTCAGGCATTTCACAGGTGTTTCCCTGTTGGTTCCTAATACATCAACAGCCCCTGGCTCTTCTCTGTTGCTCAAAACCACATCCCCTTTCCCTGCTAAGTCTAGTTTAAAGCTCTCCGTATCAGTGGCTGCCTTCAAGCTTAAAGTGTCCATGTTAATTTACCAATTCAAATTATATTCATAACAGAGTTACAGATTAAGAAGGCTTTGTTGTTATACCACTGATTAACGTTTTTCTTCTGAATGCCTTAGTTTTTCTTCGAACCCCTCTGCTATTGTCTACATCTTTAGTTCACCAGGTATAAATAGGATGGTATATAAAATAACTGTGATGTAGTCCTCAAGGGTTTATACTCGTAATTATTTGCCTTTATTCTCTACAAGGCTGGGAAGCCTACTGTCCAAGTGTGACAATCACAGTATAGAAAGATGCATTTGGGAAGAAGGATCACAGGAGACTTCCTTCTTTCTGGCTCTAATGTTTTTTGGCTTGAATAACATGGCTTCTTTGTCATCTTTGTAGCTAGTCTCAAGAAGTAGCTGCAGATGGGGAAACCTCACTATTGTCTGTGTCTCAACTGCATTTCCAGGAGGAGGAAGTTGTGAATCACTTCAAGCTAGAACTAATTGAAATGCCTAAGGTTACATAAGGATGTTTTCCTGAGGTTTCCTTACAGAAATACCTGCTCCTTATCTTTAAAACAGGTCAACAGACTGACTTAAAAACAAGGTGGAGCTTTCATTTGTTTATTATATGTTTGTCATTTGAAAAGGTATACGTTTAATATCGTGGGAGTTGCCAATAAAAATTTAAATTGGATGCTAGGATTTTACATGGGGGAAAAAAAGTAAAGGATTGAATTTTCTGATGTTGTTATTTTTAAGGAAGCATGTGAAAAGTAAGAAGAAATAGGCTCAATATGATATATACTTTATGCATTATATTCTTACCTTTCACCCTCTATCTCTCAGTAGATTTGTTAGTTTAAGAACTACCTACTTTAAATTGCCTAATGATTGCTTCAGTTTAAATACCGATAATTAGTATCATTCATGTTGTTTTGTTTATATATGCTGGTCTTTCGATGTAATAAGAATAAATATCCATCTCTGTCATTGTCTTGCTGCTTGAGTAAGGCTATAAAAATTAAACCATACACATCTGTGGCAAATTAAACTGCCCTCATTTTTAAAAACTGTAAACATATAATACAGCCCCTGAAGCAGTTCAGCCTTATAAATTTATCCCAGAAGAATGAGTTTTATAATTGTTCATATCTATGTATCCATACAGAGCCTGCTTATTAAATATTTTGGAAATGCACAATTCTCTTGTACGCATCATAGTGTGGTAAAACAAGTTTCTTTGTGCCCTGAGGTTGGTTGCTATGTTAATGTGTTAATTTGGGCTCAGTTTTTCTGCTTTTGTTTGTTTGTTGTTTGGTGGTTTTGTTGGGTTTTTTAAGGGACATTTAGAACGTCTTTAGAAGGTAAATTTCCTTCTTTATGTAAAAAAAAAAATAAAAGAAAGGGATGTTTTGAAAATAAAGTAAAACTAAAAATACAACTGTGAAAACTCCTGCTAAAATATTATTTCCAAAATGAGCATGAAAAGTAGTTCCCCCAATTTGGTTTTACAGTAATTGAACCTATTCTGAGCATTTTTAGAATTTACTTCTAATTTTTCATCTGAGAGCCCTCTTCCATATGCCTTATCTTCTTCACATGCTATGGCTCCGTAGCAGTTCTATTGCAATAATATTTTTCTTATTCTTGTTGTGCAGTGTACAAAGGTGTTGCCTACGTGGGGGGGGGGTGTGTGTGTGTGTGTGATAATATTTAAATCCAGTTAAAATTTCAAAGAAAATAACTGTTTATACACTACGGGTTTTAAAAGAATGTCTGTGTAACTGAATAGATGTATACTTCAGTAGTTTAACCTGAAGCACAGGAAAAGCCTTGTATTGTTGAAGTAATATGTATTTAATCAGTTAAAGGCTTGAGAAGATGTGTTAGAATAATGAAGGAATGGAACATGCTCTACAATAGAGTAGTTTCATAACCAGCACTATTGTGAGCACAGAAAGGAGAAGAGTCACGAGAGACTTCTGCTTCTTACAGTTGAAAGATTTATAGAAACATCGGTCTCAATTGGTTATAATAGCAGCCTTGCTAGACTTGGAGAGTCCATCTCCTTCCCCCTCTCCTTTCTCATACATTGAAGGATTCAGCAGCAGTGTAGGTCAAAGAATCAGAGTTAAGTAATAATTCCAATTTGGAAGTCCAGGGAAATCTTAAAATCTGGTTGTGGGCTAGTACTTTAACTACAGGTGCTCATTTTAGTCATAAGGAATGATCCCATGAAGCAAGAAAAAGTTCAGTGGAAAGAGAGATTAAGCTAATTTGTAGGTTAAAAAAAAATAAATCAGCCTCAACTTTTAACAATTTTATTTTATTTTTTTTTTTTTTTTTTTTTTTTTACAAATTGCGTTCATAACAGATCTTATTCAGAGTAGAGGAATATAATACTTAAAGCACAACACTTGATTGACTGAACATTGCTCTAACTTACCCAAGCTCAAGCCAGTTTAAATCAGCACTGTAGAAATTTTTTTAATGGACAGTTATGTCATTTAGGCAGTTTTCATTTTTGTTCTTAATCAGGATTATAAAGAATAAATATTCATTATCAATTTTCCCTTTCAGATAAATGAATTGGTGGATGCCCGTGATGTCAGCATTGGAGCCTGGTTTGAAGCTCATATAGAAAACGTTACTCGAGCAACAAAACAACATAAGAATGCTAAAGCTCAAGTAAAGAGTGGCAATTCTTACAAAAAGACTAATGGAAACTTAAGTCAAGACCATTCTAGAGAGAATGCAAATTATTTGGACAGTACACCATCCACATCTTACTCAGACTGCATGGACACTGATGAAGAAGCTATTTATCATATCAAGTATGATGAGTAAGTGCCTCTGATATTATTTTGAGGATATCATGTTATGATTTGGTGTGCATAAACAAAGAGTTTTGACAAAAAAACTTGTAATCAAAGAGAGCAAGTTCAATATTGCTACCAAAGAAAAGAACATTAAAAAGCCATAATCTCTTTCAGTCAGTTATAATGAATATCCTGACAGTAATGGGGGGGGGGGGGGGTGGGGGGGGGGGGGGTGGTGTGTTTGGGGTTTTTTTTTGCTTTTATTCACAAATTCCTGGCAAGTATTAACTTTATCTTGCATTTATGAAACTCAAAATGCCTGCCTCTAAGGAAAGAAAACTATGCATTGGATTTTTCTGTACTTGTTTTCCTATGTAAAATACAAGTTAATATTTTCTTTTAAAACTACTCTGCTCATATTCAATTCCTTCATTTGAAGTCTAAACAACTGTTTAATGGGAGAAAATTCTGGTTCTTGAATTGTTTAAATTTGGTTTTAAAAGAAATATTTATGCATGAGATGAAAGGTCTGCATTTCATTTAGAGACTTCTTGTAGAGAATCTGGTGACTGGGAACATAAAATCAATTCTAAGCTGGAGCAAGGGTAAAAAGGGATTTTTTAAAAAATTGGTGGTACAAGCAAATTTCAGAACCTATGACAGATGTTCTAGTGTACAGGCTTTGTGCTGTAAACTCAGTGAGATATGCAGGGATTTCTCATCACCAGTTTTGCACTGATGCATTCACATAAATTGGATCCTAGTGTTTTAATGATGCTTTAATTTGCTGAAGCAGCTAACTAAGCTTCTAAACCAATGGCATCGATGAGAATTTTTTATTACAGAAAACAGCAAAAGTATCACACTTGGGCACATGAGATTAAAGGTAAAGGAACATACATTTACTTTACACAGAACCACATACAATATTAGTCTTGTTGAGGATAAATTTAATTCAAGTTTTTCAAAATACCTTTTTAAGTATTGATTTCAAGATTTGTTGGTTTTAGTAATTACAATTTAAACCGGTTTTGCTAGGGACAAAAACAATGTTGAAGACTTAAGTTGAACATCTTGTTGTTGCTCTTGGCAATACTAGATAAAACTTTTCTTTATATACTTACCTTGGAGGATAATATAGCTTTTGCCTAAACGAGGAGTTCAAATGCAACCATCAATATCTGCGCCATCAATTTTTTATCTGTAGATATGTTTGTCCACACACACAAACAACTATACAGCATTGAAAGCAACCATTTACTTTAAAAAATATTGAAATACATAAATTCCTAACTTTCTCACAACTTTAGTCACCCAGTATCATTATGTTTGGACTAGATGATCCTTGCAGGTGCATTCAACTTAACTATTCTAAAAAAACCAAACAACTGTCTCTAAAATGATAGATATGCTTTCAAAGACATGGCTCTAAAATTAGTAAATTGTGTAACATCACAAAAGTACTTAATTGAGTAAAGGCAAAAAAATTGAGAGAGTGTGTTTATAACTATTGGAGTTAAATTATGTTCCTCTTCTGTAGATAGCATCATTTTATGTGAGGCAGGGATTTGAGGGAGAAACCATCAGTGAAGCAGAAAGTATAGTCAAGCTGATCTGACTTGCATAGGTGTACCTATGCTTACAAAATGTCAATTTTACTTCATGCGTACCTTAAGATCGAGCATTCCCAGCAGATGCAGTAAGTCAACGTTATAGACTCATAGAAGCTTTTAGGTTGGAAAAGACCTTTAAGATCATCAAGTCCAACCTTTAACCCAATACTGCCAAATCCACCACTAAACCCCAAATCCACCCCTGATAAGCCTCTCAATTAAGAGAATTTTCCTAATTTTTGAATCTAAACCTCCCCTGGTGCAACTTGAGACCATTTCCTCTTTTCCTGTCACTTGTCACTTGTGAGAAGAGACCAACACCCACCTCTCTGCAACCTCCTTTCAGGTAGTTGCAGAGAGCGATAAGGTCTCCCCTGAGCCTCCCCTTGTCCAAGCTGCACAACCCCAGTCCCAGGGTTTACACCCGGGCACTTGCTAACACTCTCCCGACTCCTGCGTTAGCTGCTTTGCTAACTCCTGTGCTGGCTCATTCGTGAAGGAGGGAGTTGGTGGGTTTGTTTAGATTTCCCAGTCATGCTATCGCCGATAGGGTTCGCTCAGAATCTGCTGCGATGGCTCTTGGGCTCCGGCCCTCGGGCTGCGGCTCTCTGGCTCTCACTACTCAGCACCTGGTTGTGCACTGGTCAGTGGGTGGTGAGCAACTGTATCATAATTGTATCATATTGTATCATATGATTTATTTTCTATTATTTTAATTACTTATTAGTAGTAGTCTTTGTATATATTCATTTAGATTCCATTAGTAAATAGTTCTTGTCTCAACTTTACGAGCTTCCTTGTCTTTTTCCTCTGATTCTGCCCCTCCACTGGAGGGGGGAGGGGGGATTTGCGAGAGCGGCTTCGTGGTATTTTGCTAGCCGGAGTTAAACCACGACAGGGGCAGGGGCGAGAAGATCATGCTAAGAGGTCCTACCAACCTCCCTGTAAGTATTGAAAGGCTGCTGTTAGCTGACACCACCACCATCCCCCCACCAAGCTTTTCCTTCGCCCGACTGAACAAGCCCCGTCCACCAGCCTCTCCTCACAGAAGGCATCTTGCCAGACATCTTGCCAGCCTTCCACTGGGCTAATGCCAGCTTATCAGCATCTTCCTTGCATTGAGGGACCTAAACCAGACATAATATTCTAGATATGTTCTAACGAGTGCTGAGTAAAAGGGAAATAGTCTCTTCTCTCAATCTATGGCCTATTCTCCTGCTGACACAGTCCAGGATGCTGTTGGCCTTCTTTGCTGCCAGGGCACACTGCTGGCTCGCGTTCAGCTTACTGCCTACCAGGACCCCCAGGTCCTTTTCTGCAGAGCTGCTACCCAGCCAGTCACTTCGCAGCCTGCGTTGTCACAGGGGGTATAGTGCGACCAGCAGGCAAGTACCTGCACAGCCGCCCACTCACTCCCCTCTCCCACAGGATGGGGAGAAAATAGAAGGAAGGTGAGAAAACTTGCGCATCAAGATACAGTTTAAGAGGCAAAGCAAAAGCTGTGCATGCAAGCCAAGCAAAAAAGAGGAATTCTTCACTAATTCCCATTGGCAGACAGATATCCAGCCTCTTGTTGGAATGCAGGGCCTCAGCACACATAAGGGCTGCTCGGGAAGACAAACGTCGTAACCACAAATGTCTTCCCCCTGCTTCCTCTTTCCGTGAGCTTTTATTGCTGAGCACGATGTCACGTGGCATGGAATATCCCTTTGGTCAGTTCGAGTCAGCTGTCTCAGCAGTGTCTCCTCCCAACTGCTTGCACACGCCCAGCCTGCTTGCTGTGAGGGCAGAGCGAGAAACAGAAGACCTCGATGCTGCACAAGTAGTGCTCAGCAATAGCCAAAGCACTACTGTGTTATCATCAACACTGTTTTGGTCACAAATCCAAAGCACAGTACCATATGGGCCTGCTATGAAGAAAGTTAATTCCATCCCAGCCAGACCATGTACAGAGAGGTCAAGTCCATCTCAGGACTAACCCCTCACAGTTTTATTCCTTTAGCACAACACATTGCTTTCTGTTCACCTACCATTTAATTACAACACCTGTGTGTCTCTATCACATCACTTGGACTCTTACAGCAGTGGTTTGCATACTGCTCTGCTAATATTTCCTCTACACCCAGTTTTAATTGTATGGAAGCAATCCTTCTCAGGTTCTCCCTTCTAGTTACTAGTACCACAACATCAGTTGCTGGATCAACCAAACACAATCATCAAGGAAGCCTTAGCACTCATTACAAAGGTTACAAAAACAAAACAAAAAGTTACATAATGGGTGACGCTTAATGAAGACGAAGCCTCTACAACTCCAGCTTCACTGATGATCCCAACTGTGCCCTAAACTATCACCCATCCACACAGACAAGTTCAGCCATAAGATCTTTTTCTTCCACTTTTTAAATTAAGACACACCATACTAATATAGTGGCTGAAATACAGATACTCTAATTAGTTGGACCTCCGACAGACTACTTTGAGAATCACAACTCACTACAAGCGCATTTTCTCTGCTTCTCGGGTAAACTGTTTTCCACAAATAGCCAGAGCAGAAACCTGGTGCACTCACATAAGTAGAAGCACACTAAGCAGGATTTAATTAGTATCAGCTTGTTTTAAACATAAGCACAAACATATAGCATAATTGGTAAACACATAAACATTATGGTGCCCAGGAAGAACAGCATTTCATTGGTAGTAACAGACCACATGCCTTATTTTAACTGTGCAAGATCACACAGTTAGGCTTGTTATCAACTTGGTATGAGAACTAGCTGCATGAACCAGAGCTTGGCACCAGGTGTCTACTACTGAGAAAGTAGAATCATAGAATCATTTAGGTTGGAAAAGACCAATAAGATCATCAAGTCCAACCCTTAACCTAACACTGCCAAATCCACCACTAAACCATGTCCCTAAGTGCCCCATCTACACATCTTTTAAATACCTCCAGGGATGGTGACTCAACCACCTTCCTGGGCAGCCCATTCTAATGCCTGATAACCCTTTCAGTCAAGAAATTTTTTCTTAATATCCAATCTAAACCTCGAGACCATTTCCTCTTGCCCTGTCACTTGGGAGAAGAGACTAATACCCACCTCCCTGCAAACATCCTTTCAGGTAGTTGCAGAGAGCAATAAGGTCTCCCCTGAGCCTCCCCTTCTCCAAGCTGCACAACCCCAGTCCCCTCAGCCGCTCCTCACAGGGCCTGTGCTCTAGACCCTCTACCAGCTTCATCACCCTTCTCTCGACACGCTCCAGCACCTCAATATCCTTCTTGTAGTGAGTGACCCAGAACTGAACACAGCAGTCGAGGTACAGCCTCACCAGTGCTGAGTACATGGTGACAATCACTTCCCTAGTTCTGCTGGCCATACTATTTCTGACACAGGCTAGGATGCCGTTGGCCTTCTTGGCTACCGGGGCACATTGTTGACTCATGTTCAGATGGCTGTCAACCAGCACCCCCAGGTCCTTTTCTGACGGGCAGCTTTCCAGCCACTCGTCCCCAAGCCTGTAGCGCTGCATGAGGTTGTTGTGACCTGAGTGCAGGACTCGGCACTTGGCCTTGTTGAACCTCATACAATTGGCCTTGGCCCATCGATCCAGCCTGTCGAGATCCCTCTGAAGAACCTTTCTACCCTCAGGCAGATCAACACCCCTGCCCAACTTGGTGTCGTCTGCAAACTTCCTGAGGGTGCACTCGATCCCCTTGTCCAGATCATGGATAAAGATATTAAACAGAGCTGGTCCCAGTACTGAGCCCTGGGGAACACCACTTGTGACCGGCCACCAACTGGACTTAACTCCATTCACCACAATTCTTTGGGCTCAGCCTTCCAGCCAGTTTTTTTACCCAGCAAAGCGTACACCCATCCAAGCCACGAGCAGCCAGTTTCTCCAGGAAAATGCTGTGGGAAACAGCGTGTCGTGGTTTAACTCCGGCTAGCAAAATACCACAAAGCCGCTCTCGCAAATCCCCCCTCCCCTCCTCCAGCAGAGGGGAAGAAACAGAGGAAAAAGAAATAAGGAAGCTTGTAAAATTGAGATAAGAACTATTTACTACTAATAAAAAATAATTAAAATAATAGAAAATAAAACATACGATACAATATAATACAATAGGATACAATTTCTCACCATCCACTGACCAGTGCACACCCAGATGCTGAGTAGTGAGAGCCAGACCCAGAGAGCACGAGAACCGCATCCCGAGAGCTAACGCAGCAGATTCCGAGCGAACCCTATCAGTGATAGCACGACCAGGAACACTAAACAATCCACCAAACTCCCTCACAAACGAGCCAGCACAGGAGTTAGCAAAGCAGCTAGCGCAGGAGTCAGAGGGAGTGTTAGAAAGTGTCTGGGAGTAGATGAGCAAGGGAGTAAGGGAGAGAGAGAGTAAGAGTAATGGCTACCAGACCCCTTCCCCGCCCAAGACCCGGAACATGATGTACTATGGAATGAAATACTTCCTTGGTCAGTTTCGGTCAGCTATCTGGCCTGTGTCCCCTATGCTGCTCATGAGACAGCGAGAGCTGGGAACGCAGCTGCAGTATCAGAAGCAGAGAAAGACCTTGAATTCAATACAGGCCCAGCGTCAGCTAAGAACTTATCAGAAACACAGCTTCCTAACAACCACAGTAAAGGGAGTTAACTTTTTTTATCCTGACTGAACCCAGCACACAGCATCAAAGGCTTTACTAAAGTCCAGGTAGACAACATTCACAGCTTTTCCCTTGTCCACTAAGCAGGTCACCCTGTCATAGAAGGAGATCAGGTTAGGCAGGCAGACACAAGTATTCGCTGCCCCTGCTGCCCTTCCCCCAGCACTGTGCAGTATGTAGTCCAGGGACAGAGGCCAAAGTCTAAGAACTGTCTGTCCAGAAACTCAAACATCCCACAGAAGTACTGTAAAGGAATCTTTCAGTGTCTCTAGTGCAGGTTTAGATCTGAGGTTTGGGGTCTTGTAAAAGTGCAGAAAGACTGCTCAACAGGCCCAGAATGTTTGTTCTCAACCTGCTCCTTGCACAGACCCACCCAAGGCTGGTTTAAAGCCCAGTCAAGCTAATCATGTAGAGACAGTTTCAACAAAGAGTGATTAATTAATTAAGCACAGGTGCTTTGCTAGACAAAAGGTAAACCCTTAATAGTACATCTTGAAGTCTCTCTCAGAATTGTGCGAGACAGAAATGGCAGAGGAGTGATTACGGAGACGGTGACCCAAAGAGACCCTGAAACTGAACCAAGGATTGGAACCAGAACAGAAGAATGCAGCTGAGACAGGGGATTGTGATGGTCTTTGATAAACGATGAACTTGGGGGACTGAAAGGCTGAGTGGAAATATACAAAGACTCCGGACCTTATGTAATGGGTATTGATTGAATGGCATAAAAACTGTGCGAGATCTTGGGCCATTTGCCACTCACTGAGGTGGTGGCCCAACTCTGAGTTGTGACTAAATAAATGGCATACCTAGAGTAACCCACTTTGTCTGGTGAAAAATCTTTAACAGTACAAGATCAGAAATTTGGGGGGGGGGTGGGGTGGGGTGTGTGCCAGGCAAGTTACCTACTTCTGTTTCAGCTTCCCTTGTCAGGGCTCTGTAGCCTGAACACCTAACGACTAAGACGACTGAGGATTAACTACATGCTATCAGCTTCATGGTACTGCATACTCACAACTGACTTATATGCATGATATGACTGTTAAGAACTGCCTGCTTTGAATATGTAATAATATGTAAAATGCAGCCCGAGAGCTACACAACCCCAGTTCCCTCAGCCACTCCTCACAGGACTTGTGCTCTAGACCCTTTACCAGCTTCATTGCCCTTCTCTTGACATGCTCCAGCACCTCAATGTCTGTCTCGAAGTGAGGGGCCCAAAACAAAACACAGCATTCAAGGTGCAGCCTCACCAGTGCTGAGTTCAGGGGGACAATCACTTCTCTGCTCCTGCTGACCACAGTGTTCTTGATGCAGGCCAGGAAGCCATGGGCCTTCTTGGCCACCTAGGCACACTGCCAGCTCATATTCAGCTGGCTGTTGACCAACACCACCTGGTCCTTTTCCATCTTCCTATAACATGATCTGTCGCAGGTTTCTTGTTCATAGCCAGTGACTATCATAAAACATTACATCTAATTTAATTTTGCTTACGTCACAGTCATATACTTGATCGGCCTGAAATGTTAAAAGATTTAGCTTACAGGGAGAAAAGGCTTTTTTAAAACTTTCTAGCAAGTAAGTTCTATGCATTTATCAGCTGATAGAGACTTCGGTAAAAGTTAACATTCTACATATGACAAAACACAAGGCACCATTTGTGACATTTTGTATTTACCTTTCAACATCCCACTTCTTTATGCTTTGAGTGATAGTTAACACGCACATTGACATGGTGGGTGGTTGTGCATACACTCATAATACTGGCTTCAGACATTAGACTTTTTGCCTTTTTGCTCTCTGTAGAGCACATGTATCAAACACACAGGAGTAAGAGTCGTAGAATCATAGAATGGTTAGGGTTGGAAGGGACCTTAAAGATCATCTAGTTCCAACCCCCTGCCATGGGCAGGGACACCCTCCACTAGACCAGGTTGCTCAAAGCCTCAGCCAGCCTGGCCTTGAAGACAGCCAGGGATGGGGCATCCACAGCTTCTCTGGGCAACCTGTTCCAGTGCTTCACCACCCTCTCCATAAAGATCTTCTTCCTGATATCTAATCTAAATCTCCCCGCTTTCAGTTTAAACCCATTGCCCCTTGTCCTGTCACTACAGGCCCTTGTAAAAAGTCCCCTCCCAGGTTCCTTGTAGGCCCTCTTCAGGTACTGGAAGGTATTCCTGGAGCCTTCTCTTTTCCAGACTGAACAAGCCCAATTCTCTCAGCCTTTCTTCATAGGAGAGGTGCTCCAGCCCTCTGATGATCATGGTGGCCCTCCTCTGGACTCACTCCAACTGGTCAATATTCATCTTATGTTGAGGGTTCCAGAGCTGGACTCTGGTGGGGTCTCACTCCAGGTGGGGTCTCACGAGAGCAGAGTAGAGGGGGAGAATCGCCTGTTTTGACCTGCTGGCCACACTTCTGATACATCCCAGGATACGGTTGGCTTTCTGGGCTGCCAGCGCACACTGCCGGCTCATGTTCAGTTTTTCCTCCACCAGTACCCCCAAGTTCTTTTCTTCAGGGCTGCTCTCTAGCCATTCTCCACCCAGCCTGTACTTGTGTTGAATATGTGGATAAATACTGTGTACTGTGCATCCTTCAGTTCTCAGTTCCAGATGTTCTTATCCTGTTTGCCATCTCTTTGGGCTTATTCTTTGAGGTTCATATTCTACTATTAGATCCTATTTCTTCTGTGTGTGGTTGCTGTTCCTGGATGCTTATGTTTGGGCTAGGATGCATGACACCAATCCACCTTCACAGCCTTTTCTTATCATATTCGTCAATGAAGTAGCTCATTCCTCCTTCGTTCTATCTCCTACAGCAGATGATTTCACCCTGGCTGAAGAGATTTAAGTTCTTTGCCCACAACAGGGGCATTCCTGTCAGAGATGGAAGCAGTTGCTTCTTCTGCTTTGGGAAACTGCATGTTTCTGACAAGCAACCTGCAGATGGAGACCATAATCCTGGTGCCCATAAAGCCATCAAAATGTTTTTCATATATTATGGAAGAGACTATGGGTTTTGCCGCTGACACAGATTGACAGCAGCTCAGATCCTCACGGAGATCATCTCGATATCTAGACTGGTTCTCTTTCACCACTTCTTCTATTATTCAGCCTAGAAAAACTGTCTACTGGGAAGGCTACAGCTGAAGGACGTCTGTTGTAATGTTCTGAGATGGGGTTGGGAATGTGGAGTAGACCTATGCTTTCTTTCTGAGACTTCATGTTATGGCAAAGATCATTTGATACCCAGCTGTTGTGGCAGGTCCACTCTGACAATGCATACACACACACAAAAGAGGGGTAGGCTGGGGGTGTGGAAATCAAACATTCATTTTCTTTCTGTTTATGCCTGGAACTGACTACTCAGTGATGTTTATTCAGGAGATATACTGGAAAGCTATTCATCCTTGATCTCAACATGAAGCCCTCCACTGTCATAGATCTTGTTCTTTGGACTAAATTTCCTAGTACAGGTCTATTTCTCCTAGCTGTCTTCAAACCCCAAAGAACCCACAGGTGTCCACTTAAATTGAGATCTAAAGCTGGGTTTGGGGTTTTATTTTTCCTTCTCAGTTGTCCCATTAGCATTGACACCGGTCAATTCAAGAGCAAGTTGAATACCGTCCAACGTAATATATCTCACACCTCTATAAGTGGCAGGAAAGAATACAGAAAGGAACAAGAAAACGCACCTGATGAACAGGTGGCTCAGAGGCTGGTGCAAACAGTGGAATTTTGGTTTCTTTGATCATGGGGAGGTTTACACGGTGCCAGGCTTGTTGACGACAGATGGAGTCTGGCTTTCTCAAAGGGGGAAAAGGATTCTCACTCATGATTTGGCCGGGCTCATTGCGAGGGCTTTAAACTAGATTCGAAGGGGGAAAGGGATAAAACCAAGCTCGCTAGAGATGAGCCTAGGAACAGAAGGCCAAATTTGGAAACGCAATCAATGGCCCACCTCAAGTGCATGTACATCAATGCACACAGTATGGGCAACAGGAGGAGCTGGAAGCCATGGTGCAGCAGGATAGCTATGACGTAGTTGCCATCACAGAAACGTGGTGGGACGACACTCATGACTGGAGTGCTGCAGTTGATGGCTACAAGCTCTTCAGAAGGAACAGGCAAGGAAGGAAAGGAGGTGGGGTGGCCTTGTATGTTAGGGAACATTTCGATTGTGTAGAGCTCAACGACAGGGATGATAAGGTTGAGTGCTTGTGGGTAAGGATGAGTGGGAAGGCCAACAAGGCAGACATCCTGCTGGGAGTCTGTTACAGACCACTCAACCAGGATGAGGAGACAGATGAAGCATTCTACAAGCAGCTGGCAGAAGTCTCACGATCGTTAGCCCTTGTTCTCGTGGGGGACTTCAACTTACCAGACGTCTGCTGGAAGTACAACACAGCAGAGAGGAAACAGCCTAGGAGGTTCCTGGAGTGTGTGCAAGATAACTTCCTGACACAGCTGGGGAGTGCTTCGCTTGACCTGCTGTTTACAAACAGAGAAGAACTGGTGGGAGATGTGGTAGTAGGAGGCTGTCTTGGGCTTAGCAACCATGAAAGAATAGAGTTCCGGATTCTAGGTGAAGTAAGGAGAGGGGTCAGCAAGACCACTACCATGGACATCCAAAGGGCAGATTTTAATCTGTTTAGGACACTGGTTGAGAGAGTCCCTTGGGAGGCTGTCCTGAAGAATAAAGGGGTCCAGGAAGGCTGGTTGTCCTTCAAAAAGGAAGTCTTGAAGGCGCAGGAACAGGCTGTCCCCATGTGCCGTAAAACAAACCGTCGGGGAAGACAACTGGCCTGGCTGAACAGGGAGCTTTTGCTGAGACTCGGGGAAAAAAGGGGAGTTTACTGCTCCTGGAAGAAGGGGCGGGCAACTCAAGAAGAGTACAGGGATCTCATAAGGTCATGCAGGGAGAAAATTAGAAAGGCTAAAGCCCAAGTGGAACTTAATCTGGCCACTGTTGTGAAAAACAACAATGTTTCTACAAATACATTAGCAACAAAAGGAGAGTCAAAGAGAATCTCCATCCCTTATTGGATGGAGAGGGAAACATAGTGACAAAGGACGAGGAAAAGACTGAGGTACTGAATGCTGCCTCTGCCTCAGTCTTTAATACCCAGACCAGTTGTCAGCCCCCTGAGCTGGAAGACAGGGATGGAGAGCAGGAAAAATCCCTCGTAATCCAGGAGGAAGCAGTTGCCCAGGTGGCCAAGAAGGCCAACGGCATCCCGGCCTGTATCAGGAACAGTGTGGTCAGCAGGAGTAGGGAAGTGATTGTGCCCCTGTACTCAGCACTGGTGAGGCCAAGCCTCGAGTACTGTGTTCAGTTTTGGGCCCCTCACTACAAGAAGGACATAGAGATGCCAAAGCATGTCCAGAAAAGGGCGACGAAGCTGGGGAAGGATCTGGAGAACAAGTCTTATGAGGAGCAGCTGAGGGAGCTGGGGTTGTTTAGCCTAAAGCAGAGGCAGCTGAGGGGAGACCTGATGGCTCTCTACAGCTCCCTGAAAGGAGGTTGTAGGGAGGCGGGTGCTGGTCTGTTCTCCTGGGTAACTGGTGATAGGACAAGAGGAAATGGCCCCAAGTTCCACCAGGGGAGGTTTAGATTAGATATTAGGAAAAACTTCTTTACTGAAAGAGTGGTCAGGCATTGGAACAGGCTGCTCAGGGGAGTCACCATCCCTGAAGGTGTTCAAGGAACATGTAGACATGGTGCTTGAGGACATGGTCTAGTGGGTATGGTAGTGTTGGGTTGAGGGTTGGACTAGATGATCTTATAGGTCTTTTCCAACCTTAGTGATTCTGTGTAGACGAGAACCTTAATCAGCTTTATTTATACTAGAGTATGATTGTATTTTTCTTTGGGGTGTGTGCTGGTTTCAGTTAGGAAGGAATTAACTCTCTGTCGTGGTTTAAGCACAAGTCTCCCTACCACTCCACTCTCCACCCCACTCCCAGTGAGGAAGGGTTGGAGGAGAAACAAGGGAGGCTCGTAGAAGTTAAGATCTATTTAATTATATAAATGAAACTTATGGCGTTACTAACAATGCTATTGCTAATAAGTAATTAAAAGAACAGAAAAATAGAACAAATGATACAGGTTCTCACCATCTGTGGACGGACACAGCCAGATTCCAGGAAAGGCAGGAAAATAAATCCAAACACCCCGAGAAAAAAAAAACAAAACACATCGCCCTTCTCTCGACACGCTCCAGCACCTCAATGTCTGTCTTGAAGTGAGTAATCCAAAACAAAACACAGCATTCAAGGTGCGGCCTCACCAGTGCTGAGTACAGAGTGACAGTCACTACCCTAGTCCTGCTGGCCACACTGTTCTTGAAGCAGAGTAGGATGCCACTGGCTTTCTTGGCCACCTGGGCACACTACTGACGGCTCATATACAGTTGGCTGTAGACCAGCACTCCCAGGTCCTTTTCCACCAGGGAGCTTTCCAGCCATTGGTCCCCAAGCCTCTACCATTGCATAGCATTGCTGTGACCCAAGTGTAGGTCTTGGCACTTGGCCTTGTTGAACCTCATACAGTTGGCCTTGGCCCATCAATCCAACCTGTCCAGATACCTCATTAGAGCCTTCCTACCCTCAAACAGTTCAACACTCCTGCCCAACTTGTGTCATCTGACTTCCTGACTATGATTTTATAAGATCTTTTATCCTGTCTGGGAAACTGTCACCTGTAGACTGGAGGAGCAATTTTCCTGGAAGAATTCCCCCTTGGTGTTGTTTTTCCCTTAATTCATGTACCCGTTCCTCCAGGATCGAGGTAGGTTTTCCATCCCCCCACCTCACAGAAGAGGGGGCATCCACAGCTTCTCTGGGCAACCTGTTCCAGTGCCTCACCATCCTCTCCGTGAAGAATTTATTCCTGATGTTCAATCTAAATCTACCAGCTTTCAATTTCAACCCATTACCCCTTGTCCTATCACTACAGGATCTTGTAAAAAGTCCCTCTCCAGCTTTTTTTAGGCCCCCTTCAGGTACTGGAAGGCTGCAATAAGGTCTCCCCGGAGCCTTCTCTTCTCCAGGCTCAACAAGCCCAACTCAACAGCCCTCTGATCATCTTGTTGGCCCTCCTCTGGACTGGCTCCAAGAGGTCCATGTCCTTCTTACCTTGGGGGCCCTAGAGCTGGATGCAGTACTCCAGGTGGGGTCTCATGAGAGCAGAGGGGGAGAATCACCTCCCTTGATCTGCTGGCCACGCTTCCTTTCATGCAGCCCAGGATACGCTGGGCTTTCTGGGCTACAAGCACACATGGGGTCATGTTGAGCTTCTCATCAACCAACACTCCCAAGTCCTCCTCAGGGCTGCTCTCAATCCATTCTCTGCCCAGCCTGTATTTGTGCTTAGGATTGTCCCAACCAACGTGTAGGAACTTGCACTTGGCCTTGTTGAACTTCATGCTGTTGGCACAGGCCCACCTCTCCAGCCTGTCAAGGTCCCTCTGGATGGCATCCCTTCCCTCCAGTGTGTCGACTGCACCACACAGCCTGGTGTCATCAGCAAACTTGCTGAGGGTGCACTTGATCCCACCATCCATGTCACTGACAAAGATGTTGAACTGTGCCAGTCCCATTTACGAGCCCTGAGGGATGCCACTCGTCAGTGGTTTCCATTTGGGACATTGAGCTCTTGACCACAGCTCTTTGAGTGCAACCATCCAGCCAATTCCTTATCCTCCAATTGGTTCATCCGTCAAATTAATGTCTCTCCAATTTAGAGTGCTGTGACCTGATTAAAACATCTAGTTTTAAAAACTAGTACTGTTTTCATGGTGGAAACCTCTTTACTGTGCAGTATCAGAAATGAACTTAACTAGAATCGAGGGGAGAATAGCATACCAACAGGAGAGCTGAAGGTAAGCCAAGGGGTGGCATGGCATCACCTGAGGGTTGCAATGCTAGTGGGAACATTTATGCTGCTCCTGGGAGTACGGAGGGCTCAGGAGCACACCTGAAATGCTTGTACACCAACGCACACAGTATGAGAAACAAACAGGATGAACTAGGAGCTTTGGGCAGTTTCCAGAGCTATGATGTGATTGGTATTAGTGAGACTTGGTGGAATGAGTCCCACGATTGGAGTGCTGGGATGGAAGGCTACAGGCTGTTCAGGAGGGATAGGCAGGACAGGTGAGGTGGAGGAGTTGCACTGTATGTAAGGGAGAGGCTTGACTGTACAGCTCTTACCATTAGTGATGATGTTGTTGAGAAGCTCTAGGTGAGGATTAGAAGGATGGAAAACAAAGGAGATGTTGTAGTGGATATCTAGTGCCGATCGCCAAGCCAGGATGTAACCACTGATGAGTTATTCTATAGGCAATTAGGAGAAATCTCTAGATCATTAGCCCTTGTCCTTATGGGAGATTTCAACTTCCCAGACACCAACTGGGAATACCATACTTCTGTGACAAGCAAGTTTGGAAAATTCTTGAAGTTTACAGAAGATAATTTACTATAATATAGACAATATATAATATAGATAATATAGAAGATAATCACAAGTATTCTGTGATCCAGCTAGGGAAGATGCCCTCCTAGACTTGTTATTTGTGAATACAGAAGGACTCATGGGATATGTGATGGTAGGTGGCTGTCTTGGCCACAATGATAATGAAATGGTTGAATATAAAATTTTCAGTGTAATGAGAAAAAAGGTGAGCAGAGGTTCTACCCCAGATTTCAAGAGAGCAAACTTTAAGCTACTCAGGGAGCTACTTAGCAGAGTCCCCTGGGAATCTGCTTTTCAGAGCTTAGGAGTCCATGTGTGCTGGTTAGTTTTTAAGAACCACCTTTCAGAAACACAGGAGCAGGCAATCCCCTTGTGTCAAAAGTCAAGCAAGCAGGACAGAAGACCAGTTTGGCTGAACAGGGAACTCCTCATGGAACTCGAGGAAAAAGAAATGGTATGATCTCTGGAAGCAAGGTCAGGCTTTGCAAGGAGATTACAGAGCTGTGGTTCATATATGCAGGGAGAAGACACAAAAGACTAAAGCTGAACTAAAGTTGAAATTGGCCAGTGTTGTGTCAGACAAGAAGGGCATTTTTAACAATGTTAATGGCAAGAGGAGGTCTAAGGAAAACATTGGACCAATACTTGTTGAAGATGATCACCTGACTAATAAGGACAAAGAAAAAGCAGAGGCATTCAATGCTATTTTTTTCCTCAGTCTTTAATAATATGGATAGACTTTGGGCTGCCTGGTCCCCTGAGTCAGAGGATCACAACTGTGGAACAGTGACTTTCCATTTGTGGACACTGAAATTGTAAGGGACCAGCTGTATCAGCTGAATGATTATAAGTCCATGGGGCCTGATGGGATTCATCCCAGAGTACTGATGTAGCTAGCAAATGTTATGGCAGGACCCCACTTGATCATCTACCAAAGGTCTTGGGAGTCTGGGAAGGTCCCTGCTGACTGGAATGCTATTCCAATTTACAAGAAAGCATGAGGGAAGAGCCAGGAAACAACAGACCTATTAGTCTAACCTCAGATCCTGGATAAATTGTGGAGAAGATTATACTGGGTGCTACTAAAAGGCATTTAAAGAACAATACAATCATCAGGCACAGTCAGCATGAGTTCATAAATGGAAAGTTCTGTTCAACTAATTTGATATCCTTCTACCATAACGTCATCTGCCTAGTGGATGAAGGGAAGGGGGTGGATGTAGTTTTTCTGGATTTTAGTGAGGCTTTTCATACTGTCCCTCACAGCATCCTTCTAGACAAATTGTCCAACTGTGAGATGTGCAGGTTCACAGTGCACTGGGTGCAGGGCAGAGCTCAAAGGGTCTATGGTTTGGGTAGGGTGAATGGGGCTACATCTGGCTAGCACCAGTCACCAGTGGTGTTCCTCAGAGTTCAATTCTAGGGTCAATTCTGTTCAGTATTTTCATCAATGATCTGGATACAGGAGTTGAATGCACCATTAGCAAGTTTGCTGATGATACCAAACTGGGAGGAGCTGTTGACTCTCTCAAGGGACAAAAGTCCTTGCCGAGGGATCTAGACAGATTGGAGCATTGGGCAGTGATTAGTGGGATGAAATTTAAGAACAAATGCCCAATTCTGCACTTGCGATGGAATAATGCTAGGCGCACCTATAGATTGGGAGAGGAGTGGCTGGAGACCAACCCTGCAGAAATGGATCTGGGAGTTCTGGTAGACAGCAGGCTCAGTATGAGTCAGCAGTGTGCCCTGGCAGCCAAGAGGGTAAACTGCATCCTGGGGTGCATTAAACACAGCATAGCCAGCTGGTCAAAAGAGGTGATTATCCTGCCATATTTAGCATTGGTGCAGCCTCACCTTGGGTATTGCATGCAGTTCCGGGCCACTCAATTTAAGAAGGATGTGAAGGTACTTGAATACATCCAGAGGAGGGCAACAAAGCTGGTGAAAAGGCTGGAAGGAATGTCCTATGAGGACCAGCCGTGGACTCTGCGTTTGTCTAGTTTGGAGAAAAGGAGGCTGAGGGGTGACCTCATTGCTCTCTATAGTTTTCTGAGGAGGGGAAGTGGAGAGGGAGGTGTTGATCTCTTCTCCCTGGAATCCAGTGACAGGCCTCGTGGGAATGGTTCAAAGCTACGCCAGAGAAGGTGTAGATTGGACGTTAGGAAATATTTCTTTACCAAAAGTGTGGTCAAACAGTGGAACAGGCTTCCTAGAGAGGTTGTTGATGTGCCATGCCTGTCCGTGTTTAAGAGGCATTTGGACAATGCCTGTAATGCCATGCTTTAACTTTTGGTCAACCCTGAATTGGTCAGGCATTTGGACTAGATGATCATAGTAGGTCCCTTTCAATTGAACTATCCTATCCTATGATATGCTATGCTATGCTATTCTAATTAACCTGTTTTCACTTAAGAGGTTATATTTCTATCGTTTTATAACATTCCAACTTCCTTTTCCTGCGGTTATTTTCAGTGTCCACATTGCACAGTTTTTCTAGCACATCAGGAGGCTATGCAACCTCTACAGTCACTGCAAATTTGCTTTACACAGAGAATTTAAGACTATGTTGTTAAACAGAATCAGGACCTCCAAAAACTTAAGCACCTCTTTTTAATTGGTTTTGTGCTCTTTAACTGTAGTACAATCCCATTGAAATAGCCCTACTTTAATTGTTCTAAATGAACGTCCTTCAGCTTGAGAATGGAATAGAGCTCACTAGAACTTATTCATAATATAGCTGGGATGGGCAGGGGAAGATAATCAGGTTTCTAGTTAACAAAAAAAAAAAAAAAGAAACCTGCCAAAAAACCCAAAGTCCCATAAATGTAATTTAGTAAACTGTCTTTATTCCTTATAATTTTGCAATCCTTACTGTATCTCATTAAGAGAAATCCTGAAGCAATGATTCTCTGATTTAACATAATAGGGTTTTAATGTTATAACTGAAGAGAGAAAACACTTTAAAACTATTAGCTGCCATGTCTATTAGAAAGTCTTAGAAATAGTCCTGATTTTGGTTATGGGTTTCTGCAGTTAGCCATTTTTTTAAACATTGTTTGGTAAATGGAATGTGTACTCATGCAATCTTAATCACGAGATTGTTTTATACATGCTGTGTTTGTAGGGTTGACTTTTTTAAAATGAGCTAACATTGTCTTAGCTATGTTATTACTGAAATTGGTGGAAATGTAACAAATGTATGAAAGGCAAGTTAAACTAGAATTGAGCAGTGTTGACAATACAAGTTTTAATCTTTGTTGCTTTATCACTGTTGGCTTAATTCAGTCCTGTGTTGGTACTGAGAACAAATTTGATCTGGGCCTATATGGAAACTTGAACTTATAAAAAGAAATCATCAAATGCTCATGGATTTTTTTTCCTTTGGATTGCCGGATGCTTTTTCCGCTATGAGATTAGTCAAGTCACTAGTCTGTATTTAGATTAATATAAAATTTAGAAAAAACATACTAGATCAAATTTTTAAACAGAATTAAGCATTAACACTCTCAAAAGTTATTTTGAAACTTGTGCTTCTGAAAAATGTTGTCTTTAACTTATTTCCTAATACTTTGGAAGTACTAATTGTTGCTTCTGTTTGGTTTTGCCTTTCAAGGTATCCAGAGAATGGAATAGTAGAAATGGACACCAAAAATCTTCGACCACGAGCAAGAACCATTCTGAAGTGGAGTGAACTAAAAGTGGGTGATGTGGTGATGGTTAACTACAATGTTGAGGCTCCAGAAGAAAGAGGATTCTGGTTTGATGCAGAAATTACCTCTCTGAGAGAAATTTCAAGGACTAACAAAGAGGTTCATGCTAAAATTCTGCTGGGGTAAGATTTCTTTGGCTAATATGGAAAGTCTAATTACATTCTTAAACAAGCATACAAAACCTAAAGCTTTCAGGTTTTGCTTGCTACTCATCATTAGATTAACATTAACATACTGTATTTCTGCAGCTGAGCCATGTCTGGGGTTCTTGTGTGAAGGAAATTCCTTTAGAACATTTGATATATACCTTAATTCCCCTAGAAGAGCCTGTCATTTCTCAATAGACCACGATGAACATGCTGAGATGATACCTGATTGGACTGTCCTCTATTATTGTTGAGCCATGGAAGCACTATCTGGACTTGTTAACCAATCATCACATCTCATGATTCCTTCCCCCTCTATGCCAGTTCCACCTTTGGTGCGCATGGGACCCAGAAATACCATATAAGGCAATACTAGCCCCCAATTTCCACCCTTGCTTATGCAACTCAGTGGGGGAAAGGGTGGTCATCTTGTCATGGTGCCATAAGGCACATGCCTCCAACCTCCTCAAGGGTGTCAGGTGTGGAGGGGAGTTTGGTCATGGAGTGATGAAGGGTTAGAATCAAGGCAGTCAATAAGGTGGTGTGGCGAGAAACCATCAGAATAATGCAAGCCAGAAGCCAAATATGAATATATAATTATGATATGATATGATATGATATGATATATGATATGATGACTAGAACAAGTAAGAACCACTCAAAATAAATATAAAACTAGGGGAATGAAGTGAGACATCCCCATAGCTGTGGCAGACAATCTTAGAAGGGATTTCCACCAACTATATTTGACTATAGGACACGAAGATCATAAAAATGCACAACTGTACCAGACACAGATGAGTATCATCTCAGTTCACTGGGGTCTATTGAGAAGTGATAGACTCTGCTAGGGGAATTAAGGCACATATCAAACTCCAGACCTGTCTCAGGGATGCAACCTTCTATGTCTACTGATTGCCATCCTTTCATTCCTTGACAGGCCCATTGTTGATGATCCATGGGATAGATCATGGATCTGACAATATTAAAATAGTGGATTCCATGAGCCAGATTTTCCCATTTGTCCTGAAAATCTAGTGAACCAAGAGTCGTGGGGCATTGGGATTTCTTCTTCAGAGTAGCAGGATGTCAAAGGAGGCAATCTACAAGAAAAGAACAAAATGCATCCTGTCTAGGCTACAAGCCAAGCAGAAGGTAGTTATTTGAGCTACTCTTCTCAGAATTCCTTCATACAAAACTGGTCCTACTACCCCTGTAATGATGGTGTAGTGATGGTGTTGGTAGGGGGAATACAAGCTTGCACTATAGTCCCTATGAGAGCTTGTAAAGGTGGCAAAAGGAAGGGTTTCTGTAACAGGTGAGTCTTAGGGATCACCAGTAGCTGCAGAAAAGGGAAAGGATGGGGGGGAACAAAATGGTCAAGGTCATACTCTGTCGATGATAGTGGAGATATACCAAAAACCTAGCACTGAACAGTAATGGATTCTGCACATTCTTCAGGAAAGGAACATTGCAAAGGATGTTGTGCAGGATGTAAAACCTTAAGTGTAGAGGTTGCATTTCTCAAATAATAGTTTGCAAATATTAGAAAGGGCAAGGAAAGTGCTGGATAGGATAGGATAGGAAGTTGGAATGTTATAAAACGATAGAAATATAACCTCTTAAGTGAAAACAGGTTAATTAGAATAGCATAGCATAGCATATCATAGGATAGGATAGTTCAATTGAAAGGGACCTACTATGATCATCTAGTCCAAATGCCTGACCAATTCAGGGTTGACCAAAAGTTAAAGCATGGCATTACAGGCATTGTCCAAATGCCTCTTAAACACGGACAGGCATGGCACATCAACAACCTCTCTAGGAAGCCTGTTCCACTGTTTGACCACACTTTTGGTAAAGAAATATTTCCTAACGTCCAATCTACACCTTCTCTGGCGTAGCTTTGAACCATTCCCACGAGGCCTGTCACTGGATTCCAGGGAGAAGAGATCAACACCTCCCTCTCCACTTCCCCTCCTCAGAAAACTATAGAGAGCAATGAGGTCACCCCTCAGCCTCCTTTTCTCCAAACTAGACAAACGCAGAGTCCACGGCTGGTCCTCATAGGACATTCCTTCCAGCCTTTTCACCAGCTTTGTTGCCCTCCTCTGGATGTATTCAAGTACCTTCACATCCTTCTTAAATTGAGTGGCCCGGAACTGCACGCAATACCCAAGGTGAGGCTGCACCAATGCTAAATAGCTGTCGTGGTTTAACTCCAGCTAGCAAAACACCATGAAGCCGCTCTTGCAAATTCCCCGCTCCTCCTCCAGTGGAGGGGAAGAATTGGAAGAAAAAGAAATAAGGAAGCTCATAAAATTGAGATAAGAACTATTTACTAATTAAATATACATTAATATATACAAATACTACTAATAAAAAGTAATTAAATAATAGAAAATAAAACATGATACAATATGATACAATTGTATCATAGGCCAGTCAGTCTCACCTCTGTGCCTGGCAAGATCATGGAGCAGATCCTCCTGGAAATCAGGCTAAGGCACAGGGAGAATGAGGAGGTGATTGGTGACAGCCAACATGGCTTCACCAAGGGCAGATCATGCCTGACGAATATGGTGGCCGCTTATGATGGGGTCACGACTTTGGTGGATTGAGGATGGGCAACTGATGTCATCTACCTGGACTTGTGCAAAGCCTTCAATACCATCCCACAGGACATCCTTGTCTCTAAACTGGAGAAGCATGGATTTGACGGATGGACTGCTCGACGGATAAAGAACTGGCTGGCTGATCGCACTCAGAGAGTGGTGGTCAATGGCTCAATGTCTGAGTGGAGACCAGTGACGAGTGGCATGCCTCACGGGTCAGCATTGGGACCGGTCCTGTTTAACATCTTTGTCAGTGACATGGACGACAGCATCGAGTGCACCCTCAGCAAGTTTGCTGACAACAGCAAGCTGTGTGGTGCGGTCATCACGCTGGAGGGAAGGGATGCCATCCAGACGGACCTTGACAGGCTGGAGAGGTGGGCCCCTGCCAACCTCATGGAGTTCAACAAGGCCAAGTGCAAGGTCCTGCACCTGGGTTGGGGCAATCCCAAATACAAGTACAGGCTGGGTGGAGAATGGCTAGAGAGCAGCCCTGAGGAGGAGGACTTGGGGGTACTGGTGGACGAGAAGCTGAACGTGAGCTGGCAGTGTGCACTGGCAGCCCAGAAAGCCAATCGTATCCCAGGCTGTATCAGAAGTGGTGTGGCCAGCAGGTCGAGGGAGGGGATTCTCCCCCTCTGCTCTGCTCTCGTGAGACCCCACCTGCAGTACTGTGTCCAGCTGTGGAGCCCTCAGCATAAGAAGGATATTGCCCAGTTGGAACGAGTCCATAGGAGGGCCCTGAAGATGCTCAGAGGGCTGGAGCACCTCTCCTATGAAGAAAGGCTGAGAGAATTGGACTTGTTGAGCCTGGAGAAGAGAAGGCTCCGGGGAGACCTTATTGCAGCCTTTCAGTACCTGAAGGGGGCCTACAAGGAAGCTGTGGGGGTGCTTTTTACAAGGGCCTGTAGTGACAAGACAAGGGGTAATGGGTTTAAACTGAAAGCGGGGAGATTTAGATTAGATATCAGGAAGAAATTCTTCATGGAGAGGATGGTGAGGCACTGGAACAGGTTGCCCAGAGAAGATGTGGGTGCCCCATCCCTGGCTGTCTTCAAGGCCAGGCTGGCTGAGGCTTTGAGCAACCTGGTCTAGTCGAGGGTGTCCCTGCCCACGGCAGGGGGGTTGAAACTAGGTGATCTTTAAGGTCCCTTCCAACCCTAACCATTCTATGATTCTGTGATATGATTTCCTTCTGCAGTCAGCCCACATTTTCCCTGATCTTCTTTTTATACCCTATGTACCTATAGAAGCCCTTCTTGTTGCTCTTGATATCCCTGGCCAGGTTTAATTCTGTCAGGGTTTTGGCTTTCCTAACCCGATCCCTGACTTGCCTTACAAATTCCCTGTATTCCTCCCAGGCTACCTGCCCCTGCTTCCACCTCCTGTAGGCTTTTTTTTTTCACTTCAGTTTATCCTGGAGCTGCTTGTTCATCGATGCAAGCCTCCTGGTGCTTTTACCAAACTTCCTCTTCATTGGGACGTAGTGTAGCATGCCTCCCTTTCTCAGCCTTTCTTCATAGCAGATGTGCTCCAGCCCTCTGATCATCTTGGTGGCCCTCCGATCATCTTGGTGGCCCTCCTCTGGACTCGTTCCAACTGGTCAATATCCTTCTCATGTTGAGGGCTCCACAGCTGGATGCAGTTCTCCAGGTGGGTATCACGGGAACAGAGTAGAGAGGGAGAATCACCTCCCTCAACCTGCTGGCCACGCTTCTCCTGATACAGCCCAGGATACGGTTGGCCCTCTGGGCTGCCAGCGCAGACTGACAGCTCATGTCAAGCTTTTCATCCACCAGTACCCTCAAGTCCTTCTCCTCAGGGCTGCTCTGAATCCATTCTTTGCCCATCCTGTACTTGTGCTTGGGATTGCCCTGATCCATGTGCAGGACTTGCCCTTTGCTTTGTTGAACGTCATGAGGTTTGTATAGGCCCACCTCTCCAGCCTGTCAAGGTCCCTCTGGAGATGTCTTAGTCTATATTTTGCACCAGTTAGTCTATATTTTGCTTCATCCCATAATACATCAAGCTGAATAGGTGGTGCCAACCCGGTGCCCGCGGCACTGCAAAACCAGCAGGGAAGGGGTGGGGATGTGGACGGAAAGGGTTACAGTTGGGCATGGGCTGGAAGGGGGAAGAGTCCAGAGGGCTTCCAGCCAGGGTGGGGGCAGGGGACTTATTTGTTGTTGGGACCTTGTGGCACCTGCTGGGTGCTCAGCGCAGAAAGAGCGCCTTTTGTCAGGCAGATTGATCTAGGAGTCGGTTTGAAAGAGTTTTTTCTTTTGCTCTCCTTGCTCTCAGCTCCCGGGCTGATTGAGGGGGGGTTTGCTCCTTTCATTTTGGTTTCTTTTTCTTTTCTCGGGGTTTTTGGATTTATTTTCCTGCCTTGCCTGGAATCTGGCTGTGTCCATCCACGTGTGGCGAGACCCTGTATCATTTGTTCTATTTTTTTTCTGTTCTTTTTATTACTTATTAGCACTAGCATTGTTAGTAACTCCATAAATTTCATGTATATAATTAAATAGTTCTTATCTCAACTCCTACAAGTGAGCTTTCTTTGTTTTCCTCTGACCCTTCCTCATTGGTGTGGTGGGGGGTGGATTGGTAGAGCGACTTGTGCTAAAACCAGGACAGGAGGGCATCCCTTCCCTAAAGCGTGTGAACCAAACCACGTAGCTTGGTGTCATCAGCAAACTTGCTGAGTGTGCACTCAATCCCACTGTCCATGTCACTGACAAAGATGTTAAATGGGACCGCTCCCAGTACCAACACCTGAGGAATGCCATTTGTTACTGGTTTGCACTCAGATATAGAGCCATTGACCACAACTCTCTGAATGCTGCCGTCAAGCCAGTTTCTTATCCACCAAGTGGTCCAGCTATCAAATCCATGCCTGTCCAGTTTAGAGATAAGGATGTTGTGCGGGATGGTGTCGTACGCTTTGCACAAGTCCGGGCGGACATAGGTTGCTCTTCCCATATCCACCAAGGTCTTGACCCCATTGTAGAAGGCCACCATATTCGTCAGGCACAATCTGCCCTTGGTGAAGCTCTGTTAGCTGTCACAAATCACCTCCCCATTTTCCATGTGTGTCATGGTTTAACTCTGGCTAGCAAAATAACATGAAGCCACTCTCAGAGCTCCCACCCCCACTTCCTCCAGTGGAGGGGGGGGAATCCAAGGAAAAAATACCAAGGAAGCTCGTAAAATTGAGATAAGAACTATTTACTAATTGAATATAAATGGATATATACAAATACTACTACTAATAAGCAATTAAAGTAATAGAAAATAAAACATATGATACAAATGCTTATCACCTGCCGACCGATGCACAATCAGGTCCTGAGAAGTGAGAGTCAGAGCCTGAGAGGCTGAGAGCCGTAGCCCAAGAGCAATCGCAGCAGAGTCCGAGCAAGCCCTATCAGCGACAGCACAACCAGGAAAACTAACAGATCCCCCAACTCACTCATGAACAAGCCAGCAAAGGCATTAGCAACACAGCTAACAAAGGAGTTAGGGACAGTGTTAGCAAGTGTAAGAAAGTGAGATGTCCCCTGAACCCACTCCCTGCCTATGTAACGAGCATGACGTACTATGGAATGAAATACTCCTTTGCTTAGTTTGGGTTAGCTGTCTGAACTGTGTATCCCCCACACTGCTTGTAGTGAGAGAGCTGGGAACACAGGTGCAGTATCAGAAGCTGAGAGAGACCTTGGATTGGTGCAAGCACTCCCCAACACCAGCTAAAAAGACACCTTATCAGTACTTTTCTCAGCATAAATCCAGGAACCTAGCTTCATACCAGCCACTGTAAAGAGAGTTAATTGTTTCCTGACTAAACGCAGCACAGTGTGCCTTAGCATGGTTTCCAGGCGGATCTGCTCCATGATCTTGCCAGGCACAGAGGTGAGACTGACTGGCCTGTAGATCCTTGGGTCCTCCTTTTTTCCCTTTCTAAAGATAGGGGTTATGTTTCCCCTTTTCCAGTCAGTGGGAACTTCACCAGACCGCCACAACTTCTCAAATAGGATGGATAGAGGTTTTGCAACCTCATCCACTAGTTCTTTCAGGACCCATGGATGTGTTCTTTCAGGACCCATGGATGTATTCCATCAGGTCCCATGGACTTGTGCACCTTCAGGTTCCTTAGGTGGTCATGAACTCGATTCTCTCTAACCATGGGCGGCTCTCCATTCTCCCAGTATCTGCCCTTGCCTTCTGCGACTCAGGCGTTATGGCTTCTGCCTTGCCAGTGAAGACCAAGGCAAAAACATCACTGAGAACCTCAACCTTCTCCATGTCCTGGGAAACCAGCTCTCCTGTTTCCTTCTGCAGTGGGCCCACATTTCCCCTGATCTTCCCTTTATCCCCTGTGTACCTATAGAAGCCTTTCTTGTTGCCCTTGATGTTCCTGGCCAGGTTTCCTTCTGTCAGGGCTTTAGCTTTCCTATCCTAATCCCTGAATTGTCGGACAGCTTCTCTGTACTCCTCCCAGGCTACCTGTCCCTGTTTCCACCCACTGTAGGCTTCCATTTTGCCTTCCTTTTGACCTCAGTTTGTCTAGGAGCTGCTTGTTCATCCACACAGGCCTCCTGTGCCCTAAGCAGCTGTGCACCTTGCCTGGTCTCTCAGAGGAGCGTTCTGCTGTGGGATTGCTAAAGGCTGAAGAGCGACAAGTGCTAATCGCCACCACAACAGTGCACCAGAGGCAGTATCACACCAACGGAGACTCCCTGAATCCCATTCATAAGCTGATTCCTTGACTGAAGAGCCAAGAAGCGATCAGCAAGATTCGCTCAACCTTTAATAGCCCCATATGGCCACTGCGTAAGTCTAATGGAGAGTGGAGACAGTGCAGTATCGTGGCCTGAATGAAGTCACGCCAACAGAGTGCTGCCGTGATGGACATGCTAGAACTCCAATATGAACTGGAGTCAAAGGCAGACAAGTGGTACGCCATGACTGACATTTCTAATGCGTTTTTCTCAATCTGTTTGGTGGTAGAGTGCAGACCAGTGTCGTGGTTTAACTCCGGCTAGCAAAATACCACGAAGCCGCTCTCACAAATCCCCCTCCCCTCCTCCAGTGGAGGGGAAGAATCGGAGGAAAAAGAAATAAGGAAGCTTGTAAAATTGAGATAAGAACTATTTACTAATTAAATCTAAATCAATATATACAGATACTACTACTAATAATTAAAATAGTAGAAAATGAAACATATAGTACAATATATACAATATGATACAATATGATACAATTTCCCACCGTCCACTGACCAATGCACACCCAGATGTTGAGTGATGAAAATCAGACCCCAAGAGCCCGAGAACCACAGCCTGACAGCGATCGCAGCCCAAGAGCCGCGGCCTGAAGGCCGGAGCCCGGGAGCCTATGCAGCAGATTCCGAGCAAACCTTATCACTGATAACACGGCCAGAAAACCCAAAACAACCCACCAGCTCCCACACGAAGGAGCCAGCACAGGCGTTGGCAAAGCAGCTAACACAGGAGGGTTAGCAAGTGCCCGGAGAGACAAGCAAGGGAGTAAGGGAGAGAGAGAGAAGGGAAGAGTAATGGCTACCGGACCCCCTTCCCCACCCCAAGAGAGACCGGAACATGACGTACTATGGAATGAAATACTTCCTTGGTTAGTCTGGGTCAGCTACAGTATCCGAAGCGGACAAAAGACCTTGAGTTCAGTACAGGCCATCCCCAGCACTAGCTGAGGCCTTATCAATGTTTTCACTTACTGTCCAGCAACAGAGTTCCCTGGCAACCAGAGTAAAGGGAGTTAGCCCTTTCCTGACTGAACCCAGCACATTCTCCACCCCTTATTTCATACCATTTACGTCATGCTTATTTCCATAAATTCACATGAACCAGCTTCCCCTTTCCCATCCCATTCCACACAGATATCATTCCCTTAGACTATGAACCATATTGGCAAAATGTCCATTAGTCCATGACTTTGGGTTCCATCAGGTGGTCAGTCAGGACAGAAAAGGTGAAGTGTTGCGTGGGATCGTTGGGCGCCGATGCCACTCAGGTCAGGTCACTACTGCCCTTCTGGCAAGGCTGGACCTCTGTAGGTTCAGGTGATCTCTGCCAGAGTGATTCCTACAACACAGAGCTCAGAACAAGGGTTATTTGCAGCAATTAATGTCCAACATACAATTTAGCTCATGGGCTAGTTGCACCCAGAATCAAATCTCCTTGAGGCACACATCAGACTTGCCCATCTTATCTCATTATCCACCAAGTACATCCAGGTCCTTGAGCAAAAGCAATCCCACGGATGGGTTTGCCTTTGCCCGAGGCAGGAATAACCCAGACTGTTTTTCCCAGCATGTTCTTAACATGCACTACAGGGACCTTATCTCCTTCCACAGTGCGCAGAAGTTTTGATTGAGCTGGGCCAGCACGGTTGGCAGATCCTCTGGTGTTGACTAACCAGGTGGCCTTTGCCAAATGTGTATCCCAATTTTTGAAAGTCCCACCCCCCATTGCCCTCAGGGTGGTCTTTAATAGCCCATTACAGCGTTTGACCTTCCCAGAGGCAGGTGCATGATAGGGGATGTGGTACACCCACTCAATGCCGTGCTCTTTGGCCCAAGTGTCTACGAGGCTATTTTGGAAATGAGTCCCATTGTCTGATTCAATCCTTTCTGGGGTGCCATGTTGCCACAGAACTTGCTTTTCAAGGCCCAGGATAATATTCCGGGCAGTGGCATGGGGCACAGGATATGTTTCCAGCCACCCAGTGGTTGCTTCCACCATTGTGAGCACATGGCACTTGCCTTGGCGGGTTTTAGGCAGTGTGATGTAGTCAACCTGCCAGGCCTCCCCATATTTATATTTCAGCCATCACCCCCCATACCAAACAGGCTTCACCCTCTTGGCTTGTTTGATGGCAGCACATCTCACATTCATGAATGACTTGCGCAATAGCGTCCATGGTCAAGTCCACCCCTCGGTCACGAGCCCACCTGTACGTGGCATCTCTCCCCTGGTGGCCCGAGGTATCATGGGGCAACCTAGCCATAAACAGCTCACCTTTATGTTGCCAGTCCAGATCCACCTGAGCCACTGCAATCTTAGCAGCTTGATCCACTTGCTGGTTGTATCGATGTTCTTCAGTAGCTTGACTTCTGTGTAAATGGGCATCGACGTGACGCACTTTGACGACCAGGTTGTCTAGACGGGAAGCAATGTCTTGCCATAATGCTGCAGCCCAGATGGGTTTGCCTCGGTGCTGCCAGTTGCTCTGTTTCCATTGCTGCAGCCACCCCCACAGTGCATTTGCCACCATCCATGAGTCAGTGCAGAGATAAAGCACTGGCCACTTCTCTCGTTGAGCAACTTCCAGAGCTGGCTGTATGGCTTTTACTTCTGCAAACTGACTCGATTCCCCTTGGCCTTCTGCAGTCTCTGCAACTTGTCGTGTTGGACTCCACACAGCAGCTTTCCACCTCCGATGTTTCCCTACAATGCAGCAAGGCCCATCAGTAAACAAGGCATATTGATTCTCGTCTTCTGGCAACTGGTTGTACAAAGGGGCTTCCTCAGCCCGTGTCACCTCCTCCTCTGGTGACATTCCAAAGTCTTTGCCCTCCGGCCAGCCCATGATCACTTCTAGGATTCCTGGGTGACTGGGGTTCCCTATACGGGATCGTTGTGTGATCAGGGCAGCCCACTTACTCCATGTAGCATCGGTGGCACGATGAGTGGAGGAGACTCTGCCTTTGAACATCCAGCCCAGCACTGGCAGTCGAGGTGCCAGGAGGAGCTGTGCTTCAGTGCCAACCACTTCTGAGGCAGATTGGATTCCCTCATAAGCTGACAATATCTCTTTTTTGGTTGGCGTGTAGTGGACCTCAGATCCTCTATATCCCTGGCTCCAAAATCCAAGGGGACGACCTCGGGTCTCTCCTGGATCTTTCTGCCAGAGACTCCAGGTAGGGCCATTCTCCCCAGCTGCAGTGTAGAGCACATTCTTTACTTCTGGCCCTGTCTGGACTGGTCCAAGGGCTGCTGCATGCACAATATCCTGCTTGATCTGTTCAAAGGCTTGTCGCTGCTCAGGGCCCCATTTGAAATTGTTTTTCTTCCGGGTCACCTCGTAGAGAGGGCTGACAATTTGACTGTAATTTGGGATACGCATCTCCCAGATACCCACAACACCTAGGAAAGCCTGAGTTTCCTTTTTGCTCGTTGGTGGGGACATAGCCGTTATTTTATTGATCACGTCCATTGGGATCTGGCGATGCCCATCTTGCCACTTTATTCCTAAGAACTGGATCTCTCGTGCAGGTCCCTTGACCTTACTTTGCTTGATGGCAAAACCGGCTTTCAGGAGGATTTGGATGATTTTCTTCCCTTTCTCAAAAACTTCGTCAGCTGTGTCGCCCCATACAATGATGTCATCAATGTACTGCAGATGTTCGGGAGCTGCACCCTGTTCCAGTGTGGTCTGGATCAGTCCATGGCAGATGGTAGGGCTGTGCTTCCACCCTTGGGGCAGCCGATTCCAGGTGTATTGGATGCTCCTCTAGGTGAAAGCAAACTGTGGCCTGCACTCTCCTGCCAAAGGAATGGAGAAAAAGGCATTAGCAATGTCAGTCGTAGCATACCACTTGGCTGCCTTTGACTCCAGCTCGTATTGGAGTTCCAGCATGTCCGGCATGGCAGCACTCAGTGGTGGTCACTTCATTCAGGCCACGATAGTCCACTGTCAGTCTCCATTCTCCATCAGACTTATGCACTGGCCAGATGGGGCTGTTAAAGGGTGAGCGGGTTTTGATGATCACCCCTTGGCTCTCCAGCTGACGAATCAGCTTCTGGATGGGAAGCAAAGAGTCTCTGTTAGTGCGATACTGCCGCCGGTGCACTGTTGTGGTGGCAACTGGCACCAGTTGATCTGCAACCTTTAGCAATCCCACAACAGAAGGGTCCTGTGAGAGACCAGGCAAGATGGACAGCTGCTCAATTTCCTCATTCTCTAAGGCAGCTCTCCCAAAAGCCCACCGATACCCTTTTGGGTCCTTAAAGTACCCTCTCTTGAGATAGTCAATGCCAAGGATGCACGGAGCATCTGAACCAGTCACAATGGGGTGCTTTTGCCACTCCTTCCCAGTCAGGCTTATTTCAGCCTCCAACACAGTCAATTGTTGGGAACCCCCAGTCACACCAGAAATGCTGATGGGTTGTACCCCCTTATAGCTTGATGGCATCAGGGTACACTGTGCACCCGTGTCCACTAGAGCCTTATACTGCTGTGGCTCTGATGTGCCAGGCCATCGAATCCACACAGTCCAATAAACACGGTTGTCCCTTTCCTCCACCTGGCTGGAGGCAGGGCCCCTCTAAAAGTTACCTGATTCACAGTCACTCATGTCTTGGGGGAACGGACTATTGCTCCGCTGTTGTTTGGCTATGGGAGCAACAGTTTTCTTGGAAGAGTCCTTACTGGTGTGCTTTTTCCCTTTCAGTTCACATACTCGTTCCTCTAAGCATGAGGTAGGTTTTCCATCCCACTTCCTCATATCCTCTCCGTGGTCACGTAGGTAAAACCACAGGGTACGGCGTGATGGATACCTTTTATATTCCTTTCTTTGAGGAAAGGAATGCTTCCTCTTAATGGCTGAGATACTGGCTCATGCAGATGGGGACTGGAACATCTCCCTTCTGAATTGCTTAAACTCCTTGGACAGTTCCTCTATAGCTGAGACACAGGCCCGCATGGGGGAAGAGACTGTGTCCTCATATCCCCGGAACTTTTGAACCAACTCCTCCACTATTGGGTCTTCATCCCTTTCCCAAGTCAATACTGCAAATATGGCGGCTAACGAGGGTGGTCCATTCTGCATTAACTTCTGCCACATGGGTCGTGTGAACCTGATTCTATCTGGATCTATTCTCACATCATGACGATAAACTAACTCTAGCACAGCTAGTTCCCTCACATACTGGATAGCTTTCTCCATGGTGGTCCATTTGTGTACATGATATGGCACGTCTTCCTTAAAGGGATACCTTTCCCTCACACTATCCAGGAGCCACATCCAGAGGCTTACATTCTGTGTCTCCCTCCCAACTCCTCTGTCAATGCCACTCTCTTTAGCAAGTGACCCCTGCTGCTTGGCTTCTCTGCCCTCTAAGTCAATGCTACTGGCCCCGTTATCCCAGCAGCGGAGCAGCCAGGTAATAACATGTTCACCTTGATGACGTCCAAAGTCTCTCCGGATATCCCGGAGCTCCTTCAAGGCTAAAGATCGCATGGCTATATCTGCATCACCCTCATCCTCTGTCCCTGTCCCTTGGGATGGCCCTGCTGTCTCCCCATCGACCTGTACCAGACGCCCTGATTTACGCTTCCATTTCTTTTTCTGTACTGGGTCAACTAACACTGGTGCTGGTTGATACTGACAGTATCACGCAGGGGTTTGCACGGCTGCATTGCACCCTGCAGTGTGTAGGGCTGTTGTGGGAGGCGGAGCTGCTGCAGGAGGCGGAGCTGCAGCAGGAGGCAGAGCTGTTGCGGGAGGTGGAACCATTGTGGAAGGTGGAGCCACACTGGGAGCTGGAACTGCAGTGGAGGGCGGAGCTGTTGCAGGAGGTGGAACCATTGTGGAAGGTGGAGCCACACTGGGAGCTGGAGCTGCAGCAGGAAGTGGAGCTGTTGTGGGAGGTGGAACCACAGTGGGAGGTGGAGCTGGTGCAGAGGGTGCAGTGGCTGCCGCGTCTGTCGAGGAGAGTTGCCATTGCCGCGGAGGTATAGGTGGTGCAGGAGGTGCAGTGGCTGCAGTGCCCATCGAGAAGAGTTGATGTTGCTGCAGGGGTGGAGGTGGCGCAGGCGGTGCAGTGGGTATAGTGTCTCTCAAGGGGCGTTTACGTCGCCATGGGGGTGGAGTCGGTGCAGAGGATGGGCTACTTGTGAGCGGTGATGTAGCCATGGGGGATGAAGCCGGCACACAGGGCCTGCCTCTTCCCCAAACACCAGAAGTAGATGGGGCAGTATTCCAAAACATTTCTTTAACTTTACACAAGAACACAAGAACATTCAGAAATGTGCTGATCCCTAGCAATAGGTCACCCCAAGACCATGAAAAATTTCCCAAATACTCATACAATTGCGCCATTGACCATAAAGAAGAGGGAGAAAATTGGAATAATTTCCACACATCCACCCAACTGAATAATTCCTTCACATCCAACCCACTAAATGATTTCTCCTCTACAGGCTGTGTCCCAGAAGTGAAAAGGGAAAAGGTATAATTAGTGAAAGTCCCTATGAGATTACATGAGAAACATGCAAATGCTGCCAGTACTGCATACAGATACATGATTATTCCCCAAACCAGTAGTATACAGACCAGCCAAATCAGACTCTTCAATCTGGTCAGAGCATACATGATCAGTATCATAAGGAGCACCCAAGGCAGTAAATCCCACCTTTCTATCATCCACTTAAAGATCCAAGAACTTAACGTGCTGACCAACCACCACAACATCTCTGTAACAAATACTTAGCACACAATCTGCTTTATCACACAGTAATCAGATCTGTTCTTATCTCAACCCTTCGAGCCCCACGTTGGGCGCCAAAAAGGACTGTCGTGGTTTAACTCCGGCTAGCAAAATACCACGAAGCCGCTCTCACTAATCCCCCTCCCCTCCTCCAGTGGAGGGGAAGAATCGGAGGAAAAAGAAATAAGGAAGCTCGTAAAATTGAGATAAGAACTATTTACTAATTAAATCTAAATCAATATATACAGATACTACTAATAATAAATAATTAAAATAGTAGAAAATGAAACATATAGTACAATATATACAATATGATACAATTTCCCACCATCCACTGACCAATGCACACCCAGATGTTGAGGAATGAAAATCAGACCCCAAGAGCCCGAGAACCACAGCCTGAGAGCGATCGCAGCCCAAGAGCCGCGGCCTGAAGGCCGGAGCCCGGGAGCCTACGCAGCAGATTCCAAGCAAACCTTATCACTCATAACACGGCCAGAAAACTCAAAACAACCCACCAGCTCCCACACAAATGAGCCAGCACAGGAGTTGGCAAAGCGGCTAACGCAGGAGGGTTAGCAAGTGCCCAGAGAGACAAGCAAGGGAGTAAGGGAGAGAGAGAGAAGGGAAGAATAATGGCTACCGGACTCCCTTCCCCACCCAAAGAGAGACCGGAACATGACGTACTATGGAATGAAATACTTCCTTGGTTAGTCTGGGTCAGCTACAGTATCCGAAGCGGACAAAAGACCTTGAGTTCAGTACAGGCCATCCCCAGCACCAGCTGAGGCCTTATCAATGTTTTCACTTACTGTCCAGCAACAGAGTTCCCTGGCAACCAGAGTAAAGGGAGTTAGCCCTTTCCTGACTGAACCCAGCACAACCAGTTTGCTTTAACTTGAAGGGACATCCATTACAGCCGGAAATAGCTGCCCCAGGAGTAGAAACACAGCCCTACCACTTACCATGGACTAGTTCAGACTGCACTGGAAGAGGGTGCAGCTCCAGAACAGCTACAGTATATTGATGACATCATCGTATCGGAAAATACAGCAGCAGTTTTTGAGAAAGAGAAGAATTAAATCCAAATCCTTCTGGAAGCTGGTTTTGCCATGAAACAAAGTAAGGCCAAAGGACTCGCACAGAAGATCCCATTCTTAGGAATAAAATGGCAAGACGGATGCTGCCAGATCCCAATGGATGTGATCAACAAAATAGCAACTATGTCTCCAACAACTAACAAAAAGGAAACACAAGCTTTCTTAGATATTGTGGGTTTCTGGTGGATGCATTTTCCAAATTACAATCAGATTGTAAGCCCTCTCTATGAAGTCACTCGGAAGAAGGACAATTTCAAATGGGGCCTTGAGCAGCCACAAGCCTTTGAACAGATCAAGCAGGAGATTGTGCATGCAGTAGCCCTTGGACCAGTCCAGACAGGGCCAGAAGTAAAGAATGTGCTCTGCACCGCAGCCGGGGAGAATGGTCCTGCCTGGAGTCTTTGGCAGAAAGATCCAGGAGAGACACGAGGTCGACCCCTAGGATTTTGGAGCCAGGGATATAGAGGATACGAGGCCCGCTACACTCCAACCGAAAAAGAGATACTGGCAGCTTATGAGGGAATTTGATCTGCCGCAGAAGTGGTTGGAACTGAAGCACAGCTCCTCCTGGCACCTCGACTGCCAGTGCTGGGCTGGATGTTCAAAGGCAGAGTCTCTTCCACTCATCACGCAACTGATGCTACATGGAGTAAATGGGTCACCCTGATCACACAACGAGCTCGAATAGGAAACCCCAGCCGCCTAGGAGTCTTGGAAGTGATAATGGACTGGTCAGAAGTCAAAGATTTCAGAATATCACCATAGGAGGAGGTGGCATGTGCTGAAGAGGCCCCTTTGTACAATAAATTAACAGAAAATAAGAAGCAATATGCTCTGTTTATAATGTGTCCTGCCGTATTTGACGAAAGCATTGGAGATGCAAGGTGGCTTTATGGAGTCCGACATGACAAGTTGCAGAAACTTCAGAAGGACAAGGTGAATTGAGTCAGTTTGCAGAGGTAAAAGCCATCCAGCTGTCTTTAGGAATTGTTGAACAAGAGAAACAGCAAGTACTTTATCTCTACACTGACTCATGGATGGTTGTAAATGCCTTGTGGGGATGGCTACAGCAACGGAAGCAGAGCAACTGGCAGCACAGAGGCAAACCCATCTGGGCTGCTGACTGGAGAAGGGTAAACATAACCCCCATCTTTAAAATGGGAAAGAAGGAGGAGCTGGGGAACTACAGGCCAGTCAGTCTCACCTCTGTGCTTGGAAAATTCATGGAGCAGATCGTCCTGGAAATCATGCTAAAGCACATGGAAAACAAGCAGCTTATTGGTGACAGCCAACATGACTTCACCAAGGGCAGATCATGCCTGATGAATGTGGTGGCCTTCTACGATGGGGTCATGACCTTGGTGGATAAGGGATGGGCAACTGATGTCATCTACCTGGACTTGTGCAATGTGTTTGACACCGCCCCACACAACAGCCTTGTCTCTAAATTGGGGAGGCATGGATTTGATGGATGGACCAATTGGAGGATAAGGAACTGGCTGGATGGTCGCACTCAGAGAGTGGTGGTCAACGGCTCGATGTCTGAGTGCAGACCAGTGACGTGTGGCATTCTTCAGGGGTCGGTATTGGAATGGGTACTGTTTAACATCTTCCTCAGTGACATGGACAATGGGATTGAGTGCACCCTCAGCAAGTTTGCTGACAACAGCAAGCTGTGTGGTGTGGTTGACACGCTGGAGGGAAGGGATGCCATCCAGAGGGACTTTGACAGGCTGGAGAGGTGGGTAACTGCCAACCTCATGGAGTTCAACAAGGCCAAGTGCAAGGTCCTGCACCTGGGTTGGGGCAATCCCAAATACAAGTACAGGCTGGGTGGAGAATGGCTAGAGAGCAGCCCTGAGGAGAAGGACTTGGGGGTACTGGCGGACGAGAAGCTGAACGTGAGCTGGCAGTGTGCGCTGGCAGCCCAGAAAGCCAACCGTATCCTGGGCTGTATCAGGAGAAGCCTGGCCAGCAGGTCGAGGGAGGGGATTCTCCCCCTCTACTCTGCCCTTGTAAGACTGCAGTACTGTGTCCAGCTGTGGAGCCCTCAGCATAAGAAGGATATCGACCAGTTGGAACGAGTCCAGAGGAGGGCCCTGAAGATGCTCAGAGGGCTGGAGCACCTCTCCTATGAAGAAAGGCTGAGAGAATTGGGCTTGTTGAGCCTGGAAAAGAGAAGGCTCCAGGGAGACCTTATTGCAGCCTTCCAGTACCTGAAGGGGGCCTACAAGGAAGCTGGGGGGTGTGTCTTTTTACAAGGGCCTGTAGTGACAAGACAAGGAGTAATGGGTTTGAACTGAAAGCAGGGAGATTTAGATTAGATATCAGGAAGAAATTCTTCACAGAGAGGATGGTGAGGCACTGGAACAGGTTGCCCAGAGAAGATGTGGGTGCCCCATCCCTGGCTGTCTTCAAGGCCAGGCTGGATGAGGCTTTAAGTAACCTGGTCTAGTGGAGGGTGTCCCTGCCCATGGCAGGGGGGTTGGAACTAGATGATCTTTAAGGTCCCTTCCAACCCAAACCATTCCATGATTCTATGAATATTGCTACTACCAATAAGTTATGAAAATACTACTACCACTAATAATATGCAATGAAAATAATGGAAATTAAAATAAATGATACATTTGCTCAGCACCTGTCGACCAATGCACAGCCAGGTCCTAATCAGCGAAAGCCAGAGCCTGAGAGCCAGACCAAGCTCAAGAGAGCAAGATCACACTAGCACCAGAGGGAGCCCAAATGAACGAGAGAGATCTACCAAGTGAGACCAAAAAACAAAGCCAACAACACAGCCCCTGGTCCACCATCAACTTATATACTGAGCATGACATTTTATAGAGTGAAATACACCTTTGGTCAGTTTGGGTAACCTGTCCTGTCTCTATACCCTACCTTCTTTTAGCGAAGAAGATGAGAATCCATCTATTCCATCAGGTCCCATGGACTTGTGCACCTTCAGGTTCCTCAGGTGTTCTCAAACCTTATCCTCTCTAACCGTGGGAGGCTCTCCATTCTCCCAGTCCCTGCCCTTGCCTTCTGCAACTTGTGGGGTATGGCTGGCACTCTTGACAATGAAAACCAAGGAAAAAAATCATTGAGCACCTCAGCTTTCTCCATGTCCTGGGAAGCCAGCTCTCCCATTTCCTTCCACAGAGGGCCCTTATTTTCCCTGATCTTCCTTTTATCCCCTGTGTACCTATAGAAGCCCTTCTTGTTGCCCTTGATGTTCCTGGCCAGGTTTCATTCTGTCAGGGCTTTAGCTTTCCTCACCTGATCCCTGACTTGCCAGACAACTTAACTGTACTCCTCCCAGGCTACCCGTCCCTGCTTCCACCCACTGTGGGTTTCCTTTTTGTGCCTCAGTTTGTCCAGGAGCAGCTTGTTCATCCATGCAGGCCTCTTGCCGCATTTACCTGCTTTCCTCTTCATTGGGATGCACAGCTCCTGAACTTGGAGGAAAAGATCCTTGAATACTCGCCAGCTTTCTTGGGCCCCTCTTCCCTCTAGGGCTTCATCCCATGGAACTCTGCCAATCAGTTCCCTGAAGAGGCCAAAGTCTTGTCTCCTGAAGTCCAGGGTAGGGAGCTTGCTGTGCACCCTCCTTAAGGATCTCAAACTCCACCATTTCGTGGTCACTGCAGCCAAGGCTGCCCTTGAGCTTCACATTCCCCACCAGCCCCTCCTGGTTGGTGAGAATAATGTCCAGCATGGCACCCCTCCTTGTCGGCTACTCTATCACTTGGAGATGGAAGTTTCATCAGTGCATTCCAGGAACCCCCTGGCTTGCTTGTGCCCTGCCATGTTGTCCCTCCAACAGATATCGGGGTGATTGAATTCCCCCATGAGGACCAGGGCTTGTGAACGTGAGTCTGCTGCTCTCTGCCTGTAGAGGGCCTCATCCACTCGCTCGTCCAGCCCAGGTGGCCTGTAGCAAACTCCTACTACAGTATCCCCTCTCCCTGCCCTCCCTTTAATCCTGACCCATAAGCTCTCAGTCAGCTTCTCATGCCTCCCCAGGTGGAGTTCCATGCACTCCAGTTGGTCTCTGACATAGAGAGCAACACCCCCTCACGTCTCCCCTGCCCGTCCATCCTAAAGAGCCTGTACCCTTCCATTCTGACACTGCAGTCATAGGAGCCGTCCCACCACATCTCTGTGATGCCAATGTGGTCATAGCCCCTCATGTGTGCGAACGCCTCTAGCTCCTCTTGTTTATTTCCCATGCTTTGTGTGTTCGCATAGAGGTATTTAGGATGGGCCCTCGATGAAGTTGGCTTGCTGAATGGAGCAGCTCGAATTCTCTTCTTTTGCTTGCCAGCTGTTCTTCCGGTGACCTATTATTCTTCACCAGGCTCTAGGCATCTGTTGGTGACACTGGTGGTTTTGCCCCCTTCAAACCTACTGTAAATCCCTCTCAGTGAGCCCTGTCAATTCACGGGTAAGAAACCTTTTTCCCCTTTGAGACAGCTGGGCTCCATCTGTCGCCAGCAGGCCCGGTGCTGTATAAACCTCACCATGTTCAAAAAACCCAAAATTCCACCATTCGCACCAGCCTCTGAGCCACCTCTTGATCAGGCATGCTTTCCTGTTCTTCCCAGTATTCTTCCCTGCTGCTAAAGGGATTGAGGAAACCACTACCTGTGCTCCCGATCCTGTAACCATTCAGCCCAGTGCCCTGAAATGCATTTTGCTGTCTTTTGGATTTTACTCCTCAGGGTCGTCACTGCCCACTTGCATGACCAGTAGCGGGTAATAATCCGAGGGCTGTACCAAACCAGGGGTTTTCCTGGTGATATTTCTAACTTCGGCCCCAGGGAGGCAGCAGACTTCCCTGTGCAATCGGTCTGGTCGGCATATCAGGCCCTCCGTTCCCCTCAGAAGGGAATCGCCTACAACGACCCTACTTTTCTTAACAGCTGCAGTTTTTACGCATTGGGCTGACAGAGTCATCCTGGGCAAACCCCTGGATGGGCCTTCCTCTGCATTCTGTGCAATTGCCTGGCCATCAAGTTCCAGAGCCCCATATCTGTTCTTCTGGGGCAACTGGGAAGGGGAGGGAGGGTACCTCCCTCCCTGAGCAGGGATCTGTTTCCATTCCTCTTTCTCTCAAGTCCCTTCTGTCTACCTGGTGGCAAGAGGATATGGGATCCATGAGGAAAGGCTGAGAGAGCTGGGTCTGTTTAGCTTGGAGAAGAGGAGGCTGAGGGGGGATCTTATCAATGCTCATCAATATCTAATGGGTGGGTGTCAGGAGGATGGGGCCAGGCTCTTCTCAGTGGTGTCCAGTGACAGGACTAGGGGCAATGGCCATAAACTAGAAAACAGAAGGTTCAACCTGAACGTGAGGAAATACTTCTTCCCTGTGAGGGTGACATACAGAGCACTGGAACAGGCTGCCCAGGGAGGTGGTGGAGTCTCCTTCTCTGGAGACTTTCCAAAGCCACCTGGACTTGTTCCTGTGTGATCTGCTCTAGGTGATCCTGCTCTGGCAGGGGGGTTGGACTAGATGATCTCTAGAGGTCCCTTCCCACCCCTACCATTCTGTGAATCTGTGAATCCACTGCTGGCTGTGGGACCTCGATCTGCCTTTGCCTCAGGGGTGGTAGATTGGTAGAGCCAAAACCTCTCTCCTCATACTCCCTCATACTCCTCAGCCTCTCCACTTCCTCCTTCAGCTCTGCCACCATGCTGAGCAGATCATCCATCTGTTCACATCTCACACAGGTGCTGTCTCTGCTTCCCTAGGGTACAAGTTACAGGCTCAGGCACTCCCTGCAGCCAGAGACCTGGACAGCAACATACCTGAACGGAAGCACCGTCTGGGTCTCCGCGTACTTTCTAACAATGGCTTTCCTCCAAGTGGCTACCATAGCTGGACCCTGACTGCACGCCTCACCTGCCCGCGCGAAGAGCCACGCCCTTCTGACGTGCCACGACCTGTTTCCCCGCTCTGTTCGACGTGCTCCCTCGGGGCTGCTTTTGTCCGTGCGGGGGTTGGCCGCCTTTACTCCTTTCCCCGCCCACGCTGAGTCAGAGCCGCCTCTCGTCAGCAGCTCCCTCTTCCCGCTGGTGGGGGTGGGATGTGAGTGATGCTGAGGCTCCATTCTCTCGCTCTCTGTCCTGCGCTTTGAGCAGCTTGTTCCTCCGAGGATTTTGCCGCGCTTTTGCCACCTCAGGAAGGGTTCTCCGATTTGATCCTCCCCTTCGGAGCCCTTCACCGAGGAAGAGAAAGTCGGGAACGCAGCTGCAGTATCAGAAGCTGAAAAAGACCTTGAATTTGGTGCAAGCACTCCCCAGCACCAACTAAGAAGACACCTTATCAGGATTATTCTCAGGGAAAATCCAAAAGCATAGCTTTGTACCAGCCACTGTGAAGAAAATTAACTCTTTCCTGACTGAAACCAGCACACACAGCTTATGCTTTTTGTAGGATGATTTCTTGCTTCTTGTAATTTCCATTTCTTTGCTGTTTAGCCTTGCTTGGATTCCTTGTAATCAATTTTAATAGGTGGTGTACATTTGTTCACACTGTCCAGCATGTTGTCTAAGTAGTCTTCACACTCCCTGTACAGATTTTAATCTTAATGGTTTATTTGAGGAAGCTTTTTTATTTCTATTTAATTTTCCTTTTTGAAATTTAATGTAACTTGGTTTTTCTTGCTTTTGCAAAGATACTGAATCATTACAGAGCAATGGAATAATGCAATGAACCAGGTCTTGAACAGTGGACCAAGTCACTTGGGACTAAGGCAAGAGTTCTTCAGCCTTTCTGGTTTCCTGGCTAGATCCTCCAAGGAACCATCACTGGCAGTGTCTAAAAATTTAATCTTGACATTTGGTCTAGTACCCAATCTAGTGCTGTTATGTTTCCTTTCTTCTTAGTATGTCTGATAACCTTCAACATCTCGTAGTTGCTATTATCATGTTGTTTGGGTGCGCAGTAATGCAGTCCTAATGCTATATTTTTTTCTGTTTAGAAATGGAATTTCAGTTTCTATAGATTCTCTTTCTGATGTTTATATATATTCATGTGGTATAAATCCATATCCAAGATAATGTACAACTGCATCCAGCTGTGGAGCCCTCAACATAAGAAGGATATAGACCAGTTGGAACAAGTCCAGAGGAGGACCACGAAGATGATCAGAGGGCTGGAGCACCTCTCCTATGAAGAAAGGCTGTGAGAATTGGGCTTGTTCAGCCTGGAGAAGAGAAGGCTCCAGGGAGACCTTATTGCAGCCTTCCAGTACCTGAAGGGGGCCTACAAGGAAGCTGGGGGGGGGGGTGTCTTTTTACAAGGGCCTGTAGTGACAGGACAAGGGGCAATGGGTTTAAACTGAAAGTGGATAGATTTAGATTAGATATCAGGAAGAAGTTCTTCATGGAGAGGGTGGTGAAGCAATGGAACAGTTTGCCCAGAGAAGTTGTGGATGCCCCATCCCTGGCTGTCTTCAAGGCCAGGCTGGCTGAGGCTTTGAGCAACCTGGTCTAGTGGAAGGTGTTCCTGCCCATGGCAGGGGGATTGGAACTAGATGATCTTTAATGTCCCTTCCAACCCAAACCATTCTATGTTCTATAATATCTTTTTTTTCATCTGACACCTTTGGTACTTGCTTCTTGATCACTGAAGACACGTTTTTGATGAGATGCAGAATATAACTTCTGGATCATTTTTCAAAATAGCTCTCATAACATAGTGGCATGTGGTCTAACAGTTTGCTGAAACATTTGTGACCAGCTCTATTAAAGTTCACTTGTAAAAAAAACCTGTCTATATACTTCTTGCACACACATGTATCTCTTTTCACTATAGGTAACAAAGCTTCTTAAAGGTAATCCTTGATTGATGTAATTTAGACCACTTGTCATATCCCCTGTCCTAAGGACCTACTTGAGATACAGTAGCTAAATTCAGCATCTAAGTAATCATAAACAACAAGGTTCGAAGGGACTGAATGAGTTCCTTGTAGAACATTCTTTAAGATAAACTGTACCTGTTGTTATTTCTGAAAGGCATTTGTCTAAAACCAGCACAACCTGTTACTAAAGACATCTTTTTCTTGTCCCTTCTTTCTTCTTTCCCTTCTCTCCTTCAGCCAAACATTTCATTTTACTAGCTACTAGGGAAAGTCTCATTTGTAGCTTCAATGCCTGATTTATGCCTTAATTGTCAATATAGTTTATTTCTCAACAAAATATTATGTTACTAGTTTAATATGGTATGCTTCAGAATTTCAGTAGATGCTTACTAGTAGCCAACAATTTATTGGTTTAAGATAAAATCACTGTTGTCGTGTGTATTATAAGTATTCTTAGATGAATCAAGCTGGACAATGAAACATTGTGTTGGGATGTTCTTCACCTGTGCCATTAAGTAGACTGCACTCTGTTTTGATTTTACTACATGTTAGAGCACTGCATTGAATTTTGTTTGTGAAGTCAATCAAAACTATTTTATCATTTATAAAACAGATGCCAGTTACCTATATTACTTTGCTTAGGGTTTGCCATTTATAGAAGTTAAGACTGAGAAACAGAGTTCAATGATGTGCTTTATTATATATTTATTTTTCAGAGGCCCAGAAGATGCAATAAATGACTGCAGAATCCTTTTTATAGAGGAAATGTACAAGATTGAAAAGCCAGGAGCTTATCCACTGACTTTTGGAGATGGAGATTTTAAAAGTATGCTTTTTTTATTGTATGATTAAGACTGTTTGTTAGGTAAATATTTGAATGGCATTAAAACAATTTAAGGGATAGGAGCATAGAATTAATTTAATTAAGGTTTCTTTTGTGTCTAATAAAATAATTGCTATTACACAGATTTGGTGGTTTGAAAAGTTTTTACTACAATGTAACTTTATTACATGGCATGTTGAGAATGAATTTTTGATGTAATATATCAACACATTAGTGCCATGAGTAAGCAGGTAAATTACTGATATTTTAGATGATCTATATGAAGTGAATTCATAGTCTACATTCTTAGGCAGGTATCCGAATCACAAAATTTACTCATAATTGACATCTTATTTGAGTTCTTAACAGATACAAAAGAAAGTCAATACTGCTGTCTTTAACCCTGGCATTATCTAAGAATGAAAAATCATTAGCTGTGTAGAACAAGAAAGTGTCAAGCTTGCTAGAACTATGAAAGAAACAGATATATTTGATTTTAGATTATTATATGTATTTAGTGTCCTTTGGTCCTTTTTAAATACACCATGTCTCCTCCCTGACATCCCAAAGGGCAGTTCTCTAAAAAGAAGTTTAACATTGTATCCTAAATTTAAAAAATACGTGAAAGTTAAAGAACAGGAGTTAGAAGACAGTGTTTATAATGGGAACACTGAGAGGTTGTTCTGTGGCATTATTGATAGATATTACTGAATTTTAAAGAAGCAAATTTATTGCAGTTTAGTTTTCATTTATAATCTATGGATAATATCGGTGTCATTGTATGTACGTGTCATTAATACACAAGACTTTATTTGTAGTGTAATATTAAAGAAATGATGTCATTTTAAAAATCAGGGTTTTTTTAAAAAGCAAATTACATTTGCAAATGTATTCATAAAAATAGAAATGCAATTTTCAATAAATGAAGGTATTTTAACAATTTTTAAAAATTGTTTATTATTTATTTTTCTCAGATTAGTCAATGAAAACTAACCATCCATTCCGTTTATGTTATCTTAGTCATTTTAAGGGCGATTCACAAAATTTTGTAATAATATTCTTGTGATAAACTAACAGTTTGAGAAATTTTTAAATTTACAGATAGTGTAAAACCAAGTTATATCTGCTTTGCATTTATGTACCTAATTTATATATATAAAGTGAATATATTTCTAGTTTATAAAACTGATTTGGAGGGTATGTAAATATGTCATATTTTATTTAATTACATACACCCCTACAGTGCATTGGAATTAAGTTTCAAGTTCTATGTAAATTATTATTTATCACCAACTTTAGGTCATGGATTAGACTTCAGGCCTTATTTATTTTACATTCTATATTTTTCTGCACTGGCTCCCTGTTTTATTGTGTAAGAATCAAATTTTCAGTTCAAACTTGTTTTCAGTTACTACGGTCACGTCTTATTTCTTTAATTGTCTCCTTATTTGCAACCTGTTCTCAAACCCCACACATAATTGCTATATTTGTATAAATATGCACCTATATGTTTTTAATACAATTCTTGATCCCCTTTTCATTGCTTTTAATATTATTTTTTACAAACCCTCATACTTAGGTGAAACACAACAATATTAACTTATATTTTAACCTCAAAGATTTAATTGTTAATTTACTGTTGGCTATGTAATTTTATTCCTTTGTCTTCATCTACTTTTTTTCCCCCCAAAGTTCAACTTCCTCACCACACACTTCATTTTCTTCTGCTGTTATTCTGATCTTTTTTTGTAAGCTGTCCTGAATTTGTTCTGTGAAGCACAATGCACAACTATCTTATTTTTTATGGCTCAACTGATTTCTTTATTGCTCCTCTGTATTTGCTTTCCTAGTCCTACTCTACATTAAAAGTTAGCCATCTAAATACATACAACTCAGTTTATTTATATGCTAAGAAAAACAGTAGACTAGTATTTTAATAACAGTAGCTAGAATTCAAACAGAATGAATTGGCCTGAAATGCTCCATGAGTTCGTTATGGAGCAGGGTCAGAGAATGTGCTTAAATTAAGAGCTCTAGAATATATTTTAGATGTTTTTATATAAAACAGAACTGGTCATCAACATGTTACTTTAACGTCCATTAGAATCTAAATTTGTACTACAAACATTGAAGTTCTTTTCTGCAAAAGAAGGAAATGTGAAATAACCTATGCAACTAAATTTTACAGTGGTGGTAGGGGTAAACATCTCTATTTGAACAACAGTGCAAATAAAATCAATGCAATTTAAGTAATTAAACCAGTTTAAAATAGAAATGGGAAAAGGATGTTTTCTGACCCAGTCCTTCCCCTTCCTCTCACTGAATTTGCTTTGAGGTTCCTCTCTTAGAGGACATGAGGAAACTCTTGCAAATTCATTGTTATCAGTAATAAAAATGGCTACATATTTTGTCTATAATCTCATCTATCTTAAATTTTTTATTATATCGTTTTACCTTTGTCCTAAAATAATAGTAGTAACAAGAACCAAATGTTATCTGGTAGAACTCAAGATATATAATTTCTTCTTTTAAAAATAAGAAAAGACTAGTCTTAATTTATAGCATTTCTGATAGTGTAGAGCTACTTGGGAGTGTCAGAAAACAGTTCTGTTTATCCAAGTGAATTATGTGTTTAAATATTGCAGCAGTTCCGGAGAACCAGAAGATCAAGTTGTAAACTTAAGAGGATGGTTGAAGAAAATGTGATATGGGGAAATGAGAAGCTAATTTAAACTTTGACCCATACTACTCATTTGTTCATTATTAGCAAAGGTGTCTTGGTTCTCTAGCTCAGTGGATGCCAAAACGGGGTGCATGCACCCCAGGGGGTGTGCAAGACAATCCATTGGGGTGCAGGAAGAAAATAAAATTTTTGTCCTGTTAAAAAATAAAATAAAAATAAAATAAAATAAAATTTAAAATAGTGTTTATTTCATCTTTATCTCACCCTTTTTTAATTTCTGGTTTTGTGTATGTTTTATAATGTAGATAATATATTAGTAGAGTAGTATCTGTATATAATTTATTTTAAAAATATACATATATTGACAATGTATGCTCAAAAGATTTTTACTGATGGAGTACACAAAAAAACCCCCAAAAAAACATTTGAATACCACTGCTCTAGCTTCCTGCTTCCAACCCAAACTCTCAAACAATCATTCCAGTTCCTCCTTGTCCTATGACAGAAGGCCCATTTATTCACTGAAGTAAGAAAAATGTTCCTTCAGCCATCTGGAAGTGCTCTGGTCATCACATTACTTATCACATCATCATAGTTTAGTTTGTCAGTTTCACTTCCATAGTATTTCTTGATGGTTTTCACACAGAAATGCTCACTCCAAAATTCTTTTCCTTTAACGCTACAGTTCTTTGAGCTGTGGTCAAGTGCTCTTAAGTCATCTCTTACTTCTAAACTTATACTTGTTTCAGATACTTTCTGTAATAGTTACTTCTGCTACACGTCTTAAATTTTCCTACTTTCTTCTTTGTTAAATGTTTTCCTTTTTCTAGAAAGGCATTTCTTAACCTTAGCTGAGGTACCAGTACCTACGTTGTTACTATATGAAGGATATGTTGGTATAAATTCCCAAATTAGCAGAAACAGAAGGGTAGCATTAACTCCATTTCTGTAAAAAGAAACTGTATAAAAAATGTTGATCTGGGATCATCTGTCATCCTTGATTAACAATTCTTATATCCATCTGGATATAATTTTTTGAGAGTGATGGAGTTTTTTTCTGAGTTGTAATTTGCTCTTCATAGGTCTTAAGCTATCCATTTAGAATTTAATAATATCTGAATTTAAGAAAACTTCTGTTGAAGGTACCAAGATCTGATCTGTAGGAAGAGTGTACAGGTGGAGTAGTGGTAGGGAGGAATCAGAGAAGGTGCTGATTGATCAATTTCACTGTTGCTTGTACACATGCCAGAAGAAATTCCATTATTCCAAGGATTGAAATGCATCATTATAAAAGCACCATTATTAAATAGGGACAGTACTCATATGTGTAAAGAATTGAGTCTTATTGATGTAGTAATGCACAAAAGCCGTAATTTGGTAATTTTACAACACTAATGTAGGACGACCAAGTGCTCAGGATTCAGTAAAACAACATAATTAAACGGATTCTTTCAACAGAAAGGGGCTGGGTAGGGGAGGAATTTGAAGCTCAAGGGCAGCCTTGGCTGCAGTGACCATGAAATGGTGGAGTTTGAGATCCTTAAGGAGGGTGTGCAGCAAGCTCCCTACCCTGGACTTCAGGAGACAAGACTTTGGCCTCTTCAGGGAACTGATTGGCAGAGTTCCATGGTATGAAGCCCTGGAGGGAAGAGGGGTGCGAGAAAGCTGGCGAGTATTCAAGGACCTTCTCCTACAAGCTCAGGAGCTGTGCATCCCAATGAAGAGGAAGTCGGGTAAAAGCGCAAGGAGACCTGTATGGATGAACAAGCAGCTCCTGGACAAACTGAGGCACAAAAAGGAAGCATAAATGGGTGGAAGCAGGGATGGGTAGCCTGGGAGGAGTACAGTTAAGTTGTCTAACAAGTCAGGGATCAGGTGAGGAAAGCTAAAGCCCTGACAGAATGAAACCTGGCCAGGAACATCAAGGGCAACAAGAAGGGCTTCTATATAGAGGATAAAAAGAAGATCAGGGAAAATGTGGGCCCCCTGAGGAACAAAACAGGAGAGCTGGTTTCCCAGGATATGGAGAAGGCAGAGGTGCTCAATGATTTTTTTTTCCTTGGTCTTCACTGGCAAAGACGCAAACCATACCCCACGGATCGCAGAAGGCAAGGGCAGGGACTGTGAGAATGGAGAGCCACCCATGGTCAGTGAGGATCAGGTTCAGAGCACCTAAGGAACCTGAAGGCACACAAGTCCATGGGACCTGATGGAATACATCCACGGGTCACCAAAGAACTAGTGGATAAAATTGTGAAAAATCTATCCATCCTATTTGAGAAGTGGTGGTGGTCTGGTGAAGTTCTCACTGACTAGAAAAGGGGAAATATAACCCCCACCTTTAAAAGGCAAAAAAAGGAGGACCTGGGGATCTACAAGCAAGTCAGTCTCACCTCTATGCCTGACAAGATCATGGAGCACATCCTCCTGGAAATCATGCTATGGCACAGAAAGAATGAGGAGGTGATTGGTGACAGCCAACATGGCTTCAACAAGGGCAGATCGTGCCTGACGAATATGGTGGCTGCCTATGGTGGGGTCACGCCCTTGGTGCATAGAGGACAGGCAAGTAATGTAATAATGTACCTGGACTTGTGCAAAGCGTTCGAAACCGTCCCGCGTGACATCCTTGCCTCTAAACTGCAAAGGCATGGATTTGACGGATGGACCAATTGGAGGATAAAAACCTGGCTGGATGGTTGCACTCAAAGAGCTGTGGTCAACGGCTCGATGGTGGAGACCAGTGACGAGCAGCGTTCCCCAGGGGTCGATATTGGGACCAGTACATTTTAACATCTTTGTCAGCAACATGGACGGAGGTATTGAGTGCACCCTCAGCAAGTTTGCTGATGACACCAAGCTGTGTGGTGCAGTTGACACGCTGGAGGGAAGGGATGCCGTCCAGAGGGACCTTGACAGGCTGGAGAGGTGAACCTCTGCCAAACTCATGAAGTTTAATAAGGCCAAGTGCAAGGCCCTGCACCTGGGTCAGGGCAATCCCAAGCACAAGTACAGACTGGGTGGAGAATGGCTAGAGAGCAGCCCTGAGGAAAAGGAATTGGGGGTACTGGTGGATGAAAAGCTGGACATGAGCTAGCAGTGTGCGCTGGCAGCCCAGAAAGCCATTCGTATCCTGGGCTGTATCAGGAGAAGCATGGCCAGCAGGTCGAGGGAGATGATTCTCCCTCTCTACTCTGCTCTCATGAGACCCCAGCTGGAGTACTGTGTTCAGCTCTGGGGCCACCAACATAAGAAGGATATCGACTGGTTAGAGCGAGTCTAGAAGAGGGGCATGAAGAAGATGAGAGGGCTGGAGTATCTGTCCTATGAAGAAAGGCTGAGAGAATTGGACTTGTTGAGCCTGGAGAAGAGAAGGCTCCGGGAAGACCTTATTGCAGCCTTCCAGTACCTGAAGGGAGCCTACAAGGAAGCTGGGGGGCATTTTTTTACAAGGGCCTGTAGTGACAAGACAAGGGGTAATGGGTTTAAACTGAAATCAGGGAGATTTAGATTAGATATAAGGAAGAAGTTCTTCACGGAGAAGGTGGGGAAGCACTGGAACAGGTTGCCCAGAGAAGCTGTGGGTGCCCCATCCCTGTCTGTCTTCAAGGCCAGGCTGGCTGAGGCTTTGAGCAACCTGGTCTAGTGGAGGGTGTCCCTGCCCATGGCAGGGGGTTGGAACTAGATGATCTTTAAGGTCCCTTCCAACCCTAATCATTCTATGATATTATGATTTAGCTATTTGAATTAAGATAATTTTTTTTTACTAAGAATAAAGCTGAAACTTGTCTATTTTTTTAGATTTAAACAAAAATTATCTTGAACTGGTGAAATTAGAATAAAACTGCATTATTCTTTATTTATCAACCCTGTACATTTTTTTTAATTGCAGCACTATAAAGGACTGTAATTTCACAGTCCTGTTCAAATCCTTCTATAGACAGTCCTGCCAAGGCGACTTGCAGAACAATATCTTGTCATGTCCTAGTCCATCAAAATGAGTCTATTCACATTACTAAGTGCTTCATATTCATAACATTAGTCAGTTATTATAATGGACTCAATGCTGTCAAGCTACCAGTGAATTATGTTGCCACTGTTTGATTGTGTAGATCTATTTTCTTTCTTTTTTACATCCCTCACGCCCCCATCCCCCAATGGCCAGGGTAGCAGAACAACACAACAGGATAGGTTGCAGTTCAACCTGGAAAATTACAATGACCCTTTTATAAATGTTAGGCTGAAGAACAAGTTGATATTGACAGTAGCTGCTTAGTCATGTAATAATACGTAAGTGCTTTATAGGTATAAACTGTTCCTGTTTGCTTGATCTTTTTAAACCCAGACTTCATTGTAATAGCAACGCTACTACATTGATTGTATGTTCATGTGGGCACACAGTTATATTTATTCTTCTGGCATTATGTTGCATTTATAAATCTGAAATAATTTTTCTAAGATCTGTGGCTTTTTATCTTTTTTGATAGGAAAGAGTGGCCCTGAATGCAAGCACTGTAGGGCTGACCCAGATAAGGAATGTCGGTTTTGTTCCTGTTTCTTGTGTGGTGGAAAACAGGATGCTCACATGCAACTCCTTTGTGATGAATGTAATATGGCTTATCATATATACTGCCTGAACCCTCCTTTAAGCAAGATACCAGAAGATGAGGATTGGTAAATATACAAGGATGATTTACTTATGTATATTTCCATTCTACACAAGGTACCTCTTTGTTATTTGCAACTAGAGGAATTACTGAAGAGCTTTTATATTTCTGGTATGTTTTTCATCCTTGCACTGCATGTAAATATATTTAAATTTTATGTTAAAATTCTATTTATAAATATAATTAATAAACTATTGGTATTGAGCATTATTGATCATTACAGAATTTCAGAAATTAGCTTGCTCTGTTTGTGACCTCTATGACATTAAGTGATGTTATTAGACTTAATTAGCACCACCTACAGTGTTGCTTCCCCAACTTTTTATTTGTTTTATTTGGGCTTCATTGTTGCTTTTCCTTTTCTTTCCCCTCATTCTTAGCCCTTGCTACTGTCTCCTTGCCCTTCTTTTATTCTATAGCTGCTGCATTTTTTTCTGCTGTGAGAAAACCACTACCTTACTCCTCCCCATTTCCAATAACTCCAGCACCACCAGCAAGACAAACTAGTAGGCCTTGGTAGACTTGTCTAACTCCATTCTGAGCTGACTCTGCATGGAGCCAGCATCCACCCATTGAAGCTTATTATCTTGAGCTCCATTGCCACATCTCACCTGTATCAATTATGTGCAACCATACCATTTGTACTTATAACCTGCTTGTAAAATATATTAAATGCTAATCCTTTGTAAGTGACTTATAAATAGAACTTTAGAATTAAGTTTTCCATTATGAATACATCAATAGATGTCTATGGGCATGTTTTAAAGAAAAACTTTGAACTGCACTTTCTGATAGATTTTAGTGGAACTACACACTTCAAATAAAGTATTTTAAGTACTTTAGAAGTTTTAACATTCTATGGAAGCAAATAACAGTGTACTATATTACATCAGCTGCCTCATATTGAGTAAGTTTGTTTATAGTTCAGTGTCTAATGCTCTACCTTTCTTTCTGGGCTAATATATTTCAGTTTTCCAGACTCCAGTTATATTTGCAACTATAGATGTGCAACTTCAATTATGACATTTGGTGAGGGTTTTTTTCATTATGTATATGTGCACACTGAGATGCTTCTGCTGATTTAAAAGGAAATAAACATTTCCTTTTGAATATCCTGAACTGAAAAGAATTTTAGTCATATTTGCTCTGCTTGGAGAAACTGCTGAATTTGAATACTATTTAGAAAATATTTTCAATACATATTTCAAATATGTATGAGTTGTTGGGACTAAATATAGCAATTATTGTCTGTGTGCTTCTCATTTCTTGTATATGCAAAATAATTGTGTACACAGGTATATATAAACTTTATTCAGCAGTCTTTGTTGGGCAGCATGTGAATCCCAGCTATCCCCAGGTTTTCTACTTTTGTGCACAGAAGACTAATCTGCCCCAACATCCATTCACTTCCTACTAATTGCTTATGGAGATGAGCTGAAAATCTTAGTGCTTCCAAATCATGTGTTGGAGAGCATTCTTTGCTATAGTGATTCAGACCTGGTCACAGTCCTTAAACAGTTTATTTTATGACTGTGCTTAACTTTTGGGTATAACAACTGAGAAGTTTTTTGACTACAGTCATCCAGAATATTAAAGGGAACAGTACATCCATTCTTCTCCAGGTCCCCTTACTTCTAAAAGACACTATTCCAGTACTCCAGCAACAAAAAGTAATTTTATGTTCCAATATTAATGACAACAAAGAATATACACATGCTCCAAGTTTAATTTTTTCAAAAGAATAACCCTAAAATATAGTTGAACAGGAAATAACATAGACTGAATGTCAATGACCAGGTGGAGTTTGCCTAGTGGAAAATTATGGAAAATTTCTTCTTTAAGTTTAAATTGAACAGGTATGATTTGGAAATAATTGGTTTAGTCTATATATTTCAATTTTTAGAAATTTAGAATGCTTTTACATTCTTGGTTTTGATGTAATAAGCTACTGTAAGAGTACCAAGACCCCAAGTGTTAAACTGAATTGTGAACTGTGACTGAGTACTGCTATAAGTATCTGTATGAATTTTAGGTTGTAAATAAAACCATGATTTGAGGTAGCTCCCATTTTCTTAGAGCGTTTAGAGCGTGTACACAGGCAATTCTTGTGAAATATCTGTACACAGTGACTTGTTGCCCTATGGTAACTAATTCTTCTATTCATAGTGATAAAAAGTATATAGTAAGACAGCAGTAGTAGTAGTAGTAATCTAAATATATTGTTGTTATTATTATAGATCAGATTTCTTCCACTAGTGACTTTTGCATGAAACTCAGCCCATGGAAGCCAGAAGCAATGGCAGTTGGCATTGCCTTGGAACTCCTGGAGTGGGAAAAAAAGTGCTGTTAGAAGCAATATTAAGATCTGTGTGCTCCCTTCTTCCCTTTGCCTTAGCCATTGTTTCCTACAGTCTCCTATCCTTTTTGTACTGCAATGGTTTTATGGTGGCTGGAATGAGTCCCAAGGCTATATGAGGAAAAGAAATATATAGAAATGGAGTTTAATACTCTTCCCATTTGTTAAGTACTGAGTCATATTCCTGATGCCTTAGGCATGGTGGGGTAGGATAAGGATGCATGTGTACATGTATGCATTTTTAGTGGTACCCTAGGGCTGTTCCACATCTCTCTCTGAAGTGAGATTTGCTGCAGGAAAAGCAGATGATGAGTGGGAAAGATGTGAAAATTAACCATGAGCACTAGTCAGCAGTATACTCCAATATCATTTCTCCTCTATGTGATCTGAACAAGCAAGGAAAGGAAAGGAAAATGAGGAGGGAATACAGGAAACATGGGGACCTCTCATACGTTACATGAGAAGAGTGAAACATTTTGCCTCTACTACCCTACTTTTTTTAAAAAATCTTGGTTTAGAAGTGAACAGTATTTGATGTTGAGTTTATTTTTTCAACCCAAATCCTTGGCTTTTAAAAACTGTCATATATTGGCTAGCTTCAAAATATTTAGTCAGGATGAACAAATTTGACACTATTTTGCTTAGAAGAAATGTATTGCCATTATTACTAAGTAATAAAGAATTTACTGAAACTTTTATATTAGGTATTGTCCTTCATGCAAAAATGATTCTAATGAAGTTGTAAAAGCTGGAGAAAAACTCAAACAGAGTAAAAAGAAAGCAAAGATGCCATCTGCCAGTAGTGAAAGCCAGAGAGACTGGGGCAAGGTAGAGTGTATTTTAATTTTAAAATAGCTCACCATTAATGTATGTCTTACATCTTTAACTAAATTTATATATGCATTACACAAAATTCAGTACAGGATTGAACAGAGTGTAAAGCAATGTTGAATCCTGTATACTGTCTACTGAAAGTTAAAACATCTGAGGAATTATTAAGATGACCAGAGGTAAATAAAGAAATGAAAAATAATTATTTAATTAAAATTGCTGTTGACAATTTTTATATTAATATATTTTGAAGTGTTTACTATAATGCTTGGATGTCTTGGTATCTGCATCAGCTTTTATAAATTATTTTAAATATGATAAAATTCATTCTCTCTGATGTGTTTTTTAGGGCATGGCTTGTGTTGGTCGCACTAAGGAATGCACTATTGTCCCTTCTAATCACTATGGTCCTATACCTGGTGTCCCTGTTGGGACAACCTGGAAATTCAGAGTTCAGGTATGTTTTTAGATTTGTAATAGAAATAAATCTGAATAATAGGTACAGTTTGGGCACAACAATTATTTTTGGATTGGGATTTTCATGCTCACTAAGAATAAATCTAGAGAGTGTATTTTAATTCTAATGTTCAAAATACTGCCAAATATAGTGGAATTTGAAGTATACTGATTTGAAAATATGACTTAATTACTTTTGTAAAAATAATACTTACTATTTTTAAAGGGGAACCTGTTATAATTAGGATGGTCTTATACCTCACATGTTAAACTCCCTACTGAAAAAATTAGAGGATGTTGCATAGTTTCTGAAATCTACTGCTATGGAACATGAAGCAATTAATCCCACATGAATATAGATTATAGAAACCAGAAAATATTTGACTGTATCCAGTGCTATCATCTCTAATGCTTATTAGCTGGTTGGGATTCCCACTGAGGGCTACTATGCAGGTGCAATATATTTCCCATTTCAGTGCATACTTCTCTTCCAATGCGTTGTGGTTCCAGGCTTGGTGCTAGCGTGCATGTTATCCATACTTAGCACAGGAAAGAAATAAGATTTTACTGGGGGTTCTAAGGTTCTGGTGGGGTGGAACCCACTGTCTCCAAGGTAAGGCCCATCTCTGATTGTATCACTATAAATTGATTATCTGTTCCTTTTGGCTTGTACACAACTGGCATCAGCACCTTCCTTTAGTCTGATGCATGTTTTAAACTAATACAATCCAGTATTGAATACTGAAATAAATTTTGACTCACTATGATCTTTCTTGCAAAATTATTTACAAAAATGTAAAATACTACTGAATTGGAAAGAGAATCTGTATCTTCTTTGAGTTGGTCTAAGCAACCATGAATCTGGTCTTAAATGTTGCTTATGTCAAGAATCATAAAGATTTTTCCTAAGGGGCAGAGTGTACCTATTCATCTTTGTGTCAGCATTATTCTATATCATCCTTTCTTTTCATTGGATGTCCTTTCTTTTGTAGTTCTTTTTCGTAAAAACACTTTAAAATTAATAAAATTATTTCTTTTAATGGCAATCCTGTTATACAAACATACTTGTGGAAATAATTTTTAAGAATAAAAATTATTGCAGGAAGCCAGTTGTTTCAAAAAATTATTTTTAAATTTGTTCTTTTTTAATACTCAAGGTGAGTGAAGCAGGTGTTCACAGACCCCATGTTGGTGGAATTCATGGACGCAGTAATGATGGAGCTTATTCACTTGTACTGGCCGGAGGATTTGAAGATGAAGTGGTATGTCATTTAGTCAATTCACTAATATGTTATATTAAAGTTTATAAAGATGAAAAATGGTGTCTGTTGCTGATCCTAAAATTGGAAATGAAAATATGAGTATGCAAAAATTACTACTACCCAATTTACTATGTATTACTACTTTTAGAATAAATTTTAAAATAAATCTTTCTTAAACAATATTCTTAGTGTCATATTAATTACATCTGAATTCTAGAATGTTTATGGAAGTCAAGTTTCAATATCCTTATATACTCTGGCTTTATTATAATTTAAAATCTTATATTTCACAAGTCAGAGAATAATAGAATCATTGAGGTTGGAAGAGACCTTTTGAGAGGGTCTAGTCCAACATCCTGCTCAAGCAACTTTTGAATATATCTATGCATAGAGACTCCACAGACTCTCTGGGCAGCCTGTTCCAGTTTTCAACCATCCTCACAGTAAAAAGTGCTTCCTTATGTTCAGACAGAACCACCTGTGTTTCAATTTGTACCCATTGCCTTTGGTCCTGTCACTGGACATCACTGAAAAGAGCCTGGTTTCATCTTCTTTGCACCCTTCCTTCAGGTATTTATACACATGGATGAGATCCCCCTGAGCCTTTTCTTCTCTAAGTTAAACAGTCCCAGCTCTGTCAGCCTTTCCTCATAGGAGAGATGCTCCAGTCCCTTAATCATCTTAGTGGTCCTTCTGTATTGGGTGTGTGGCAGGTTTTGGTAGCAGGGCAGGGGCTACAGGGGTGGCTCCTGTGATTAAATGCTAGAAGTTCCTGGAGCTCCAAGTCAGACCTGCCTCTGGCCAAGGCTGAGCCAATCAGAGACAGTGGTAGCACCTCTGTGATAACATATTTAAGAGTGGGGGAAAAAAGCTGCTGCAGAACCTGCAGCAGAGAGAGGAGGGGGATGTGAGAGGAAAAACTACACAGACACCAAGGCCAGTGAAGAAAGGAGGGGAGGAGGTGCACCAGAGCAGAGAATCCCCTGCAGCATGTGGTGAGATGGCATGCTGTCTCCCTGCAGCCATGGATGTTAACAGTGGAGCAGAGACACCTGCAGCCCAGGTAGGGTAGGCCCAGGCATGCTGGAGCAGGTGGCTGTGCCTGAAGAAGCCTGTGACTCTGTGGGAAGCCTGCGCTTGAGCAGTCTGTTCCTGAAGGAGCGCACCCCACAGAAGGGACTCGCGCTGGAGCAGTTAATGAAGAACTGCAGCCCATGGGATGGACTCACACTGGAAAAGTTCATGGAGGATTGTCTCCTGTGGAAGGGACCCACACTGGAGCAGGGGAAGAATGTGAGGAGTCCTCCCCATGAGAAAGAAGGAGCAGCAGAAAACAACGTATGATGAACTGACTGCAGCCCCCATTCCCTGTCCTCCTGAGCCACTGGCGGGGAGGAGATGGAGAAATCAGGAGCAAAGTTGAGCCCAGGAAGAAGGTAGGGGTGAGGGGAAGGTGTTTTAAGATATGGTTTTATTTCTCTTTATCCTACTCTGATTTGATTAGTAACGAATTAAATTGATTCCCCCCCCCCCCCCCCCCCCAAGCCAAATCTATTTTGCCTGTGACCATAATGGGTGAGTGATCCCTCCCTGTCCTTGTCTCGACCCACAAGCCTTTCCTTATATTTTCTCCTCCCCATCCTATCGGGTGGAGGAGTGAGCGAGTGGCCCCCATGGTGCTTATTTGCTGGCTGTGCCTAAACTATGACACCTTCGTTGGACTCCCTCCAGTATGTCCATGTCTCTCTTGTACTGGGGAGCCCAGTACTGGACCTGGGCTCCAGGTGTGTCCTCACCAGCGCTGAGAAGAGGGGAAGGATCATGTCCCTCCATCTGCTAGCAACACTGTGCAGCCCAGGATACCATTAGTCTTTCTTGCCACAAGGGCACATTGCTGGCTTATGTTCAACTTGTCCACCAAGACTCCAAGGGCCTTTCCTGCCAAGCTGCTTTCCAGGTGGTGGGCCCCCAGCGTGTACTGGTGCCTGAGGTTATTTTGCTCCAGGTGCAAACTTGACATTTCCTTTTGTTAAACTGCATGGGGTTCCTCTCAGCCCATTTCTCAAGTCCATTGAGATCCCTTTGAATGGCAGCACAACTCTCCAATATATCAAGTGATGTACAACTGATATACATCAAGTTCTGTCCTGGTCATTGCTTTTACTGTTATCAAGTTAGTCAGATTAATGACTCTTCTTCTGGAGTCATTATACCTCTAAAATTAAATACTTCATATTTTAATTTTAGTGTGATCAGGACAGAAAATGCCTGTGACCTGGACATTCAAGACAGACATAATAAAGCAAGTCCAGTGCAGGATCACTAAGCTGATCAGGGGGGCTCTAACACATGACGTACATGGAGAGAACTGGGTTTCTTCAGCTGTAAGAGGAGAAGGCTCAGGGAGATCTTGCTGCTGTCTTCAGCTACATAATGGAAGCATGTAGAGAAAACAGAACCAGACTCTTAGAGGTGCACAATGGCAGGATGAGAGGCAATGGAGACTAGTTGGAACATGGGATGTTCCAGATAGGTATAAGAAAAAAAATCCTCATACAGGTAATCAAGCACTGGAACAGGGGCCCAAAGAAGTAATGGGATCTCCATCCCTGGAGATATCCAAACCTTGACTGGGGAAAGCCCTGAGCAACCTGCTCTAACTGGATCTGTTTTAGGTGAGGGTTGGACTGAGGGACCTTGAGAGGTTGCTTCCACACTAAATCGGAGTTTGATAACTATGATATAAATACATTTTGGAGAACATTTTACTGTATATTTAAAATCTCTCTGAAACTTTATACTTACTGCTGACATGCTACCTCTTCAATGTCCTCTTTTTGGCTCTGAATGAACAGTTCATGGTCCTGCAAACATAGACTTGTGAGTGACATGGCTCACCTTAGGTTTTGGAATGATTGGTAATAACAAATTGCCTCAATACAGCATGGAACCTCAAAACTGAAAAGGAGTAAGATTGTACTTTGCAAAATGAACACTAGGCCAAATAAAATTTAGCTTCATATGTAAATTATTCTTACATACTTCATAGAATAATAGAATCGTTTAGGTTGATGAAGACATTAATATTCATTCAGCGTTGTTCAGATGATTAACAAAATTTCTTTCTTTACCAAGTAGCATTTGCATATATAATCACATAGTGCCTCTTAACACTGAGGTTTAGAATGTCTTGGAGAATAGGATCTGCTGTTATTGCTCACATACTGTTGCAGAAGATTTTGAGAGTATATAAATATACATAGACCTAGAGTTTACAGGTCAAGATTAAAGAGAGGGCAGGGAGAGGGGATACTGTAGTAGCAGTTTGCTGCAGGCCACCTGGGCTGGATGAGCGAGTGGATGAGGCCCCCTACAGGCAGAGAGCAGCAGACTCACGTTCACAAGCCCTGGTCCTCATGGGGGAATTCAACCACCCCGATATCTGTTGGAGGGACAACATGGCAGGGCACAAGCAAGCCAGGGGGTTCCTGGAATGCACTGATGAAACTTCCATCTCCAAGTGATAGAGGAGCCGACAAGGAGGGGTGCCATGCTGGACATTATTCTCACCAACCAGGAGGGGAATGTGAAGCTCAAGGGCAGCCTTGGCTGCAGTGACCATGAAATGGTGGAGTTTGAGATCCTTAAGGAGGGTGCACAGCAAGCTCCCTACCCTGGACTTCAGGAGACAAGACTTTGGCCTCTTCAGGGAACTGATTGGCAGAGTTCCATGGGATGAAGCCCTGGAGGGAAGAGGGGTGCGAGAAAGCTGGCGAGTATTCAAGGACCTTCTCCTACAAGCTCAGGAGCTGTGCATCCCAATGAAGAGGAAGTAAGGTAAAAGCGCAAGGAGACCTGTATGGATGAACAAGCAGCTCCTGGACAAACTGAGGCACAAAAAGGAAGCATAAATGGGTGGAAGCAGGGATGGGTAGCCTGGGAGGAGTACAGTTAAGTTGTCTGGCAAGTCAGGGATCAGGTGAGGAAAGCTAAAGCCCTGACAGAATGAAACCTGGCCAGGAACATCAAGGGCAACAAGAAGGGCTTCTATAGGTACACAGGGGATAAAAGGAAGATCAGGGAAAATGTGGGCCCTCTGTGGAAGGAAACAGGAGAGCTGGTTTCCCAGGATATGGAGAAGGCAGAGGTGCTCAATGATTTTTTTTTCCTTGGTCTTCACTGGCAAAGACGCAAACCATACCCCACGGATCGCAAAAGGCAAGGGCAGGGACTGGGAGAATGGAGAACCACCAATGGGTAGAGAGGACAAGGTTTGAGAACACCTGAGGAACCTGCAGGTGTACATGTCCATGAGACCTGATGGAATACATTCGTGGGTCCTGAAAGAACTGGCTGATGGGGCTGCAAAGCCTCCATCCATCGTATCTGAGAAGTGGTGGCGGTCTGGTGAAGTTCCCACTGACTGGAAAAGGGGAAAAATAGCCCCCACCTTTAAAAAGAGGAAAAAGGAGGATCCAGAGATCTATAGGCCAGTCAGTCTCACCTCCATGCCTGGTAAGATCATGGAGCAGATCCTCCTGGTAATCATGCAAAGGCACATGGAAAACGAGGAGGTGATTGGTGACAGCCAACATGGATTCACCAAGGGCAGATTGTGTCTGACGAATATGGTGGCCTTCTACGATGGGGTCATGACCTTGGTGGATAAAGGATGGGCAACCAGCATCACCTACCTGGACATGTGCAAAGCATTTGACACCATCCCACACAACAGCCTTATCTCTAAATTGGAGTGGCATGGATTGGACAGATGGACCACTCGGTGGATAAAGAACTGGCTGCATGGTCACACTCAGAGAGTGGTGGTCAATGGCTCGATATCTTAGACCAATAACGAGCCGCATTCCTCGGGGGTTGGTGTTGGTATCAGTACTGTTCAACATCTTTTTCAGCAACATGGACGGTGGGACTGAGGGCACCCTCAGCAAGTTTGCCTATGACACCAAGCTGTGTCGTGCGGTCGACACGCTGGAAGGAAGGGATGCCATCCAGAGGGACCTTGACAGGCAGGAGAGGTGAGCCTCTGCTAACCACATGAAGATCAACAAGGCCAAGTGCAAGGATGTAAGGAAGAAAATCTTCATGGAGAGGGCAGTGAGGCACTGGAACAGGTTGCCCAGAGAATTTGTGGATGTCCCATCTCTGGCTGTCTTCAAGGCCAGGCTGGATGAGGCTTTGAGCAACCTGGTCTAGTGGAGCGTGCCCCTGCCCATGGTAGGGTGGTTGGAACTAGATGATCTTTAATGTCCCTTCCAATCCAAACCATTCTATGATTATATATATATTTTTATAGGGTACTTGTAGTGACTGAAATATGGCTCCAAGCTAATATACTTGTTGCTTAGATTCTTTGTTTAATCTAGGTCAATCAAATCTAGTGCCTAGAATGTGGCAGTAATAAACTGCTTTATGAAACAGTCCACTGTTCATTTTGGATAGTCTGTGTATCTACAACAATCTCGTGTTTAATACATTCCAAGGTGTCAGTATGGTTGTGTTCTACTTCCTTGAAATTGTACAGTTACAGCATTAATAATATTTAGATCTCTCAATTTTTCTGGATCTTTTGATGAAGATTCAGAACGTCTGAACCGTTGTTTAATGTTTATTCCTTAATGAAAATGCTAGATCAGTAGTACCAGTGCCAAAACTGCATTGTCAAGACTGATTAATTGCTCATTTAAATGATTTTAGATACAAATGAAGTGGCAATAAGATCTTCAGATTTGAGTCAACAAATGTTGTATCCAAAGGTCTGGGTAAACTGCTAGTCAAAATGGTATGTATGATCTGTATCTATGCTAGCTACATACCTACATCATCTGGATCCAGTATGAAAACTGTTACTGATGTGCTAGGTACAAAGGAAATGCTGTACCACATATAAATGTCTTGAAATATGCCCTGCTGATTCTGTTGCTAAGGGCGCAGGTCCTTTGACATGTTCTAATTTCTGTTTACATTGCTGATAATCCGATATCAGAAACTCATTACATTCATTCCACTGAGAATGTTTTTAATGTGGGTCATCTGAACTGATTATGGAGCTGAAAACCTGGCACTTGCTATCCATTTTTATAGATGCTGTCATTGTTCCAACATTTCTTAATTGCCATGCTGAGTTGGCACCTGTAAGTTTGGAACTAGTGTTCCAATGTGAGACATTTTGAGTAATCATCTCTCTACTATGGGAATAGCTAGCAAGCATCTTACCATTCTTTCGGAGTTGTTATGTGTTTCCTCTTCCCACCTATGATATTAAAAGCATATTTGACATCATTTTGTTATATGGTATTGTCGTGGTTTAACTCCGGCTAGCAAAATACCACGAAGCCACTCTCACAAATCCCCCTTATCCTCCTCCAGTGGAGGGGAAGGAAGGGAGGAAAAATAAATAAGGAAGCTCATAAAACTGAGTTAAGAACTATTTACTAATTAAATCTAAATCAATATATACAGATACTACTACTAATAATAATTATTAGTAGTATCTTCCTTTGATAGAAGGAGGTGACCCTCCTTTTGTTTTTATTACCACGGGTTCTGCAGATTTAAGCAGTCCTACATCCTCACTGGAGACACTCCATAGTTCCTGGGGAACCACTTCAAGTCCTTTTGGAATCTTAGAGGAAAAAACTTCATTCTCTGAGACATATATAATTTCAGAACCCATAATAACCAATCGAATACCACTAGGAGCAAGGGATATCTGAGTACCAAATTCCTGCATAAGATCTTGTCCCAATGAAGATATGGAAGAATTTGGGGATATCACAAATCTTCCCCATGCCAATTTCCCAGCCAAAACAATGGGGAGGGGTGTAGAAAGATATCTAATTTCTTCCCCTACAACCCCTCTTATAATTACCTTTTCGTCCGATATCTGAGAAATCTCATAATTTAAGAGAGACAGTGTTGCTCCCGTATCAACCAAAAAATTAACATAAATTCCCTTTACCTTTGCAGTAATTTGTCCCTACTCATTTACCTCTACTCCTTTCAGGGACATTCGAGCAGTTCTCCAACAAGCATGGAGTTTATTAAATTATACTGTGAGTGAGGTCGCAGCGGGCGTGTAGGTGTGGATCCTTGTCCAGGAGTTACCGGGCGAAGGGGGCAATTTGAAATCCCCATTGAAAGCCAGTGGCTCTTGGAAATTATCTCCTGTCATTCCCCCATATTTTAATAAGGTTGCTTTTAGCCTTGTCCAGTAATCACTTGGGTGTTCACCAATTTTTTGTCTGCATTCTAACACTTTTGTCCAATTTGTAGTTCTCTCACCGCATTGTCGTACGGCTTCCACTAATGGTCATACAGAGGTTTGGTATGCCTGCATACCTTCAGTGGTGGTCATATCCAAATTTGGGTCCTGATCGGGCCATGGGCGTAACCCCTGGCCTCTTTGAGCAATTTCCCTATCCTTTTGAGAGATCATCTCTCTCTGTTCTGCTTGGAACAATTCTCTTAACAATGTTCTCAGATCACTCCAACTGGGAATGTAATCAGTAATTATTCCAGATAGCATTTGTGCACATTTTTCAGCATCATCTCTTAATCTTGGCATTTTTCCTTGCCACATGATCAAATTCCCTTGTTTCCAAGGTTCATGTCTCATAACCACAGTGACTGCAGGGACCTCTGGAGGAGCTCCCAGTCCTGCTCTTGGATTAGGAATGTAGTCCAGTTTCATGGGGTACATTCCTGCAGTGGTAAGGTCAGTTTCCTCAGCCTTGGGGGCAGAGGGAAGTGGGCTTGCCCTAGTCTTAAGTGACTTATGCCTCTGTTGAGCCCAATTATACCATGTATACCAATAATCAATATCCTGGCTGCCAGTATCTTCTAAAATTATTCTCAAAAATTTTTGTTTATGAGGCTTAAAAGTTCCTTTAGGAAGCCACACATCCATGGGTCCTACACCTCTAGTTCGAGTCAGGAATGGCCATTCCTCCTGGCACAATGTAATCGGCTTCTGTTTTTCTAAAGTCTGTGCCAGGGATATCTTTTTCCAATTTTCCAAAACCTCAGCAAGGGGCGTTCCCCTTTCAGTGCTGGGTACATTTCCCATTTTCTATATTTACTCACCCAAACTTTAGCAAGTTTAAACACAAGAGTACTCCCAGTATTGTCTGGAATCACCCGTGCCCAAATCTCTTAGATGAACCTACCTGATATTTGCCAGCAATTGAGCATTGGTAACAGGTTTGTCCAGAGAATTTCCTGGCTTTCCCTTCATCTTGTGTCCTAGTGTCCCATCTGGGTCGCCAAATCTTTTCAAGGAAATTACATGCCAGACATGGGTACCACTAGGTTTGCTTTATTAACAACTCAGAGTTGGGCCACCACCGCAGTGAGTGGCAAATAGCCCAGGATCTCGCACAGTTTATGTACCATTCAATCAGTACCTGTTACATAAGGTCCGAAGTCTTTGTATATTTCCACTCAGCCTTTCAGTCCCCAAAGTTCATTGTTTATCAAAGACCATCACAATCCCCTGTCTCAGCTGCATTCTTCTGTTCTGGTTCCAATCCTTCTTTCAGTTTCAGGGTCTTCTTTGGGTCACCGTCTTCTTAATCACCTCTTCTATTAATTCTGTCTTGCGCAATTCTGAGAAAGACTTTGAGATGCACTATTAAGTTTTTAGCTAAAGAAGCAGTTTCTACCCATTAACTTCCTTTTGTCTGGCAGAACACCTGTGCTTAATTAATTAATCACTCTTTGTTCTAACTGTCTTTACACGATCAGCTCAACTGAGTTTTAAACTAGCCCTGGGTGGGTCTGTACAGGGGAGCAAGACTGAACACTCTTCAGGCCTTTTGAGCAACAATATTGGTTGTATAGTTATACTTCTAATACTGTTACAAAACCATCAAATCTTACCCTAAGATTTTGAATTTCTTCTACAACCCCTCCAAGTGAAAGCAAACTGTGGCCTGCACTCTGCTGCCAAAGGAATGGAGAAAAAGGCATTAGAAATGTCAATCGTGGCGTACCACTTGGCTGCCTTTGACTCCAGCTTGTATTGGAGTTCCAGCATGTCCGGCACAGCAGCACTCAGTGGTGGCGTGACTTCATTCAGGCCACGATAGTCCACTGTCAGTCTTCATTCCCCATTAGACTTCTGCACTGGCCAGATGGGGCTGTGTCGTAGTTTGACGACAAGCCTTCTCTCCCACCCCCCCCCCCCCCCCCACACACACCTCCTCCCGGTGAGGAAGGGTCAGAGGAACAAACCAGGAAAAGCCCGTAGGAGTTGAGATAAGAACTATTTAATTATATAAATGAAACTTAGGGAGTTACTAACAATGCTAGTGCTAACGAGTAGTTTAAGGAATGGAGGAAGAGGGTAGAACAAATGATACAGGATCCCACCCCAAGAAGGGAAAAAAGGAAAGAAAACCCCACCCGAAGGGAGCAAACCCCCCACGAAACCGCCCGGGGGCCGAGAGAGTAAGAGAGAGAAAAAAAACTTTCAAACCCCGACTCCCAGACTGATCTGCCCGGCAAGACGCTGGCTCTGCCTGGAGCACCAACCACTCGCCACGAGGTCCCACAACAAAACAAACCCCCAGCCCCCTCGGCCGGAAGCCCCCTCAGACCCTTCCCCTTCCCAGGGTCGTGTCCAACCACAAGTCTTTCCACCTCCATCCCCACTCCCTCCCCGCCGGTCCTGCCGTGCCGCAGGTCCTGGGCTGGCACTACCTATGCAGCTTGATGTGCTATGGGGTGAAGCAAAACATAGACTAGCTGGTGCAAAGCTAAGACAGGCTGTTAAAAGGTGAATGAGTCTTGGTGATCACCCCTTGGCTCTCCAGCTGACGAATCAGGTTACGGATGGGAAGCAAGGAATCTCGGTTAGTGCGATACTGTTGCCGGTGCACTGTTGTAGTGGCAATTGGCACCTGTTGGTCTGCAACCTTTAGCAATCCCACAACAGAAGGGTCCTCTGAGAGACCAGGCAAGGCACACAGCTGCTCAATTTCCTCGGACTCTAAAGCAGTTATCCCAAAAGCCCACCGGTACCCTTTCAGGTCCTTAAAGTACCCTCTCTTAAGGTAGTCTATGCCAAGGATGCATGGGGCATCTGGGCCAGTCACAATGGGGTGCTTGTTAAAGATTTTTCACCAGACAAAGCGGGTTACTCTAAGTATGCTATATATTTAATCACATCTCAGAGTTGGGCCACCACCTCAGTGAGTGGCAAATGGCCCAAGATCTCGCACAGTTTATACACCATTCAATCAATACCCGTTACATAAGGTCCGAAGTCTTTGTATATTTCCACTCAGCCTTTCAATCCCCCAAGTTCATTGTTTATCAAAGACCATCACAATCCCCTGTCTCAGCTGCATTCTTCTGTTCTGGTTCCAATCCTTCTTTCAGTTTCAGGGTCTTCTTTGGGTCGCTGTCTCCATAATCACTTTTCTGCCATTTCTGTTTTACGCAATTCTGAGATAGACTTCGAGATGTACTATTAAGGGTTTACCTTTTGTCTAGCAAAGTACCTGTGCTTAATTAATTAATCACTCTTTTGAAACTGTCTCTATATGATTAGCTTGACTGGGTTTTAAACCAGCTTTGGGTGGGTCTGTACAAGGAGCAGGTTGAGAACAAACATTCTGGGCCTGTTGAGCAGTATTTCTGCACTTTTACAAGACCCCAAACCTCAGATCTAAACCTGCACTAGAGACACTGAAAGATTCCTTTACAGTGCTTTTGCCACTCCTTTCCAGTCAGGCTTATTTCAGCCTCCAACACAGTCAGTTGTTGAGAGCCCCAAGTCACACCAGAAATACTAGTAGCTTGATGGCATGAGGGTACATTGTGCGTACATGTCCATTAGAGCCTTAAACTCCTGTGTCTCTCATGTGCCAGGTCATCGAATCCATACAGTTCAATAAACGCGGTTGTCCCTTTCCTCCACATGGCTGGAGGCAGGCCCCCTCTAAAAGTGACATGATTCACAGTCACTTATGTCTTGGAGGAGTAGTTTATTGCTCAGGTGCCTTTTGGATACGGGAGCAACAATTTTCCTGGAAGAGTCCTTACTTGTGAATTTTTTCCCTTTCAGTTCACATACTCGTTCCTCTAAGTGCGAGGTAGGTTTTCCATCCCACTTCCTCATGTCCTCTCTGTGGTCACGTAGGTAAAACCACAGGGTATGCCATGGTGGATACCTTTTATATTCCTTTCTTTGAGTAGAGGAATGCTTCCTCCTAATAGCTAAGACACTGGCTTGTGCAGGTGGGGATTGGAACATCTTTCTGAATTGCTTAAACTCCTTGGACAGTTCCTCTATAGCTGAGACACAGGCCTGCATGGGGGGAGAAACAGTGTCCTCATATTCCTGGAAGTGCTGAACCAACTCCTCCACTGTTGGTTCCAGATCCCTTTCCCAAGTCAATATTGAAAATACAGTGGCTAATGAAGATGGTCCATTCTGCATTAATTTCTGCCACATGGGTTGTGTGCAGTTAACTCCATCTGGATCTGTCCTCTTCCCATCACCATAAACTAACTCTAGCACAGCTAGTTCCCTCACGTACTGGATAGCTTTCTCCATGGTGGTCCATTTGTGTACATGACGTGGCACGTCTTCCTTAAAGGGATACCTTTCCCTCACACTATCCAGGAGCAGCCTCCAGAGGCTTACATTTTGTGTCTCACTCCCAATTCCTCTGTCAATGCCACTCTCTCTTGCATGTGACCCCAGCTGCTTGGCTTCTCTACCCTCTAATTCAATGCTACTGGCCCCGTTATCCCAGCAGCAGAGTAGCCAGGTCATAATATGTTCACCTTAATGACGGCCAAAGTCTCTCCGGCTATCCCGGAGCTCCTTCAAGGATAAAGATCGAGTGGTTACATCTGTGTCACCAACATCACCATCATCCTCTGTCTCTGTCACTACAAATGGAGCTAATGTCTCTCTCTCCTCTGTATCTGTCTTTCGGGATGGCCCTGCAGCCTCCTCCTCCTCCTCCTTTGCCAGACAGCCTGATTTGCATTTCCCTTTCTTTTTCTGTACTGGGCCAACTGACACTTGTGTAGGTTGACCCTGACAATGGCAATGGCACACAGGGATTTGCATGACTGCATTGCACCCTGAAGTGTGTGGAGCTGTTGTGGGAGGTGGAGCCGCAGTGGAAGCTGGAGCTGTAGTGGAATGTGGCGCCGTAGTGGGAGGCGGAGCCACTGTGGTCAGCAGAGCTCCAGTGGAGGGTGAAGCTGCAGTGTTTGTCGAGGGGAGTTGACATTACTGCCAAGGTGGAGTTGGCGCAGGGGGTGCAGTGGCTGCAGTGTCCATTGAGGAGCGTTTACATCGCCGTGGGGGTGGAGTCAGCACAGGGGGTTGATTAATGATGTGGGCTCGGCTGCACAGTTCCGCACCATCCCCCTTCACATTAGGGCAAGTCGTGTGGCTGCACAGAGCCTGCTTCTGCCCCGAACACCAGCAGCAGATGGAGCATCATTCCCAAGCAATTTTTTAACTATAACCAAGAACTGAAGAACATTCAGAAACAAGCTGATCCCTGGCCATAGGTCACGCCAAGACCATGAAAAATTTCCAAAATACTCATACGCTTGTGCCAACTTGTTCACCTTGACAACGGCCAAAGTCTCTCCGGATATCCCAGAGCTCCTTCAAGGCTAAAGATCGAATGGTTACATCTGCGTCACCATCGTCACCATTATCACCATCGTCCTCTGTGTCTGGCACTACAGATTTATGTAATGCTTCTAGCTCCTTTATAACTGTTCTTTGGGATGGCCCTGCTGTCTCCTCCTCTGGCCTATCAGATGGCCTGATTTACGTTTCCATTTTTTTTCTGTACTGGGGCAACTAACACTGGTGCTGGTTGACACTGACAATACCACACAGGGGTTTGCATGGCTGCATTACACCCTGCAGTGTGTAGAGCTGTTGTGGGAGGCGGAGCTACAGCAGAAGGCAAAGTTGTTGTGGGAAGTGGAACCACTGTGGGAGGTGGAGTCGTGGGAGGTGGAACTATTGTGGAAGGCGGAGCCACACTGGGAGGTAGAGCTGCAGTGGAGAGTGGAGCTGTTGTGTGAGGTGGAGCTACAGCATCTGTCAAGGGGAGTTGACGTTGCCGTGGGGGTGGAGTTGGTGCAGAGGGTGGACTACTTGTGAGCGGTGATGTAGCCCTGGGGGACGAAGCCAACACACAGGGCCTGCCTCTTCCCCAAGCACCGGTAGCAGATGGGGCAGTATTCCAAAACATTTCTTTAAATTTACACAAGAACACAAGAACATTAAGGAACAAGCTGATCCCTGGCCATAGGTCACCCCAACACCATGAAATATTTCCCAAATACTCATACACTTGTGCCACTGACCAGAGAGAAGAGGCGGAAAATTGGAATAATTTCCAGGCATCAAATTAACTGAATTATTCCTTCACATCCAACCCACTAAATAATTTCTCCTCTACAGGCTGTGTCCCAGAGGGGAAAAGGGGAAAGGTGTAATTGGTGAAAGTCTCCCAGAGGTAACACATTAAGCACCAGGATGCTGCCAATATTGCATACGGATACGATTACTCTCAAAACCAGTAATACACAGACCAGCCAAATAAGACTCTTCAATCTCATTTGAGCCTACTTAATCAGTATCATAAGGAACACGAAAGGCGGTAAATCCCACTGTTCTATCAACAACTTAAAAAGCCAAGAACTTAACATGCTGCCAGCCACCACAACATCTCTGTAACAAATACTTATCACACAATCTGTTTTAACACACAGTAATCAGATCTGTTGTTATCTCAACCCTTTGAGCCCCACGTTGGGCGCCAAAAAGGACTGTTATGGCTTAACTCCAGCTAGCAAAATACCACAAAGTTGCTCTCACAAATTCCCCCTCCCCTCCTTCAGTGGAGGGGAAGGATCAGAGGAAAAAGACAAGGAAGCTCGTAAAATTGAGATAAGAACTATTTACTAATTGAATTTAAATTAACATATACAAATATTAATATTAATAAATAATTAAAATAATAGAAAATAAAATGTATGATACAATATGATACAATTGCTCACCACCCACTGACCAATGCACAAGCAAGTGCTGAGAAGTGAGAGTCAGAGCCAGAGAGCCCGAGAGCCGCAGCCCAAGGGCCGGAGCCCGAGAGCTGTCTCAGCAGATTCTGAGTGAACCCTAGTAGCAATAGCATGACCGGGAAAACTAAACAAACCCACCAACTCCCTCATGAACGAGCCAGCACAGGAGTTATCAAAGCAGCTAATGCAGGAGCCAGAGAGAGTGTTAGCAAGTGTACCACAGTAAACGAGCAAGAGAGTAGGAGAGAGAGAGTAATGGCTCCCAGACCCCCTCCTCGCCTATGCCCTGAGCATGATGTACTATGGAATTAAATACTTCCTTGGTCAGTTTGGGTCAGCTGTCTGAACTGTGTGTCCCCTACACTGCCTGTCGCGAGACAGCGAGAGCTGGGAATGCAGCTGCAGGATCAGAAGTGGAGAAAGACCTTGAATTCAGTGCAGGCATTCCCCAGCACCAGCTAAGATTTATCAGTACTTCTCTTAGCATGCAGGAACACAGCTTCCTAGCAGCCACGGTAAAGAGAGTTAACTCTTTCCTGACTAAACCTAGCACAGGCCCAAAACCGAATACAATATTCAAGGTGCGGCCTCACCAGTGCTAAATACAGGACAATCAATTCCCTAGCCCTGATGGCTACACTATTTCTGATACAGTCCAGGATGCCATTGGTCTTCTTGGCCACCTGGGCACACTACCAGCTCATATTGAGCTGGTTGTCGACCAACACCCACAGATCCTTTTCCGCTGGGCAGCTTTCCAGCCACTCCAAGCATGTAGTGTTGCATTGAGTTTCTGTGACCCAGGTGCAATGAGCCTCAGCCTATCAATCCAGCTTTTCCATATCCCTCTGAAGAGCCTTCCTAACCTCAGGCAGATCAACACTCCTGCCCAAATTGATGTCTTCTGCAAACTTATTGAGGGTGCACTCAATCCCCTCATCCAGATCATTGATAAAGATATTAAACAGAACTGTCACTTATACTGAGCCCTGGGGAACACCACTTGTGACCGGCTGCTAACTGGTTTTAACTCCATTCACCACCACTCTTTGTGCTGGGCTGTCCAGTTAGTTTTTTACCCAGTGATGAGTACACCCATCCAAGCCATGAGCAGCCAGTTTCTCCACAAGAAGACTGTGAGAAACTGTGTCAAAGGCTTTACTGAAGTCTAGGTAGACAACATCCACAGCTTTTTCCTTGTCCACTAAGTGGGTCACTGTTGTTGTGTACTCTGGCTAGCAAAATACCACGAAGCCACTCTCACAAATCCCCCCTCCCCTCCTTCAGTGGAGGGGAAGGATCAGAGGAAAAAGACAAGGAAGTTCGTAAAATTGAGATAAGAACTATTTACTAATTAAATCTAAATGAATATATACAGATACTACTAATAATAAATAATTAAAATAATAGAAAATAAAACATATGATGCAATATGATACAATATAATACAATATGATACAATTTCTCACCATCCACTGACCAATGCACACCCAGATACTGAGTAGGGAAAGTCAGACCCAGAGAGCCCAAGAACCACAGCCCGAGAGCTGTCGCAGCCCAAGAGCTGCAGCCCGAGGGCCGGAGCCCGGGAGTTAGCACAGCAGATTCCGAGCGAACCCTATCAGTGATAGCACAGCCATGAACTCTAAACAACCCACCAACTTCCTCACAAATGAGCCAGCACAGAAGTTAGCAAAGCAGCTAATGCAGGAGTCAGGGAGAGTGTTAAAAAGCGTCCAGGAGTAAGCGAGCAAGGGAGTAAGAGGGAGTAAGGGAGAAAGTAATGGCTACCGGACCCCCTCCCCGCCCAATAACCCGGAACATGACGTACTATGGAATGAAATACTTCCTTGGTCAGTTTGGGTCAGCTGTCTGAACTGTGTGTCCCCTAAACTGCCTGTAGCGAGACAGCGAGTGCTGGGAATGCAGCTGCAGTATCAAAAGGGGAGAAAGACCTTGAATTCAGTACAGGCATTCCCCAGCCCCAGCTAAGACCTTATCAGTGCTTCTCTTAGCATCCAGAAACATAGCTCCCTAATAACCACAGTAAAGGGAGTTAACCCTTTCCTGACTGAACCCAGCACAGTCACCTTGTCATAGAAGGAGATCAGGTTCATCAGGCAGGACCCACCTTTCATAAACTCATGTTGACTGAGCCTGATCACCTGGTTGTCCTGTATGTGCCACGTGATGGCATTGAAGATGATCTACTCCATAACCTTCCCTGGCACTGAGGTCAGACTGACAGGCCTGTAGTTCCCAAGGTCCTCCTTCCCACCCTTCTTGTAGATGGGCGTCACAATTGCTAACTTCCAGTCTGCTGGGACCTCCCCACTGTATCCCATATGATAGATGATGGAAAGTGGCTTAGTAAGCACTTCCTCCAGCTGCCTCAGTACCCTTGGGTGGATCCCATCTAGCCTCATAGACTAAGTCTAAGTGATGTAGCAGCTCGCTAACCATTTCTCCTTGGATTATGGGGGCTTCATTCTGCTCCCCATGCCTGTCTTTCAGCTCAGGGGGCTGGGTACCCAAAGAACAACTGGCCTTGCTATTGAAGACTGAGGCAAAGAAGGCATTAAGTACCTCATCCTTTTCCTCAGCCTTATTCACTATGTTGAATCCAATAAAGGATGGAGATTCTCCTTAGCCCTCCTGTTATTGCTGATGTATTTATAGAAACATTTTTTATTGTCTTATACTACAATAGCTAAAGTAATTTCTAGTTGGGCTTTGGCCATTCTAATTTTCTCCCTGCATAACCTCACAACATCTTTGTAGTCCTCTTGAGTTTCCTGCCCATTCTTTCCAAAGTTCATAAACTTTCTTTTTATTCCTGAGTTCCAGCCAAAGCTCTTTGTTCAGATCGGCTGGTCTTCTTCCTCGCTGTAAGCTTCTTCTTCCAGCACATGGGGACAGCCTGCTCCTGCACTTTTAAGATTTCCTTCTTGAAGAATGTGCAGCCTTCCTGTACTCCTTTGCCCTTCAGGACTGACTCCCAAGGGAGTCTGTCAACCAGGCCCCTAAACAGTCCAAAGTCTGCCCTCTAGAATCCAAAGGTAGCAGTTCTGCTGACACCACTCCTTACTTCTGCACAAATAATTTCATTATCATTTCATGATCACTGTGCCCAAGACGTCTTCCAACCATTACATCCTCCATAAATCCTTCTCTGTTCACAAAAAACTGGTTCAGCCAGGTGCCTTCCCTAGTTGGCTCACTCACCAGCTGTGTCAGGAAATTATCTTGCACATACTCCAGGGACCTCTGAGACTGGTTTTTCTATGCTGTATTCTATTTCCAGCGGACATCTGGTAAATTGAAGTCCCCTATGAGAACAATGGCTGGAGATCATGAGACTTCTCCCCGCTACTTATAGAATATTTCGTCTGCCTCCTGATCCTGGTTGGGTGGTCTATAACAGACACCCACCATGATATCTGCCTTGTTGGCCTTTCCCCTGATTCTTACCCATAAACACTTGACCCTATCATCACCATCATTAAGCTCTAGGCAGTCAAAACTCTCCCTAACATACAGGGCCACTCCACTGCTTCCCCATCCTTGCATATCCCTTCTGAAGTCTTTATAGCCATCCTTTGCAGCACTCCAGTTGTGCGAGTCATCCCACCATGTTTCCATGATGGCAACTATATCATAGTTGTCTAAAATATAGCTTTGACTAAAGAGTATCTTCCATAGTCATATAATTTTACTGTGAAGGTCTCAAAATTTTGAGAATTCTCTGTTTCCCATGGAAATTAGTCATAATGGTTAATTATAAATATAGGTAAATATGTGCCTTTCATTTGAATTTGTTTCACTTAAGCCTCTGTCCATTTCTTTTTGATTTATGTTTGTTACATAAAAAATATTTTTGTATTCAGTATTTATGAAGGTACCTTCATGAAGGTACTTGTACATAATCTTTTTTGCTAAACTAAACAAGCTATACCCTTTGCCTATTCTGAGTTTCTCCAGTCTAGTTAATTTCTTTGGTTTTTTTCCCTCATGGTTTTTTAACATCCTTTTAAATATGTGTCGTGGTTTAACTCCGGCTAGCAAAATACCATGAAGCCGCTCTCACAAATCCCCCTCCCCTCCTCCAGTGGAGGGGAAGAATCAGAGGAAAAAGAAATAAGGAAGCTCGTAAAATTGAGATAAGAACTATTTACTAATGAAATCTAAATCAATATATACAGGTACTACTACTAATAATAATTAAAATAGTAGAAAATGAAACATATAGTACAATATATACAATATGATACAATTTCCCACCATCCACTGACCAATGCACACCCAGATGTTGAGAGCCCGAGAACCACAGCCCGAGAGCGATCGCAGCCCGAGAGCCGCGGCCTGAAGGCCAGAGCCCGGGAGCCTACGCAGCAGATTCCGAGCAAACCTTATCACTCATAACACAGCCAGAAAACTCAAAACAACCCACCAGCTCCCACACGAAGGAGCCAGCACAGGAGTTAGCAAAGCAGCTAACACAGGAGGGTTAGCAAGTGCCCAGAGAGACAAGCAAGGGAGTAAAGGAGAGAGAGAGAAGGGAAGAGTAATGGCTACCGGACCCTCTTCCCCACCCAAAGAGACCGGAACATGACGTACTATGGAATGAAATACTTCCTTGGTTAGTCTGGGTCAGCTACAGTATCCGAAGTGGACAAAAGACCTTGAGTTCAGTACAGGCCATCCCCAGCACCAGCTGAGGCCTTATCAATGTTTTCACTTACTGTCCAGCAACATAGTTTCTTGGCAACCAGAGTAAAGGGAGTTAGCCCTTTCCTGACTGAACCCAGCACAATATGCTATTCCAATACTTGCTTCAACAGTGCTGTAAAAGAGGTAAAAACACCTCCCAGTTTCTGATTACTATAATTTCCTTAAATTTTCTATTTGCAGTATTTTTTCCAACCCTAATTTTTTACCTTCTAATGTTTTGGTTTTGTTGTATCTAAATAAAAAGGAAAGAGAAATACTCTGGTAGCTCTGTTGCTGAATTTATGAAGATTTTTCTACACAGTTTAAAGTAAACTGCATTTTTGTAATTACTTTATGGCCCTGTACAACCAAAATTTCAATGTCACGACACTTCTGTTATTGCCAGTCCTAAAATAGCTGTAATAATGTTGCAGTGGGTTGGTATTGGTTCCATGCTGATGTCAAACATTTAATAATTATTAGAAATTAACTTAATTTTACTACTGCATGCCAGTATGTTTAGGGTTTTTGCTCTGAAATGTCATATCAAAATTACTAATTTGCTAATATTTATATGATATCTAATTTGCTAAGTATTCATATCAGTGCTTCATACTTTGTAAGATTTGCATTTTAAGGGGGAGACATGATAAATGTATTTGTGTCTTTTCTAAAATATTTGGATTTGTTACGAGTATGGTGAATTTGTAACAGTTTAAAGAAAAAATAATAGTGGCTTCAATTAAGTTATGTGTATTATTTTCATTATTTTCAAAGTTTGTTTTAATGTAACGTTTAATCGTCCTTCATTCAATTTCACATAATTCATTATTAGTAAATATAGACTACTACAGAATTATGTCAGTTCATAAAATTTGCATGTAAATGAGCCTTCTATGCTCTTAGCAGTTCACAACAACTGAAATCAAGGGGGGTGGGGTGGGGGGGTGGCCTCTGCAAATGCAAAGAAAAAAAAGCCAACCAAAAAACCTTAGACACCTCCTTTTTATTTGGTTTTTTTCCTGATTTTTTTTTTACTTGATAGTAAATGAGTGGAGTGTTATTGAAGCAAAGTACTTGCTTTGTACTTAAGTACAAAGTGCTTTGCTGTATTGGTGCTCAGTCCCATGAATAAGCAGAAGTAAGGCCTCTGAGTGATGTATTATATATTTTCCAAATAGGATTTTCTTGTAAGATGTGAAGTTAAAGAATGAGCAAACTCTAGTTAGAATGCAGTCCCTCTATCAGAAATATTTGTGTGACTAAAAGAAATGCTTGAGGAGTTCAAAGAATTTCTTTAAGGCAGATGTATTTTTTTATAATCACTTTCTGATTAATATGTTGTATCTGAACCAGTTGCTTTCTTCTATCATGGTTACCCTGAAAGGAGAACGACGTTAAAACTGTGTTGCACGCTGGTCAAAAAACCGGGGCGAGGTTTTGCCTGTATTCTCGGGAACAGAATTAAGACTCAAAACGGAGTCAAGTGCCAAAGAACTTTATTTGACTGACAACACTTTTGCAGGTGCAAAGGGAAAAGAGAGCAAGAGAAAGGAAGGAAAGAAAGAGTCAGTTGCAATAGTTACCACCACAGAGCTGTGGCATCCTGACAGTCTGATCCATTTGAAGTCTGGTGGGGGAACAAGCGTTCCATCCAATGATGTGGGTTGTTTCTGTTCTTTTATAGGGTTGTCTTATTGCATATTCAGTCTCTTTCCAAGAACCGCTTAGCATATTCCATGAGCTGCTTTGCTTAACCACACCCACCACTCAGTATGCCCAATACCATCACTGGTGGGGTGTCTCCAGGACTCTCTGTCTTCCTGACTCCAGGCCTGGGCGCATGCACAGGGGTTAGGTTAAGTTTCTTCTGACACACTTTTAAAATGTCCAATGCAGTCCCTTACAAACTGAGAACAAGTTTTTCTTTGCCTTAGGCAATCGTTCCTGTTTGAGTAAAAAGAACCAATGAAGGAGTAGGTTTACACTTCATATGTTTTAATACGGAATGCTAAAATGGAGGATAATCTTCTTACACAGGATCGAGGAGATGAATTCACTTACACGGGGAGTGGAGGTAGAGATCTTTCTGGGAATAAAAGAATTGGAGAACATTCATTTGATCAAACGTTAACACACATGAACAGGTAAGTTTTTAAGACTAAATTTAAAACATTTTCCAGACCAAAGAGTTGAGTTTTACTCTTTTAATTTAAAACATATTTTGCAAGATAATTTGTTCCCTCTTATAAAACTTCTGCTACTGGAAACAGTGGTGCCTCCTGCTGTTTAGAGACATTTTGTCAAACATGGTGTTATGCTGATTTAAAGAATTATTTGTAACTGATGAAAATATATTGCTGTTTTACAGGTTCAGCAGAAATTTTCTGTGCTGGGCGTTTGCCTCAGATTGTCCTTATAAAGTTTTATCTTAAATGGTTTAACAATTTTTGAAAGTTAAGTATGAAGAAAGTATGTTCATTTGCCCATACTAAAAGAAATCTTACATATTTTTTATAGCCTTCAGTGCTTTCATACTTTGTATGAAGAACAAGGAATTAGTATTGCTTTGCTTTTAGGTTGTGTATTTTGATGTCCCTGACAAAAGTTGGCTTATTTTCTTACCAAACTGTAGATAAAACCAATTCACAGAAGAAAAAATTTTGAAAATATAAATTAGACATTTCCTTAAATTATATTTGTGTTCTGTAAATAGCTTGCTTAAGCTGTAGGAATTCTCAATATCTTTACATTTCTAAATTTATACCATCTGCATGAAGCAACTAACCATGCAGTGGCTATGCGACACTAAGGTTGACTGGGACTTTGTCTACCAGATCTGACAGTGGACATGCTGTACTTCTGTCAAGCACCAAAACTGAGTGGGGAGGCATTCGTTCAGGCTCTGTGATGGTACTCAGAGGAGAAAGAAGTAAAGCCTGACTGGGATACTGAAAGAGGGGGAGGAGATAGATGTAACAAAAACAAGAGCATGGAAAGAAGAGAGAAAAAAAAATAGATTTGGGCAGGAGCTTTATAATGGCTTGTAATCATTAAAGCAAACTGTCATGGTTTAACTCCGGCTAGCAAAATACCACAAAACCGCTCTCACAAATCCCCCTCCCCTCCTCCAACAGAGGGGAAGAATCAGAGGAAAAAGAAATAAGGAAGCTCGTAAAATTGAGATAAGAACTATTTACTAATTAAACCTAAATCAATATATACAGATACTATTACTAATAAATAATTAAAATAGTAGAAAATGAAACATATAGTACAATATATACAATATGATACAATATGTTACAATTTCCCACCATCCACTGACCAATGCACACCCAGATGTTGAGTGATGAAAATCAGACCCCAAGAGCCCGAGAACCACAGCCTGAGAGCCTCGGCCTGAAGGCCGGAGCCCAGGAGCTAACGCAGCAGATTCCGAGCAAACCTTATCACTCATAACACAGCCAGAAAACTCAAAACAACCCACCAGCTCCCACACAAAGGAGCCAGCACAGTAGTTAGCAAAGCAGCTAACGCAGGAGGGTGAGCAAGTGCCCAGAGAGACAAGCAAGGGAGTAAGGGAAAGAGAGAAGGGAAGAGTAATGGATACCAGACCCTCTTCCCCACCCAAAGAGAGACCGGAACATGACGTACTATGGAATGAAATACTTCCTTGGTCAGTCTGGGTCAGCTACAGTATCTGAAGCGGACAAAAGACCTTGAGTTTAGTACAGGCCGTATCCAGCACCAGCTGAGGCCTTATCAATGTTTTCCTCTTAGCGTCCAGCAACATAGTTCCCTGGCAACCAGAGTAAAGGGAGTTAACCCTTTCCTGACTGAACCCAGCACAAACTTTTTATTGGAACCTGGAATAAAACCTGGACTCCTTAGTCTTGCCATTCCTTTGCTCTCAGAAAATGGTTGTGAAAGTCATTGGCAAAATGTGTGTCTGGTTGCTTTGTAGTAGTTGAGGTTCATGGAGTATACATGGTGCTACCAGTTATCCATTTTGTCTGGCTGGTGGTTTTGTTTGCTTTGGGTCTAACATTCTTAACCCTTATGATGGTTGAAGGAGGACAGTATGGTTGCATATAATAGAATGAGAATTGGGTTTTTTTGTTTATCCAGAATGTTTTCTTCTTTTGTTTGTACAAAAGAAACATTTTTAAAACCTGCATTACTTCACTTTTTCTTACTTTTCTGTATATTGCAGGCTGTAGATTTTGCCATATTTTTCTGTTTGTATTGTGGTCCATGGTTGGGTTTGAACCTGATTCCAGATATACTTGTTCATCCACATTCAAATCAATGTATGGCTATACAAATATTTTATGTTCAAACTGGTCAGGGAGGGATTCATACTACCTTACTCCAAGTGTGTAGAATAGGACACCTATAAAAATAGTGGATAAAAGTGAGTCCTTCAAGAGCGACTCAGAGCAAGCTGGAGCCTACTTCTGCTGATCAATTTTATGGAGATACAAATAACTAAATGTAGACAATATAAATACTGTCACTTAATGTTCCTCTACATTACTATAATGTTCCTCTAAGAAATGTCAGCTCTCTCCATGAGATTTAATCCCCTGTGTTCCTTTTGGAAGGATAAAGGTTTATTCATAAAGATTTTCACTTCCTGCTAAAACTAATGCTTCCCCCCTCCATGCATAAAAGTTCTTATTCTCATCCATTCTTAAAGCTAACGTGATGTGGGAGAGGCTGCAACTAAACAAGGAAGAACATTTAGTTGATCTCAGTGCTTCTATGGGTATTGCAGCCTACTGAAGAATTCACTGCAAATTCTTCTGCTTAGTAAACATAATTGGATAAGGCAAACAAATTTGATCTTGTCACACTGACTCTCAATAGTATGCTGTATGAAGCAATCTATTTTATGAAGCTATTTAATGTGATTTTCAGGGCATTGGCCCTTAACTGTGATGCCCCATTGGATGATAAAAATGGAGCAGAGTCTAAGAATTGGAGAGCTGGTAAGCCAGTACGAGTAGTGCGCAGTTCAAAAGGCCGACGGATCAGCAAATATGCCCCAGAGGAAGGCAACAGATATGATGGCATTTACAAGGTATTATGATTTTTACTGTATATATAGCATTACATTTTTCTTAAGACATGTTTTTTAAGTCTTCTGTGTTACATAGCAAGCTCTTCATTATTGCTTTTGAAGGAATAATTCTTTTGTTACCATAAGGCAGTTTAACCTACCTCGTTCTGTAGTGAAATGAAATGAAAGTATTCCCTTCCATTCCAACTGTGGCATTGACAGATTGCATGGCAGTTCACATGTACATGCAGGAAGGGCCGCGCACTCTTCCAGTTATCAGGCTGCTTCCAGCTCTGATTACCCTCAAGCTTAGGCTGCAGCCCCGATGGTCACCCCAGCTAGCTGGTGGCTGTGCAAACCTATCCAGCCCCTTGAGGTCTCCAGGGAATTCATAGTATCATAGAATGGTTAGGGTTGGAAGAGACCTTGTAGATCATCTAGTTCCAACCCCACCTGCTGTGGGCAGGGACACCCTCCACTAGACCAGGTTGCTCAAAGCCTCAGCCAGCCTGGCCTTGAAGACAGCCTGGCCTTGAATTAGGCTTGTTAGGCAGTACTTTGAGCTCATCGGAAGCATAGTGGTAGAGAACAGGCAAGGGCTGTGCTCTGCAGCAGATGAGAATTGGCTACCTAGCCAGGATAGCCTGGGACGAGTGGAGGCAGCCACCCAGATGGAGCTTCCTAACAGGGTGTGCAAGCTTCACCCAATCAAGGTGATGAGGCCGACAAAACCTTCTACCAAGCACGCAAAAGACCAGTAGTAGAACAAAGACTCTGGATTTTCAAAGAGCTAACTTCAATATGCTCAGAGCTAAGCTGTGAGGGATTCCATGGGAAGCATCCATGGAGGGCAAAGGAGCTTGTGGGCACTGCAAGTTATTCAAGAACAGCCTCCTGGAAGCACAAGAATAGTCCATCCCCTACAAATGGAAAGGAAGAAGGCAGAACAAGAGACCACCCTGACTTAACAATGAGCTTTTAGCTGTGCTTAAAGGCAAAAAAGAAGCATAATGGCTATGGAAAGACAGCAAAATAGCTATTGAGGACTATAAGAACCTTTCTAGGGCTTGAAGACGTGCAGTCAGGAAGGCTAAGGCTCAGCTAGAACTGAAATTGGCCAGAGATGTCAAGAACAACAAGAAAGGGTTCTTCCAGGGCTGGGAAACTAGTCACTAATAATGCTAACAAGACAGAGGTTCTCAATAGCTTCTTTGCCTCTGTCTTTACTGGTGTAGCTGGACCCCAGATCACAAGATCAAGTAGCTACAACAAAGCAGTAGTGGAGGAAGGGCTGGTCTGCAGCCCCTTGCAAGAGCTCAACCCGCATAAATCTATGGGCCAGGATGGAATCCACCCCAGGGTGTTAAGAGAAGTAGCTGACATTGTTGCAAGGCCACTGTCTATAATCTTTGAAAAGTCATGGAGACCAGGGGATATCCCTGATGATTGACAGGGCAAATGTCACACTCATCTTCAAGAAGGGCTCAAAAGAGGACCCAGGAAACTACCAGCCCATTAGTGTTGCTTCAGTCCCTGCTAAAGTAATGGAATGAGTCCTCCTAGAAACTATCACAAACCTAATGAAGCAGGTCATTGGGAAAAGCCAACACAGATTTACCAAAGGCAAATCTTGCCAGACTAACCTGATCACCCTCTACAACAAAATAACATATTCTGTTGACATGAGGAGAGCAGTGGATGTTGTTTACCTGGACTTCAGCAGAGCATTTGACAAAGTTTCCCATAGCCTTCTCCTGGACAAACAGGCAAGATACAGATTGGATGAGTGGTCTGTGAGATGGTGTCGTGGTTTAACTCCGGCTAGCAAAATACCATGAAGCCGCTCTCACAAATCCCCCTCCCCTCCTCCAGCAAAGGGGGAGAATCAGAGGAAAAAGAAATAAGGAAGCTCGTAAAATTGAGATAAGAACTATTTACGAATTAAATCTAAATTAATATATATGGATACTACTAATAATAAATAAAATCATAGAAAATAAAACATATGATACCATTATGATACCATTATGTTACCATTATGATACCATTGCTCACCACCCACTGACCAATGCACAACCAGATGCTGAGAAGTCAGTGCCAGCTAAGACCTTATCAGTACTTCTCTCAGCATCCAGGAACACAACTTCCTAGCAGCCATGGTAAAGAGAGTTAACTCTTTCCTGACTAAACCCAGCACAGGTGTCAAAGCCATCTCAGGTCATTGCTGCACTTCTGGCAAGGCTTTTCCTCTGAAGGTTCAGGTGATTTCTGCCATAGTGATTCCTATAACACAAAACTCAGAAGAAGGGTTATTTGCAGCAATTAATGTCCAACATACAATTTAGTTCATGGGCTAGTTTCACCCAGAATCAAATCTCCTTGAGGCACACATCGGACTTGCCCATCTTCTCTCATTACCCACCAAGTACATCGAGGTCTTTGAGCGAAAGCAATCCCATGAATGGGTTTGCTTTTGCCCAAGGCAGGAATAACCCAGACTCTTTTTCCCAGCATATTTTTAACATGCACTACAGGGACCTTATCTCCTTCTACAGTACAAAACAGTTTTGATTGGGCAGGGCCAGCATGATTGGCAGATCCTCTGGTGTTGACTAACCAAGTGGCTATTGCTAAATGTGTATCCCAATGTTTGAGAGTTCCACTCCCCATTGCCCTCAGGGTGGTCTTTAACAGTCCATTGTACCATTCGACCTTCCCAGAGGCAGGTGCATGGTAGGAGATGTGATACACCCACTCAGTGCCATGCTTTTTGGCCCAAGTATCTATGAGGCTGTTTCAGAAATGAGTTCCATTGTCTGATTCAATCCTCTCTGGGGTGCCATGTCGCCACAGGACTTGCTTTTCAAGGCCCAAGATAGTATTTCGGGCAGTGGCATGGGGCACAGGATATGTTTCCAGCCACCCCGTGGTTGCTTCCACCATTGTGAGCACATGGCACTTGCCTTGGCGGGTTTTAGGCAGTGTGATGTAGTCAACCTGCCAGGCCTCCCCATATTTATATTTCAGCCATCGCCCCCCATACCAAACAGGCTTCACCCTCTTGGCTTGTTTGATGGCAGTGCATGTTTCACCTTAATGGATAACCTGTGCAATAGTGTCCATGGTCAAGTCCACCACTTGATCACAAGCCCGTTTATATGTGGTATCTCTTCCTTGATGACCTGAGGTGTCATGGGCACACCGAGCTATACACAGTTCAGCTTTCTGTTGCCAGTCCAGATCCACCTGAGCCACTGCATTCTTAGTAGCCTGATCCACCTGCTGATTGTTTAGATGTTCTTCAGTGTCCTGACTCTTGGATTTGTGAGCATCTACATGATGTACTTTCACAGCCAAGTTTTTTCAGTATCAAAAACTGAAAAAAGTCCTTGACTTGATATATACATTCCTTAGCAACAACTAAAACCAATAATGTGTTATTCTCATCAAAAAACCAAAACATAGCCTCATACTAGCAACTGTGAGGAAAATTTTCTCAGTGAAAACCACCACAAATGTTCAGTGGTGCATCTTTTGGGCATGTGAGCATACCTTTAGAGTGATGTCTTCTACCCAGGCAGAAACATCTTGCCACAATACGGCAGACCAGATGGGTTTGCCACTGTGCTGCCAGTTGTTCTGCTTCCATTGCTGTAACCACTTCCATTGCTGTAACCACTCCCACAGGGCATTTGCCAGCATCTACGAGTCAGTAAAAGCAAATAAGTGTCAATAAAGAAATTAAAAGGCCAGTGTTGTGGTTTAGGCCCAGCTGGCTATTAAGCACCAAGCAGCCGCTCGCTCACTCCTCCACCTGATAGGATGGGGAGGAGAAAATATAAGGAAAGGCTTTGGGGTTGAGACAAGGACAGGGAGGGATCTCTCACCCATTATGGTCACAGGCTAAACAGATTCAGCTTGGGGAAAAAATCAATTTTATAAGTTACCAATCAGAGTAGGACAATGAGAAATAAAACCATATCTTAAAACACCTTCCCCCCACCCCTACCTTCTTCCCGGCCTCAGCTTTGCTCCCCATTTCTCTACCTCCTCCCCACCAGCAGCACAGGTGGATGGGGAATGGGGGTTCTGGTCAGTTCATCACACGTTGTCTCTGCTGCTCCTTCCTCCTCAGGGGAAGAACTCACATTCTCCCCCTGCTCCAGCATAGGGTCTCTAGGGTCCCTCCCACAGGAGACAGTCCTCCACAAACTTCTGATGCGAGTCCTTCCCACTGGATGCAGTTCTTCACAAACTGCTCCAGAATGGGTCCCTCCCACAGGTGTGCAGTCCCTCAGGAACAGACTTCCAGCACAGGCTTCCCACAGAGTCACAGGCTTCCCACAGAGTCACAGGCTTCTTCAGGCACAGCCACCTGCTCCAGCATGCCTGGGCCTACCCTACCTGGGCTGCAGGTGTCTCTGCTCCACTGTTAACATCCATGGCTGCAGGGGGACAGCATGCCATCTCACCACAGGCTGCAGGGGATTCTCTGCTCTGGTGCACCTCCTCCCCTCCTTTCTTCACTGGCCTTGGTGTCTGTGTAGTTGTTCCTCTCACATCCCCCTCCTCTCTCTGCTGCAGGTTCTGCAGCAGCTTTTTTCCCCCACTCTTAAATATGTTATCACAGAGGTGCTACCACTGTCTCTGATTGGCTCAGCCTTGGCCAGAGACAGGTCCAACTTGGAGCTGAGGAAGCTTCTAGCGGCTTCTCACAGGAGCCACCCCTGTAGCCCCTGCCCACTACTAAAACCCTGTCACACAAACCCAATATAGTCATGCATGGAAGAAGAGGAAAACAAATGCATTTATACTCTACTTCCCATCAGCAGGCAATGTCCAGCTACTTACTGGGAAATAGGGCCTCAGTATGCAAAGTGGATACTTAAGAAGAGAAATGCCTTAGTAACAAATGCCCCCTGTTCCTCCTCCTTTCTCTTAGCTTTTATTGCTGAGCACTATGTCATATGGTATGGAATATATCTGGTCAGATTGGGTCAGCTGTCCTGGCTGTGTCCCCTCCCAACCTCTTGTCCACCCCCAGCCTATTGGCCTTTTGGGTCAGGGTGGGGGGAGTGGTTTGAGAGACAATCTTGATGCTGTTGGAGCACTGCTCAGCAGTAACCAAAACACTGGTGTTTTTTCAACACCTTTCTAGCTACCAATACAAAGCACAGCACTATGAGGGCTGCTATGGAGAAAGTTAACTCCACCCCAGCCAGACTCTATAAAAACATCTTCATAAATGATCTTGATGATGGGATTGAAAGCAACCTCACCAAGTTTGCTGATGACAGTAAACTGCGTGGTGAGGTGAACATCCCAGAAGGGAGAGACATCTTACAGAGAGATCTGGACCAGCTGGAAGAGTGGGCTAGCAAGAACAGTATGAAGTTTAACAAAGACATTCAAAATCCTGCACCTGGATCAGAATAGGCAGAGCCCAGTAAAGGCTAGAATCTGTGTGGCTAGGGAGCAGCCTTGCTGAAAGGGACCTGGAGGTCCTGGTGGACAAGCAGCTGAACATGAGTCAGCAGTGCACTGCTGCAGCAACAATGGCAAATCAGATCTTGGGCTGCATCTGCAGGGGCATTACTAGCAGAGACAGAGACTTGATCATACCACCCAGCGCTTGTCAATCTGTACTCTCTTCACCAAGATCCACATAGAAAAGCAAGGTGCAACAGGTACAAGTTACTGGAAGAGGTTTCATCTTGACATAAAGAAATTTTTTACAGTGAGAACAATCATTCACTGGAACAATAAAGTGGTAAAGTCCCCATCAATGGAGGTTTTCAAGATGTAATTGAACAGGGTGCTAGACAATCTCATCTAAGCTTCCTTTCCCACAAAAAGTTGGACCAGATGACCTTTCAAAATCCCTTCCAACATGGGCTGTTCTATGATTCTATTATTCTATTCAGAGTAATGATAGTAGAACACAATCTATGATAGGATTTATTAAGTTGAATACGTAAGATATTTTTGTGTGTGCTCACTGAGTCATATTTATCCCTGGAAATCAAATTATTTCTTCACTCCTTTCTGGCTTTTCATACACTTAATCTCTACACTTATTCCAGTATCTGGAATAAAGATGTGCATCTTTTAAGACAGTATTTTATTTATGAAAATACAAACATTTCCCAGCTGAGAGAAGAGATATTTACAAAAGTAACATATTCAAATTTTCTCTCTTTGCCTTGAGCCAATAAGGTATGACTACCTGCATGTGCGTCTTGTGGTAAAATAATGACTACCTAGCAGAATATCTATTGAACTTTTGGGTAGATTTTTTTAAATTAGATTTGAGGATCTACTGTGATAGAAAAAACCATAATCCTGTTGTTATTTATCTTTAGGTGGTAAAATATTGGCCAGAAATTGGGAAATGTGGGTTCTTAGTTTGGCGCTATCTTCTAAGGAGAGATGATATTGAACCCGCACCTTGGACTTCAGAAGGGATGGAACGGTCAAAGAAACTGGGTCTGAGTGTACAGGTCAGAATCAGTGTTCATAGGGTTGCTCTGATATTCTGTTCAAGTAAATGGAGTTATTATTTTAAAACTAGGAATGTGAATTAAATTTAAGTCCCATTTTTCATATGATACAATGAGGCATGGTCTAATATTAAAAATATTTTAGATAATCTGTAATTTGAAAAACTATTATATTGGCAAAGCAGAAAGAATTGTTGATGAAGCTTTCTGCCTTAACAGGAAATTGCTTTGTATATATGGATCAGAAAATTATGATTTTGAGTAAAGTTTTGTGATCCTTATGCTGGATAAGATTTATAAAAATAACTCTTGTAATAGTTGAGAAGGTAAAAAATATATAGGTTTTTATATATTTTTCTCTAATTGCAACCTATGATTGAGGAACTATTATAGATAACATATTTCAGACAGGGACTCTGGCACTGTGAAATTTGTGTCAGATGGGAAGAATCAAAGTAGTATTTTTTTTCCTCAGCAAACCAATAATTTCCTTTGGATGGGTTCTTTTGTTACATGACATCATCTTCAAATTTAGCTTTCTGATTTGTGTAGTTGGAGTTGCAGATATGGATATAAGGTGTTTTTTAATAAAATCAATTGTAGATCAGATCCTTTGACTTAATTACAGTTTTCTAAAAATATATTAAATTAAAATCTTTCCTTTTTATATAGGGGTTTAAAAATATATTGATATATTATTTCAATATGTAGTCATGAAGGTTTACATTCTTTTAGAAAATAGACTTGTCAGTATTTGGGAATTCCCAGTGTCAGTGGATTTTGGTTTAAATTTAGGGGTTTGGTTTTTTGGTTTTGTTTTTTTTTTTAGTATCCAGAAGGTTATTTGGAAGCCATGGCTAGTAAAGAGAAAAAGGATAAGGTTAAGAAGCAAACTGTGAAACAGGAGCCAACCAGCCAGAGTAACAGAAACCAGAAAAGGACAATTGATGATGGTATTTCTTTTCACTTCTTAGTGTTAGAGTTCTGTCAAGTTATATATAAGCCAATAGTATGAAAACTAGAAGGAAGTTGGAAGACATTTGGAATCCAAATGTAAAGTGTTAAAGTGCTCAGTAATAAAATGGGAAGCTGGGGTTCTTATGGTGCTGTCCCATACTTGTAAGGTTTCTTTTTCTTAAACTTAACAGAAAAATGAACAATCTTCTATGATGTAGTTATGATCTATAGTTCAAAATATAGCTGAGAAATTTGAATTGGAGCTTTATTGCACCATTACATAGACGTGAATCATGTTTTAGCTTTCTAGAAATAATTTTGTCTTCCCTTTTTAATAGTTCAGACTATCACTGTTATGTATCTTGTCATAATTTTAAACAGGTACAGAGGAGACTAAAAATACATCCAAAGCCATGAGAATGGGAGATGGAGGGAATGGAGAGACTTTCCAACTTACCCAGCAACAGCAGTGGCTGATTAAAGAAGACTCTATGAACCAGAAATTGTGGGATGAAGTACTTGCTTCTCTTAAGGAAGGACCAGTATGCTTGCAGCTTGCTTAAATTATTAAATTTTAACTTTTCTTTATATAGAGTTAGGAGAAATTTGGCTTTGTTAAAACCTAATTCACTTGCTTAAAATTGCTGAATACATGTTTAGAAACAGTTGTTGGGGCATGTAATTTCATTCACTTAAGGAGATAAAAAATACCGTCATATTGATACTTAGATACCAAATGAAAATATTTTTAACTCAAGTTTATTCCACTCACTGTAGAGAGAACCTTAAGTAAAAAAGAGGAAATACTTCACTCTCCCATCTTTCAAGAAAATAGAAAAGATAGTTCAAGTTTGAAGATACTTTTGGACTTTTTTAATTATTCTCTGATGGTTTATCCTCCAAAATATTATGTCCTTGAGCATTAATTATCTTTATTGATGTTCCAATGCATAGTTATTTTAGAAGTCTTGCAGAAGAAAAAGAAATCAGGGTGTCAGAATGGTAAAGGTCACTATCAAGTCAGTGAAAGAACAAAATATTAGGTGGAGAATGGATAACTAAAAATGAATGTACAAAATCACTTTATTTGGGAATTGCCACGGGCTATTTACTTTGCTTCTTTCACAGAAAGAGCATCTGGTAACTTCTTCTTCCTCCACTTACAGTACTACTATTGCTATAATGCTACTGCACTTGTATAGAAGCTGATACTGTAAAGTTATGTTTATCTGTAGATTGTCCTATGTTCGTAAATAATTAGACTATCAACTCTTTATGTGACAAAACACATTAAATATGTGTTTCCAAAGCAACAGAAAACAGTATCTCAAGAGAAATCCAGTTACTAGAAAGTTATTTTCCTATAGGTTCCTGCCCATAATTTTGGTTGCCCTTAGTGATAGCCATATAAAAATTACATTAGGAATCACACAACTGCCATTAGATAACTGCAATGAAAACATAAATTTTAATGCTTGAGACATTCTTTTTGCTTTAATTATAAGTTTTGGGTTGAGATTAATCTGATATTATTAAAATTATTGAAAAGAAAGAACTGTATTTTTAGTAACTTTAGATCTTTTTTTACACTTCTATACTTGAGTGAGTATGCTTGAGACTACTGACATACCAGAGAATAAGATCTTTGTAAGCATGCTTACACACACAAAATGTATCCCACATTCTTCAGAGTTGCTCTGAGAAGACTGAGAAACAGGAAGGTTCCTTTACCTATTACAGAGAATTTCAGAGTAAGGACTCAATAAACCATTTAAATGCCTCCAGCAAGTGCAGAGCTGAATTTCTTAGTGAAAGAGGTATACAGTACTTTGTTTTCCCTTTGCAGAGCAGCAACAATCACTTATCCATCACGGATGTGCAAAATTCTAGCGATGATCACTAAATACAGATATTAGCTTCCAAATTCTGTGACTTGTCCTAAGAATCAGGCTTGATGGGGCTTCTGTTTTTAATTATAATAATGAATAACCAAATAACCTTCAAAACCTTAGTTCTCTGACTTTTGGAAAAGCAGAGAAATTAATTGTTCATGGACTTGCTTTCTAAATACTTTGTTAGCCACACTACTTCTCATGGATGTGAAGGATATAAAATGAGCCTTCCAAAAATTTTTAATGTAATAAACATAATTTATTAAATGTATACTTTGCACTGAACACAATAGAGGTTCACTTCTGAGGAAATAAAAATGAACAAGAAGCTGTGAACAATGATAATATAGGGGATGAGCAGAAGATAGGTAGAGGTAATAACAGAGGGTGTGGAAATGTCTTTACGTAACTGTCCCTGAATGCAGAAGTAATGCGGGGAGACTTTGGAAGGAAATCTGTAACTTGAACTGAGACCTGAAGAATGCACTAGAAAAGTTTCAGTGTAAGTAATCTTTGCAATGTCAAGCTGTCTTATCACACTGAATATTGTTTTTAACAACTCCTAGCAATTGTGTAACATTATTAGACCATGCTAACTGTGAGTTTGGGAAGAGTAACAAAGATGTTAAACAAGTATCTCAAGAATGTATTTCTTCATTTACCAAATGCTATGAAGGCCAAATGTTTTACTAAATTTAAGTCTGTGAATTTGGCTGTGAATTCATAATTTAAATATAGGTAATAATTACAGTAGTTAGGCAAATTAGGTTTTTTTTAAAAACTTTAATAATTAATTTTAAATAAAAATGCCCTTTTTGTTTGAATATTTGTGAATGTGCCTCTAATAGGTCCACTTTTCTCTTCTTTTGCCCTATACTAGAATTTCCTGAAGAAATTGGAACAATCTTTTATGTGTGTCTGCTGTCAGGAGCTGGTTTACCAGCCAGTAACAACAGAGTGCCTCCACAACGTCTGTAAAGTAAGAATAATCCCTGTATTGCTCTGGGATGTGTTCTTGGACCTGAGACACCGATCACCAAAATCAACATATGTTTTGGGAAGACAATAATTATTGCCTAGCAATCTGAGCAAGTAATGTAATGTGCTTGCTTCTAGTTGTGTGGCTGTCATATAATCAATCTTGATTTTATGTAAAAATTAGTGGAAATGCATTTAGTATAATTTCTTATAGATGTGATGTATCAAGTTTATCATTCCATTGTAATTAGTGAGGCTATGCTAGGGATTGGTTTGTTCCAGGAAGTAGATGCTTATACAATAAGATTAAGTTAATTTTATGTAGTTAAGAAATGAGAACAGAGCGAGACTGCTTTTTTCAAAGAGCTGCTTGTTACATAGTGGTAAAGTATAATGAGGGGATTAATACAGAGTGTTGGAAAAAACATGGAGATTGTTTAATGGCAACAACTTCAAAGCATAGAATCTAAAGATATCAATAACTAATAATAAAGTAACATCCAATTACTGTTTTAAGATATAGACTGACACACTGTTGTTTGGGCAAAGATTGGCCCTCATAAAATTTTCATATTTAACTTATATGCTTAACAATCTGCAGTCTGGGAAAACCAAAAAAAGAAGGCAACATTAATAATCATCTTTCAGATACTGAAGTCTGAAAACTCTTATTCTACTCATGCCTTTGAGGATTAAAAATTGAGTCTTGTCATAAAGATGAAGTAGCTATGGATTGTTCAATAAAATGCTGTACATCTGTATGTTCAGCTACATCTTGAAATGAAACTCCAGAATACTTAGAGCACTGATCCACAGGAACACATTAGGGAAAATGAAATATCATAGTAGTAACACATTTAATTCCTGACAAACTCAATGCTTTGCCTCCTAATCAAGATTTCCTTGGTTAAATCCTTTGTGATGAGCTGACCCGGGCCAGCAAATGAGCACCTGTTCAGTCCTCCCCAGAGCGAGAAAAACTCATGGGTCGAGATAAAGACAGTTTAATAAGTGAAAAGAAAAAAAAAAAAAGAAAAGAAAAAAAAAAGAAAAGAAAAAAAAGAGATGCAAAGGTATTAGCTCACCACCTCCCACAAGTAGACTGATGCTCAGCCACTCTCCGAGCAACAGCTACTCAGGAAAGATCACCCCCCAGGTTTTATTGCTGAGCATTATATTATATGGCATGGAATATCCATTTGGTCAGTTTGAGTTAGCAGTCCTGGCTGTGTCCTCTCCCAACCTCTTGCCCATCCCCAGCCTACATGCTGGGGAGGCAGAATGATGCCCACAGATGCCCAGAGCCTGGAAAAGGACCACAGGTCAGAAAGGAGCACCTGATGAACAACACAAGGGAATTCCAGATGCTCTAATAGGAAAGTCAGCTTCATCGGGGGCCCATATTAAATGCCTCAATGCAAATACATGACACATGGGAAATAAACAAGAGGAGTTAGAGACGTGCTCACACCTTCAGGGCTATGACCTCATTGGCATCACAGAAACGTGGTAAGATGGCTCCTATGACTGGAGTGTCAGAATGGAAGGATACAGGCTCTTTAGGAAGGACAGGCAGGGGAGATGAGGAGGGGGGGGGTTGCTCTCTATGTCAGAGACCAGCTGGAGTGCATGGAACTCCATCTGGGGAGGCATGAGAAGCTGACTGAGAGCTTATGGGTCAGGATTAAAGGGAGGGCAGGGAGAGGGGATACTGTAGTAGGAGTTTGCTACAGGCCACCTGGCCAGGATGAGCGAGTGGATGAGGCCCCCTACAGGCAGATAACAACAGCCTCATGGTCACAAACCCTGGTCCTCATGGGGGAATTCAACCACCCCGATATCTGTTGGAGGGACAACACGGCAGGGCACAAGCAACCCAGGAGGTTCCTGGAATGCGTTGATGACAACTTCCTTCTCCAAGTGATAGAGGAGCTGACAAGGAAGGGTGCCATGCTGGACCTTGTTCTCACCAACTGGGAGGGGCTGGTGGGGAATGTGAAGCTCAAGGGCAGCCTTGGCTGCAGTGACCATGAAATAGTGGAGTTCAAGATACTTAGGGCAGCGAGGAGGGCACACAGCAAGCCCGCTACCCTGGACTTCAGGAGAGCAGGCTTTAGCCTCTTCGGGAACTGATTGGCAGAGTCCCAGATGATGAAGCCCTGGAGGGAAGATGGACCCAAGAAAGCTGGCTAGTATTCAAGAATCTTCTCCTTCAAGCTCATGAGTGATCCATTCCATTGAAGAAATTCCCATCCTGAGGAAATTCAGGAAAAAATGCCCGGAGGCCTGCGTGGATGAACAAGCAGCTCCTGGACAAACTGAGGTGCAAAAAGGAAGTCTACAGATGGTGGAAGCAGGGACGGGTAGCCTGGGAGGAGTACAGAGAAGTTGTCCAACAAGTCAGAAATCGGGTTCAGAAAGCTGAAGCCGTGACAGAATTAAACTTGTCCAGGGATGTCTAGGGCAACAAGAAGGTCTTCTATAGGTACATAGGCAATAAAAGGAAGATCAGAGGAAAACGTGGGCCCTTTGTGGAAGGAAATGGGAGAGCTGGTTTCCCAGGATATGGAGCAGGCCATGGTGCTCGATGTTGGTTTTGCCTCGGTGTTCACTGGCAAGGGTGCAAGCCAGACCACCCGAGTCCCAGAAAGCGAGGGCAGGATAGAAACTGGACTGGATAAACATAAATTAAAGCAACACCAGTCTCCATCTGGTCTTTTACCAAAATACCATAGATGCTGGTTCAAACACCATGTTCCTTTTCCAGTCAGCGGTTCCCTGATATGTACATGATAAGAATAGGGATTCCAAGGCCTTACTTGTGACCATGCACCATATTTTCTCCAATTATCTGGGAATCTAACAGTAACACAAAATTCAACAGCCGCTGAAGCATCAAAGGAATAATTCCACTCGATTTTGGTATTTTTAGTAACTATAACATTCTTAACAGATTGAATCTGAAAACCCCTAATTTCACAAAAGGTTTGACATGTACAATTACTATGCTCCACCACAGTCTCATTTGTCTTTGGATCCTGATAGTGTAACAAAAATTTTTGACCACAGTGTGTCAGTCCAGGGCAACTGAAAGTAGATCAGGATGAAGAGGTTAAGGTAGTCCTTCATTCTGGTGTGGAATCTTTATGCACATGTGAATGACGGATCCAGGTTTCTTTCCGCTGCACCTTCACAGCATAAAAAGAGGTTAGTAACACCATATAAGGTCCTTCCCATTTCAGTTCAAATCTGTTCTTTCTCTTAAATTTTTTAGATAAACTTTATTACCAGGTTGTATATCATGTACTCCAATTTCAGGTGTCACTCCCTGATACCAATAAGCATGGTTTCTCAATTGTGAAAAAGAATCCTGTAAATACAATAAATAACAGGTTACCTGTTCATCTCCATCCAACAGGCTCATCTGAGCTGGAGCATAAGTTCCTGGAACAGCTGTAATCCTCCCAAATAAAATTTCAGCAGGTGAAACTCCCACTGGTTGTCTAGGCATAATCCTAATATCCCATAATACTAAGTTTAATGCCTCTGGCCATTTTAACCCTGTTTGTTTACAAACCTTCACTAATTTTTCCTTAATCGTTCTATTCATCCTCTCTACCTGACCTGAGTATTCTGGATGACAGGGTGTATGTAACTGTTCTCGGATGCCTGAGGAGTGATAGACCTGAATTAAAACAGCTGCAGTAAAATGTGCTCCCCTATCGGAATCCATGATTTCAGGAACTCCATATCTTGGAACAATTTCCTTCAAAAGAGCTTTAACAACCACCTTTGAGTCATTTTTCAAGTGGGGAAAGCTTCAACCCACCCTGATGTTATTGTTCAACAATAACAAGCAAATATGTAAATCCATGGCTTTAAGCATTTCAGCATAGTCTATTTGCAGTTCTTGGAGTGGATACATTGCTGGGGGTCGTTTTCCCAGGGGTACCTTGATTCTGAGAGATGCATATTCTTTACAAAGTTGGCAGCCTTCACAAATTCTTTTCACTGCAGCATAAATTCCTGGCTGCCCATATTCTCTGAATCCTCAAGGCAATGTTCTCGGGACCCCCATGTGTTTTTTCATTATGCCAGTTTGCAATTGGCAATAAATAACTTTTTAGGAGCAACAGTTTACTCCCTAAAATCCACTGTCCTCCACGATGTTGGGCCCCAAGTTTCTCCTAGCTGTTTTTCTTCTCCCGGCAGCTCTTTGGAAAGTTTCCCTTTGTCGGGTAGCTCGGTGTCAGGTTCCTTTTCCGAAATCAAAGTCATAGTGAAGATGACTTGTTGAGCAGCAGCTTTCGCTGCCTGATCAGCGAGAGCATTTCCTTTGGATATTTTATCCTGCTTGTTGGTATGAGCCTTAATATATATCACAGTCAGCTCAGAGGGTAGTTGTATTGCCTCCAGTCAGTCTTTTATTAGCTCCCTGTGTGCAATGATTTTACCTGAAGAGGTAAGAAATCCCCATTCTTCCCACAGCACACCTGTGGCATGGCATAGTCTGAAGACGTATTTTGAGTCCGTGTTGATGTTAACGCGGTTGCCCTAAAGAGGGCAGCCTTTTGATCAGTCACACTAAAATATCTTGCCCAATGTGGTATTTCTAAAAGTATGGTAGAGGGATCAGGCACTACTGGATGAGGAGCAACTACATGCTGATTAACTACCCATAGATCTTGTACAAAATGGTATTCTGGGTCCCCATCTTAATCTAATCTATTATTTTATACAGGGAGTAAAGGAGTATTGTACAGTGACACACACTTTCAAAATCCCTTAGGCTAAATACTGCTCTATGTGCTCTTGAATGCTCTTTTCAGCTTCTTGGGGAATAGGATACTGTTTCACAGCCAAAGGGAGGAGTCCTCCCTTTGTTTTTATTTTTACAGGTTGAGCTGAAATCCTACATCTGTGCTAGTTTTACTCCACAGCTTTGTTGGCACAGATTTCAACACTTCCATGTTGTTTTAAAAGGATTTCCACTTCATGAGGCACACACCGTGAGGGGATGTCCCAGAACTATATTTCAAGTTCTTTCTGCTAACTCAGTGGCGGCTGCTCTAGCTCGAATACAAAAGGAGTTCCTTTAACTACTGGATCTAAAGAGCAGGAATAATATGCTACAGGTCTTTCATAGGGACCTAAAGTCTGAGTCAGAACTCCATTTGCTGTTCCCTTATTTTCAGTACAATAAAGTTTAAATGGTTTCGTATAATCTGGGATTCCCAAACCTGGGGCTTTTAGCAATGCTCCCTTTAATGCTCGAAAAGCCTTTTCCCTTTCTGGGCCCCATGTTCTTGGTTCCACTTCCTCATTTTTTGTTGCCGCATGTAATGGTTTAGCTATTACACTAAACCTGGGGATCCACGGTCTGCAAAATCCCACTTGACCTAGGAATTCCCTTAACTGCTTCTTAGTCACAGGTCTGGGTCTCTCCTGTCCTGCCTTTATGTGTTCAGGGTCTATCTCCCTTTCTCCCATCTTAAGAATAAACCCAAGGTACTTTACCTGTTGTTGACAGAGCTGTAGTTTGGATAGAGATGCACAGTGACCCTTTGCAAGTTGTATACACAAGTATTCAGTGTCCCGCATACATTCCTCTTTGTTATGGCTAGCTAATAGCAAATCATCAACATACTGGATTAAGACAGAGTGTCCTGGAAACCTCAAATCTCTTAAAATGTTTTTCAAAAACTGAGAAAAGATAGTAGGTGAGCTGGTAAACCCTTGAGGTAACTGAGTCCAAGTCAGTTGTTTTCCTTGCCGTGTAAAAGCAAAAACCAATTTTTTCAGCAACAGGAATACTAAAAAATGCACCAGTTAAATCTAAAGCAGTATAATATTGTGCCCATACTGGTATTTGAGTAAGAATCAAAATTGGGTAAGGAACCACAGGATGTGGTGAAATGACATGTTCATTTACAGCACAAAGGTCTTGAACAAATCTATATTCTAGATGTCCGTCCATATCCACCTGGTTTTTACTTACTGGTAAAATGGAGGTGTTATAAGGACTCTGACACTCTTTAAGAATTCCATTTTACAGGAAAAATTCAGTTTGCTTTTGAACACTTGGTATGGCCTCATCAACAATGGGATATTGTTTAATAGAAGGGGGTGACCCTCCTTTTGTTTTTATTACCACTGGTTCTGCAGATTTAAGCAGTCCTACATCCTCACTGGAGACACTCCATAGTTCCCGGGGAACCAATTCAAGTCCTTTTGGAATCTTAGAGGAAAAAACTTCATTCTCTGAGACATATATAATTTCAGAACCCATAATAACCAATCGAATACCACTAGGAGCAAGGGATATCTGAGTACCAAATTTCTGCATAAGATCTTGTCATAAAGAAGATAGGGAGAATTTGGGGATATCACAAATCTTCCCCATGCCAATTTCCCAGCCAAAACAATGGGGAGGGGTGTAGAAAGATATCTAATTTCTTCCCCTACAACCCCTCTTATAATTACCTTTTCGTCCGATATCTGAGAAATCTCATAATTTAAGAGAGACAGTGTTGCTCCCGTATCAACCAAAAAATTAACATAAATTCCCTTTACCTTTGCAGTAATTTGTCCCTACTCATTTACCTCTACTCCTTTCAGGGACATTCGAGCAGTTCTCCAACAAGCATGGAGTTTATTAAATTATACTGTGAGTGAGGTCGCAGCGGGCGTGTAGGTGTGGATCCTTGTCCAGGAGTTACCGGGCGAAGGGGGCAATTTGAAATCCCCATTGAAAGCCAGTGGCTCTTGGAAATTATCTCCTGTCATTCCCCCATATTTTAATAAGGTTGCTTTTAGCCTTGTCCAGTAATCACTTGGGTGTTCACCAATTTTTTGTCTGCATTCTAACACTTTTGTCCAATTTGTAGTTCTCTCACCGCATTGTCGTACAGCTTCCACTAATGGTCATACAGAGGTTTGGTATGCCTGCATACCTTCAGTGGTGGTCATATCCAAATTTGGGTCCTGATCGGGCCATGGGCGTAACCCCTGGCCTCTTTGAGCAATTTCCCTATCCTTTTGAGAGATCATCTCTCTCTGTTCTGCTTGGAACAATTCTCTTAACAATGTTCTCAGATCACTCCAACTGGGAATGTAATCAGTAATTATTCCAGATAGCATTTGTGCACATTTTTCAGCATCATCTCTTAATCTTGGCATTTTTCCTTGCCACATGATCAAATTCCCTTGTTTCCAAGGTTCATGTCTCATAACCACAGTGACTGCAGGGACCTCTGGAGGAGCTCCCAGTCCTGCTCTTGGATTAGGAATGTAGTCCAGTTTCATGGGGTACATTCCTGCAGTGGTAAGGTCAGTTTCCTCAGCCTTGGGGGCAGAGGGAAGTGGGCTTGCCCTAGTCTTAAGTGACTTATGCCTCTGTTGAGCCCAATTATACCATGTATACCAATAATCAATATCCTGGCTGCCAGTATCTTCTAAAATTATTCTCAAAAATTTTTGTTTATGAGGCTTAAAAGTTCCTTTAGGAAGCCACACATCCATGGGTCCTACACCTCTAGTTCGAGTCAGGAATGGCCATTCCTCCTGGCACAATGTAATCGGCTTCTGTTTTTCTAAAGTCTGTGCCAGGGATATCTTTTTCCAATTTTCCAAAACCTCAGCAAGGGGCGTTCCCCTTTCAGTGCTGGGTACATTTCCCATTTTCTATATTTACTCACCCAAACTTTAGCAAGTTTAAACACAAGAGTACTCCCAGTATTGTCTGGAATCACCCGTGCCCAAATCTCTTAGATGAACCTACCTGATATTTGCCAGCAATTGAGCATTGGTAACAGGTTTGTCCAGAGAATTTCCTGGCTTTCCCTTCATCTTGTGTCCTAGTGTCCCATCTGGGTCGCCAAATCTTTTCAAGGAAATTACATGCCAGACATGGGTACCACTAGGTTTGCTTTATTAACAACTCAGAGTTGGGCCACCACCGCAGTGAGTGGCAAATAGCCCAGGATCTCGCACAGTTTATGTACCATTCAATCAGTACCCGTTACATAAGGTCCGAAGTCTTTGTATATTTCCACTCAGCCTTTCAGTCCCCAAAGTTCATTGTTTATCAAAGACCATCACAATCCCCTGTCTCAGCTGCATTCTTCTGTTCTGGTTCCAATCCTTCTTTCAGTTTCAGGGTCTTCTTTGGGTCACTGTCTTCTTAATCGCATCTTCTATTCATTCTGTCTTGCGCAATTCTGAGAAAGACTTTGAGATGCACTATTAAGTTTTTAGCTAAAGAAGCAGTTTCTACCCATTAACTTCCTTTTGTCTGGCAGAACACCTGTGCTTAATTAATTAATCACTCTTTTGAAACTGTGTCTATATGATTAGCTTGAGTGGGTTTTAAACCAACCTTGGGTGGGTCTGTACAAGGAGCAAGTTAAGAACAAACATTCTAGGCCTGTTGAGCAGTATTTCTGCACTTTTACAAGAACCCAAACCCCATATCTAATCTTACGCTAGAGACTATGAGAAATTCTTTTACAATGGTCTCGCTCAAAGGGTTGCAGTCAACAGTTTGATGTCTGCATGGAGGACAGTGACGAGCGGCATGCCTCAGGGGTTGGTAATGGGACCGGTGCTTTTCAGCATCTTCGTTGGCGACAAGGACTGTGGGATTGCATGCACCCTCAGCAAGTTTGCTGACGACACCAAGCTGTGTGGTGTGGTTGACACGCTGGAGGGAAGGAATGCTATCCAGAGGGACCTTGACAGGCTGGAGTGGTGGGTAACTGCCAACCTCAGGAATTTCAACAAGGCCAATTGCAAGGTCCTGCACCTGGGTTGGGGAAATCCCAAATACAAGTACAGACTTGGCAGAGAATGGCTTCAGAACAGCCCTGTGGAAAAATACTTGGGGGTACTGGTGGATGAGAAGCTGAACATGAGCCGGCAGTGTGTGCTGGCAGCCCAGAAAGCCAACTGGATCCTGGACTATATCAGGAGAAGCGTGGCCAGCAGGTCGAGGGAGGTAATTCTCCCTCTCTACTCTGCTCTCGTGAGACCCCACCTGGAATACTGCATCCAGGTCTGGAGCCCCCAAGATAAGAAAGATATCGACCGGTTGGAGCAAGTCCAGAGCTGGGCCACGAAGATGATCAGAGGGCTGGAGCGCCTCTCCTGTCCAGACAGGCTGAGAGAATTTGGCTTGTTCAGCCTGGAGAAAAGAAGGATTCATGGAGTCCTTAGAGCAGCCTTCCAGTACCTGAAGGAGGCCTACAAGAAAGCTGGAGGGGGACATTTTACATAGGCCTGTAGTGATAGGACAAGGGGTAATGGAATTCAATTGCTAGAGGGGAGATTTAGATTGGTCATCAGTAACCTCATCAGTGTGGTGAGGCACGGGAGAGGTTGCCCAGGGAGGTTGTGGATGCCCCAACCATGGAGGTGCTCAATGCCAGGTTGGACGGGGCTTTAAGCAACCTGGTCTAGTGGAAGGTGTCCTTGCCCATGGCAGGGGGGTTGGAACTAGATGATCTTTAAGGTCCCTTCCAACCCAAACCATTCTATGATTCTATGATTACAGATGCACAAATAGCGTGATGCACTATTGGCTTAGTCGTGTTCAGTGAACTAGCATGGCCCAGAAGTATTTGGATGTTCTTCTTCCCTTTCTCAAAAACTTCATCTGCTGTGTTGTCCCATATGATGGTGTCATCAATGTACTGCAGGTTTTCTGGAGCTGCACCCTGTTCCAGTGCAGTCTGGATCATAGTATCAGAGAATTCTTAAGTTGGGAGAGACCTTTGATAACCTAACACTGCTAAGAACACCACTAAATCATGTCCTTTAGTACCTCATATAAACATCTTTTAAATACCTCCAGGGATGGTGACTCAACCACCTTCCTGGGCAACCCATTCCAATGCCTGATAACCCTTTCAGTGAAGAAATTTTTCCTAATATCCTGTCTAAATCTTCCCTGGCACAACTTGAGGCCATTGTCCTGTCACTTGGGAGAAGACACCAACACCCACCTCTCTGTAACCTCCTTTCAGGTAGTTGTAGAGAGTGATAACGTCTCCCCTGATGCACGAATAGAGTGATGCACTATTGGTCTAGTCGCATTCAATGAACTAGCATGGCCAGACTTAAGGAGTTTGGTCACATTGAATAAGAATTCTCATGGCTAGACTAATTTATAGTGCGATATACTGAGGCAACAGAAGTGCACATTGTTTTGGATTGCCAGTGATGATACACTGTCTGCAAAAGTATGTGCAAGTAATATAGTGACATACAACATAAGACTACTCGAGTAATATAGCTGCATAAAATAACTCTATAGACATACTTCTAAGTTTCCTAGGAAAAATACTTAGTGTAACTAAGAGTTTAAATCTCACCCAATGTGTCCTTATGTGGGGGGGGGGGGGGGGGGGGGGGGGGCGAAGCGAGGCTCAGCCCGTCAACTGATCCCGGGAGTCAGAGGTGGCCTGCTGCAGGTATCTTCCCTGACTGGTCTGTGATGGTATCTTTCCTAACACCCCTCCACTCTTAAGCCATTTTTATACTATTTTTTACCTTTCTGGTGGAGCTTGAGTGACTCTAGTCATAACATACCTTTGTTATGATTGGTGTAAAATACTCTCGCTTCACTTTTAAAGGTATAGGCTAGGAAAAATTCAGAGCACATGCTCAGTGGGGGGTGGTCACACCTCGGAAGCGGGTAGCTTTTGGGATGGAGGTATGGTTTTGTATTATAATTAGATTATAATGAGCAAAGTTCACCTAAAGGACAGCATTTTGTCGAAAGATGACAGACCGTTGTCCCAGGGTATCAAATATGCAGCTAATCTCCTCCATAGTACCTTCAAGTTCCCATATCAGTATAGAGCCTGGCTGCACTGTCTCCACTCCGCTCCACCCTCTGCGCAGTTCCTCTTAGAGTCAGCACACCAAGGTCCCCTAGTGATGCTGACAGCTAGGGTTGCCTGGGGAACTACCGTGGTACAGATTCTCTGCATACTGGCTGCACTGCACCCTGGAAGTCTCCTCCATGCTGTACCTTTTCTTAAAATGTGTATATAGGTTTAGTTTCCAAGTCATCTCCAGTAATTATTCCACACCATGTAAGAACTTTCTGTTTCTGGAAACGTGGGAAACTGTATCTTTGGTTCCTAGCAATTGCTTAATTTTTGCTAGCTAAATTTTCAATGTAAAGCAAATGCTATAACACTTTTACTTCTTTGTCTTTGTATGTCCTAGAGCTGTTTACAGCGTTCTTTCCGAGCTGAAGTCTTTACCTGTCCTGCCTGCCGCTATGACCTTGGAAAGAGCTACAACATGGTTCCTAACAAGATATTGCAGACACTACTTGACCAGTTCTTCCCTGGTTACAGTAAAGGACGATGATGTGTTCAAATCCTTTCACACTTCTCCCATTGACTTCATTGACAGTAAAGGAGAATAAGCATCTAAAAGTTAACAGCAAACCAGCCAGCTTGATGGAATTGAATCTATTGTTACATTTTGAAGCAGCTAATCCTCTTCCTCCCCATCACCATCTTTCTTCATGTAGTGAGAACTCTAGATCTCTGCTGTCTTTAACATCAAAGGTAGTTTTGGTGAGCTGACAAATAATTTTTAAAAGGAGGGGGGAAAAAAACCAAACCAGAAGCTTAAGTGATGAGTCCTAGCTGGTGCTTAAGTTATGATCTGGTTTTCTGTAACTACCTCAGGTAGAGGAAAACAAATTGTGAAAGCAAAAAAAACCCAACATCCAAAATAAAACAACAAAAACCAAACAGCACTTAAGTCAGATGGATTAAAGAACAGTAAAATCTGTGGTGTGCATAGTTCTTTTTTTCCTTTCTTCCATTATAGTGTATTTTTCTGAAAGAACAGGCTGGCTTTTAGTCTATTTTTGTGAGCTTCACTGTGCTTTATCTTGTATCTTATGCAAGCTGACTACTAAGGACTAATGAACAATATGAATGCATTGTTGCTACAGTAGTGTAAAGTGATTTGTGGGTTTATTTGCACTTAGCACATATTCAAGACAGTAGTTGTATACAAAAATTCATATAAGCCACTTTTGTATTAGTGTAAAATGTATGCTTTTAGTAGATCTTGTATTAGTGGCAATAAATCTATACAGCATCGAAGACATTGCTAGCTTGAAAAAGGTTTAAATTGCTTCATATGGTGACCTGAAACTTTATATACAATATATTCCCCCGAAATATACATTATTAAATATTTTATGATTCAAAAATGTTGCTAATTTTGTGGGGTTTGTATTATCCAAACTTGTCAAATTATGAATTTAAAATTAAGATACTTTTTTTGGACTACAGAATATTTCCTGTAGGCAGGCTTCTTATTTTTCAAATTTGAGTTTTCATATACCTTTATTCATTCATCAGGAAAACAGAAGAATGTTTGCTCAAATGAATTTTAAGCCACTATGCCCCCCCCCCCCCCCCCCATGCCTTAAGAAACAAATCTAACCTGATTCAGGGTCTTACATATCAGATATGTATTTCTCCTGTAACAGTGCTTGTGCTACAAGTGTAGCTATTCAGGACTCTGCTTGAGAAAAGCATGAGTAGCCCTAGCTCTATATATCAGATCATATAGTCTACAAAGGAGATATGTCATGATGTTGGAGGGAAATAACAGCTAGATACTACTTTTTGTGTCAATTCTCATTTCAGACCTTTGAAATACTATTTATTGTTTATTGTTAAATACTGTTTGAGGCTGCATTACATCAGTAAGGTATTATCTTTGATTTGTTAACAGTTTTATGTAAAGTGATAATCCCCTTTTGAGTGCTTGCCTACATGTATATTCATATTGAAAAGTATGTGCACATTTATGATGACATTCTCTGATTCAAAACCTTGCCTTCACCTCTATAATGAATCAGACACATGTAATTGACCTTTTTCTTCTTCATTTTTTGTTCAGTTAGTTTTAGCTAAAGAATTTCATTTACACTGTACTAATGCATAATGCTTTAATATTGGTAGCATCTGGAATCACATAATATTTAAAAGACATGCATTGTTGAACAACTCAGAAAGAAGTTAAAGCTTCACCTTTTGTTCTTTTTCTGTACTTACTAGAAAATGAGGTTTCAGGCACTATGCAACAACTGTATTAATATTAAGCGTATACTTTGAGATCTGTAGACTGTTTCCTAATTCCATAGATTTCCCAAATTGTAACCCAATGCCTTTTATGGTAGAAAATTATACCCTTGTGACAGGCATATGCATCTGTGTAATATGCACCTACCAAAAGTGTACACTATTTTATACCTTTTGATGGCCTTTGAATTGATAAAAAGCTACCAAACTGAATTGGTGAGGTAAGATACTATAAATGCACCATTTTATTAGAGAAGTCTTATCAAATCTGCTTTTAATCTAGATTCCTGAGTCTTAAACTGAGGTTGGTAACATTAATCAAAAACCACAAACAGCTAGAAAATATAAATCTGAACTATTAACCTTCTCTGTTAAACATTTTGCAAGGAACTGTTCTATATATTAACTTCTATTTTTCTTATTCAGAAGAGTTAGTGACTCTTGATTACTAGAGGACCTAGCTTTTTCCCTAGTGTATATGAATTCAGTGAGTTTACTTTTAATCTACTATTTGTCACAAAATTTAAGACCAATCATAGGAAGTTTCTAAATTTTTTTATGGTTTTGGCTTAACTATATTTTTCAGACCATTTTAATGACTTAAGCACAATTGTTTGTAATGAACAGATTAACAAGATTTTGCATAGTTAATGGCAGCTGAAAACATGTCCACTGCTTCCATCTATATTAAAAGTCCAATTTGTAGTAATATTTCAAAATTTTGTAAACCCTTAGTGCTATACCAATGTCTATTAAATGTCTTTTTCAATATTATTGAAGTCTAAAATTTTCTAATGTTTAATCTTTCTCTGTATACAACAATGGTTTGTCTGTTTCCTGTTACTTACATATGATGGTGCAACCTCTGTCAAATTAAATTCCCATTAGAAGTCACTAAGTATGTAATGAAGAATTGCAACTCCAAAACCTTTACCATAAAGGACACAAAAGTAAAATAGTTAAAATAGCTCTACTAATACAAGCCTAATTTTTTGTCACTTCCAAGGAAGTCCCCAGGCATTCATGTGGCTGTATACGATAAAGTTCTAGTGGTTACTGTTTGAATGGTGTCAAATTGTGCAGTCATTTCTCCACTCTAAATATTACTACAGTACATACTTCCTGATCTGCAGTACTACTATTTTATGTAGTGACAAACTAACTCAGCTACAAAGGAACTCACTTGACTGAACTCAAGTGTCTGCACAGACATGCCATGCCACGTTCCTTTCAAATACACTAAATTTGTGTCTTCATCATAAAGTTATCACATGTAAAGTCTATCCCACCAACTATATGGACAGTCTCAGAAACCAAATTTTTATATAAACTGATTGATGGGAACAGATCGGAAGATGTTCCTGTTCAAGATTTCAGTCCTGGACATTTTTTACTTCTATATGGCATTATGTCGACTCTGATCTCAAGTGCTCATTCCTGGAGGGCCAGAGCTTGTTTTGAAGACATTTTAAAGCAAACTACAGTCTATGTAATGAAGCAAGTCAAGTTAAGCATGTCTAAACCAGAGATATTATTCAAACTAAGAGTTCTGAAAAGATGCATGGAAAAAATATTGTACTTTTGTTATATGAGATTTGACTCAGAGTAAGTTCAATTTGAATATTTTTAGAAAATCTGTTTCATACTTTACCTGGATTAGAAGGAGAGGTTTATAAGGAACTATAAGGAAAAAAATGATGTGATACTGAAAAAGGTAGGTTTAATGCTCAGTAAAAACTGTAGCTTGTGGGGGGGGAAAATCACAGATATTTAATATTACATTCTGCTAGTATTTTACTTTGTATAAAACCTGCTGCTACTGTGGCAGCTCTGACAAATCAGAACTGAAGTATCAAACAAAACAGTCATCAAAATTTTATATTTCTGTTAGCTAAAGTTTAAATGTTAGAGTTCAAAAGATGATGTACTTAATTCTGGCTGACTTTATTGGAATACTAATATTGGCAGGTAAAACAAGTAGGAAATATTCACACTAACAATGCTAGTGGCAATACGTGTATTAAATAATCCATTCATAAACAATTACTGCTGTGGTTGATATTCATTACTACTGTCTTATGATGCATCTGAAATAAAAATGCTTGTATCCTGTGTCGGGGGGAGGGGGGGATGGTTTGCGGTGAGAGAGAGGGTGCAGGCTTCACCTACATCTCAAGAAAAAAAGGCCTGACGACAAATGGATTAATAAAATGTGTGTGGGTTTTAGGACTGAGTTAATTTTCTTCATAGTAGCTAGTATGAGGCTATGTTTTAGATTTGCCCTGAGAAGAATAGTGATAACACAGGTGTTTTTTAGTTGTTGCTGAGGAGTGTTTGTAACAAGTCAAGGATTTTTCAGCTTCTGATACTGCACCTGTGTTCCCAACTTTTTTGCTACGAGCATCAGGGCAGAGGGACACAGTTCAGACAGCTAACCCAAACTGACCAAAGGAGTATTTCATTCCATTGAACATCATGCTCAGTATATATAAGCCAGGGGTGGGCCGGGGTACCATAGTTCACTAGTTCATTAGTTGGTGGGTTGGTTGGCTTTCTCAGTCATTCTCTTGCTCATGAGGCTCGCTCGGACTCTGATGTGATCACTCTCAGCCTCTGGCTCTCAGACTCTCTAGCTCTCACTCTTGCTACTCAGGACCTGGCTGTGTATCAGTTGGTGAGTGGTGAGCAATTGTAACATTTGTTTTATTTTCTATTATTTTAATTGCTTATTAGTAGCATTGTTAATACTAATAGTATCACTATTTTATTCATTTATATTCAATTTTTAAATTGATCTTATATCAGCCCATGAGTTTCCTTGTGTTTTCCTCTGATTCTCCTCCTCTGCTGGAAGAGGGGAGGAGGTGAGCAAGTGGCTGTGTGGTACTTTGCTGTTGGCCAGGGTTAAACCACGACAATAAGACAGAACAAAAAGAGGAACACAGATAGTGAGTTCATCTTACATGCCTTCAGATGCTGGGAACCACAGTTCATGCAGCATCGGCTCAACCCTGAGTTGATTTTTCCAAGGCAATGGGAAGATACCATCCATGGAGAGGTTCCTACTTTTTGGTCATTCAAGCTATTATATATTTTCCTTTTTCTAAAAAGAAAACAATTTTATTCATCATTTCTACAGTCAAACAGGAAGAGTGTTCTCAGAAGAGCTCTTGATGCACTTCTAGATAAAGGTCACGCAGATGTCTTAATCACTGGTATCAAGTGAGAGCTATCTGAAGGCTCCTCTGCTGCAATGAGCTGGCTGTGTTTATCCTGCGGCCAAAGGATTATGTGCAACACAACTGTAGTGGTTTAGTTCCAACTGGCAACTAAGCACCACGCAGCCACTCGCTCACCCCCCTCCTTGAGGTGGGATGGGAGAGAGAATCGGAATAAAACTTCATGTCTTGAGATAAAAACAGTTTAATAGGACAGCAAAGAGGAAATAATTGTAATGATAATGATAAAGGATTATACAAAAACAAGTGATGTCCAATGCAACAATTGTTCACCACACAGTGATCAATAGCCCGTTCCTGAGCAGCAGTCCCCCCATCCAACCCCCCTAGATTATATACTGAGCACAATGTCTTATGGCATGAAATATCCCTTTGGTCAGTTTGGTCAGCTGTCCTGGATGTGTCTCCTGCAACCTTCTTGTAGAGAAGAAGCTGGGAGAACAGGGGCAGTATGAGAAACTGAAAAAGTCCTTGGCTTAATATAAGCATTACTTGGCAACAACTGAAACATCAGTGTTATCACAGAATCATAGAATCATGAAACGGTTTGAGTTGGAAGGGACCTTAAAGATCATCTAGTTCCAACCACCCTGCCACAGGCAGAGACACCTTCCACTAGACCAGGTTGCTCAAAGCCTCAGCCAGCCTGGCCTTGAAGACAGCCAGGGATGGGGCATCCACAACTTCTCTGGGAAACCTGTTCCAGTGCCTCACCACCCTCTCTGTGAAGAATTTCTTCCTGATATGTAATCTAAATCTACCCTCTTTCAGTTTAAACCCATTGCCCCTTGTCCTGTCACTACAGGTCCTTGTAAAAAGCACACCCCCCCAGCTTCCTTGTAAGCCCCTTCAGGTACTGGAAGGCTGCAATAAGGTCTCCCCTGAGCCTTCTCTTCTCCAGGCTGAACAAGTATGCTGGGTTCAGTCAGGAAAGAGTTAACTCCCTTTACCGTGGCTCCTAGGAAGCTGTGTTCCTGGATTTATGCTGAGAGAAGTACTGATAAGGTCTTAGTTGGGGCTGGGGAATGCCTGCACTGAATTCAAGGTCTTTTCATCGCTTCTGACGCTGCAGCTGCATTCTCAGCTCTCGCTGTCTCGCGACAGGCAATGTAGGGGACACACAGTTCAGACAGCTGACCCAAACTGACCAAGGAAGTATTTAATTCCATAGCACGTCATGCTCAGGGTATAGGTGAGGAGGGGGTCTGGGAGCCATTACTCTCTTACTCTCTTGCTCATTTACTTCCATACACTTGCTAACACTCTCCCTGACTCCTGTATTAGCTGCTTTGCTAACTCCTGTGCTGGCTCGTTCATGAGGGAGTTGGTGGGTTTGTTTAGTTTTTCTGGTCATGCTATTGCTACTAGGGTTCGCTCGGAATCTGCTGAGACAGCTCTCGGGCTCTGGCCCTTGGGCTGCGGCTCTCGGGCTCTCTGGCTCTGACTCTCACTTCTCAGCACTTGCTTGTGCATTGGTCATTGGGTGGTAGCAATTGTATCATATGTTTTATTTTCTATTATTTTAATTATTTATTTTTAGTAGTATTTGTATATGTTAATTTAAATTCAATTAGTAAATAGTTCTTATCTCAATTTTACAAGCTTCCTTATTTCTTTTTCTTCCGATTCTCCCCCTCCACTGGAGGAGAGTAGGGGGTATCTGTGAGACCGGCTTCGTGGTATTTTGCTAGCTGGAGTTAAACCACGACAGCTATCTATTGTAGAGTCTTCTTTTAGAAGTTCTTACTGCCTACAGACAGTTGCTTTTAAAAACTTTGAAATCTGACATGAGAAGTGCTTTATTTTACAATAAAATTTGCAAATTGAATGCCCTTACTGTGAGCACTGTATGCAAATTGGCTTGATTGAACTATTTTGAAATGGCAGGTGAGTGTCTAATGGCTTAGAAGTTTTTTCATGCTGTTTTATGGATATTTTTTTCTTTTCAAAATGTGTTCCAATGAACTGAAAACTCCTCTTTATATATTAAAAAAGAGGCTTCCAAGCCATTCTATTATAAAAGAGGAAAGATGAAATCTGGCTTTTGATTATATGAAGTACCATTGGACACTTTATTTAGTAGGTTTCAGCACAAATGTTTCTTTGGAACCAAAAGAAAAGACTGTTTTCTGTGTGATAACCTGAGTGGAGAGTGTAGGAACTGCTTATACTTTACAGGACATTTAGGTCTGGATAGCTGGTTATGACCTCGTCTCTCTGGGGAATTTCTATAGCGCCATAAACTTAACAATCACTAATTTTACTGTGGATATATACCTTTACTAAGCATGGTCTTCTCTGAAGAACAGCTGGAACTGAAACTCAGGGCTGGGACTCTATCTCTGCTGGTGGTCAGCCCTTAGTCAGGAGTGGAATCACTATTTTTAAAGTTTCTGTGCTGGTTTTAGTCAGGAAAGAGTTAACTTTCTTTACAGTGGCTGGTATGAAGCTAGGTTTCTGAATTTGCCCTGAGAAAAGTACTGATAAGGAGTTTTTTTAGCTGGTGCTGGGGAGTGCTTGCATCAAATTCAAGGTCTTTGTCCACTTCTGATATTGCAGCTGTGTTCCCAACTTTCTCGCTACAGGCAGTGTGGGGGAACACGCAGTTCAGACAGCTGACCCAAACTAACTGAAGGAGTATTTCATTCCATAGTACGTCATGCTAGGCACATAAGCGGGGAGTGGGCCATTACACTTTCACTCTCCGTACACTCTTTTGCTGGCTCCTTAACTCTTCTGTTAGTTGCTTTCCTAACTCTTGTGCTGGCTCGTTCATGAGTGAGTTGGTGGATCTGTTAGTTTTCCCGGTTGTGCTGTCACTGACAGGGTTCACTCGGGCCCTGCTGTGATATTTCTCAGGCTCCAGCTCTCAGGACCTGGCTCTTGGGCTCCCTGGCTCTGACTCACTACTCAGGACCTGGTTGTGCATCAGTCGGCAGGCGGTGAGCATTGTATCATATTGTATAATATGTTTTATTTTCTATTATTTTAATTACTTATTATTAGTAGTATATGTATATAATCATTTATATATATTATTAATTTATTTCAATTAGTAAATAGTCCTTATCTCAATTTTACGAGCTTCCTTGTCTTTCTTCTTTTCCTCCGATTCTCCCCCTCTGCTGGAGGAAGGGGGGCAGGAGCTGTGAGAGCAGCTTCATAGTATTTTTGCTGGCCGGAGTTAAACCATGACAGTTGCAAAGAAAAATTATCAAAAGGCATTAACATTTCAATGAAAACAAAGAACCAATTATTGTTGCTGCAGTCTTCTGTTCTCAGGTATTGCTAGAAAGAAATGTGTCAGTACATTTCCTCCACAAATTAGCCCAAATCTGAAAAATTTCTTTGCCTATTCCCACTAACAACTTTTGACACTGTGATGGAATGTTTTTTGGCACAGGGATGATCAGGTGGGGGTGTGTCTTAGCTTTGCACCAGCTAGTCTATGTTTTGCTTCACCCCATAGCACATCAAGCTGCATAGGTAGTGCCAGCCCAGGACCTGTGGCACGGCAGGACCGGTGGGGAGGGGGTGGGGATGGGGGTGGAAAGACTTGTGGTTGGACACGACCCTGGGAAGGGGAAGGGTCTGAGGGGGCTTCTGGCCGAGGGGGCTGGGGGTTTGTTTTGTGGTGGGACCTCGTGGCGAGTGGTTGGTGCTCCAGGCAGAGCCAGCGTCTTGCTGGGCAGATCGGTCTGGGAGTCGGGGTTTGAAAGGTTTTTTCCTCTCTCTTACTCTCTCGGCCCTCGGGTGGTTTCGTGGGGGGTTTGCTCCCTTCAGGTGGGTTTTCTTTCCTTTTTTCCCTTCTTGGGGTGGGATCCTGTATCATTTGTTCTACCCTCTTCCTCTGTTCCTTGAATTACTCATTAGCACTAGCATTGTTAGTAACTCCCTAAGTTTCATTTATATAATTAAATAGTTCTTATCTCAACTCCTACGGGCTTTTCCTGGTTTGTTCCTCCAACCCTTCCTCACCGGGAGGAGGTGTGTGGGGGGGGGCCGGGGTGGGAGAGAAGGCTTGTCAAACTACGACAGGGTGGCTACCTGGAGACTGGAAATGTAGGCAAGATCTCGAGCAAAGACAGACTCACCAGAGAAGGAAGAGGAACTGCGGAGGAACTGATGAAGTGCTGAGAGGGTCAATTTGAACAGACTATGTTGAGATGACAGAGAACTAGTTGAAGGAAAAATGTGCTGATACAGAGTGAACAGGATGAGAACTTATTCACATTTCCAGTAATACTCTTTTACTCTATGCTGACATTATCAAACAGCCTTAATTTGTGTAATGCCATATAAATTTGATTTTTAGCTACTAAACATTGTTATTTCATGAAAACATGATTTTTTGTAAATGTGAATCTGATTTTGAGATTGTGTATGGGAAAAAGGCCCTTAAAGCTACTTGTGCCCTGTTCTGGTTTTAGTTGGGATAGACTTAATTCTCCTCACTGTAGCTAATATGAAGCTATGCTTTATTTGTGCCCAACCCATGAGTTTCCTTGTCTTTTCCTTTGATTCTCCTCCTCTGCTGGGTGTGGGGAGCAAGCGGCTGTGTAGTACTTAGTTTCTGGCTGGGTTTAAACATGACAGTCTTTTTTGGCATCCAACATGGGGCGCGAAGGGTTGAGATAACGACAGATCTGATTACTGTGTGTTAAAACAGAATTGTTATAAGTATTCATTGTAATGATTTGGTGGTGGCTGGTCAGGATGTTGACTTATTTTCTCTTAGAGTTATTGCAACTGTGGGATCTACTGCCCTATGTGTTCCTTGCTTTTTGAAGTCTGGTTGAAGGGCCTTGTTTTGCTGGACAGTGTAATAATGGTGGTGGGAACAAACTGGTATCTGCATGCAGTATTATCATCACCTCGGTACTTTGCGAGCCTTCTCCTGGAGGCTATTAATAATTACACCTTTCACCTTTTCTCTTCGGGGACCCAGCCTATGGAGGAGACATTGTCACACTTTTTTCCCTTTTCTACCAGGCCAATCAAAACAGTGTATGAGTATTTTCGAAGATTTTCATGTTCTTGTAGTGCCCTATATCTAGGGATCAGCATGCTCCTGAATGTTCTACAGAACTTGCTCAAGGTTAAACAACTATTTAAAACTACTACCTGATTTGCTACCAGTGCTCAGTGTGAATGCGGGCACCGTGCAGCCACCCAAACTCTCACAAGGGGCAATGCAGCTACCGAAGCCCCTGTGATGGGTAATGCAGCTATTCCAACCCCCATGGCTACTCCAATCCCCATGACTAAATCAACCCCTGCAACAGGCAATGTGGTTATGCCAACCCACATGATGAGCAAAGCAGTTACTCCAACCCCTGAAGTTACTCTAACCCCCCCCAAAGGGCACTGCAGCTAATCTAATCCAATGACATGGTACTTGGCTACTCAAACCCTGACAACAGGCACTGCAGCTACTCAGATCCTGGTAATGGGAGAAGCAGCTGAATCAGAGAATCAACTAGTGCCAGTATCAGTTGCCCCAACACAGAGGAAGAAATGGACATGAAAATCAGTTCATCTACTAAAGGAGGACATAGAGAGGCTATCACAAGAACCAGAAGAACACTTGGGGTCACTTGTTAGGGAAGAGGGCATTGATAAGGCAATTGGAAAAGGGACACAAAATACAAGCCTCTGGAGACGACACCTGACAAGTGTGAAGAGAAGGTATCCCTTCAAGGAAAGTGTTCCATATCACCCAGGCAAGTGAACGACCACAGAGAAAGGTATCCAGTGCCTGAGGGAATTAGCTGTGCTAAAGATGGTTTACTGTGACCCAAACAATGCAGAGTTAGATCCAGGTGAAGTTAGATGCACATGACACACGGCAGAAAGTATTATGGAATGCACCATCATTGTATGGCAGCTCATTAGCAGTAATAGTCTGGAGAGACGAAGAGTTACCAACAGTGGATGAGGTGGCTCACCAACTCTGGGAATATGAGGAAAAACTCTGTTCCTCCCGGCAGGCCTGGTCTTGGTCATGGAAAAATTGTCCCAGCAGTTCAAGCAATTCAGAGAGATGTCCTGCTCCCCACCAGTGCAAGCCAGTATCTAAGCTATAAGGAGTAGGCATTCCTCTACTCAGAGAAAACAATAGAGAAGGTATCCAACATGGAGGTGGTTTTACCTGCATGGCCACGTGAGGAGGTGACATGTAGGACACGTCAGGTGGTATGCCACGAATGACATTGCTAATGTATTTTTCTCTATTCCTTTGGCAGCAGAGTGCAGGCCACAGTTTGCTTTCACTTGGAGGGGCATCCAATACACTTGCAATCAACTGCCCAAGGAGTGGAAGCACAGTCCTACCATCTGCCATGGACTGATCCAGACTGCACTGGAACAGGGTGCAGATCCTGAACATCTGCAATACATTGATGACATCATTGTATGGGGCGACACAGCTGACGAAGTTTTTGAGAAAGGGAAGAAGATCATCCAAATCCTCCTGAAAGCTGGTTTTGCCATAAAGCAAAGTAAGGTCAAGGGACCTGCACGAGAGATCCAGTTCTTAGGAATAAAATGGCCAGATGGGCGTCGCCAGATCCCGATGGACGTGATCAATAAAATCACAGCTATGTCCCCACCAACAAGCAAAAAGGAAACTCAACCTTTCCTAGGCGTCATGGGTTTCTGGCAGATGCATATTCCAAATTACAGCCAAATTGTAAGCCCTATGCAGTGACCCAGAAGAAAAACGATTTCAAATGGGGCCCTGAGCAGCGACAAGCCTTTGAACAGATCAAGCAGGAGATTGTGCATGCAGTAGCCATTGGACCAGTTCGGACAGGGCCAGAGGTAAAGAATGTGCTCTACACTGCAGCCGGGGAGAATGGGCCTACCTGGACTCTCTGGCAGAAAGAACCAGGGGAGACCCGAGGTCGACCCCTAGGATTTTGGACTCGGAGATACAGGGGATCCGAGGCCCGCTACACTCCAACCGAAAAAGAGATACTGTCAGCTTATGAGGGAATCCAATCTGCCTCAGAAGTGGTTGGAACTGAAACACAGCTCCTCCTGGCACCTCGACTAGCAGTGCTGGGTTGGATGTTCAAAGGCAGAGTCTCTTCTACTCATCATGCCACTGATGCTACGTGGAGTAAGTGGGCTGCCCTAATAACACAATGATCCCGTATAGGGAACCCCAGTCGCCCAGGAATCTTGCCAGTGATCATGGGCTGGCCAGAGGGCAAAGACTTCGGGTTGTCACCAGAGGAGGAGGTGACACGGGCTGAAGAAGCCCCTTTGTATAACCAGTTGCCAGAAGACGAGAAGCAATATGCCCTGTTTACTGATGGGTCCTGCCGCATTGTAGGGAAATATCGTAGGTGGAAGGCTGCTGTGTGGAGTCCCACCCGACAAGTTGCAGAGACTGCAGAAGGCCAAGGTGAATCCAGTCAATTTGCAGAGGTGGAAGCCATCCAGCTGTCTTTGGACATTGCTCAACGAGAGAAATGGCCAGTGCTTTATCTCTACACCGACACGTGGTTGGTGCCAAATGCTCTGTGGGGGTGGCTGCAGCAGTGGAAACGGAGCAACTGGCAGCGCCGAGGCAAACCCATCTGGGCTGCCGCGCTATGGCAGGACATTGCTTCCCGTCTAGACAACCTGGTCGTCAAGGTGCATCACGTCGATGCCCATTTACCCAGAAGTCGAGCTACTGAAGAACACCAACACAATCAGCAGGTAGACCAGGCTGCTAAGATTGCAGTGGCTCAGGTGGATCTGGACTGGCAACATAAGGATGAGCTGTTTATGGCTAGGTGGGCCCATGACACCTCGGGCCACCAAGGGAGAGATGCCACGTACAGGTGGGCTCATGACCGAGGGGTGGACTTGACCATGGACGCTATTGCGCAGGTCATTCACGAATGTGAGACGTGCTGCCATGAAACAGGCCAAGAGGGTGAAGCCTCTTTGGTATGGGGGGCGATGGCTGAAATATAAATATGGGGAGGCCTGGCAGGTTGACTACATCACCCTCCCCAAAACCCACCAGGGCAAGTGCCACGTGCTCACAATGGTGGAAGCAACCACTGGGTGGCTGGAAACATATCCTGTGACCCATGCCACTGCCCAAAATACTATCCTGGGCCTTGAAAAGCAAGTCCTGTGGCGACACGGTACCCCAGAAAGAATTCAATCAGACAATGGGACTCACTTCCGAAACAGCCTCATAGATACTTGGGCCAAAGAGCACGGCACTGAGTGGGTGTACCACATCCCCTACCATGCACCAGCTTCTGGGAAGGTCGAACGGTGAAATGGACTGTTAAAGACCACCCTGAGGGCAATGGGGGGTGGAACTCTCAAACATTGGGATACACATTTATCAATAGCCACCTGGTTAGTCAACACCAGAGGATCTGCCAACCATGCTGGCCCAGCTCAATCAAAACTGTTTTGTACTGTAGAAGGAGATAAAGTCCCTGTAGTGCATGTTAAAAATATGCTGGGAAAAAGAGTCTGGGTTATTCCTGCCTCGGGCAAAGGCAAACCCATTCGTGGGATTGCTTTCGCTCAAAGACCTGGAGGTACTTGGTGGGTAATGAGAAAAGATAAGCAAGTCCAATGTGTGCCTCAAGGAGATTTGATTCTGGGTGAAACTAGCCCATGAACTAAACTGCGTGATGGACATTAACCGCTGCAAATAACCCTTGTTCTGAGCTCTGTGTTGTAGGAATCACTCTGGCAGAGACCACCTGAACCTACAGAGGTCCAGCCTTGCCAGAAGGGCAGCAGTGACCGGACCTGAGCTGGCATCAGCGCCCGATGATACCATGCAACACTTCACCTTTTCTGTCCTGAGTGACCACCTGATGGAACCCAAAGTCATGGACTAATGGACATTTTGCCAGCATGGTTCATAGACCAAGGGAATGATATCTGTGTGGGATGGGATGGGAAAGGGGAAGCTGGTTCATGTGAATTTATGGAAATAAGCATGACATAAATGGTATGAAATAAGGGGGGGAGAATGTGTTGGGTTCAGTCAGGAAAGAGTTAACTCCCCTTACTGTGGTTGCTAGGAAGCTGTATTCCTGGACTTGAGAGAAGTACTGATAAGTACTTAGCTGGCACTGGGCCTGTACTGAATTCAAGGTCTATCTCTGCTTCCGATACTGCATCTAACCCAAACTGACCAAGGAAGTATTTCATTCCATAGTACGTCACGTTCCACATCGTGGGACGAGGAGGGGGTCTGGTAGCCATTACTCTCTCCCTTACTCCCTTGCTTGCTTACTCCCAGGCACTTGCTAACACTCCCTGACTCCTGCATTAGCTGCTTTGCTAACTCCTGTGCTGGCTCGTTTGTGAGGGAGTTGGTGGGTTTGTGTAGTGTTCCCAGTCGCGCTATCGCTGATAGGGTTCATTCAGAATCTGCTGCGTTAACTCCCGGGCTCCAGCCCTCAGGCTGTGGCTCTCGGGCTGCAATTGCTCTCGGGCTGTGGTTCTTGGGCTCTCTGGGTCTGACTCTCACTACTCAGCATCTGGGTGTGCATTGGTCAGTGGACGGTGGGAAATTGTATCATATTGTATCATATGATTTATTTTCTACTATTTTAATTATTTATTATTAGTATCTGTATATATTGGTTTAGATTTAATTAGTAAATAGTTCTTATCTCAATTTTACGAGCTTCCTTGTTTCTTTTTCCTCCGATTCTTCCCCTCCACTGGAGGAGGGGAGGGGGATTTGTGAGACCAGCTTCGTGGTGGTTTGCTAGCTGGAGTAAACCACGACTCCATGGAGAAGACATGAGGAGTGGGATGGAAAAGCTATGTCGATTCTAAAGGAATAGGTATGTGAATTGAAAGGAAAACCAATCACAAGTCAAGATTCTTCCAGGAAAATTGCTGCTCCAGTCTCCAGTTGGACATTCCCCAGATAGTATGGCAGACCTAATCTTATGAAAAGGAGCAATAATCCGTTCTTACAAGAAATGAATGGACAATGCTATGGTCATTTCTAGAGGGGCCCTGCTTCTAGCCAAGTGGAGGAAAGGGACAATGGGTTTACTGGTCTGTGCGGATTCGATGGCCTTGCACATCAGAACCACGGGAGCATAAGGTTCTAGTACACACGGGTGCACAGTGTACCCTCATGCCATCAAGTTGTAAAGTGGTACAACCCATTATTATTTCTGGTGTGACTGGGGGATCTCAACAACTGACTGTGTTGGAGGCTGAAATAAGCCTGATTGGGAAGGAGTGGCAAAAGCAACCCATTGTGACTGGCTCAGATGCTCTGTGCATCCTTGGCATGGTGTTTCTCAACAGAGAGTATTTTAAGGAGTGAAAAGGGTACCAGTGTGTGCTAGTTCAGTCAGGAAAGGGTTAACTCCCTTTACTCTGGTTACTAAGAAGTTGCTATGAAAAACATTGATAAGGCCTCAGCTGGTGCTGGGGACAGCCTGTACTGGATTCAAGGTCTTTTGTCTGCTTCGGATACTGTAGCTGACCCAAACTGACCAAGGAAGTATTTCGTTCCATAGTACGTCATGTTCCGGGTCTCTTGGGTGGGGAAAGGGGTTCGGTAGCCATTACTCTTCCCATTACTCTCTCCCTTACTCCCTTGCTTGTCTACTCCTGGGCACTTGCTAACCCTCCTGCGTTAGCTGCTTTGCTGGCTCCTGTGCTGGCTCCTTCGTGTGGGAGCTGGTGGGTTGTTTAGAGTTCATGGCTGTGCTATCGCTGATAGGGTTCGCCCGGAGTCTGCTGCGTTAGCTCCCGGGCTCCGGCCCTCGGGCTGTGGTTCTCGGGCTCTCTGGGTGTGATTTTCATCACTCAACATCTGGGTGTGCATTGGTCAGCGGATGGTGGGAAATTGTATCATATTGTATCATATTGTATATATTGTACTATATGTTTCATTTTCTACTATTTTAATTATTTATTATTAGTGGTGTCTGTGTGTATTGATTTGGATTTAGTTGGTGAATAGTTCTTATCTCAGTTTTACGAGTTTCCTTATTTCTTTTTCGTCCAATTCTTCCCCTCCACTGGAGGAGGGGAGGGGGATTTGTGAGAGCGGTTTCATGGTATTTTGCTACCCAGAGTTAAACCACGACACAGTGGGATTTTGGTATAGCTGTTTTAGAGACTCAGGAAGTTGAGAAGCTGTCTGCCTTGCCTGGTCTCTCAGAGGACCCTTCTGTTTTGGTATTACTAACGGTTGCAGACCAACAAGTGCCAAACGCTACCACAACAGTGCACCAGCGACAGTATCACACCAACTGAGATTTCTTGATTCCCATCCATAAGCTGATTCTCCATCTGGATAGCCAAAGAGTGATCAGCAAGACTCGCTCACCCTATAGCAGCCCTATCTGGGCAGTGCATAAGTCTGATGGAGAGCAGAGACCAACAGCGGACTATTGTGGCCTGAATGAAGTCATGCAGGCATTGAGTGCTGCCTTGCTGAACATGCTAGAACTCCAATACGAATTGGAGTCAAAGGCAGACAAGTTGCATGCCACAACTGAAATCATTAATGTGGGGTTTTTTTAACTCCTTTAGCAGCAGAGTACAGGCCACATTTTGCTTTCACTTATAGGGTTGTCCAGTACATCTGGAATCAACTGCCCCAGGGGTGAAAACACAGCCCTAGCATTTGCCATACACTGATCCAGACCGCACTGGAACAGGGTGCAGCTCTGGACACCTCCAATACATTGATGACATCATGGTATGGGGCAACACAGCAGAAGAGTTTATTGAGAAAGGGAAGAAGATGATAGAACAGTTTGGGTTGGAAGGGACTCAAAGATTCACAGAGTGTTAGGAGTTGGAAGGGACCTCTAGAGATCATCTAGTCCAACCCCCCTGCCAGAGCAGGATCACCTAGAGCAGATCACACAGGAACAAGTCCAGGTGGCTTTGGAAAGTCTCCAGAGAAGGAGACTCCACCACCTCCCTGGGCAGCCTGTTCCAGTGCTCTGTCACCCTCACAGGGAAGAAGTATTTCCTCATGTTCAGTTTGAACCTTCTGTTTTCTAGTTTATAGCCATTGCCTCTAGTTCTGTCACCAGACGCCACTGAGAAGAGCCTGGCCCCATCCTCCTGACACCCACCCTTTAGATATTTATAAACACTGATAAGTTTCCCCCTCAGCCTCCTCTTCTCCAAGCTAAACAGACCCAGCTTTCTCAGCCTTTCCTCAGATGGAAGGTGCTCCAGACCCTTCATCATCTTAGTGGTCCTGCGCTGGACCCTCTCCAGTAGTTCCTTGTCCTTCTGGAACTGAGGAGCCCAGAACTGGACACAGCACTCCAGGTGAGGCCTCACCAGCGCAGAGTAGAGGGGGAGGATAACTTCCCTCGACCTGCTGGCCACGTTCTCCTTAATGCATCCCAGGATGCATCCCATTGGCCTTCTTGGCCCCAAAGGCACACTGTTGGCTCATGGTCATCTTGTTGGCCACTAGAACTCCAAGGTCCTTTTCTCCAGAGCTGCCCTCCGAGAGAACAGCCCCCAACCTGTACTGGAACATGGGGTTGTTCTTCCCCAGATGCAGCACTTCACACTTGCCCTTATTGAATTTCATTAGATTTCTCCCCACCCAGCTCTCCAGCCTGTCCAGGTCACGCTGGATGGCAGCACAGCCTTCTGGCATGGCAGCCACTCCTCCCAGTTTGGTATCATCAGCAAACTTGCTGAGAGTACATTCTAGCCCTTCGTCCAGGTCATTGATGAATATATTGAATAGGGCTGGACCCAGCACTCACCCCTGGGGGACGCCACTAGCCACAGGCCTCCAACTAGACTCAGCCCCATTGACCACAACTCTCTGAGCTCTTTCCTCCAGCCAGCTCCCAATCCACCTCACCACCCAATGGTCCAGTCCATACTTCCTAAGCTTGTCTATGAGGATGCCATGGGAGACCATGTCAAAAGCTTTGCTGAAGTCAAGGTAGACCACATCCACTGCCTTCCCCTCGTCCATCCATCTAGTGATGCCATCATAAAAAGGTATCATCAGATTGGTCAGGCATGACTCCCCCTTGTTGAATCCATGCTGACTACTCGTGATTAGCTTCCTTTCCGCAACATACTTTGAGATGGCATCAAGAACAAGTTGTTCCATCATCTTTCCAGGGATGGAGGTGAGACTGACCGGCCTATAGTTGCCTGGGTCCTCCTTCTTGCCTTTTTTGAAGATTGGAGTAACACGGGCTTTCCTCCAGTCCTCAGGCACCTCTCCTGTTCTCCAGGACTTTTCAAAGATTATGGAGAGTGGCCTAGCAATTACTACCCTCAGCAGTCATGGGTGCATCCCATCAGGGCCCATGGATTTGTGGATGTTCAGTTTGCTTAATAGATCTCTAACCCAATCCTCTTCAACTGAGGCAAAACCTTCCTTTCTCGTGACTTCCTCTATGGTGATCAAGCTCAGGGACTCCTGAGGGCTGGTCTCAGCAGTAAAGACCAAGGCAAAGGTGGCATTCAGTAACTCTGCCTTCTCCATATCCTCCATCACCAGGGCACCCGCTTCATTCAGCAGTGGGCCCACATTTCCTCTGGTCTTCTTTTTTCCTCCAATGTACTTGAAAAAGCCTTTCTTGTTGTCCTTCACCTCCCTTGCCAGGTTTAGTTCTCAGGAGGCCTTAGCTTTCCTTATCGCATCCCTACATCCTCTGACAACATTCTTGTTTTCCTCCCAAGTGGTCAGCCCCTTCTTCCATGTTCTGTATACTTCCTTTTTCTGCTTAAGTCTATTCATTAGCTCCCTGCTCATCCATGCAGGACTCCTAGCTCTCTTACTTGATTTCTTACTCTTTGGGATGCTCCCGTCTTGAGCTTGGAGGAAATGGTGCTTGAATATTAACCAGCTCTCATGGGCTCCCCTACCATCTAGAGCCCCATCCCACAGGACTTCTCCAAGCAAGTCCTTGAAGAGGCCAAAGTTAGCCCTTCTGAAGTCTAAGGTAGTGACCCTGCTTGTGGCTCTGTGCCTGCTGTATATGATTCTGAACTCCACCATCTCATGGTCACAAGATTCCCCCATGAGAACAAAGGCTAGCACTTTTGAGACTTCCCATATGCTTATAGAATAATTCATCTGCCTCTTCATCCTGGTTGGGTGGTCTATAACAAACTCCCACCATGATATCTGCCTTGTTGGCCTTCCCCGATTCTTACGCACACTCAACCCAGTCATCACTGTCATTAATCTCTAGACAGTCTAAATACTCTTTGACATACAGGGCTAATGCTGTATAATGCTGTATTGCTATAACAGTGCTGTCAGGCACGTGAAATCTGTTTTGTTTTTTAATATTTTAACTTTTTAAAATCATAGGTGTCTGCAAAGAACAATAAAACACCCTACCTTGTTGCAGGATCCAGATTTAAGGAAATTCTTGGAAAGTCCTGAGGTATTTACATTCTTTTATATTCCTTATTTGTTTCCAGATATGGTAATGTACAAAATAATATACTCTTTGTACTGAGACGTAATCTCCTAAATTCATATGAAATCAAATTTTTTTGTACTCTTCATGGGACAGAGTGACAAAAGGCTGCTTAGGTAATCATGTTCAAACTCTATTGCCTCTACCTCCAATGAATCTTAGCTTGGTAGCAACCAAAAGCTCTCTGCTGTTCAATGACTTCTGCCACGTGAGTTGGTCTGTCTGGTTCTGAGTGAAGTTCATCATACACAGAGATAAAATCCATAATCAGTGCTGCTGAGGATTAATTAAGATCATGATTTAAACTGTCTTGGAAACAGTTCTTTCTAAGACTGGCAAGCATGAGGTTTATTGGCATGATAATGTGAACAGGTATGCATTGCTGCTGGTCACACTAGATGTTTTGTGGATAGAGGAATTCAGTGACCAGTGCTATAAATCTAGCACCTTTACAAAATGAAATATATTGCAGAACAGATTGTTTGTTATGTCTCCAAAAACATAAGTCTATAAATGTGCATAGTCGATTTGCTGTAATCTTGGTTTGTCTTTTAGCCAATGTCAGTATCTTAGCTAGGCTAATAATTTACAGAGGCCTCGATACAGACAAAAGCATCATTGATAGATACCTTAAAGTGTCAGTGCTGCTGTCACAAAGTATCAGATACGAAGGATAAATGGCCTATGCCGTGGTTTAAGTCCAGCTAGCAAAATACCACAAAGTCACTCTCACAAATTCCCCTTCCCCTCCTCCAGCGGAGTGAAAGAATCGGAGGGAAAAGGACAAGGAAGCTCATAAAACGGAGATATGAACTATTTAGTAATTGAATCTAAATTAATATATACAAATACTACTAATAATAGGCAATTAAAATAATAGAAAATAAAAATGATGATACGATATGATACAATTATGGTACAGTTGCTCACCACCCACTGAGCAATGCACAGCCAGGTGCTGAGAAGTGAGAGTCAGAGCCAGAGAGCTTGAGAGCCACAGCCTGAGAGTGATCGCAGCCTGAGAGTCGCAGCCCGAGGGCTGGAGCCCGAGAGCTATTGCAGCAGATTTGGAGCAAACCTTATCAGGAATAGCACGACCGGGAAAACTAAATAAACCCACCAACTCCCTCATGAATGAGCCAACACAGGAGTCAGCAAAGCAGCTAATGCAGGAGTCAGGGAGAGTGTTAGCAAGCATACGGAAGTAAATGAGCAAGAGAGGAAGAGAAAGTAATGCCTCTCAGACCACCTCCTCTGTTTCCATTGCTATAGTCACCCCCACAGGGCATTTGCCACCATCCATGGGACAGTGTAAAGCACTGGCCATTTCTCCCGTTTAGCAATGTCCAAAGCCAGCTGGATGGCCTTTACCTCTGCAAATTGACTAGATTCACCATGACCTTCAGCAGTCTCTGCAACTTGTTGTGTGGGACTCCATACAGCAGCTTTCTACGTCTGATGTTTCCCTACAATGTGGCAGGACCCATCAGTGAACAGGGCATATTGCTTCTTGTTTTCTGGCAATTTATCGTAAACAGGGGCTTCTTGGGCTAGGTCCACCTCCTCCTCTGGTAACGTAACAAAATCGTTGTCTTCTGTCCAGTCCATGATCTGCAACGAAAGGGGACTATGCTGAGTGGTTTAGGCTGCTTAAAAGATCAGCGTCACAAATATTAGGGGAAAAGCTAATATTTTTAATATGAATATGTGAGAAGCGTGACTTAACAGAATTTGATGGCAAGGTCTCCTCTACTACTTATTTGACATGGAAAAGCATACAAAAGCAAAATCAAATTAGCAACAGATTAAAGTAGTTGGTACATGAATTAAAAATTATTTACAGAGTCAGGGAAATCAAGACAGGATTGGATTTTTGTGACATGGATTAGGGAAAAGGGGCAAGGAATTTCCTCCCATTCAGTCACGAGGTTCAGAGTGGACCCCCTTGCTTTCTAAACTCCTCGAAAGAGAAGTCTAGGTGCAGCTGAATCCACCCCTAGTCCCAGACCTGGTCAACGGTTTATGCCTGCACAATCAGGGAAAGGATCAGAGCGTGTGGAGTTTTGTGCTTGGTGTGAAACTTGGGGATAGCAACAATGTGGGGCAGCAATAATTCAAAGTTCCTTAACACTATTCAGATATGTCACACAATTAGATCACACAATTACTCAGCAAGACTTGACTTTCAACAAATCAGTACAGTAACTTAATCAAGGACTTAACAAGGTTATCAACATAAAGTTGCATGCATACACTCACACAGACAGATATAGAAATAGGGATAGATATACGTATATTTGTATGAAGGTACCTGTTAAAATTTCCCCTTGAGTTTGGTGAAAATATTCACGTCGGATGTCAGTGCATCTCTCAACGGGCGAAGAGTTGAGCCTCAAGGAGGGTTTATTCAGCCCAGTTTGTGTCGACTATTCTCTGATTTCACAAACTTGAGAGTTTGCAAACTCTGAGAGGTGTCCCACTCAGAGGGAGATGCTGGGTGCAGCCCGCTGTGGTCCAGGAGAGCTCAAAGGGTCATCCTTGGAACCGCTATTTATAGGGTCGCGAGATAATTGACTTTAGGCATAAATAATTTTACATCCTGGCCTTAATTGGGGCAGGTGGTCATTGGAATTCACAGCTGGTACTGATCTATGCAGACTGCAATAAGGTTCAAGGCTGGCAGGGGATGATTTCACTCTCATCCCCCACCATAACCAGGCAACTGACCCCTAGTATGGCCATTCCCCACCTCAGCAGTGCAAGAGTGTTTTGATATGATAAGGGACGCTTAACCACCAAACTCCCTGCACAATGGCCAAGGTTTGACAGGAATCTCCAAGGCCATAAAACTATCCAGGAGTGAAGAGGTGAAGAAATGCACCACCACAGACCTTAAAGATCATCTACTTCCAACCCGTCACTGGTCTCCACTCAAACATCAAGCCACTGACCACAACTCTCTGAGTGCGACCATCCAGCCAGTTCCTTATTCACCGAGTGGTCCATCCATCAAATCCACACATCTCCAATTTAGAGATAAGTATGTTGTGAGGGACGGTGTCGAATGCTTTGCACAAGTCCAGGTAGATGACATCAGATGCCCTTCCCTTATCCACCAAGGTCGTGACCCCAGCATGGAAGGCCACCAAATTTGTCAGGCATGCTCTGCCCTTGGTGAAGCCATGTTGGTTGTCAACAATCACCTCCTCCTTTTCCATGTGCCTTAACACAGTTTCCAGGAGGATCTGCTCCATGATCTTGCCTGGCACAGAGGTGAGACTGTAGTTTCTCGGGTCCTCCTTTTTTCCCTTTTTAAAGATGGGGGTTATATTTCCCCTTTTCCAGTCAGCGGGAACTTCACCAGACCACCATGACTTTTCGAATATTATGGATAGAGTTTTCTCAGCCCCATCCGCCAGTTCTTTCAGGACTCGTGGATGCATTTCATCATGTGCCATGGATTTGTGCACCTTCAGGTTCTTGAGGTGTTCCCGAACCTGATCCTCACTAACCATGGATGGCTCTCCATTCTCCCAGTCCCTGCCCTTGTCTTCCGTGACTCAGGGGGTATGGCTTGTGCCCTTGCCACTGAAGACCAAGGCAAGAAAATAATTGAGCATCTCAGCCTTCTCCATATCCTGGGAAATCAGCTCTCCCATTTCCTTCCACAGAACACCCACTTTTTCCTTGGTCTTCCTTTTATCCCCTATGTACCTATAGAAGCCCTTCTTGTTGGCCGCCATGTCCCTGGCCAGGTTTCATTCTGTCAGGGCTTTAGCTTTCCTAACCTGATCCCTGACTTCTCGGATAACTTCCCTGTAGTCCTCCCAGGCTACCTGTCCCTGCTTCCACTCATTTTAGGCTTTCTTTTTGTGCCTCAGTTTGTCCAGGAGCTGCTTGTTTATCCACACAGGCCTCCAGGCGTTTTTACCCAACTTCCTCTTCATTGGGATGCATTGCTCCTGAGATTGGAGGACAAGATCCTTGAATACTCACCAGCTTTCTTGGGCCCCTCTTCCCTCCAGGGCTTCATCCCATGGAACTCTGCCAATCAGTCCCCTGAAAAGGCCAAAGTCTTGTCTCCTGAAGTCCAGGGTAGGGAGCTTGCTGCGCACCCTCCTCACCTCCTGAAGGATCTCAAACTCCACCACCTCATGGTTGCTGCAACCAAGGTTGCCGTTGAGCATCACATTCCCCACCATCCCCTCCCTGTTGGTGAGAACAAGATACAGCATGGCACTCTTCCTCATGGGCTGTATACGAATACAAATCTGTAACCATGTAGAACATAATGTGAATAGGCACACCAGAAAACCTGGCATTGTGCCTAGCCTGATTAATGGTCATGATCCATTTCTAGAGAAATCAGTGGAAATCTTACAAGGATTATGAAGCAGCTTAGGCTCTGTTTTACCAGGAAAGCTTGGTACAGAAGAAAAAGATAATATAGATATTTTCTTTGATGCTGTTAATGTACGAAGAAAAATCCTAACTAAGACTAAGGATTTGATGAGGTTTTATTGGACCATCATTGAGCAACCTACAGAGAAACGAGCACAGGTACTTAAAACAGTATAGCTCCAACACTTCCTTAATTAAATAGTCTCAGTTAAAGGACCCAGAAACTTATTCTCTTTCTGTTCGGGGAATTTATAGAGATACATGTCATTAATTCTGGTAGTAATTGCACATATAAATCCCTAGAGTTTGTTTATGGAAGATGGAGTATTAAGAATTCACAACACTGAATCACTTTTTTTCAGATGTATGTCTGTGCTGGGTTCAGTCAGGAAAGGGTTAACTCCCTTTATTCTGGTTACCAGGGAACTATGTTGCTGGACAGTAGGTGAAAACATTGATAAGGCCTCAGCTAGTGCTGGGGATGGCCTGTACTGAAGCACGTAGGAGTTGAGATAAGAACTATTTAATTATATAAATGAAACTTAGGGAGTTATTAACAATGCTAGTGCTAATGAGTAATTTAAGGAATGGAGGAAGAGGGTAGAAGAAATGATACAGGATCCCACCCCAAGAAGGGAAAAAAGGAAAGAAAACCCACCCGAAGGGAGCAAACCCCCCACGAAACCGCCCGGGGGGGGGGGGGGGGGGGGAGAGAGTAAGAGAGAGAAAAAAACCTTTCAAACCCCGGCTCCCAGACCGATCTGCCTGACAAGACGCTGGCTCTGACCAGAGCACCAACCACTCGCCACGAGGTCCCACAACAACAAACCCCCAGCCCCCTCGGCCAGAAGCCCCCTCAGACCCTTCCCCTTCCCAGGGTCGTGTCCAACCACAAGCCTTTCCACCCACATCCCCACCCCCTCCCGTGCCGCAGGTCCTGGGCTTGCACTACCTATGCAGCTGGATGTGTTATGGGGTGAAGCAAAACATAGACTAGCTGGTGCAAAGCTAAGACACTAATCCACCCCTTTTGATTCACCACATCCACATCAAGCTCACCTCCTGCAGTATTCCATAATCTCCCATCAGCCCGCTTCCCCTTTCCCATCCCATCCCACACGGATATCATTCCCTTAGTCTATGGACCATCTTGGCAAATGATCCATTAGTCCATGAATTCAGATTCCATCAGGTGTGGGGTCACTCAGGACAGGCAAAGGTGGAATGGTTGTGTGGGTTCGTTGGGCGCCGAAGCCAGCTCAGGTCAGGTCACTGCTGTGCTCCTGGCTAGGCTGGACCTCTGTAGGGTGGGGTGGTTTTCTGCCAGAGCGGGTGCCTGTAACATAAAGCTCAAAAACAGGGGTTAGTGGCAGCAATTCATGTCCCTCATGCACTGTAATTATGGGCTGTTTTCTCCCAGAATCAAGTCCCCCTGGGGCACACAGCGGACTTCCCGATCTACTCTCATTACCCACCAAGTGCGCCCAGGTCCTTGAGCAAAAGCAACCCACGGATGGATTTGCCTTTGCCCAAGGTGGGAGTAACCCAAACCATTTTTCCCAGCATGCTTCTAGTATGTACTACAGGGACCTTATCTCCTTCTACTGTCCGTAGAGGGTTTGAGTGTGCAGGGCCAGCTCGATTGACGGATCCCCTGGTATTAACTAACCACGTGGCCTTTGCCAAGTTGGCATCCCAATTCTTGAGTGTTCCACCCCCCATTGCTCTCAGGGTGGTCTTTAGCAGCCCATTGCACCGCTCGACCTTCCCTGAGGCAGGTGCATGATAGGGAATGTGGTACACCCACTCAATTCCATGTTCCTCAGCCCAAGCATCTACGAGGCTATTTCGGAAATGGGTCCCGTTATCTGATTCAATTCTTTCCAGGGTGCTGTGTCGCCACAGGACTTGCCTTTCAAGGTCCAAGATAGTGTTTCGGGCAGTGGCATGGGACACTGGATATGTTTCTAGCCACCCCGTGGTTGCCTCCACCATTGTGAGGACATGGCACTTACCCTGGCGGGTCTTGGGGAGGGTGATATAGTCAACCTGCCAGGCCTGCCCATACTTGTATTTCAGCCATCGCCCCCCATACCAAAGAGGCTTTACCCTCTTGGCTTGTTTGATGGCAGCACATGTCTCACATTCATGGATAACCTGAGCAATTGTGTCTATGGTCAAATCCACCCCTCGGTCACGAGCCCACCTGTACGTGGCATCTGCCCCCTGGTGGCCCAAGGTGTCATGGGCCCACCTAGCCATGAACAGCTCACCTTTATGTTGCCAGTCCAGATCCACCTGAGCCACTGCAATCTTAGCAGCCTGGTCTACCTGCTGATTGTGCTGGTGTTCTTCAGTGGCTCGGCTTTTGGGCATGTGGGCATCGACGTGATGCACCTTGACGACCAGGTTGTCTAGACGTGAAGCAATGTCCTGCCACAGCGTGGCAGCCCAGATGGGTTTGCCTCGGCACTGCCAGTTGCTCTGTTACCACTGCTGCAGCCACCCCCACAGAGCATTTGCCACCATCCATGATTCAGTGTAGAGATAAAGCACTGGCCATTTCTCTCATTGAGCAATGTCCAAAGCCAGCTGGACGGCCTTTACCTTTGCAAACTGACTCGATTCCCTCCTCCTGTTGTGACATCCCAAAGTCTTTGCCCTCTGGCCAGTCCATGACCACTTCAAGGATTCCTGGGTGACTGGGGTTCCCTATACGGGATCGCTGTGTGATCAGGGCAGCCCACTTACTCCATGTAGCATCAGTGGCATGATGAGTGGAGGAGACTGCCTTTGAACATCCAACCCAGCACTGGCAGTCAAGGTGCCAGGAGGAGCTGTGCTTCGGTTCCAACCACTTCTGAGGCAGATCGAATTCCCTCATAAGCTTCCAGTATCTCTTTTTCGGTTGGAGTGTAGTGGACCTCAGATCCTCTATATCCCCGGCTCCAAAATCCTAGGGGACGACCTCGGGTCTCTCCTGGATCTTTCTGCCAGAGACTCCAGGTAGGGCCATTCTCCCCGGCTGCAGTGTAGAGCACATTCTTTACCTCTGGCCCTGTCCGGACTGGTCCAAGGGCTGCTGCATGCACAATCTCCTGCTTGATCTGTTCAAAGGCTTGTTGCTGCTCAGGGCCCAATTTGAAATTGTTTTTCTTCTGCGTCACTTTGTAGAGAGGGCTTACAATTTGTCTGTAATTTGGGATATGCATCTGTCAGATACCCACGACGCCTAGGAAAGCCTGAGTTTCCTTTTTGCTTGTTGGTGGGGACATGGCTGTGATTTTGTTAATCACGTCCATCGGGATCTGGCAACGTCCATCTTGCCATTTTACTCCCAGGAATTGAATCTCTCGTGCAGGACCCTTAACCTTACTTTGCTTGATGGCAAAACTGGCTTTCAGCAGAATTTCGATGATATTCTTCCCCTTCTCAAAAACTTCGTCAGCTGTGTCGCCCCATACAATGATGTCATGAATATACTGTAGATGTTCTGGCGCTGCACCCTGTTCCAGTGTGGTCTGGATCAGTCCATGGCAGATGGTAGGGCTGTGCTTCCACCCTTGGGGCATCTGATTCCAGGTGTATTGGATGCCCCTCCAGGTGAAAGCAAACTGTGGCCTGCACTCTGCTGCCAAAGGAATGGAGAAAAAGGCATTAGCAATGTCAGTCGTGGCCTACCACTTGGCTGCCTTTGACTCCAGCTCGTATTGGAGTTCCAGCATGTCCGGCACTGCAGCACTCAGTGGTGGTGTCACTTCATTCAGGCCACGATAGTCCACTGTCAATCTCCCTTCTCCATCAGACTTACACACTGGCAAGATGGGGCTGTTAAAGGGTGAACGAGTTTTGCTGATCACCGCTGTGCTGGGTTCAGTCAGGAAAGGGCTAACTCCCTTTACTCTGGTTGCCAGGGAACTCTGTTGCTGGACACTAAGTGAAAACATTGATAAGGCCTCAGCTGGTGCTGGGGATGGCCTGTACTGAACTCAAGGTCTTTTGTCCGCTTCGGATACTGTAGCTGACCCAGACTAACCAAGGAAGTATTTCATCCCATAGTACGTCATGTTCCGGTCTCTTGGGGTGGGGAAGAGGGTCCGGTAGCCATTACTCTTCCCTTCTCTCTCTCTCCCTTACTCCCTTGCTCATCTCTCTGGGCACTTGCTAACCCTCCTGCGTTAGCTGCTTTGCTAACTCCTGTGCTGGCTCCTTCGTGTGGGAGCTGGTGGGTTGTTTTGACTTTTCTGGCCGTGTTATCAGTGATAAGGTTTGCTCGGAATCTGCTGCATAGGCTCCCGGGCTCCGGCCTTCAGGCCGCGGCTCTCGGGCTGCGATCGCTCTCAGGCTGTGGGTCTCGGGCTCTCGGGGTCTGATTTTCATTCCTCAACATCTGGGTGTGCATTGGTCAGTGGATGGTGGGAAATTGCATCATATTGTATCATATTGTATATATTGTACTATATGTTTCATTTTCTACTATTTTAAGTATTTATTAGTAGTGGTACCTGTATGTATTGATTTAGATTTAATTAGTAAATGGTTCTTATCTCAATTTTACGAGCTTCCTTATTTCTTTTTCCTCCGATTCTTCCCCTCCACTGGAGGAGGGGAGGGGGATTTGTGAGAGCGGCTTCGTGGTATTTTGCTAGCCGGAGTTAAACCACGACAACCCCTTGGCTCTCCAGCTGACAAATCAGCTTCTGGATGGGAAGCAAAGAGTCTCTGTTAGTGCGATACTGCCGCCGGTGCACTGTTGTGCTGGCAATTGTCACCTGTTGATCTGCAACCTTTAGCAATCCCACAACAGAAGGGTCCTGTGAGAGACCAGGCAAGATGGACAGCTGCTCGATTTCATCAGTCTCTATAGCAGCTATCCCAAAAGCCCACCGGTACCCTTTCGGGTCCTTAAAGTGCCCTCTCTTAAGGTAGTCTATGCCAAGGATGCATGGGGCATCTGGGCCAGTCACAATAGGGTGGGCCAGTCACAATAGGGTGCTTTTGCCACTCCTCCCCAGTCAGGCTTATTTCAGCCTCCAGCACAGTCAGTTGTTGAGAGCCCCCAGTCACACCAGAAATGCTGATGGGCTGTACCCCCCTATAGCTTGATGGCATGAGGGTACACTGTGCACCCGTGTCTACTAGAGCTCTGCACTCCTGGGGCTCTGATGTGCCAGGCCATGGAATCCATACAGTCCAGTAAACACAGTTGTCCCTTTCCTCCACCTGGCTGGAGGCAGGGCCCCTCTAATACTCGCGTGCCTCGCTCATGTCCTGGAGAAAAGGATTATTGGATATGTCACTTTGTTCATCCCGTTTAGATATGGGAGCAGCAACTTTTCTTACTGGGTCCCCACTAGTAGATCTTTTACCTTTCAGTTTATTTACTCGTTGTTCCAGGACAGAGGTAGGTTTTCCATCCCACCTCCTCATATCCTCTCCGTGGTCTCTCAGGTAAAACCACAGGGTACCCTGTGAGGGATATCTGTTGTATTCCTGCCTTGGAGGTGAGAAGCGCCTGCTCTTTATAACCGAAACACTGGGGATCGGAACACCTCCTCTCAGAGTTCCTTGAGTTCTTTGGACAGTCTCTCCACAGCAGAGACACAGGCCTGTATGGGAGAGGAGAGACTTTCCTCATACTCTCGGAATCGGCGGATCATCTCGTCCACGGTTGGTGCCTCGTCCTCTCTCCAAGTTATTATTGAGAGCACGCTGGAGTATGAGGGTGGTGCACTCCGCATTAACTTCTGCCACATGGGCCGAGTGCAGTAGACTTCGTCGGGGTCAGTGGATGCTCATGGGTTGTTCGGGTCTCGGTAAACCATCTCCAGTACCGCTAGTTCTCTTAGGTACTGGATGCCTTTCTCCATGCTGGTCCACTTACACAGCTGTTGTGGCACACTCTCTCTGAAAGGGTACCTTTCCTTTACACTGGTCAGGAGTCGCTTCCAGAGGCTGACATTTTGTGCCTTATGCCCAATTGCTTTATCAATTCCCCCTTCTCTGGCAAGTGACCCCAGTTGTTTAGCTTCTCTCCCCTCTAGCTCCATACTACTGGCCCCATTATCCCAGCAGCGGAGCAGCCAGGTCATGATATGTTCACCCGGGCAGCGACTGTAGTCTCTACGGATGTCCCGTAGCTCCCTCAGGGATAAGGACCGTGTGGTCACAACAGCTTCATCCTCCGTCTCCGACTCTTGAGCTAGCCCTGTTCCCATTTCCTGATTGATAGTTTCTGTCGATTGGGATGGCCCTGCTACCTCACCATCATCGACTAGACGGACTGATTTATGTGTGTATTTCCTTTTCCGGACTGGGGCCACAGAGAGTGGTCGCCCCTGACAATAACACACAAAGGATTGAGGGAGTGAGGCTGCTGCAGAAAGTGGGCTGGCTGGAGGAGAAGACGGATTGGTGGTAGCAGGAGGCATTGCCATTGATGCAGGCATAGTGGAGGGTAGATGCGGCAGGTTGCGGTGCAAGTGTTGAGGATGATGGCGCAGGCACGGAAGGCATTGTTGCTGGTGTGCTGGGTTCTGTTGCAGACACTGGAGCCGCCGCGCACCCTGGCGCTGCTGCGGATGTTGGTGCCGTTGCGGGCGCTGGCGCCGCCGCAGACACTGGGGCTGTGCGGGCTCGAGTTAGGAGCTTCGTCCCGGCGCGACTCCATGCTGCCCCCTTGCGCATTAAGGCAGCTCGGGTAACTGCACAGACCCTGCGTCTGCCTGGGGCACTAGGACCGGTAGGGGCAGGGCTCCGGAACATTTCCCTAACTTTGCCCAAAGCCACTAAAACATTCACTACCAAGCTGATCCCCAGCCACAGGTCACCCCAGCCACAAGAAAAATTTCCAAAAAACTCATATGCCTTTGCCATCGGACCGAGAGGAGAGGGGAAAAATTGAAAAAGTTTTTCCACGTGCCCCCCAGCACCAAATAACCTCTCCTCTATCGGCTGAGTCCCCGAGGGGAGAAAGGGAGAGGTGTAGTTGTGGAAAACCTCCAGCAGGTAAGTCGCGATGTACCAAGGAGCCGATAGAATTAAGTAGAGATAGAGACAGAGTATCCTTGTCAGCAGCACACAGAACAGCCTGGCCAGCCCCCTCAGCCCGCCTCGCACATAAAAAATCAGGATCATCAGTAGCACATAGGGGAGCAGATCCTGCTGTTCGGTCAGCAGCTTGAAAAGCCCCGAACTCAGAGTCTTAAGAAGCCACAGATACATTTTAAAGCAGGAGCTTATCACATTCTATGATCCGTTCCTTATCTCAACTCTGTCGAGCCCCACGTTGGGCGCCAAAAAGGGACTGTCATAATTTCACGACAAGCCTGCTCTACCACCCCGGCCCCCACACACACCCCCACCTCCTCCCGGTGAGGAAGGGTCGGAGGAACAAACCAGGAAAAGCCCATAGGAGTTGAGATGAGAACTATTTAATTATATAAATGAAACTTAGGGAGTTACTAACAATGCTAGTGCTAACGAGTAGTTTAAGGAACAGAGGAAGAGGGTAGAACAAATGATACAGGATCCCACCCCAAGAAGGGAAAAAAGGAAAGAAAACCCCACCCGAAGGGAGCAAACCCCCCACGAAACCACCCGAGGGCCGAGAGAGTAAGAGAGAGAAAAAAACCTTTCAAACCCCGACTCCCAGACCGATCTGCCTGGCAAGACGCTGGCTCTGCCCGGAGCACCAACCACTCGCCACGAGGTCCCACAACAAACAAACCCCCAGCCCCCTCGGCCGGAAGCCCCCTCAGACCCTTCCCCTTCCCAGGGTCGTGTCCAACCACAAGCCTTTCCACCCACATCCCCACCCCCTCCCGTGCCGCAGGTCCTGGGCTTGCACTACCTATGCAGCTGGATGTGTTATGGGGTGAAGCAAAACATAGACTAGCTGGTGCAAAGCTAAGACAACCTAGCATGATGTACTATGGAATGAAATACTCCTTCAGTCAGCTTGGGTTAGCTGTCTGAACTCTATGTTCCCCCTGTCCCGTCCCGGTTATCCGTGGTAGGGGAAGATTCGTTGTTGTACCCGGAGTGAGATTAAGACACAAACGAGGTCAGATGCCGCAAACAAGGAGTTTATTTTTGGTGTAAGAAAATAGCGATAGGAGAGAGACAAAATAGAAAAGAGGGAAAATTTAGCAAGCAGTCAGGAGAGAATTGCAAGAGATAGTCACCACCATGGATCCAGCGGCGTCCCGTTGGTCCGTAGTCTTGTAGTCTTCGGTGGGGAGGGTCCCTCCTCACTGTTTGGTCCCACAGTCTTTTATAGGGTGTTTTCTGCTGACTCCTGCCTCCTGCGCACGCTTTCCAGTTTTACGCAGCTGATCTCATGGGGTGCACAGAATCAGTACGTGACCTCTTGCATGCTTTGGCAGTCTTGGGGGTCCTCTGTGTCTGGACTCCCCATGAAGCGATGTGATGGTTCTTTGTCCTTGGTGGAAACTGGTCTCCAGAGGCTATTTGCTTCTTATCTGTCCAGTAGGCCATTTGGCCCTTATCTATTCAGGCCTGCAGGCAATCCTTCCTCCTCAGGCCACCGAAAGCCAAGCCCCCAGGAAGTTTCACAACTTTGTCAGCAAGCTTTGAGACAATCAGCTCAAGATAAGGTCTCTCACACCCCCACGCTGCCTGTAGGGAGAAAGTTGGGAACACATGTGCGGTATCAGAAGCCGAGGAAGACCTTGAATTTGGTGCAAGCATTCCCCAGCCCCAGATAAAAACACACCTTATCAGTACTTTTCTCAGCATAAATCCAGGAACATAGCTTCATACCAGCCACTGTAAAGAGAGTTAAGTCTTTCCTGACTAAACCCAGCACACATATTCTTCCACATCAAGCTACCATGACACTGCTCTGTGTTTCTGAAAAATCAGAGAATAGAATCATAGAATCATAGAATGGTTTGAGCTGTAAGGGACCTTGAAAGGTCATCTAGTCCAACCCCCCTCCCATGAGCAGGGACATCTTCAACTATATCAGGTTTCTCAGAGCACGGTCCAACCTGACATTGAATGTTTCCAGGGATGGGGCATCTACCACCTCTCTGAGCAACCTGTTTCAGTGTTTCACCACCCTCATCATAAAAAAATTGTGACTTCTAATTAGGAAATGTATCTAAATGCATGCTTTTGAAACCTCCTTCTGGGATAGCCAGTTCCTCAGTCCACATGATGAGTTCCCCAGTGTCTTATATGCACAGTTGAAAAGCTAGAAATAAGAAGGGGTGAGAGCTCTCTTAGTGAAATAACAGGAGTTGTACGACTATTGAATTCTGCAGAGTTGCTTCCCTTAGAATTTTAATGTTACTTTGTGCTGTCAAAGCCAGACAGATATGAAGCTGTCTTAATGAAGCACTAATTGCATTGCATTGAAATGTCATAAATAATCCTGAATGTGGGACTTGGTCTTTATTCACTTCTTTATATAAAGGAGAGTAAGAGAATCTGAGACAATTCATTATAGTTGAAGCTGACTGTTGTTCTTTGCATCAGAGCAGAATCTTTTTGGTTTTGAATCAGAGGACCCTGTTTTTAAGCAAAGTCTAACGACATGTAGCAGAACCATAACAAAACGTGCAGTTGTGTCTTTAAAGATGAAATCTGGGCCCTATGTATTATGCTGATAGTGTGGTGTGAGGCCCTGCAGCCTTTAAAGTTCCTGTCAGCTACGATATTTGCTCAGCTACAAAGCAAATTATCAATATTTTATTCATACATGCCTGTCATGGTTTAGTCAAAGCCAGCAACTAAGCAGCACATAGCCACTCGCTCACCTGGAGGAGGAGAATCAAAGGAAAAGACAAAGAAACTTGTGGGTTGAGATAAGAACAGTTTAATAATTGAAAGTAAATGAGATAAAATGATGATACTAATAATACTAACAATACCAATCACAGAATCACAGAATCACTAAGGTTGGAAAAGACCTATAAGATCATCTAGTCCATCCATCAACCCAACACTACCATGCCCACTAGACCATGTCCTCAAGCACCACGTCTACACGTTCCTTGGACACCTCCAGGGATGGTGACTCCACCACTTCCCTGGGCAGCCTGTTCCAATGCCTGACCACTCTTTCAGGAAATTTGTTTTTCCTAATATTTAATCTAAATCTCCCCTGACGCAACTTGAGGCCATTTCCTCTTGTCCTATCACCAGTTACCCATGAGAACAAAATAATACTAACAATACTAATAATATTAATATTACTACTAATAATATGTAATGAAAATAGTGGAAAACAAAACAAATTATACAACTGTTCGCCACCTGCAGACCGATGCCCAGCCATTTCCAAGTAGCAAGAACCAGAGCCAGAAAGCCCGAGAGCCAGACCAAGCCCGAGAAAGAGATCATGCCAGAGCCAGAGCAAGCCCCAATTATCAAGAGCAAGAGAGCCAACCAGCCCACATCAAATTTATATACTGAGCATGACATTTTATGGAATTAAATACTCGTTTGGTCAGTTTGGATCAGCTGTCTGGATTGTGTCTCCTCCCAGCTTCTTCTCTACAAGAAGCTGGGAACACAGGCACAGCACCAGAAACTGAAAAAGTCCTTCACTTGATATCAGCATTCCTTAGCAATGAACAAAAACATTAATGTGTTATCAATGTTCTTCTCAGCACAAATCCAAAACATAGCCTCATACTAGCTACTGTGAAGAAAATTAACTCTGTCTCAACTAAGAGCAACACAGTACCACTCCCACTTTTAATTTCTATAGGTGTTCTACAGCCCAGTAACCTATGCATAATTAGTAATATCATTTGATCTTAAAAGCACACAGGTTGTCTAAGGAAAGTTCTGGGTATCCTAAAAAGTAGTTTAGATGCAACGTAAAGCAGTAGTCTCACTGCAAAGTGGTAGTTAATTTTTCTGAGAGGAACAGACAGAAAATAAAATTGCCTCAGCTCAGCTGCCTGAGATAACTTTCTTGACCCTCATAATCCAAATCAAAATCCTGCATCATCTGTGTGTGCAACACCTACAAACATCTTGTAGGATGTAGAGAGGCAGAGATGCCTTGAATGGCCATTTACCTGCCCCGAGCTTGTGTGGCATGCATTGCATCCCTGGTGATACCTAGCTCTGACCACAGACCATAGGGACAGACAACACAATGCGCTTGGGATGGATGCCTGGCATTTAGGCGGTTCATGTTAGGCAAAGTAGGCAATATACACACGTTGTGACTGAGCAATCAGCCTGCCACAGGTTTCCTGCTGCCTCCATGTCCCTTGCTGTGATTTCCCCTGAGCAAAATAAGCTCATAACATGAATCTTTTTATCATGCCTGCTCCTCTCTGCATCAGCATTCCAGAACAAGATAGCAGAGGCTGCTTGCTTTGTCTGTGCTAACTGCTTACACAAAGCTGCATATGGATGAAATCACTCATCCTGGGTGAGGGTCTGGGGATGGAAAGAGAGGGTATTTGGCTCCAGCAGTTTTAGTAGACAGGCAGTTTTTCCCAGACAGCGTCTGGAGCATTGGGCATAGGCTGGTTATTTGTGAGAAGTCTGCTCTCTCTGCAAGTGCACTCCAGCTGGCAACTCTAATCTGCTTCTACCCCCACTGCTTTCCTGACATTTCCCTGCAAGCTTTGCACAGGACATTTTGCTACTAACAGTGTCACTGTCATTCCCAAGCAAGGCAGAGGTAGAACTGGCTGAACCTTTTCCAGCAAAGAGTTTATGAACCAAGAGGGAAAAAAGGGCATTTTCAGTCAACCTGAGATTATTCACAGTTCAAATTTTCCATATGCATGGAACCGTACAAAGCACAAATAGTATGGCTACTGCTTCAGCTTTGGTGTAGTTATTGCACTCTTTAAAATTGTTTTTTATAACCTGGAGCAATGTTCTTCTTTTGAACTGCTGAAGGCTCCGGCAAAGCTTGGTTGAGGTCAACAGAAGTGCATGGACTGGGACACATGCAGTTGAGGACAGAATTTGAGCACATTTTTCCCTTTCAGTTCACATACTCGTTTCTCTAAGTGTGAGGTAGGTTTTCCATCCCACTTCCTCATGTCCCCTCCGTGGTCACAAAGGTAAAACCACGGAGTACGCCGTGATGGTTACCTTTTATATTCCTTTCTTTGTGTAGAGGAATGCTTCCTCCTAATAGCTGAGATACTGGCTCGTGCAGGTGGGGATTGGAACATCTCCTTTCTGAATTGCTTAAACTCCTTGGACAGTTCCTCTATAACTGAGACACAGGCCTGCATGGGGGAAGAAACAGTGTCCTCATATTCCCAAAAGTGTTGAACCACCACCTCCACTGTCCGTTCCAAATACTTTTACCAAGTCATTACTGAAAACACACTGGCTAGTGAGGATGGTCGATTCTGCATTAATTTCTGCCACATGGGTCGTGTGCAGTTAACTCCATCTGGATCTGTCCTCTTCCCATCACACACAGGACCTGCCTCTGCCTCAAGCACCAGTAGCACATGGGCCAGCGTTCCCAAACATTTCTTTCTTTAACTTTACACAAGAACACAAGAACATTCAGAAATGTGCTGATCACTAACCAGAGGTCACCCCGAGACCATGAAAAATTTTCAAAATAATCATACACTTGTGCCACTAACCAGAGAGAACAGGGGGAAAATTAGAATAATTTGCACACATCCAACCAACTGAATAATTCCTTCACATCTAACCCACTGAATAATTTCTCCTCTACAGGCTGTGTCCCAAAGGAGAAAAGGGAAAAAGTGTAATTAGTGAAAGTCCCCACGAGATGACACATGAAACACACAAACGCTGCCAGTACTGCATACAGAAACATGATGACTCCCCAAACCAGTAGTATACAGACCAGCCAAAAAAGACTCTTCAGTCTTGTCAGAGCATATATAAGGAGCACACAAGACAGTAAATCCCACCGTTCTATGAACAACTTAAAGACCCAAGAACTTAACAGTCAGTCAGTGAGGATCAGGTTCAGGAACACCTCAAGAACCTGAAGGTGCACAAGTCCATGGGACATGATGAAATACATCTACGGGTCCTGAAAGAACCGGCATATGAGGTTGCTAAACATCTATCCATCATATTCAAAAAGTTGTGGCGGTCTGGTGAAGTTCCCGCTGACTGGAAAAGGGGAAACATAACCCCCATCTTTAAAAAGGGAAAAAAGGAGGATCCGAGAAACTACAGGCCAGTCAGTCTCACCTCTGTGCCTGGCAAGATCATGGAGCAGATCCTCCTGGAAATCATGTTAAGGCACATGGAGAAGGAGGAGGTGATTGGTGACAGCCAACATGGCTTCACCAAGGGCAGATCATGCCTGATGAATATGGTGGCCTTCTATGATGGGGTCACGACCTTGGTGGATAGAGGACAGCCAACTGACATCATCTACCTGGGTTTCTGCAAAGCCTTCAACACCGTCCCATATGACATCCTTGTCTCTAAACTGGAGAGGCATGGATTTGACGGATGGACTGCTCGATGGAGAAAGAACTGGCTGGCTGATCGCACTCAGAGAGTGGTGGTCAACGGCTCAATGTCTGAGTGGAGACCAGTAATGAGTGGCGTTCCTCAGGAGTCAGTGTTGGGACTGGTCCTGTTTATCATCTTTGTCAGTGACATAGACGATGGCATCAAGCACACCCTCAGCAAGTTTGATGACGAAAGCAAGCTGTGTGGTGCGGTCGACGAGCTGGAAGGAAGGGATGCTGTCATGGTTTACTCTGGCTAGCAAAATACCACGAAGCCACTCTCACAAATTCCCCCTCCCCTCCTCCAGCGGAGGGGGAGAATCAGAGGAAAAAGAAATAAGGAAGCTCATAAAATTGAAATAAGAACTATTTACTAATTAAATCTAAATCAATATATACAGATACTACTAAAAATAAATAATTAAAATAATAGAAAATAAAACATATGATACAATATATACATCACCATCCACTGACCAATGCACACCCAGATGTTGAGTAGTGAAAGTCAGACCCAGAGAGCCCGAGAACCACAGCCCAAGAGCGATCACAGCCTGAGAGCTGCAACCTGAGGGCTGGAGCCCGGGAGGTAATGCAGCAGATTCCGAGTGAACCTTCAGTGATAGCACAGCCATGAACTCTAAACAACTCACCAACTTCCACACGAACGAGACAGCACAGCAGTTAGCAAAGCAGCTAACGCAGGAGGGTTAGAAAGTTCCCGGGAATAGATGAGCAAGGCAGTAAGGGAGAAGTAGTAATGGCTACCGGACGCCCTCCCTGCCCAAGAACCCTGAACATGACGTACTGTGGAATGAAATACTTCCTTGGTCAGTTTGGGTTAGCTATAGTATCAAAAGTGGAGAAAGACCTCGAACCCAGTACAGGCCGTCCCCAGCACAAGCTGAGGCCTTATCAGTATTTTCTTTTAGCGTCCAGAAACATAGCACCTTAGCAACCTTCTAGTAACCACAGTAAAGGGAGTTAAGCCTTTCCTGACTGAACCCAACACAGATGCCATCCAGAGGGACCTTGACAGGCTGGAGACGTGGGCCTGTGCCAACCTCATGGAGTTCAACAAGGCCAAGTGCAAGGTCCCGCACATGGGTTGGGGCAATCCCAAGCACAAGGACAGGTTGGGTGGAGAATGGATCAAGAGCATCCCTGAGGAGAAGGACTTGGGGGTCCTAGTAGATGAAAAGCTGGACATGAGCCGTCACTGTGCACTGGCAGCCCAGAAAGCCAACCAGATCCTGGGCTGTATCCAGAGAAGCATGGCCAGGAGGTCGAGGGAGGTGATTCTCCCCCTCTACTCTGCTCTCATAAGACCCCACCTGGAGTACTGTGTCCAACTGTGGAGTCCTCAACATAAGAAGGATATAGACCAGTTGGAAAGAGTCCAGAGGAGGGCCACGAAGATGATCAGAGAGCTGGAGCACCTCTCCTATGAAGAAAGGCTGAGAGAATGGGGCTTGTTCAGCCTGGAAAAGAGACGGCTACAGGGAGACCTTATAGCACCCTCCAGTACCTGAAGGGGGCCTACAAGAAAGCTGGGGGGGAGGGCTTTTTACAAGGGCCTGCAGTGACAGGACAAGGCGTAATGGGTTTAAATTGAAAGTAGGAAGATTTAGATTGGATATCAGGAAGAAATTCTTCCCAGAGAGGGTGGTGAAGCACTGGAACAGGATGCCCAGAGAAGTTGTGTGTGCCCCATCTCTGGCTGTCAAGGCCAGTCTGGATGAGGCTTTGAGCAACCTGGTCTAGTGGAGGGTGTCCCTGCCCATGGCAGGGGGACTGGAACTAGTTAACGGTTAGACTTGATGATCTTAAAGGTCTTTTTCAACATAAGTGATTCTATACCTCCTTTCTCTTATCAAAGCATCAGCAAAACCTGTTGCAACCCTTAATCTGTTGCTCCAGTTCCTGCCTGGTGCCTTCCTGTGTTAAATTATCATAGAATGGTTTGGGTTGGAAGGGACCTTAAAGATCATCAAGTCTAACCGTTAACCTAACACTGTTAATACCACCACTAAACCATGTCCCTAAGCGCCTCATCCACATGACAATTACCTCCAGGGATGGTGACTCAACCACCTGCCTGGGCAGCCTATTCTAATGCCTGACAACTCTGTCAGTGAAGCAGTTTTTCCTAATATCCAATCTAAACCTCCCCTGGCACAACTTGAAGCAATTTCCTCTTGTCCTGTCCCTTATTACTTGGGAGAAGAAACAAACACCCACCTCTCTGCAATCTCCTTTCAGGTAGCTGTAGAGCACGACAAGGTCTCTCCTGAGCCTCCTCTTCTCCAGGCTAAACAACCCCAACTCCCTCAGCTGCTCCTCACAGGACTTGTGCTCCAGACCCTTCACCAATTTCATTTCCCTTCCCTGGACATGCTCCAGCATCTCAATTTCCTTCTTATCCTTTTCACTCCCTGGGCTGTGGGTCAACCTTCAGCCCTTACAGATGAGAGGTTGAGGGGCTCCATCTCCCCACATGCCCCCAACTCCAGCTACCTTATGCCCACCTGCATTCACCCACACTGTCATTTCTCACCCAGGTGAAATTCACGCACCAGCGATCAAAATGCCAAGGGGTGTAGGTCAGCCTGCAGCCCCAGCCAGGTTTGTTGCCACCTCCAGGCTCTCCCAGAGCTGCACTTGACACACAATATAATCATTATGTCAGGTTCTGTGTTGGGTCTGGCTGAAATGGAGTTAATTTTCCCCATAGCATCCCTCAGAGTGATATGCTTTGTATTGGTAGCTAGAAAGGTGTTGATAACACACCAGTGTTTTGGCTACTGCTGAGAAGCGCTTGCACAGCATTAAGGCTCTCTCTCCAATATTCTCACCCCTCTTTCCCCCAGTAGGCTGGGGGTGGGCAAGATCTTGGGAGGGGACACAGCCAAGACAGCTGACCCAAATTGACCAAAGAGGTATTCCATACCGTATGACATCATCTCATCAATATAAGCTAGGAGAAAGGATGAGGAAGTGGGGGGTATTTGTTATTTACATTTGTCTTCCAGAGCAACCACTATGCATACTGGAGCCCTGCTTCATGGGAAGCGGCTGAACATCGCCTGCTGATGGGAAGTAGAGCATAAATCTTCATGTTCCTTTGCTTCCATGCGCAGCATTTGCTTTTGCCTTATTATACTGCCTTTATATTGACCCACAAGTTCTTTCCATCTTATTTTCTCCCCACCCCTGTTTAGCTTTGGATGGGAGTGATAGAGCAGCTTGGTGGGCACCTGGCATCCAGTCAAGGTCAACCCACTACAGGTTCATACAAAAGTTTCCCACTTGTGTGCTTTTGGTACACAACAGATAGATAACATTTTCTCCGTTCAGCCTCATGGAGAGCTGCCTGCAGAAGGAGGTTCTGCCCAGAGGAGCAGTGTATGGAGGGAGTTTGGGGCTGCCAATGGGCTTTGCAGGTGGCCATCCTGGGAGGGGACCCATTTTTACAGGGCTTCATGCAACCGCACGCATTATTTAAAAAAAAAAAATCACTATTTAAAAAAAAAAGAAAAAGCCTTGTAACCCTAAGCCCGCTCACATCATGCTATCTGCACAGAAAGACTCCTCGTTCCTTATCTCAGTCCCTGGAGATTTGTGGGATATCACAAATAACAGCTGGACAAGATAAGGATTCTTTCAACACGCTGGATGCTCCCAACATCTATAAAGACTCATCATGACAGACCTATATGGACCAGTGCCTGGGGATTCTACATCTCATCTGTTTTCAGTTCAAACCTGCTCTTTTCCAGATGTTTTAAGCAAGTATTCCATTTTTTCCCTGTTTTCATGCTTTAGACACCCATCTCCAAACCCTACCAACATCCTCACCTCCCATCAGGGAGAGCAGAGATGAAAAATGCACAATTTTGGCCAAGCAAAGCTTAATCCACTCCCAGTCCCTTTCAGTTCCTAGCATTGAGGGAACTTCTTAATTTCAATTAGCAACTTGTGCAGTAAAGCCCCCAAGGAGGAGGCAAGCTGTCAGGATCTGACCCTCAAGGGCTTACCACCGTGGTAATGCAAAAACCAGGCATGCCAGCAACAAGATGTATATAGCCCAGTGATTCATAATATTGCAGAGTTTTCAGGAAACATAACACCGTTCATGATTAAGAAATGCCCTTGTTTTCTACTAAATATATAAACACTCATCTCCTAAGCAGCAGATGCAAATTATACATAGTATTAGCCTCATATGCCAACCGCTATAATTCCAGTGCAGCACAAAGCCATTTCCCAAGGTCTAGAAGTCTGTTAATCAGCCTTTTGACGTCAAATGACAAATTTCTTGCCTGGGATCATTAACAGGATGACTAATGAAAGGTGGTAAGTGAATTCATAAATGAAATTAAAGATATTAATATTAAAGGCCGGGCTACAAGAAAGAGAAATGTGGATTTAGCAAACCACAACAAGAAAAGTGGCAATCTGCACGAGATTTACAGCTCCTTTCCAGCCAAGCAAGTAAGTGATATTTTCTGACTGGAGGTTGTGGAAACTACAGGGCTTGACAGACACCTTTAATGAAACATTAGCACCCCCATTACCTTCAAATGTTGCCTAAGATTTTTTAAACGCTCCTGCTCAAATTTACCAGCAAATGCTGTTACAGACCCAATGTTCTTGTTCTTTGTGTTAGGCTGACAAGCCAAAGAGTCAAAGCTTAACTCTTAGAATAATATAGCAGGTGAGATGTCTTTCTGTGTTGTTTAGACAACATTCTGTTTTTCACTATGTGCTGGTTGCACTATGTTCTATTTTGATGATATTTTGTTAGGATAAGCTGGTTTGACTTTATTCTGTTTTTCACTATGTTAAGCTGTTTTGGACAATGCTCTATTTTTGATAATGTTTTCAGATGTTAAGCTACTGTCTTAGTTTTGCACCAGTTAGTCTCTATTTTGCTTCACCCCATAATACATCAAGATGGATAGGTGGTGCTAGCCCTGGGCCCGCGGCACTGCAGGACCAGCGGAGAGGGGGTGGGGATGTGGGTGGAAAGGGTTACAGTTGGGCACGACCCTGGGAAGGGGAAGGGTCTGAGGGGGCTTCCGGCCGAGGGGGCTGGGGGTTTGTTTGTTGTGGGACCTCGTGGCGAGTGGTTGGTGCTCCGGGCAGAGACAGCGTCTTGCCGGGCAGATCGGTCTGGGAGTCGGGGTTTGAAAGGTTTTTTTCTCTCTCTTACTCTCTCGGTCCCCGGGTGGTTTCGTGGGGGGTTTGCTCCCTTCGGGTGGGTCTTCTTTCCTTTTCCCTTCTCGGGGTGAGATCCTGTATCATTTGTTCTACCTTTTTCCTCTGTTCCTTAAATTACTCATTAGCACTAGCATTGTTAATAACTCCCTAAGTTTCATTTATATAATTAAATAGTTCTTATCTCAACTCCTACGTGCTTTTCCTCGGTTTGTTCCTCCGACCCTTCCTCATCGGGAAGGGGGGGGGAGGGGGCGGAGTGGTAGAGCGGCTGGTTGTGATAAAAACCATGATAGCTACATTGATGATACTCTGTCTCTCACTATGTTAACCTGTTTTGACCATACCCTGTTTTTCAATGTGTTTGCGCACATTGCTGAGAAAGGCTTGATAACAAGAGATGGGGCCCTTGCTTATCAAAAGCAGGATACATTCTCAGTAGAACCTCAGCAGTGTCCTTGTAAGTTGAGAAGTGTTTTACTAGATTAATGGATAGTTAAAGAATTTTGTCTTTTTTGTGAAATTTGCTCATTAAAGCTTCATTATAATTCACACAGATTCACAGATTCACAGTGTTAGGAGTTGGAAGGGACCTCTAGAGATCATCTAGTCCAACCCCCCTGACAGAGCAGGATCACCTAGAGCAGATTGTTTCCTCACGTTCAGTTTGAACCTTCTGTTTTCCAGTTTATGGCCATTGCCCCTAGTCCTGTCACTGGACACCACTGAGAAGAGCCTGGCCCCATCCTCCTGACACCCACCCTTTAGATATTTATAAACATTTTTAAGATCCCCCCTCAGCCTCCTCTTCTCCAAGCTAAACAGACCCAGCTCTCTCAGCCTTTCCTCAGATGGAAGGTGCTCCAGGCCCTTCATCATCTTAGTGGCCCTGTGTGGAGACTGAAGGCACGGACCCCGGCATGATGTGCACCAAGTGAGATTGTTTATTGTTTGACAGCGTGGGTTTTTATAGACAGATTCGGTAGTTTTCCACAGTCTAAATCCCTCCCTGTGTTTTGCAAAAGCTGAGGCTGATAACTGTAACTTTTGTAAGCTTGGCTCTGCAGTGCCTTACAGTTACCTTATAAAGCTCATGACTTGAGCCCCATTGGTGTCAACATCCTAGTCCTGTATTTTTAATTCCTCAAGTATCTTGTGAGAACATGACCTTCAGCTCTTTGTGCGGTTCGTGAGAACCTGACCTGTCCAGCTGGTCCCCAACATCTCCCCCTTTCTTGTTTTATGCCAGCCACAGGATGCTTGGCCTGCTCTCCCCTCCTGGATGGCCCTCTTATAACAGAGGAGGCCATCCCTCACATCAAGGTCTGGTATGGCGTATGTTCCCACCACTCAACACCTGCTGGGATGCAGCCAACAGCAGAGCTAAAAGATCTTGGTGGCAAACACAAAGGCCAACCCAGTCTTGCCCTTGACTGTGGTAGGAGGCGCTTGGCCAGCCCCAGTCCAGTCACCTGGTTGTTAAAGCAGAGCTTCACCTGCCTCATCCAGTAACAAGTCACTACCATGGCAAAGCACATGCAGATTTGTATTAGCAGTATGACTACAATTAAAGGATCAATTAATAACATTTTTCTGATATCACTGTGAAACCAAAACACAGGTAGCTGGTATCATGACAAAGTGGTCAGTATTAATAACAGAATGATTCTGTAAAACAGTTATGTATTCAGCCCATGCCGACCTGTTTTGTATTGCTATAGTATCTTGGATTGCATAAGCACTAAGTGTAGCAAAGGTTATATCACCACTACTGCTAAAATCACACAAACTGTAAGTATTACTACAGGACTCATATGTCAGTCAGGGTGAGCATACATTAATAAGCGAAAGATTACAACATTTTATGACACTAGCATTTGAAGGAGTTACATAATCAGCATTAGTTCGGTATTGTCTTCTGTAACTGAAGGATTGTCATGCAGTCACTCCAGGTGAAAAGGCCAAATTCACTACTGGACAGCATTGATTCGCTTTACAGGTGTAATCATCTTGCTGTCATGGACTGTTTTCCCAATTCCAGTGTATGGAATTATTCATCTTTTCCAAATTGCTTCCTGGGGTAATGACATTGCCCAAACAGACCATAATCAAAGGATGAGGATCGTGGTCATGACCTGAATCAGTTGTTTCTGCAAAACAAAACTAGATAATCATAATATCATTCTCAAAGGTAACATTTATGAGCAGGTACATATTCCATTTTTCCCATCTGGATCTGATTACTAATCCGGTGTTATCTTTTTCTAGTAGCTCTAACTTCTGCTGATTCGGGAGGACCCTTAGGTCCTTGCACCCATACTTCAGCTCCGTTGTTAAAAGCACTAGCAGATCCAAATCCTTTGTCACCTCATACAGTTGTTATCTGCGGGGCTTGTCCGTTAACCACCTTGGATTTTAGAACAGGTAAAATTTGGGCAATCCTAACTTGTGGCTGAATCAGTAGGTCTTGAACGCCACTATTTACCAATATAACTTTAATTTCTCCTCAATAATCAACATCAATGACTTCCTCTAATATTTCTATTCCTTTTTCATTTTGTGGTGTTGCAAAATCCAAAATTTTCTGTTTGGCTGTTGACAATATTTCTCTATGGCCTTGGAGCCACTGTATTCCTAAAAATTTTACTGTTTGTGCTGGTCCTTGGATTTTGAAGTTACCTCTGGTTCAATTGAACACAATATAATACAGAATTTAGAGGAATTTTCTTTTGTAACACAAATGGGTAATGTTTCAGTATAAAATTCTGCATCTTGACCATGAAACCAATCTGAATTATTCTGTAGTGTGCCTAAGGGTGATATCCAGTGTCCCCCGGACCAACGTGTATCATTATTAGAGATGATTGGTATCTCAGGATCCCACCGTGTTAGAAGTTTAAAAAGTGGCGGATCAATTATATGGGCCTAGTATACTTGGGATTGTGTTAAGGGAGGCACTGTAAGGAGACAGAAAAGCATGCTCACTCTCAATTGATCAGAAATTATGGAAAAATAGACCAAAAATGTGTTTATCGCATTAGGTTCTGGTCCACATTTTCGCATCATACTACTTGTGGTTTCATCAAGCGGTTTAAGTCGACCCCATGTTACGCCATCATATGTCCTCTTGCACTTGTTGAGGTTGATCCTCAGGCATTTCATCTGGGGGATTGGATTTGTCATCGTGTCCTTCCAGCTCATAATATGGCTTGATGTGTCGGACTGAAATCCAATGAAGACCTGAAGGTAACAGAACACAAGCATACCCTCTTCCCCACGTTAGCAATTCTGCAGGACTTAAATCCTTAATAAATCCTTAAACCACACCTTTGGGTTTTGTGAATGCATCAGAGGAATACTGAAATGCCGTTCTATCGCAGTTGTCTGTAAATGCTGAGAGGATCAATTTAAAAATGTAAAGTATGTGTTGCATTATCCAACTGTTCTTGTGGGGACATATTCCCCCGTTTTTGTTCTAAAAGTATATGTTTGAGATTTCTATGACTGTGTTCAACAATTGCCTGTTCAGTAGGTGAATGTGGAATGTCTGTTACATGTTGGAACGCCCATTGTTGAAGAAATGACACAAGGCCTTTCACCGTGTAAGCTGGGCCTTTATCAGTTTTAACTGTATGTGGTACTCCCATAATAGCAAAACAGCATTTTGCTAATTGACAGGGTTGGCAGAAAGAACACAGACACCAAGTTAAAGTTGAAAAGAGAAACTTAGTTACTACAGTCTAAACCAGCAGACAGCATAAGCAAGGTAATGCATCTATCATTGTTACATCGTTACTAATAGTGATTAAGAAAGATACATCACCAATTGCTCTAATACTTTACCATCATCCAGATCCGCACATCAGCTGGGGAGCCCCGGTCGCAGCGAGGATTTGGAGAACCTGTCCTGGCAATTGGGAAATCCTACGCAGTACATCCACTCATAGGTGAGGATCTCCGAAGTCGCTGCGAGAGGGTCCAGTGCTTATACAGTTGAATAAACAATCTTTGAGACTCCACGTGTGGAGACATCTGACGTTCCCCCCCCCTTCCATTGGATTCCACCTGAGGCCTGGCCAGGGCCCAGGGTGGAATCCAAAAGGGGCATCTTTATCTGTTTGGCTCAGACAAGGCTGGACATCTGGCTGTACGGCCTTGGTAGTCTGTCTCTAAATAGAAGTTTCATTAATTGATCAAAATCTTGTTTAGTTAAGGGTAGATAAATTTCATCTGGATCCTTACTTGTCAGCATCTGTACTCGTTCCCGAGCCTTAACAATCAAAGTAGTCAACAAGTGTGTGGGTAGTAACTGTTCTGCGCAGGCTGTGTGGTAAAAATACCCATTCCAACCTTTTTACCGAATTCTCACTAACATCATATTGCCCTGTAAGTGCAAGCGGCTGTCTCTTGCCATTAAGCAGATACAATGTAACCAGAAGGCGTGTACAAAAGTGATCTGCTGCTTGTTCTTGTAAACAATAGCTGTCTTTCTCCAGCGACTGGGACCCGTTGCACCTCTAGCAATGTGAGTTTCATAGCTTGTTCAAGTGCTTGGCAATTCATACCAGCTTGTGCTGTGGCTGTAATGTAGCATCCCTGACCAAGCAATTCATCTGAACCTATATTAACCTCCTGCGTGAGATTTTGCATTGCCTGCTCCATCACCAAATCATGATATTCAGTTGCCCATACAGAATACTGTGCTGCTGTTAACACAGTCTTTAACAAGAACTTCCAGTCATAAGGAATCATTACATAACTACCCCCAATAGCTCCAAACAATCTACCAGTATGTGCGCTTTGTAAACCATCCTCTTTTATAGCTTTTTGCAATTCTTTAATTATTTCGTTAGGTAGGGCAGCATACTCCGGAGGTCTTTGCGGCTGATAAATTACAGGACATGCTCTAAATGTCTCTATATCCCCTTTAGCAAAAGCAGCATCTCGACATTGCTGTATTAATGATTTTTCAGTATGCGCTGTCTTATCAGGAGAGGTAAGATTAATCAAAGGCATACCCTGTAACGGGGGGGCAGAAGCAACTACAGGCTGACCCTGGGATAGTACTGTTTGGACAGAGGGTGCCAAATTAGCAATAACTTTTACGGGAGTGAGAGGTGGATATAAATCAAATTCCCTCTCAGGATTTATTGGACCGGGATCAAAAGGATCATCAGGTTCAGGAGATGCAGCAGTCACATATTCATTTGCTGAATCTCCTTCTTGCTTCCTTTGAAGCAAATTTTCAGCTGGCTGTGAGTTTTGCAGCGCCATAAACACAGCGTGCCAGGTTATGATAACCTCCTCAGAAACTGTGAGCTGTAATTGTTTCTTACTTGTTATCTCTTCGCCTACTTTCGCCCAGACCTTACTGTCACAGCTCCCTTGTGAAGGGAACCAGGTGCAATGTTCCTTTATCCAAAATAATAAATTAGCAAGCCTAATAGCTGAGATTTTAAAACCCTGTCTTTTAAGGATTGTCTGCAAGATTTCCACTTGCAGTTTTTGTCCTTTGGTAGCTGATTGCCTTAATATTTCGGGTGCCAATCTCGCTTGTAGCTGTGGCGTGGCAACAGGCACCTCTCTCATCAATTGTGGGATTCCCGCCCCCCACAGAGGATCTCCTTGTTGCCTCTCTAAATTGCTCAGTGACGCCGCCTGGCAAAGGCTTCTCCAATGTGTTTGCCATAAGACTTTTTGGGTAGGGGTAAAAATTAAATCGTCTAACAATCGCACATCAAAAGGATTTAACAGATGTCCCTGGAGAACATTCTGCAATAAGCTTTGAGCAAACGGCGAAGTCAGGCCGTGTTGGATTATCGTTTTTTTCAATTCTTTCACCAGCTCCCATTGCAAGGGTTGCCACTCATTGGGTCCCTGTTATCGAATGATCACAGGACACGCAAGAGCGGCGGCCACCGTTGTCTCCCCCTCAGCCGCAGCCTTTTGCCGCAGGCTTTGCCAGTGTGCTACAGGATCGTAGGTAGTTGCCGCACTGTCGGCCAGGGGCTCATCTGCACCTAGGTCAATGGATGGTGGATCAGGCCGACATTGAGCAGGAGTCTCAAACCCAGGAAGGGGCGGCAGAGTGGGAACTGGCAAATCCAGCAGAGGGGCCGTGGGGGAGGGTTGGTGCTGCTGTGCAATTGCCCCCTTGGAGCCACCTCCCGGTGAACTAGCTGCTGGCACCATGGCCGCAGCCGCTGCCGCCGTAGCGGTGCAATCTGTCTTAAGCTGTTTTAAAGAGTCAGTAACCAATCACCATGTTGTCAGAAGTTTTGTGGCGGTATCGTCGCCCCTGGTGGCTGCATCCCACAAAACTTCCCCTGCCTAGCTCCATGTCTCCATGAGGAAGGCTGTTTGTGAATCTGCTGCTACCCCCCTACTCTTGAGCCAGGCAAGCAGCAAGCAGAGGGTGTGTTCATCATAGCTAACTCCTCATTTCTCTAACAGTTTCTTAAAAATACAGACTATGGATTTTTCCTCCAAAGATATCTGCGATCCCATCCTTACGTTCCCAGCCGCTCACCTTTTCCCGGTGATTAGTTGTCCGCGGACTGCAGCTCCCTGTCTCCGCTGCTTTTTCACGCTTCGCTGGGCTCTCCACCGGTTGCTCTACTTGCTGCTGTTGGGTCCCTGTTCGGGCACCATTTGTGGAGATTGAAGGCACGGACCTCGGCATGATGTGCACCAAGCGAGATTGTTTATTGTTTGACAGTGTGGGTTTTTATAGACAGATTCGGTAATTTTCCACAGTCTAAATCCCTCCCCGTGTTTTGCAAAAGCTGAGGCTGATAACTGTAACTTTTGTAAGCTTGGCTCTGCAGTGCCTTACAGTTACCTTATAAAGCTCATGACTTGAGCCCCATTGGTGTCAACATCCTAGTCCTGTATTTTTAATTCCTCAAGTATCTTGTGAGAACATGACCTTCAGCTCTTTGTGCGGTTCATGAGAACCTGACCTGTCCAGCTGGTCCATCACAGACCTGCGCTGGACACTCTCCAGTAGCTCCTTGTCATTCTTGAACTGAGGAGCCCAGAACTGGACACAGTACTCCAGGTGAGGCCTCACCAGTGCAGAGTAGAGGGGCAGGATAACCTCCCTCGACCTGCTGGCCATGCACTTCTTAATGCATCCCAGGATGCCATGGGCACACTGTTGGCTTATGGTCATCCTGTTGTCCACTAGGACTCCAAGGTCCTTTTCCCCAGAGCTGCCCTCCGAGAGAACAGCCCCCAACCTGTACTGGAACATAGGGTGGTTCTTCCCAAGATGCAGCACTTCACACTTGCCCTTATTGAATTGCATTAGATTTCTCCCCGCCCAGCTCTCCAGCCTGTCCAGGTCACGGTGGATGGCAGCACAGCTTTCTGACATGGTAGCCACTCCTCCCAGTTTGGTATCGTCAGCAAACTCACTGAGAGTACATTCTGTCCCTTTGTCCAGGTCATTGATGAATATATTGAATAGGGCTGGACACAGCACTCACCCCTGTGGGACGCCACTAGCCACAGGCCTCCAACTAGACCCTGCCCATTGATTGCAACCCTCTGAGCTCTTTCCTCCAGCCAGTTCCCAATCCACCTCACCACCCAATGGTCCAGTCCATACTTCCTAAGCTTGTCTATGAGGATGCCATGGGAGACCGTGTCACAAGCTTTGCTGAAGTCAAGCTAAACCACATCCCCCTTCCCCTCATCTATCCATCTAGTGATGCCATCATGAAAAGCTATCAGACTGGTCAAGCATGACCTTCCCTTGTTCAATCCATGCTGACTACTCATGCGTACTCGTGGTATGCCACGACTGACATTGCTAATGCCTTTCTCTCCATTCCTTTGGCAGCAGAGTGCAGGCCACAGTTTGCTTTCACCTGGAGGGGCATCCAATACACCTGGAATCGACTGCCCCAGGGGTGGAAGCACAGCCCTACCATTTGCCATAGACTGATCCAGACTGCACTGGAATAGGGTGCAGCACCAGAACACTTGCAATACATTGAGGACATCATTGTATGGGGCAACACAGCAGATGAAGTTTTTGAAAAGGGGAAGAATATCATCGAAATTCTGCTGAAAGCCGGTTTTGCCATCAAGCAAAGTAAGGTCAAGGGACCTGCACAACAGATCCAGTTCTTAGGAATAAAATGGCAAGATGGCCGTCGCCAGATCCCGATGGACATGATCAACAAAATCACAGCCATGTCCCCACCAACAAGCAAAAAGGAAACTCAAGCTTTCCTAGACGTCGTGGGATTCTGGCGGATGTATATCCCAAATTACAGACAAATTGTCAGCCCTCTCTACGAGGTGACCTGGAAGAAAAGCTCTTTCAAATGGGGCCCTGAGCAGCGACAAGCCTTTGAACAGATCAAGCAGGAGATTGTGCATGTAGTAGCCCTTGGACCAGTCCGGACAGGGCCAGAGGTAAAGAATGTGCTCTACACCGCAGCCGGGGAGAACGGCCCCACCTGGAGTCTCTGGCAAAAAGAACCAGGGGAGACCCGAGGTCGACCCCTTGGATTTTGGAGCCGGGGATACAGAGGATCCAAGGCACGCTACACTCCAACCGAAAAAGAAATACTGGCAGCTTATGAGGGCATCCGATCTGCCTCAGAAGTGGTTGGAACCGAAGCACAGCTTCTCCTGGCACATCAACTGCCAGTGCTGGGTTGGATGTTCAAAGGCAGAGTCTCCTCCACTCATCATGCCACCGATGCTACATGGAGTAAGTGGGCTGCCCTGATCACACAGCGATCCCGTATAGGAAATACCAGTCGCCCAGGAATCCTAGAAGTGATCATGGGCTGGCCGGAAGGCAAAGACTTTGGAATGTCACCAGAGGAGGAGGTGACACGAGCTGAAGAAGCCCCTTTGTACAACCAATTGCCAGACAATGAGAAGCAATATGCCCTGTTCATGGATGGGTCCTGCCGCATTGTAGGGAAACATTGTAGGTGGAAGGCTGCTGTGTGGAGTCCTACACGACAAGTTGCAGAGACTGCTGAAGGCCAAGGTGTATTGAGTCACTTTGCAGAGGTAAAGGCCATCCAGCTGGCTTTGGACATTGCTAAACGAGAGAAATGGCCAGTGCTTTATCTCTACACTGACTCCTGGATGGTGGCAAATGCACTGTGGGGGTGGCTACCGCAATGGAAACACAACAACTGGCAGCGCTGAGGCAAACCCATCTGGGCTGCCACGCTATGGCAGGACATTGCTTCCCGTCTAGACAACCTGGTCGTCAAGGTGCGTCATGTCAATGCCCATTTACACAGAAGTCGAGCTACTGAAGAACATCGATACAATCAGCAGGTGGATATAAGCTGCGAAGATTGCAGCGGCTCAGGTGGATCTGGACTGGCAACATAAGGATGAGCTGTTCATGGCTAGGTGGGCCCATGACACCTCGGGCCACCAAGGGAGAGATGCCACGTACAGGTGGGCTCGTGACCGAGGGGTGGACTTCACCATAGACACCATTGCTCAGGACATTCATGAATGTGAGACGTGCTGCCATCAAACAAGCCAAGAGGGTAAAGCCTGTTTGGTATGGGGGGTGATGGCTGAAATACAAGTATGGGCAGGCCTGGCAGATTGCCTATATCACCCTCCTCAAAACGCGCCAAGGCAAGTGCCATGTGCTCACAATGGTGGAAGCAACCACCAGGTGGCTGGAAACTTATCCTGTGACCCATGCCACTGCCCGAAACACTATCCTGGACCTTGAAAAGCAAGTCCTGTGGCGACATGGCACCCCAGAAAGAATCGAATCAGACAGTGGGACTCATTTCCGAAACAGCCTCATAGACACTTGGGCCAAAGAGCACGGCATTGAGTGGGTGTATCACATCCCCTATCATGCACCTGCCTCTGGGAAGGACTAACGGTGCAATGGGCTGTTGAAGACCACCCTGAGGGCAATGGGGGGTGGAACTTGGGTTACAAATTGGGATACTCATATGGCAAAGGCCACCTGGTTAGTCAACACCAGAGGATCTACCAACCGTGCTGGCCCAGCTCAATCAAAACTTCTACGGACTGTGGAAGGAGATAAGGTCCCTGTAGTGCATGTTAAAAACATGCTTGGAAAAACAGTCTGGGATATTCCCGTCTCAGGCAAATGCAAACCCTTTCGTGGGATTGCTTTCGCTCAGGGACCTGGATGTACTTGGTGGGTAATGAGAGAAGATGGGCAAGTCCGATGTGTGCCTCAAGGAGATTTGATTCTGGGTGAAACTACTTGCAAGGGGTGACGTAGCCATGGGGGACAGAGCCAGCACAGAGGGTGGCTTAGCTGTGTGGGCTCAGACTGCTGCCCAGCCCACCATGAGGGTTCACACCATCATCCTTTGCATTAGGGCAATTCAGGTGGCTGCACAGAGCACCAGTAGCTGATGGGGCAGCGTTTCTAAACAGGTTTTACCTTTACACAAGAACTGGAGAACATTCAGAAGTGTGCTGATCCCTAACCATAGCCATAGGGCACTCCAAGAGTATGAAAAGTCTCCCAAATACTCATACACTTGTGTGACTGATCAGAGAGAAGAGGGGAAGAATTGGAATGATTTCCACACATCCAACCCACTGAATAATTTTCCTCTATGGGCTGTGTCCCAGAGGAGAAAAGGGGAAAGGTGTAATTAGAAAAAGTTCCCCACAAAATGGCACATGAAACACGCAAACACTGCCAGTACTGCACACAGATACATGATTATTCCCCAAACCAGTAATACACAGACCAGCCAGATAAGAGTCTTCAGTCTGGTTTGAGCATATATGATCAGTATCATAAGGAACAGACAAGGCAGTAGATCCCACCATTCTATGAACAACTTAAAAGGCCAAGAACTTAACGTGCTGTCGTGGTTTAACTCCGGCTAGCAAAATACCACGGAGCCGCTCTCACTAATCCCCCTCCCCTCCTCCAGTGGAGGGGAAGAATCGGAGGCAAAAGAAATAAGGAAGCTCGTAAAATTGAGATAAGAACTATTTACTAATTAAATCTAAATCAATACATACAGGTACTACTAATACTAAATAATTAAAATAGTAGAAAATGAAACATATAGTACAATATATACAATATGATACAATATGATACAATTTCCCACCATCCACTGACCAATGCACACCCAGATGTTGAGGGATGAAAATCAGACCCCGACAGCCCGAGACCCACAGCCCGAGAGCGATTGCAGCCCGAGAGCCGCGGCCTGAAGGCCGGAGCCCGGGAGCCTACGCAGCAGATTCCGAGCAAACCTTATCACTCATAACACGGCCAGAAAACTCAAAACAACCCACCAGCTCCCACACGAAGGAGCCAGCACAGGAGTTGGCAAAGCAGCTAACGCAGGAGGGTTAGAAAGTTCCCCAGAGAGACAAGCAAGGGAGTAAGGGAGAGAGAGAGAAGGGAAGAGTAATGGCTACCGGACCCTCTTCCCCACCCAAAGAGACCGGAACATGACGTACTATGGGATGAAATACTTCCTTGGTTAGTCTGGGTCATCTACAGTATCTGAAGCGGACAAAAGACCTTGAGTTCAGTACAAGCCATCCCCAGCACCAGCTGAGGCCTTATCAATGTTTTCACTTACTGTCCAGCAACATAGTTTCCTGGCAACCAGAGTAAAGGGAGTTAGCCCTTTCCTCACTGAATCCAGCACACGTGCTGACCAGCCACCACAACATTCCTATACCAAATACTTAACACACAATCCCGTTTTAACACACATCATCAGATCTGTTCTTATTTCAAACCTTCGAGCCCCACGCTGGGTGCCAAAAAGGACTGTTGTGGTTTAACTCCAGCTAGCAAAATACCATGAAGCCGCTCTCACAAATCCCCCTCCCCTCCTCCAGTAGAGGGGAAGAATCGGAGGAAAAAGAAATAAGGAAGCTCGTAAAATTGAGATAAGAAGTATTTACTAATTGAATCTAAATTAGTATATACAAATACTACTAATAATAATTAATAGAAAATAAAACATATGATACAATTATGATACAATTGCTCACTACCCACCGACCAATGCACAAGCAGGTCCCAACAAGTGAGAGTCAGAGACAGAAAGCCTGAGAGCCGCAGCCCAAGAACCAGAGCCCGAGAGTTATCACAGCAGATTCTGAGCGAACCCTATCAGCCATATCATGACCAGGAAAACTAACAGACCCACCAACTCACTCCCAAGCGAGCCAGCAAAGGAGTTAGCAAAGCAGCTAACAAAGGAGTTAGAGAGAGTGTTAGCAAGTGTAAGGAAGTAAAAAAGAAAGAGTAACGGCTCCCGGACCCACTCCCCACCTATGTACCGAGCATGACATACTATGGAATGAAATACTCCTTTGGTCAGTTTGGTTTATCTGTCTGAACTGTGTCCCCCCTACACTGCCTGTAGCAAGAGAGAGTTGGGAATGCAGCTGCACTATCAGAAGCTGAGAAAGACCTTGAATTTGGTGCAGGCATTTCCCAGTGCCAACTAAGACCTTATCAGTACTTTTCTCAGGGTAAATCCAGGAACATAGCTTCATACCAGCCACTGTAAAGAGAGTTAACTTTTTCCAGACTAAACACAGCACACAGGGCTGAAAACACACTGATATGATGCAGTTATCTTTGCAAGACTAAAACCCTCATGTACACAAAATACCTTTAGACTGTGGTCAGTTTGCTGCTAATTACTTTTTTTTTTTAATTAAAAAACACCCACACCTCAAACTGGATCACCATTTTACTCATCCCAGTATAAATGTCAAGCAACTCTTTTAAAAATTTAGAACTTATTGTGGATTTATGCATGCATAAACCAGTTCAGACCTTTCCAGTTTGCTGTCTAATCTCACATCCAGGCAGCTTCACCATGAACCCACAGTTCATTTCAGACTCCAACTGCTCCTTACTGAGGTTTATAGCTCACAGGAGAGTCTATTTAAGTCTCAGCTCCCAACAGCTGATGATGATCAGCCCTGAATGGACCAGACAAACATCCTCCACTGCCCCAAGGAGCACAGACAAATGAGATCCTACCCAATGCTGTGTGAGACCACGTGCCTCCTCTGCTATCAAAGAAGAAAGCTTCTTTTTTTCTATAGATGCCCAGTTTGTAAGCAGCCATATCATGGAAACAAGTTGGTTGGGCAAGTAGTGCTCCTGAGTGGTGCCACCTCACACACCCACAGCTTCCAAAAAAAACAAGATCACTCTGGATATATCAGTACCTTGAGCTAGCAGTGTGACTGAAGGAAGAGTCAGGTGCCACCAGGAGAATGAGAAAGCCCAGAGATACAATATGAAGCACCTCTATGGAGGGCACTTTTTTTATGGGGATGTTTCCCAATACCATCCTTCACTGAAAGAGCCCAATGTGGGGAGCAACTGCAGCACAATGGATGCCCATGGGACTGTGTTTCTGAATGTCTTTTAAAAGAGACCCTCCCAAGCCTGGAGAAAAAATCAGAGCAGGTTTTCAGAGCAGCTCCTATCTCAGCCACAGTGTTGGGTGCCTGGACATGTGGCCTGGTAGACTGTACAGTTACACCAGAGTCCTGCTCAAGGTCCCTTCAAAGAAGTCCCAGAAGGTACCCATGGCCCGGCTTTCTCCTTGTTTAGAAAAACGGTTGCTCCTTGTACCATTTGGGGAAGGAGATGGAGGAGCAACGCATGGTAACAGCTCTGCAGCATCACTTGAGACCCCAGGGAAAAACAGCAATGGCCAGTGGCTCCATCTAAGCTGATCGTCACCCACACCTCGGGATGTCACCTCCAGGCAGGACAGCCACTGTGAGTGGCCAGGAGCACAGGGATGAGGTGCAAGAGTGTCTTAGCTTTGCACCAGCTAGTCTATGTTTTGCTTCACCCCATAACACATCAAGCTGCATAGGTAGTGCAAGCCGAGGACCTGCGGCACGGCAGGACCAGCAGGGAGGGGGTGGGGATATGGGTGGAAAGGCTTGTGGTTGGACACGACCCTGGGAAGGGGAAGGGTCTGAGGGGGCTTCCGGCCGAGGGGGCTGGGGGTTTGTTTGTGGTGGGACCTCGTGGCGAGTGGTTGGTGCTCCGGGCAGAGACAGCGTCTTGCCGGGCAGATCGGTCTGGGAGTCAGGGTTTGAAAGGTTTTTTTTCTCTCTCTTACTCTCTCGGCCCCCGGGTGGTTTCATGGGGGGTTTGCTCCCTTCGGGTGGGGTTTTCTTTCCTTTTTTCCCTTCTTGGGGTGGGATCCTGTATCATTTGTTCTACCCTCTTCCTTCGTTCCTTAAATTACCCATTAGCACTAGCATTATTAGTAACTCCCTAAGTTTCATTTATATAATTAAATAGTTCTTATCTCAACTCCTACGGGCTTTTCTGAGTTTGTTCCTCTGACCCTTCCTCACCAGGAGGAGGTGTGGGGGGGAGGGGCGGGGTGGTAGAGCCGGCTTGTCATCAAACTATGACAAAGAGACAGAGACATCCAGGTCCTTCTCCAAGCTTACTGAAATCCTCATCCAAACATCTCCCCACAGGCATGTCCTCACTTCAAAGGGTCCCAGCCCATGGGTACCAAGCTGCCCCTCATTGCCTCTCCCCATAACCTGCACCTTCACTGCTTCCAGCACTTGCTTTGCTCCTGACCCCGCTGGGCTTAGTGAAACCAAAGCAATAATGTTCATTAGAGAGCTACAAGCCATACACATACAACTTTCCTGAAGGCAGATTTTACAGACTTTAAAGGGAGGGAGAGAAAACAGCAGCAGTTAAGGACACTTACCAAGAGGGATCCATGACAACATGTGCCAACCAGCCCAACTCAGCTGGGGCTAGGAAATGTAAAGGACCAGCAGGCAGGAAAATGGGTGACAAAAAGTCTCGTGAGACTGCAAAACTGAGCAGAGGAGGAGCAGAAAGAGTTAAGCAAAGGCAGTGGGGAGGCATGGAGCAGACATGGGTTTGCTTTCCCTTGTCTCTCAGGCACAGGAGTCCAGTCCCTGCCACCACCAGAATCTGTCACAAAAGTGATTTGGGGCTTTTTTATTTTAGGGGGAGAAATTAGCCTTTCCCAAAAGACACGATTTTCTCCCTAAGAAGATTTAGAAGTAAAACAAGACCCTGCAAGGATTTAATTGGGGGATCTCCCATGGGGTCCTGTGTGGAGCTGCTTTGGAAACCGCAACCCCTCTGCCAATCCTGACTGCAGACTGACCCACTCCATCTCCCTGAATTGAACACAAAAGGGGAGAAAATTATCATTTTCCCCACTGGGTCTTAGACCCACTCTCACGGTTTGGGAGGACAGGACTCCTGCATCTGCCCCAGCAGTGCTCCATCCTCCCCTTTCAGCTAACGAGGTGCTCTCCAAATTACAAGCAGGGTTTAAGACAACAAAAAAGGAAGCTCAGACTTACTCTAGGAAAGTCCTTCCCAGGAGGTTCACAGAGGAGGATGCGACTCAAGACCAGCAACTCAGTGAGGACCAAGGCCAGAGGTGATTTTGGCAGCATCCTGGTGCCTACAGATCTCACCTCCTGGTCTGGCACCTCACACTCTGTCCAGGACGCACCGAGCGATGCTGGACTGTGTCCCCACTGTGTCCCCAGCGCTTCATCCACCCCAACCAGAGCAGCTCCCTGGTTTTGTGGCAAACACCCCCCAAACCCCACCCCCGCTTCGCAGCTGCATTTGCTTTCTCGCTCAGGCACCAACTCAATGGTTCTTAAATAATATACTTCCACGGGGCCAGATCTGCACACAGCAAGGTAAATCCAGGTCAGCTTTCATTAAAATTTGCTGATAATTCCCAATATGAGAAAAATGTAACCACTATTTTTTTTATCTTTTTCTTTAAAATTATGGAAATTGTGACACCATCCCAAACCCCATGTGAGAGACAGGTCAGTCCAGCTCCCATTTGGCATCATTAAACACACACAGCTGTGTATAAGACCTTTACACAACCATTATATAAATGAAACTCAGAGCCCATTTTGTCTGTGTTTGGGATTATCCATCTCCCTGTTATTGAAAGAAGTTATGTAAAGCAGCCCAGGAATACAGGTTGGTGCTGGAGAGATGTATAGGCTTTATCGAAATCGCAGCATGTGCCTCCACACTCAGAGCAGCACCACCAACACATGACTCATCTTGGATTTCTTTAGCCTGCAATGCTAAAATAAAAAGATTACTTTCTTTGTACCAGATGACTTTTCAAGGCTCGGAGTGTCAAAGGAATTAAGTCATTAAATTGCGGATGCATTTGATTGATTGATTATGAGCAATGGAAGTCTGGTGGTTAAAATAAGGCTGGGAGGTGGAGGAGGGGGGAAAATGTTTCCTCTTGTAAGAATGTGCTTCTAAGAAAACAGGTCAAAATATGATGCGGGCAGATGATAAACTGCTTAGTACAAGCTGCCATTAACCCAACAGCTTTCTGTACGATTAGATTACCAAGGTATCCTCAGAGTCTATTGACCAAACAGTTTTGTTCTGTATTGGCACTAATTTGCAGAAGATGGTCTGAGCGGTTATTATGCTTGCTGTAGTCAATCAACCACTCCTGACAAAGGGGCAGCTGCCGACATGTGTCTGTAGCATGAGGTATGTAGCACGAGCACCAATTATGGGCTCTTCATTTCAAGAAGGACAAGGAGCTACTGGAGAGGGTCCAACGCAGGGCCACTAAGATGATGAAGGGCCTAGAGCACCTTCCATATGAGGAAAGGTTGAGAGAGCTGGGGCTGTTTAGCTTGGAGAAGAGGAGGCTGAGGGGGATCTTATCAATGCTCATCAATATCTAAAGGGTGGGTGTCAGGAGGATGGGGCCAGGCTCTTCTCAGTGGTGTCCAGTGACAGGACTAGGGGCAATGGCCATAAACTGGAAAACAGAAGGTTCAAACTGAACATGAGGAAATACTTCTTCCTTGTGAGGGTGACAGAGCACTGGAACAGGCTGCCCAGAGAGGTGGTGGAGTCTCCTTCCCTGGAGACTCTGAAAAGCCACCTGGACTTGTTCCTGTGTGATCTGCTCTAGGTGATCCTGCTCTGGCAGGGGGGTTGGACTAGATGATCTCTAGAGGTCCCTTCCAACTCCTAACACTGTGAATCTGTGTATGTTTCAGAGGGGACTAGGTTTATCCATGGTTTTGGGGAGGGGTAGAGGGGGGATATTCTTTTTTTTTCACACCAGAACCCCAAATTTCATCGTCTCACATGGGGGTTGAATTAAAAAAAAAAAAATCACATTGGAAAATGATCAGCCCCAATAGGCATGCACATCTCCCTTCATGCAAGCAAGAAGCACAGCCTCCCTCCTCAGGATGCATACGAGGATGTGTGCTACGTGGAGAGCTCAGTGCTCACTTGGGAGGAGGATGGAGCAAGAACAAAGGGCCACAGCATACACTACATGCAGGGGAGAGCAGGGGGGCAACCTGCTCACGCTCATACGGGGGGGACAGGATAGCCCAAGTCATCAAGATACACAGAAAAGGAAATAATAAATAAATATTTAAAAAAAAACCACAACACAACCCTGAACTAGGAGGGATGTGGAAAGGCAGAGTCTTGCAAAATGATGCTTGGAAGCAGCTCCTCTTGAAATTTTAGCAACAGGAACCACCGACCTGATAAATTTGTCTTCCTGTCATTAAAGACAAATAACCATTCCTGCGTCTCCCACCTTCTGTGAAAATGCAACTAAGACAAGATGCTCCCCAACCCTAGCCCAATCTCCTGCTTTCAGAATCCCTGACTTCCCTCAGTTTCTGGTGGCATCCTGTGCTGGGTTCAGTCAGGAAAGGGCTAACTCCCTTTACTCTGGTTGCCAGGGAACTCTGTTGCTGGACAGTAAGTGAAAACATTGATAAGGCCTCAGCTGGTGCTGGGGATGGCCTGTACTGAACTCAAGGTCTTTTGTCCGCTTCGGATACTGTAGCTGACCCAGAATAACCAAGGAAGTATTTCATCCCATAGTACGTCATGTTCCGGTCTCTTTGGGTGGGGAAGAGGGTCCGGTAGCCATTACTCTTCCCTTCTCTCTCTCTCCCTTACTCCCTTGCTCGTCTCTCCGGGCACTTCTTAACCCTCCTGCGTTAGCTGCTTTGCTAACTCCTGTGCTGGCTCCTTCGTGTGGGAGCTGGTGGGTTGTTTTGACTTTTCTGGCCGTGTTATCAGTGATAAGGTTTGCTCGGAATCTGCTGCATAGGCTCCCGGGCTCCGGCCTTCAGGCCGCGGGTCTCGGGCTGCAATCGCTCTCGGGCTGTGGGTCTCGGGCTCTCTGGGTCTGATTTTCATCCCTCAACATCTGGGTGTGCATTGGTAAGTGGATGGTGGGAAATTGTATCATATTGTATCATATTGTATATATTGTACTATATGTTTCATTTTCTACTATTTTAAGTATTTATTAGCAGTAGTACCTGTATATATTGATTTAGATTTAATTAGTAAATAGTTCTTATCTCAATTTTACGAGCTTCCTTATTTCTTTTTCCTCCGATTCTTCCCCTCCACTGGAGGAGGGGAGGGGGATTTGTGAGAGCGGCTTCGTGGTATTTTGCTAGCCGGAGTTAAACCACGACAGTCCTTTTTGGCACCCAACGTGGGGCTCGAAGAGTTGAGATAAGAACAGATCTGATTACTGTGTGTTAAAGCAGATTGTGTGCTAAGTATTTGTTACAGAGATGTTGTGGTGGTTGGTCAGCACGTTAAGTTCTTGGATCTTTAAGTGGATGATAGAAAGGTGGGATTTACTGCCTTGGGTGCTCCTTATGATACTGATCATGTATGCTCTGACCAGATTGAAGAGTCTGATTTGGCTGGTCTGTATACTACTGGTTTGGGGAATAATCATGTATCTCTATGCAGTACTGGCAGCGTTTGCATGTTTCTCATGTAATGTCATAGGGACTTTCACTAATTATACCTTTTCCCTTTTCACTTCTGGGACACAGCCTGTAGAGGAGAAATCATTTAGTGGGTTGCATGTGAAGGAATTATTCAGTTGGGTGGATGTGTGGAAATTATTCCTATTTTCTACCTCTTCTCTATGGTCAATGGCACAAGTGTATGAGTATTTGGGAAATTTTTCATGGTCTCGGGGTGACCTATTGCTAGGGATCAGCACATTTCTGAATGTTCTTGTGCTCTTGTGTAAAGTTAAAGAAATGTTTTGGAATACTGCCCCATCTGCTACTGGTGTTTGGGGAAGAGGCAGGCCCTGTGTGCCGGCTTCATCCCCCATGGCTACATCACCGCTCACAAGTAGCCCATCCTCTGCACTGACTCCACCCCCAGGGCGACGTAAACGCCCCTTGACAGACACTACAGCCACTGCACCGCCTGCGCCACCTCCACCCCTGCAGCAACATCAACTCTTCTCGATGGACACTGCAGCCACTGCACCGCCTGCACCACCTATACCTCCGCGGCGATGGACCACCCTCGATAGCCGCCGCATTTGCAGTATTCACTTGGGAAAGGGATGAAGACCCAATAGTGGAGGAGATAGTTCAAAAGTTCCGGGGATATGAGGACATTGTTTCTTCCCCCATGCGGGCCTGTGTCTCAGCTATAGAGGAGCTGTCCAAAGAGTTTAAACAATTCAGAAAGGAGATGTTCCAATCCCCACCTGCACAAGCCAGTGTCTCAGCCATTAGAAGAAAGCGTTCCTTTCCTCAAAGACAGGAATATAAAAGGTATCCATCACGCCGTACCCTGTGGTTTTACCTACGTGACCACGGAGAGGACATGAGGAAGTGGGATGGAAAACCTACCTCACACTTAGAGAAACGAATACGTGAACTGAAAGGGAAAAAGCACACCAGTAAGGACTCTTCCAAGAAAACTGTTGCTCCCGTAGCCAAACAGCAGCGGAGCAATAATCCATCCCTCCAAGACATGAGTGACTGTGAATCAGGTCACTTTTAGAGGGGCCCTGCCTCCAGCCAGGTGGAGGAAAGGGACAACCGTGTTTATTGGACTGTGTGGATTCGATGGCCTGGCACATCAGAGCCACAGCAGTATAAGGCTCTAGTGGACACGGGTGCACAGTGTACCCTCATGCCATCAAGCTATAAGGGGGTACGACCCATCAGCATTTCTGGTGTGACGGGGGGTTCCCAACAATTGACTGTGTTGGAGGCTGAAATAAGCCTGACTGGGAAGGAGTGGCAAAAGCACCCTATTGTGACTGGTTCAGATGCTCCGTGCATCCTTGGCATTGACTACCTTAAGAGAGGGTACTTTAAGGACCCAAAAGGGTACCGTAGGGCTTTTGGGATAGCTGCTTTAGAGACTGATGAAACTGAGCAGCTGTCTGCCTTGCCTGGTCTGTCACAGGATCCTTCTGCTGTGGGACTGCTAAAGGTTGCAGATCAACAGGTGCCAATTGCCACCACAACAGTGCATCGGCGGCAGTACCGTACTAACAGAGACTCTTTGCTTCCCATCCAGAAGCTGATTCGTCAGCTGGAGAGCCAAGGGGTGATCAGCAAAACCCGCTCACCCTTTAACAGCCCCATCTGGCCAGTGCGTAAGTCTGATGGAGAATGGAGACTGACAGTGGACTATCGTGGCCTGAATGAAGTCACGCCACCACTGAGTGCTGCTATGCCGGACATGCTGGAACTCCAATACGAGCTGGAGTCAAAGGCAGCCAAGTGGTATGCCACGATTGACATTGCTAATGCCTTTTTCTCCATTCCTTTGGCAGCAGAGTGCAGGCCACAGTTTGCTTTCACCTGGAGGGGCATCCAATACACCTGGAATCGGCTGCCCCAGGGATGGAAGCACAGCCCTACCATCTGCCATGGACTGATCCAGACCGCACTGGAACAGGGTGCAGCTCCCGAACATCTGCAATACATTGATGACATCATTGTATGGGGCGAAACAGCAGACGAAGTTTTTGAGAAAGGGAAGAAGATCATCCAAATCCTCCTGAAAGCTGGTTTTGCCATAAAGCAAAGTAAGGTCAAGGGACCTGCACGAGAGATCCAGTTCTTAGGAATAAAGTGGCAAGATGGGCATCGCCAGATCCCGATGGACGTGATCAATAAAATCACAGCTATGTCCCCACCAACAAGCAAAAAGGAAACTCAGGCTTTCCTAGGTGTTGTGGGTTTCTGGTGGATGCATATCCCAAATTACAGCCAAATTGTCAACCCTCTCTATGCAGTGACCCGGAAGAAAAATGATTTCAAATGGGGCCCTGAGCAGCGACAAGCCTTTGAACAGATCAAGCAGGAGATCGTGCATGCAGTAGCCCTTGGACCAGTCCGGACAGGGCCAGAGGTAAAGAATGTGCTCTACACCGCAGCCGGGGAGAATGGGCCTACCTGGAGTCTCTGGCAAAAAGAACCAGGGGAGACCCAAGGTCGACCCCTTGGATTTTGGAGCCGGGGATACAGAGGATCTGAGGCCCGCTACACTCCAACCGAAAAAGAGATACTGTCAGCTTATGAGGGAATCCGATCTGCCTCAGAAGTGGTTGGAACTGAAACACAGCTCCTCCTGGCACCTCGACTGCCAGTGCTGGGCTGGATGTTCAAAGGCAGAGTCTCTTCTACTCATCATGCCACCGATGCTACGTGGAGTAAGTGGGCTGCCCTGATCACACAACGAGCTTGCATAGGAAATTCCAGTCGCCCAGGAATCCTAGAAGTGATCATGGACTGGCCGGAAGGCAAAGACTTTGGAATGTCACCAGAGGAGGAGGTGACAGGAGCTGAAGAAGCCCCTTTGTACAACCAATTGCCAGACAATGAGAAGCAATATGCCCTGTTCACGGATGGGTCCTGCCGCATTGTAGGGAAACATTGTAGGTGGAAGGCTGCTGTGTGGAGTCCTACACGACAAGTTGCAGAGACTGCAGAAGGACAAGGTGAATCGAGTCAATTTGCAGAGGTAAAAGCCATCCAGCTGGCTTTGGACGTTGCTAAACGAGAGAAATGGCCAGTGCTTTATCTCTACACTGACTCCTGGATGGTGGCAAATGCACTGTGGGGGTGGCTACAGCAATGGAAACACAACAACTGGCAGCGCCGAGGCAAACCCATCTGGGCTGCAGCATTATGGCAAGACATTGCTTCCCGTCTAGACAACCTGGTCGTCAAAGTGCGTCACGTCAATGCCCACGTACCCAGAAGTTGAGCTACTGAAGAACATCGATACAACCAGCAGGTGGATCAAGCTGCTAAGATTGCAGTGGCTCAGGTGGATCTGGACTGGCAACATAAAGGTGAGCTGTTCATGGCTAGGTGGGCCCATGATACCTCGGGCCACCAGGGGAGAGATGCCACGTACAGGTGGGCTCGTGACCGAGGGGTGGACTTGACCATGGACGCTATTGCGCAAGTCATTCATGAATGTGAGACGTGCTGCCATCAAACAGGCCAAGAGGGTGAAGCCTGTTTGGTATGGGGGGCGATGGCTGAAATATAAATATGGGGAGGCCTGGCAGGTTGACTACATCACACTGCCTAAAACCCGCCAAGGCAAGTGCCATGTGCTCACAATGGTGGAAGCAACCACGGGGTGGCTGGAAACATATCCGGTGCCTCATGCCACTGCCCGGAATACTATCCTGGGCCTTGAAAAGCAAGTCCTGTGGCGACATGGCACCCCAGAGAGGATTGAATCAGACAATGAGACTCATTTCCGAAATAGTCTCGTAGACACTTGGGCCAAAGAGCACGGTATTGAGTGGGTGTATCACATCCCCTATCATGCACCTGCCTCTGGGAAGGTTGAACGGTGCAATGGGCTGTTGAAGACCACCCTGAGGGCAATGGGGGGTGGGACTTTCAAAAATTGGGATACATATTTGGCAAAGGCCACCTGGTTAGTCAACACCAGAGGATCTGCCAACTGTGCTGGCCCAGCTCAATCAAAACTTCTGCGCACTGTGGAAGGAGATAAGGTCCCTGTAGTGCATGTTAAGAACATGCTGGGAAAAACAGTCTGGGTTATTCCTGCCTCGGGCAAAGGCAAACCCATCCGTGGGGTTGCTTTCGCTCAAGGACCTGGAGGTACTTGGTGGGTGATGAGAGAAGATGGACAAGTCCGATGTGTGCCTCAAGGAGATTTGATTCTGGGTGAAACTAGCCCATGAACTGAATTGTATGATGGACATTAACTGCTGCAAATAACCCTTGTTCTGAGCTCTATGTTGTAGGAATCACTCTGGCAGAGATCACCTGAATCTACAGAGGTCCAGCCTTGCCTGAAGGGCAGTAGTGACCTGACCTGAGCTGGCATCGGCGCCCAACGATCCCACGCAACACTTCACCTTTTCTGTCCTGAGTGACCACCTGATAGAACCCAAAGTCATGGACTAATGGTCCTGACTGAACCCAGCACACATCCAAGACAAAATTGGGAGATTTTACAGGACCATTTGCAGCTGCAGCAAAATTGCTCCCTGACCACAATTTGGTTGTCCATGTTTCCAATATTTTAAGGTTCCAGCGACTTTCTCCCAACCCCATAGTTTGCTCTTTTAACCAAATCAGGTTATTCAGAAGATGGTGGGCCTGGAGACTTCAAGCAGGAAAGTGTAGTTACAACATTAGCACCTGGGATGGTTTTACAAGCCCTGCCTTGCAGTGATCTAATGAAAAGATAGTTACAGCATGCCAGCTGCCACGGGACCAAGGCACAACAACTTCTCGCCTAGCAGATGGTGAGCGGAGCACTCATATGTATATGTTTAAATACACAGCTAATAGATTAGAGGGATTTTTTTCCAGGTTCATTTACCTCTTGTTAATCAGAGTTTAAAAAATAATAATAATTCCCCCCATCCATCCAGAGGCCATCCCTCTTGTTTTGGTATCAGTCTGGTACGGAATGCATAATGTTGTAACTAGAATGAAATAAGCGGAAGACCCTTCAAACTTTTTTTTTTAATTAATAATGAGGGCTTGGATTTATACACTTTTTGGCTATTCTGCAGTAAAATAGAATTCTGCATCAGCACAACAGTAATATTGACTGTTCATCTAGGGAGCACGTACACACAGACTAATGCTGAGGGTAGATATGGGATAGGAGAGAAAAAAACATGTATTAGAAAGCCCCCATATCTGCACTACAGGGGAAAAAAATCTACTCATTCAAACCTCACAATGAGGGAAAGCAATGAAAAAAAATCTAAACAGCAGGATAGAACAATAAATGGGAAAACAGCAATAGAAAAAGCACACTAGGTTAATATAGGAAAATTAGTTTCTTTATTGAGAGATCGTGTATTAGTGGAATTGTGTGTAACAATATCATCATGCACACAATACAAAAAGGCAAGGCCCACCATGCTATGGAAGGGCAACAGAACAAAAGCAGCGTAGACTGAACAGATATATAGGCTACAGCACATTAAAGCAGGGTATGTCTCTACAGAGAGATTTACATCAGAAGCTAGGTAATGTAAAAAAAATACAGGCCATGCATTAGTTTTAGTACAACAATAAGGTGAAATACACAACCAAAGGATATTCGATGCAGACAGTTACCCACAAAATAAGAACAGGAAGTAATTTAACAAGATGAAGGTACAAAAATGGCTGTTACCGTTTACAGCTACGCTGAAATGGCCTAGTAGCTATGCTACACGGCGAGACACGGAAGGGAGGGAGGTGGTGTAATTTAAGAAAAAAATAAATTAAAATTTTAAAAATTAAAAAGAGAAACAGATCTACCGAAGCACATACTGAATGTGCAGGCGGGAGCTAGGCAAGCGGCGGGCATCTGGTCGGCCCTAGAGGGCGGAAAACCCCACAACAGGCACTGCTGGGGGAAGGCGCAGAGCCCTGCGCGCCCGCGGAGCCACGCGGGCTCGCCACAACCGCCGACCTGATGGCACGCAGAGAGTGCAGGTAGGGGTGGGTAGGGAGCGGCACCCCTTCCTCTTGCCGGGGGACCCGGAGCCCGGGCAGAATCCCCTCTGCAGCCCCCACCTCCTTCCCCCGGGACACAAACCCGCGGTCCCCGCGCACGGCGCGGTACCTCTTTTGCGCACGGCGCCGAAGACGAGCAGCACTACGTAGCCGGCGTGCACCAGGACCATGCTGCGGCCTTTGTGGCGTGGCGTGGCATGACGTGGTCCGGTCCGGTCCAGTCCGGTCCGGTCCCGCCGGCGCCTCCGACGCGACGGCAAGTAACAGCCACCCGCTTCGCTAGCACGCAAAGGCGCCCGCCACCGATAGCAGCGCACCGACAGCCGGCCGACACACCTCCCACCGCCGCCGCATCACACCTTCCCACACGACGCCTCGGCTAATAGGAGACCAAGGGAGGGCGGAGCGTGCGCGGGCACAGGGCGCGCGTAGGCAGACGGGCGTGCATACGAGCGCGCGGCCGCTCGTCCGCGGGTATGCGCGCGCATGTATGCATCCTGCGTGGCTGCCCGCGCGTGACCGTGCACGCGGGTGCGTGCATGTCCACACGTGTGCAAACGTGCACGCAGATATGTAGACATACGCAGACACGTGCACCCACACACGTGCACACATGCATGTGCACGCATACATATGCATACAGATGCATGTGTGCACACAGGCAGGTGTGCACATACACCTGCATAAACATGCACACACATGCTCGGGCACATGCATGCATGTCAGCATGCACACAGGCATGTGCATATATATACAATTAGAGGCGCACATACACACACTTACATGCAAACAGGCATGCAATCACACATACACACAAAACATGGGTGTGCACAGCCCCAAGGCCAGCAGCCTGCATGCGTGGTACTTCCGGGCCACAGCCTTGCTCGCTCTACCCCGCCCCTCAAGGAGCACGGGTGGGAGGCACACCGCTCCATGTGTACCTTCGCACCATCAGCCATGATGCATATGGGAAACACAGGATAGAACTTATTCCTTGGGTCCTCACTGACCTAAAATGGCTTTGGCAGAGCCCAGAGGGATTCAGAGAGCCTGTGGAAACCTCACGAGGCACAGAGCCATCCACCTTGTGGGGGAAAGAATCCCCATTGCTTAAAGGAGGACAACTGATACCATAAAAGACGGTAGAAGAAAAAAACCCTTTAAGATTAAGGTTGAAGTTTTAGAAGGCAGGCATTCTTTACTGCAGCGCTGGGTGCACGGGGGATCATTGCGCCTAACATGCACACCCTTAATCAAGAGCATACAGTTTATATATAGTAACAATATACATATTCATTATATTTCCTGGAATAGGCAGTCTTGTGATAAATAGTTCCTGGAATTTATTTACATATTCTTCTCCCAATTGCTCATGCTCTATGAACTGAGTCGGTGGTCCTTGGTGGTCGCTGTAGGGGTGCTTCTCATTGTCCTCTCCATGAACTTTTAAGTTCCTCTTCTATATATGGTTACGAGTTGACTCATGGAGTTGCCTGTTACATACTGTTGGTTTGAACTAATTTTCTTTGCTTATCTGGTGTTTTAACATCCGTAGTCTCTTTTATCTTTGGTATGGTGCCAACGTTCCAAGATGTGGTTAGGGTCTGTCATTTTGTAACAAGACAACATGTCTGTCTGTAAAATCTTAATTAAGCTATAAACACCTAGAAAATGTCAAGGAGCCTTGTGTTTTATATCACAACAACATACACACACACACAAAAAAAAAAAAAACACAACCAAAACAAAACAAAAAAAACCCAGAAACTCATCCCTGTTTATTTAAAACTGTTTTAATGAAGTGGGGAAAGACCCCGTTGTGCAGGAGGGGTTCCTGTCAGGGCATGGTGTCCTGGGAAGCTGTGGTTGCTGTGGTGCAAACTAATTTTGTGGTGGCCAGCGGTTCTATGCAACACAGATGAGCAGAGCAGCAAATATTCACACCCATCCAGTGTCTAATTATTGGAGGTCAGTCTACAGCCTCTTCAGCTGACCTTTCATCAACACAATCTGTTTTCATCAAGGAAAAGGTGCTTACAGAGCAGAAGTTAATTGACACTTCTTTACTTACTGCGTGATCTTATGAATTAGGTGTGACACGGTAACTACACTGTTATTTAGTAGAAAACTATGATAGAGGATTTGCATATCACTCATTAAAACACTGAGGAAGCATAGATTAACATACGGATATGCATGAAATCTGGTGCTCTCACAGTTGTTTGCAGTAAACCAAAAAAACTGATACCTTTCTGTCGTGGTTTAACTCCGACTAGCAAAATACCACAAAGCCGCTCTCACAAATCCCTCTCCCCTCCTCCAGTGGACGGGAAGAATCGGAGGAAAAAGAAGTAAGGAAGCTCATAAAATTGAGATAAGAACTATTTACTAATTAAATCTAAATCAATACATACAGGTACCACTACTAATAAATACTTAAAATAGTAGAAAATGAAACATATAGTACAATATATACAATATGATACAATATGATACAATTCCCCACCATCCACTGACCAGTGCACACCCAGATGTTGAGTGATGAAAATCAGACCCAGAGAGCCCGAGAATCGCAGCCCGAGAGCGATCGCAGCCCGAGAGCCGCGGCCTGAAGGCCGGAGCCCAGGAGCCTATGCAGCAGATTCCGAGCAAACCTTATCACTGATAACACGGCCAGAAAACTCAAAACAACCCACCAGCTCCCACACGAAGGAGCCAGCACAGGAGTTGGCAAAGCAGCTAACGCAGGAGGGTTAGCAAGTGCCCGGAGAGACGAGCAAGGGAGTAAGGGAGAGAGAGAGAAGGGAAGAATAATGGCTACCGGACCCCCTTCCCCACCCCAAGAGAGACCGGAATATGACGTACTATGGGATGAAATACTTCCTTGGTTATTCTGGGTCAGCTACAGTATCCGAAGCGGACAAAAGACCTTGAGTTCAGTACAAGCCATCCCCAGCACCAGCTGAGGCCTTATCAATGTTTTCACTTAGTGTCCAGCAACATAGTTCCCTGGCAACCAGAGTAAAGGGAGTTAACCCTTTCCTGACTGAACCCAGCATACTTTCATATTCCTTCCTTCGTGCCTTTGTATGCAAATCACAAATATTCTCCACCAGAAACTGTTCCAGGCAGTACTCTTTAGTTGGATCATGCTTACAGAAAAACTTCAAATGTGTAAAACACTTGCACCCAAAGCTTAAAGTGCCTCTGTTCCATTTACTTATATGACAGAAAAAGCCATTTTAACCCCCAGAAGAGCCTGGGACCAAGGTTTAAGTGAGCCATAAAGCTCTTATGCCTCTCCTCAGAACTGTGGAACCTATGCAGAAGACAAATATATTTCATTTCAGGGATCTGCAATTCATTTAATGATTTTTAGTCTTCTGACCCACTTTTTTATATGTGTGGATCTTCCTCTCTATCTACTTCAGAACAAAGCCAAGTGGGAAAAAAAACTGCAATCCAAAACTGGCACAAACTTGTCATTGTGTGGGACTGCTACAAATAGACTCCAGTTTTGCACATGCAAACAACAGTCCTGCATACACATCCCTTTCTTTTCTGCTGCCATCAGTGAAAAACAAAACTTTTTTCATCATCTCTAACTCTTTGAGCAAAAATGTGCAAGCAACATTTGTCAAACATGCTGATAAAAGAGAACAGCTTTTTATTGCTGTTATTGAATTTAGCAGACATTAATGAGCAATTCTGAAAATCTGTATAAACTCAAGGAAACAGGTGTCAAGAATTTAAGAGGCTTGTTTAAAGCCAGAAAGCTATGAGCAAGCACAGTAATTTTTTGCAAGTGTCCATAAAAAGATTAAGTGCAGATTACTTTTCCCAATATAAGAAATGCAGCTGACATTTTAACAGATGAATTCTCCATGTCATCAGAATATTAGATTAAGAATTTTATTTTTTCAGTAATATACCTCCTAGATACAAATTTAGAGAAGCTATACCACTATCTCTCCACTGGAACAGAATCCCTTCATACAACAAAACAAGGACATTTAATCTGATTTTGGCCTTGTGGATAGAAAAAGGAGAGGAATAATTACTCTGTGGACCAAATGAAACTAATTCTGGGAACATATGCAAAAATCAGTGATTACTTCGATTTTTGTACATATTCTAGGTTAATAAAAATATTATGAATAAAAATATTTTAAACCACATAAATAAATAAATAAAATAGATGTGTGTTATACTTATAAATTATCAAAATACAGCTTCCAAGTGACACCATTATCACAGTAAAAAACACCTTTATTTGTGGACTTACAAGTTAAAAGTTGGTTCATATCTACAATTCTTTTATGTAAATATTTTTGTATGGAATTCTAAATATGCCAAAAACTTGTGAGCTAATTGGAGATGTTCCATCAACAAGAGTAATTTTCTAATTAAAAAAGAAATAGGATATTAGAAGCAATGCATTCTTTGCCATACAATTTTTCTTGTTGGGATTTTTAGTGCAATTTTGAGAATTTTAGCTTAATATATCTGAACCATTCAGGTGTCATTATTTTCCAATTATTTTCATGCCAAAATTTCTTAATCAAAGATTGCAAAATATTCAGACTTGCACAGTGGCTATTCAAAGAGAAGGGTATTATTTTTAATATTCATGTTTTATTAAGTTAACAAGTTTATTTCATATCACCAGTGAAAATCTTTTGAATTATTAGCTTACTAAAAAAATGTCTGTCTACAAAAATAAGCTGTCTACAAAAATGAATGTTTTCCAGTTTCAGTGTGAAAAAATCTCCCATCTACTAGGACTAAATATTTTCAGCAAAGTAATGTTGCATCCCTGAGGAGAAGGACTTAGAGATACTGGTGAATAAAAAGCTGAACATGAGCCGGCACTGTGCACTGGCAGCCCAGAAAGCCAGTCGTATCCTGGGCTGTATCAGGAGAAGTGTGGCCAGCAGGTCAAGGGAGGTCATTGTCCCCCTCTACTCTGCTCTTGTAAGACCCCACCTGGAGTACTGCATCCAGCTCTGGGGCCCTCAACAGAAGAAGGATATCAACCAGTTGGAAAGAGTCCAGAGGAGGGCCACGAAGATGCTGAGAGGGCTGGAGCACCTCTCCTATGAAGAAAGGCTGAGAAAGTTGGGCTTGTTCAGCATAGAGAAGAGAAGGCTCCGGGGAGACCATATCACAGCATTCCAGTACCTGAAGGGGGCCTACAAGCAAGCTGGGGGGGACTTTTTACAAGGGCCTGCAGTGACAGGACAAGGGGTAATGGGTTTAAACTGAAAGCAGGGAGAGTTAGATTAGATATCAGGAAGAAGCTTTTTACAGAGAGGGTGGTGAAGTACTGGAACAGGTTGCCCAGAGAAGTTGTGGATGCATCATCCCTGGCTGTCTTCAAGGCCTGTGGTGGTGCATTTCTTCCCCTCTTAACTCCCGGAAAGTTTTATGTCCTTGGAGATTCCTGTCAAACCTTAGCTGTTGTGCAGGGAGTTTGGAGGTTAAGCGCCCCTTATCATATCAAAACACTCTTGCACTGCCAAGGTGGGGAATGGCCATACTAGGGGTCAGTTGCCTGGTTACAGTGTGGGATGAGAGTGAAATCATCCCCTGCCAGCCTTGTACCTTATTGCAGTCTGGATAGATCGGTACCAGAAAGCAAGGAGGTCCACTCTGAACCTTGTGACCAAACAGGAGGAAATTCCTTGCCCCTTTTCCCTAATCCATGTCACAACAATCCAATCCTGCCTTGATTTCCCTGACTCTGTAAATAATTTTTAATTCATGTACCAACTATTTTAATCTGTTGCTACTTTGATTTTGTCTTTTGTATGCTTTTCTATGTCAAATAAGTAGTAGAGGGGAACTTGCCATCAAATTCTGTTGTCACACTTCTCACATTCATACAAAAAATATTAGCTTTTCCCCTAATATTTGTGACGCTGATCTTTTAAGTGGCCTAAACCACTCAGCATAGTCCTCTTTCGTGACAAGGCTAGGCTGGATGAGGCTTTGAGCAACCTGGTCTAGTGGAGGGTGTCCCTACCCATGGCAGGGGGTTGGAACTAGATGATCTTTAAGGTCCCTTCCAACTCAAACCATTCTATGATTCTATGATTATTTTTTTGCTTATTGAAAAAATATTTATGTTGTTCTTAATTTTCTTTTTGAAGAGACGTATTGTGTCTGCTTTTCAACTTGTCCTCATTTCTGTTAAATTAAAAAAGAACCTGTGACGTAGAACAGTAACATTCTTTTTTTCTTACTGAAGGCTGATGTACAGATGATAGGTTATAATGAAATAACTCTTTACATTTTTTTCTCTATGAGTTGTGACAGAGCTGGTGAGAGTAGCGAGGAAGAGATATTAAGGGAAATGCAAGCCTAATTGAAATCAGTGTTTTTTATTACTAGCCTCAAGGGGGTCAGAGTTTTCACTCTGAGACTTAAGGCTTTGTTCAAGGAAATTACATGCCAGACATGGGTACCACTAGGTATGCTTTATTAACAACTCAGAGTTGGGCCACCACCTCAGTGAGTGGCAAATGGCCCAAGATCTCGCACAGTTTTTATGCCATTCAATCAATACCCATTACATAAGGTCCGGAGTCTTTGTATATTTCCACTCAGCCTTTCAGTCCCCCAAGTTCATCGTTTATCAAAGACCATCACAATCCCCTGTCTCAGCTGCATTCTTCTGTTCTGGTTCCAATCCTTGGTTCAGTTTCAGGGTCTCTTTGGGTCACCGTCTCCGTAATCACTCCTCTGCCATTTCTGTCTCGCACAATTCTGAGAGAGACTTCAAGATGTACTATTAAGGGTTTACCTTTTGTCTAGCAAAGCACCTGTGCTTAATTAATTAATCACTCTTTGTTGAAACTGTCTCTACATGATTAGCTTGACTGGGCTTTAAACCAGCCTTGGGTGGGTCTGTGCAAGGAGCAGGTTGAGAACAAACATTCTGGGCCTATTGAGCAGTATTTCTGCACTTTTACAAGACCCCAGACCTCAGATCGAAACCTGCACTAGAGACTATGAAAGATTCCTTTACACAGTGGTCTACAAACCTAGAGGGAACCCATGGGGTAACCCACCCTGACTGATGAAAATAAGATGGAAAAAATAAACCTCAACTGAATGAAGAATGATATTGAGACCAGTTTTATATCTCCTTGCAGCAGTGGAGGGCCAGCATGCTGCTCTCTGGTCCCTTAATCACGTCCCAGACATCATATATTGACTGGTGAGAGCGAGTCCAGAGGAGGGCCACGAAGATGATCAGAGAGCTGGAGCACCTCTCCTATGAAAAAAGGCTGAGAGAATTGGGCTTGTTGAGCCTGAAGAAGAGAAGGCTCTGGGGAGACCTTATTGCAGCCTTCCAGTACCTGAAGGGGGCCTACAAGGATGCTGGGGAAGAGCTTTTTACAAGGGCCTGTAGTGACAGCACAAGGGGTAACGGGTTTAAATTGAAAGTGGATAGATTTAGATTGGATATCAGGAAGAAGTTCTTCCCGGAGAGGGTGGTGAAGCACTGGAACAGGTTGCCCAGAGAAGCTGTGGGTGCCCCATCCCTGGCTGTCTTCAAGGCCAGGCTGGCTGAGGCTTTGAGCAACCTGGTCTAGTGGAGGGTGTCCCTGCCCATGGCAGGGTGGTTGGAACTAGATGATCTTTAAGGTCCCTTCCAACCCAAACCATTCTGATTCTATGATATGTCAGGGTCTGAGGTGGTGGCATGGGCTTACTTGCACAAGAGGAGTGCAAGGGCTTTATTGGGGATGTCTGATGCTCATCATCAAGAATACATGTATAACTCACTCATGGCAAATGAATGAATCAGCACAGGTAAACACCCAGTCTTCAGTTATTCAAGGGAAGACATCTGCTTGCTCATTCCAACGTAAGTAATGCATCATCACTGGAGCAGCTGCACACCTACCCTGGAGCCAACAGACACCAAAAAGCCACAGGATTGTGTTAGGTGTTGAGTGTCTGTCTTAGCTTTGCACCAGCTAGTCTATATGTTTTGCTTCACCCCATAACACATCAAGCTGCATAGGTAGTGCCAGCCCAGGACCTGCGGCACGGCAGGACCAGCGGGGAGGGGGTGGAGATATGGGTGGAAAGGCTTGTGGTTGGACACGACCCTGGGAAGGGGAAGGGTCTGAGGGGGCTTCCGGCCGAGGGGGCTGGGGGTTTGTTTGTGGTGGGACCTCGTGGCGAGTGGTTGGTGCTCCGGGCAGAGACAGCGTCTTGCCGGGCAGATCGGTCTGGGAGTCGGGGTTTGAAAGTTTTTTTTCTCTCTCTTACTCTCTCGGTCCCCGGGTGGTTTCATGGGGGGGTTGCTCCCTTCGGGTGGGGTTTTCTTTCCTTTTTTCCCTTCTTGGGGTGGGATCCTGTATCATTTGTTCTACCCTCTTCCTCTGTTCCTTGAATTACTCATTAGCACTAGCATTGTTAGTAACTCCCTAAGTTTCATTTATATAATTAAATAGTTCTTATCTCAACTCCTACGTGCTTTTCCTCGGTTTGTTCCTCCGAGCCTTCCTCACCGGGAGGAGGTGTGGGGCGGGGGGCCAGGGTGGTAAAACGGTTGATCCTGATAACACCGGAGTTAAACCAGGAAAGTCATTTTTGGCGCCCAACATGCGGCCCGAAAGAGTTGAGATAAGGAACAGATTATAGAGTGTGATAAGTTCCTGCCTTAAAATGTACCTGTGGCTTCTCAAGACTCTGAGTTCGGGGCTTTTCAAGCTGTTGAATGAACGGCAGGATCTGCTCCCCTATGTGCTACTGATGATCCTGATTTTTTATGTGCGAGGCGGGCTGAGGGGACTGGCCAGGCTGTTCTGTGTGATGCTGATGCTGGCAGGGATACTCTCTCTATCTCTGCTTAATACTGTCGGCTCCTTGGTACATCGCGACTTACCTGCTGGAGGTTTTCCACAACTACACCTCTCCCTTTCTCCCCTCGGGGACGCAGCCGATAGAGGAGAGGTTATTTGGTGCTGGGGGGCACATGGAAAAACTTTTTCAATTTTTCCCCTCTCCTCTCGGTCCGATGGCAAAGGCATATGAGTTTTTTGGAAATTTTTCTTGTGGCTGGGGTGACCTGTGGCTGGGGATCAGCTTGCTAGTGAATGTTTTAGTGGCTTTGGGCAAAGTTAGGGAAATGTTCTGGAGCCCTGCCCCCACGGGTCCTAGTGCCCGAGGCAGACGCAGCGTCTGTGCAGTTACCCGAGCTGCCTTAATGCGCAAGGGGGCAGCACGGAGTCGCGCCGGGACCAAACTCCTAACTCGAGCCCGCACGGCCCCAGTGTCTGCGGCGGCCTTAGTGTCTGCAGCAGCGCCAGCGCCCGCAACGGCACCAACATCCGCAGCAGCGCCAGGGTGCGCGGCGGCTCCAGTGTCTGCAACAGAACCCAGCACACCAGCAACAATGCCTTCCGTGCCTGCGCCATCCTCAACATTTGCACCGCAACCTGCCGCATCACCCTCCACTATGCCTGCATCAATGGCAACGCCTCCCGCTACCACCAATCTGTCTTCTCCCCCAGCCAGACCACTTTCTGCAGCAGCCTCACTCCCTCAATCTTTTGTGTGTTATTGTCAGGGGCGACCACTCTCTGTGGCCCCAGTCCGGAAAAAGAAATACACACATAAATCAGTCCGTCTAGTCGAGGATGGTGAGGTAGCAGGGCCATCCCAATCGACAGAAACTGTCAATCAGGAAATGGGAGCAGGGCTAGCTCAAGAGTCGGAGACGGAGGATGAAGCTGTTGTGACCACACGGTCCTTATCCCTGAGGGAGCTACGGGACATCCGTAGAGACTACAGTCGCTGCCCGGGTGAACATATCATGACCTGGCTGCTCCGCTGCTGGGATAATGGGGCCAGTAGTATGGAGCTAGAGGGGAGAGAAGCTAAACAGCTGGGGTCACTTGCCAGAGAAGGAGGAATTGATAAAGCAATTGGGCGTAAGCCACAAAATGTCAGCCTCTGGAAGCGACTCCTGACCAGTGTAAAGGAAAGGTACCCTTTCAGAGAGAGTGTGCCACAACAGCTGCGTAGGTGGACCAGCATGGAGAAAGGCATCCAGTACCTAAGAGAACTGGCGGTACTGGAGATTGTTTACCGAGACCCGAACAACCCACGAGCATCCACTGACCCCGACGAAGTCTACTGCACTCGGCCCATGTGGCAGAAGTTAATGCGGAGTGCACCACCCTCATACTCCAGCGTGCTCTTCAGTAATAACTTGGAGAGAGGATGAGGCACCAACCGTGGACGAGACGATCCACCGATTCCGAGAGTATGAGGAGAGTCTCTCCTCTCCCATACAGGCCTGGGTCTCTGCTGTGGAGAGACTGTCCAAAGAACTCAAGGAACTCTGAGAGGAGGTGTTCCGATCCCCACCTCCACAGGCCAGTGTCTCGGCTATAAAGAGCAGGCGCTTCTCTCCTTCAAGGCAGGAATACAACAGATATCCCTCACGGGGTACCCTGTGGTTTTACCTGGGAGACCACGGAGAGGATATGAGGAGGTGGGATGGAAAACCTACCTCTGACCTGGAACAACGAGTAAATGAACTGAAAGGTAAAAGATCTACTAGTGGGGACCCTGCCAGAAAAGTTGCTGCTCCCGTATCTAAACGGGATGAGCAAAGTGACATGTCCAATAATCCTTTTCTCCAGGACATGAGCGAGGCACGCGAGTATTAGAGGGGCCCTGCCTCCAGCCAGGTGGAGGAAAGGGACAACCGTGTTTACTGGACTGTATGGATTCGATGGCCTGGCACATCAGAGCCCCAGGAGTACAGAGCTCTAGTAGACACGGGTGCACAGTGTACCCTCATGCCATCAAGCTATAGGGGGGTACAGCCCATCAGCATTTCTGGTGTGACTGGGGGCTCTCAACAACTGACTGTGCTGGAGGCTGAAATAAGCCTGACTGGGGAGGAGTGGCAAAACCACCCTATTGTGACTGGCTCAGATGTCCCATGCATCCTTGGCATAGACTACCTTAAGAGAGGGTCCTTAAGAGAGGGTACTTTAAGGACCCGAAAGGGTACCGGTGGGCTTTTGGGATAGTTGCGACAGAGACTGATGAAATCGAGCAGCTGTCCGTCTTGCCTGGTCTCTCAGAGGACCCTTCTGTTGTGGGATTGCTAACGGTTGCAGATCAACAGGTGACAATTGCCAGCAGAACAGTGCACCGGCAGCAGTACTGTACTAACAGAGACTCTTTGCTTCCCATCCAGGAGCTGATTCGTCAGCTGGAGAGCCAAGGGGTGATCAGCAAAACCCGCTCAGCCTTTAACAGCCCCATCTGGCCAGTGCGTTAGTCTGATGGAGAATAGAGACTGACAGTGGACTATCGTGGCCTGAATGAAGTGACACCACCACTGAGTGCTGCTGTGCTGGACATGCTGGAACTCCAATACGAGCTGGAGTCAAAGGCAGCCAAGTGGTACGCGACGATTGACATTGCTAATGCCTTTTTCTCCATTCCTTTGGCAGGAGAGTGAAGGCCACAGTTTGCTTTCACCTGGAGGGGCATCCAATACACCTGGAATCGGCTGCCCCAGGGATGGAAGCACAGCCCTACCATCTGCCATGGACTGATCCAGACCGCACTGGAACAGGGCGCAGCTCCCGAACATCTACAGTACATTGATGACATCATTGTATGGGGCGACACAGCTGACGAAGTTTTTGAGAAGGGGAAGAATATCATCGAAATTCTGCTGAAAGCCGGTTTTGCCATCAAGCAAAGTAAGGTTAAGGGTCCTGCACAAGAGATTCAATTCCTAGGAGTAAAATGGCAAGATGGACGTTGCCAGATCCCGATGGACGTGATTAACAAAATCACAGCTATGTCCCCACCAACGAGTAAAAAGGAAACTCAGGCTTTCCTAGGCGTCGTGGGTTTCTGGGGGATGCATATTCCAAATTACAGTCAAATTGTCAGCCCTCTCTACAAAGTGACCCATAAGAAAAATGATTTCCAATGGGACCCTGAGCAGCGACAAGCCTTTGAACAGATCAAGCAGGAGATTGTGCATGCAGCAGCCCTTGGACCAGTCCGGACAGGGCCAGAGGTAAAGAATGTACTCTACACTGCAGCTGGGGAGAATGGCCCTACCTGGAGTCTCTGACAGAAAGATCCAGGAGAGACCCGAGGTCGTCCCCTAGGATTTTGGAGCCGGGGATACAGAGGATCCAAGACACGCTACACTCCAACCGAAAAAGAAATACTGGCAGCTTATGAGGGCATCCGATCTGCCTCAGAAGTGGTTGGAACTGAAGCACAGCTCCTCCTGGCACCTCGACTGCCAGTGCTGGGTTGGATGTTCAAAGGCAGAGTCTCCTCCACTCATCGTGCGACCGATGCTACCTGGAGTAAGTGGGCTGCCCTGATCACACAGCGATCCCGTATAGGGAATCCCAGTCGCCCAGGAATCCTAGAAGTGATCATGGACTGGCCGGAGGGCAAAGACTTCGGGATGTCAGCAGAGGAGGAGGTGACATGGGCTGAAGAAGCCCCTTTGTATAACCAGTTGCCAGAAGACGAGAAGCAATATGCCCTGTTTACTGATGGGTCCTGCCGCATTGTAGGGAAACATCGTAGGTGGAAAGCTGCTGTGTGGAGTCCTACACGAGAAGTTGCAGAGACTGCAGAAGGCCAAGGGGAATCCAGTCAGTTTGCAGAGGTAAAAGCCATCCAGCTGTCTTTGGACATTGCTAAACGAGAGAAATGGCCAGTGCTTTATCTCTACACTGAATCATGGATGGTGGCAAATGCACTGTGGGGGTGGCTGCAGCAGTGGAAACGGAGTAACTGGCAGCACCGAGGAAAACTCATCTGGGCTGCCGCGCTATGGCAGGACATTGCTTCCCATCTAGACAACCTGGTCGTCAAAGTGCGTCACGTTGATGCCCACGTACCCAGAAGTCAAGCTACTGAAGAACATCAATACAATCAGCAGGTGGATCAGGCTGCTAAGATTGCAGTGGCTCAGGTGGATCTGGACTGGCAACATAAAGGTGAGCTGTTCATGGCTAGGTGGGCCCATGACACCTCGGGCCACCAAAGGAGAGATGCCACATACAGGTGGGCTCGTGACCGAGGGGTGGACTTGACCATGGACGCTATTGTGCAGGTCATTCATGAATGTGAGACGTGCTGCCATCAAACAAGCCAAGAAGGTAAAGCCTCTTTGGTATGGGGGGTGATGGCTGAAATACAAGTATGGGCAGGCCTGGCAGGTTGACTATATCACCCTCCCCAAGACCCGCCAGGGTAAGTGCCATGTCCTCACAATGGTTGAGGCAACCACGGGGTGGCTAGAAACATATCCATTGTCCCATGCCACTGCCCGAAATACTATCCTAGGCCTTGAGAAGCAAGTCCTGTGGCGACACGGCACCCCGGAAAGAATTGAATCAGATAATGGGACTCATTTCTGAAATAGCCTCGTAGACGCTTGGGCTGAGGAACATGGAATTGAGTGGGTGTACCACATTCCCTACCATGCACCTGCCTCAGGGAAGGTCGAGCGGTGCAATGGGCTGCTAAAAACCACCCTGAGAGGAATGGGGGGTGGAACACTCAAGAATTGGGATGCCAACTTGGCAAAGGCCACATGGTTAGTTAATACCAGGCGATCCGTCAATCGAGCTGGCCCTGCACACTCAAACCCTCTACGGACAGTAGAAGGAGATAAGGTCCCTGTAGTACATACTAGAAGCATGCTGGGAAAAACGGTTTGGATTACTCCCACCTTGGGCAAAGGCAAACCCATCCTTGGGGTTGCTTTTGCTCAAGGACCTGGGTGCACTTGGTGGGTAATGAGAGAAGATGGGGAAGTCCGCTGTGTGCCCCAGGGGGATTTGATTCTGGGAGAAAACAGCCCATAATTACATGAGGGACATGAATTGCTGCCACTAACCCCTGTTCTCTGAGCTTCATGTTACAGGCACCCGCTCTGGCAGAAAACCACCCCACCCTACAGAGGTCCAGCCTAGCCAGGAGCACAGCAGTGACCTGACCTGAGCTGGCTTCGGCGCCCAACGAACCCACACAACCATTCCACCTTTGCCTGTCCTGAGTGACCCCACACCTGATGGAATCTGAATTCATGGACTAATGGATCATTTGCCAAGATGGTCCATAGACTAAGGGAATGATATCCGTGTGGGATGGGATGGGAAAGGAGAAGCGGGCTGATGGGAGATTATGGAATACTGCAGGAGGTGAGCTTGATGTGGATGTGGTGAATCAAAAGGGGTGGATTAGTGTCTTAGCTTTGCACCAGCTAGTCTATGTTTTGCTTCACCCCATAACACATCAAGCTGCATAGGTAGTGCCAGCCCAGGACCTGCGGCACGGCAGGACCAGCGGGGAGGGGGTGGAGATATGGGTGGAAAGGCTTGTGGTTGGACACGACCCTGGGAAGGGGAAGGGTCTGAGGGGGCTTCCGGCCGAGGGGGCTGGGGGTTTGTTTGTGGTGGGACCTCGTGGCGAGTGGTTGGTGCTCCAGGCAGAGCCAGCGTCTTGCTGGGCAGATCGGTCTGGGAGTTGGGGTTTGAAAGTTTTTTTTTTCTCTCTTACTCTCTCGGCCCCCGGGCGGTTTCGTGGGGGGTTTGCTCCCTTCGGGTGGGGTTTTCTTTCCTTTTTTCCCTTCTTGGGGTGGGATCCTGTATCATTTGTTCTACCTTCTTCCTCTGTTCCTTAAATTACTCATTAGCACTAGCATTGTTAGTAACTCCCTAAGTTTCATTTATATAATTAAATAGTTCTTATCTCAACTCCTACGTGCTTTTCCTCGGTTTGTTCCTCCGAGCCTTCCTCACCGGGAGGAGGTGTGTGGGGGTGGGGGCGGGGTGGTAGAACGGCTGATCCTGATAACACCGGAGTTAAACCAGGACAATGTCTTGTTATTTATTACATCCTGGGATTGTCGGAGTAAACCGCCGCCTGGCCCCAAGTACCTGGGGAAGGTTGTATCGTATATATGCTGCTTCCCCTACACACTCCTGGCTCCTGTGTCTGGCTTTTTCCACGCTAGACATGGTTTGTGGACATGTAGTGACTGCCAGTGACTGGATTTTTCATCGTTTCAGGAACTTCTTTTAATGAGAGATATTTGGGAGGCTGGTCAGGCAAAGCACAGAAATGGGGGTGTTTCTATAAGCTGGTGCTCCCACGTCTGATTATCTGCAATGATTTTGTCCAAATAATCTCCATCTCTTGCCTGTCTGGAGCTGAAAATGGTTCTCTGAAGGGCTCTGGACCAAGGGTGAGCTCCCATCACTGACTGTCCAGCCTAATGTTCAGCATGGGATTAGAAATGTGACACTAAAAAACCAAGAAAAGACCCAGCATGCATAAAGAACTATCATAAACAAAACTGATTGGACAAAATACCCATACCTATGGTTCTTACTCCTTGGGATGCATCTCATAGACAGGTAGGGCCCATCTCCCTCCTTCACTGAGAAAATCAGAGACGATCCCCACTAGGGACGTGTTTAGAAGATGGGGTTTTGGTCGCATTCCTCCACCGTGCTAGAGATGACCCTTCTATCCAGGTGCCTTAGTTTTGCACCAGTTAGTCTATATTTTGCTTCACCCCATAATACATCAAGCTGGATAGGTGGTGCCAGCCCGAGGCCCGCAGCACTGCAGGACCAGCAGGGAGGGGGTGGGGATGTGGACGGAAAGGGTTACAGTTGGGCACGACCCCGGAAGGGGAAAGGGTCCAAGGGGGCTTCCGGCCGAGGGGGCAGGGGGTTTCTTTGTTGTGGGGACCTCGTGGCGAATGGCGGGTGCTCAGCGCAGAGCGAGCGTCTTGTCAGGTAGATCTATCTAGGAGTCGGGGTCTGAAAGTTTTTTTTCTTGTACTGTCCTTGCTCTCAGCTCCCAGGCGGGTTGGGGGTGAGGTGGGATGGGGGGTGGTGTTTGCTCCCTTTGGGTGGGTTTTTCTTTTTTTTTCTTTTCTCGGGGTGAGATCTTGTATCATTTGTTCTACTTTTTTCCTCTGTTCCTTAAATTACTCATTAGCACTAGCATTGTTAGTAACTCCCTAAGTTTCATTTATATAATTAAATAGTTCTTATCTCAACTCCTACGGGCTTTTCCTCGTTTGTTCCTCTGACCCTTCCTCACCGGGAGGGAGTGGGGGGGGGGAGCAGAGTGGTAGAGGGACTCGTTGTACTAAAACCACAACACCAGGGCTTGGGGATCTCCTCCAGAAGCAAGAGGCAAAGCTGGAAGAGCAGTTAAGGAGTCACCCACCAGTTATCCTCAATGACATCCCACTCCCGTGGGTCCCATCTGTCACGAAAGGGAGGCTATGCTGAGTGGTTTAGGCCACTTAAAAGATCAGCATCACAAATATTAGGGGAAAAGCTAATATTTTTTGTATGAATGTGAGAAGCGTGACTTAACAGAATTCGATGGCAAGGTCTCCCTACTACTTATTCAGCATGGAAAAGCATACAAAAGACAAAATCAAAGTAGCAACAGATTAAAATAGTTGGTACATGAATTAAAAATTATTTACAGAGTCAGGGAAATCAAGGCAGGATTGGATTGTTGTGACATGGATTAGGGAAAAGGGGCAAGGAATTTCCTCCTGTTTGGTCACAAGGTTCAGAGTGGACCCCTTTGCTTTCTGGTACCGATCTATCCAGACTGCAATAAGGTTCAAGGCTGGCAGGGGATGATTTCACTCTCATCCCACACTGTAACCAGGCAACTGACCCCTAGTATGGCCATTCCCCACCTTGGCAGTGCAAGAGTGTTTTGATATGATAAGGGGCGCTTAACCTCCAAACTCCCTGCACAACAGCTAAGGTTTGACAGGAATCTCCAAGGACATAAAACTTTCCGGGAGTTAAGAGGGGAAGAAATGTACCTCCACACCATCCTCGTTGGTACCCCACATTGTGAGGATGTTCCCGCTCCCATACAATGGAGGTGGGAAGCTGAGCAAGTGCAGTCCCTCATCTTCAAGAGCTAACCCCGAATGCTCAGAAGAACCAGTGCTTTGCCCAAATGTATTCATTAACCCACATCACTGTTTTAAAGTGCAAAACAACTTTCTTAAGGTGACCTTCCCTTCTTGATGCTCTGAGCAATAGAGATGATGGGGGGTATATTCCTCTCGGGGATGTGCTGCTGACCAAGACAAGAAGGAAAGCCCAGTCAAGGAGGTGGTTTCCAACACATTGCCGTGTCATGGAGAGTTTCACTTTGACTCTTCATGCAGAAGATGGATCCCATTAGAGCTGTAAAATGTGAGCAGAAGGGATGTGCTAGTGAGATGCCAGAAAATAGATCTGAGGTGCTCAGTCGGTGATTTGTAACTTGCAGAGCTCCTGAGAGGTGTATTTTTATTCAGTGGTTTTGTCATATGCGGTCCAGGGAGAGTGTGAATAAGTGGACTAGAATGGAAAGTGTAATCACATAGAAAAACAAGAAAATTACCCTTTCATGAATCTCTGTCATGTCATATCCTGTGCCAGGTAAGATGAGCTTTGAGTGAGAACACATAACACAAGTGACACATTTCCCTTTAGGAGCTTAAAAGCATCACTCCAGCACAAACACCTCTGGCTTGAAAGCTCCTCTTTGGGTTTACAGGATACTGTAACAGGATCTTTGGGTTTAACCTGGGCTCGCAGTAAATACCACTCAGCTGCTCACTCACACCCCGCCTTCCCCCCCTCCAGTGCAGAAGGAGAGTCAGAGGAAAAGACAAGGAAGATCATAAAGTTAAGGACTATTTAATAATATAAATTAAAATTATAGTGATACTAATACTAACAATACTACTACTAATAAATAATTAAAATAATAGAAAATAAAACATAATGCAATTGTTCACCACCCGCCGACCAACACACAGCCAGATGCCAGAGTAACAGTCCGAGCCTGAGAGCCATTAGGCTCTCAGAAGAGCCAGAGCCCCAGGGCGACAACCCAGCCTGGACAAAAGCCAGCCGATCCCCCAACCCACTAACAAATGAACCCACCCCACCACTACAACCATGCCAAGAGCTAACAAAGGAGCTAACAACCCAGCTATCAAGCTAGCTAAAGTCTTAACTCCAGACTGTGCGTGTTTATTGAGCATGAAATACCATGGAATTCAGACAGCCCTATGCACTGTGGAGAAAAGTAACACTTTCCTGCCTGAAACCAGCACACACTGCCAGCTCATAACATCACAAACATCTACATATCTACAACCCTAAAGGGTGAATTTATATGCGCCCTGCTTCGAAATGGCAGCATGCACTGGAGGTCCATGCTGCCAAATTCTGGGACATCCAGAGGGCTATAGGTGTAATGATGCAGGAAAAATCAAGAGTGCATTAGGATGCAGATAATTAAATCTGTCTGGTAATATTAGGAAGGATGCATTTCTCAGAAAGTAATGGAAAGTTGCTAGTTTTAAGAGTGACTTTGGTATATAGAGTTGGAGATTTGTATTAAAAACTGACCACACAGAGTTGTGCAGCAGCACTGTCAATACTGGAAGATGTGGATGAGGTTGGGTGAGCTGGAGAGATGGACATGACATTGGAGTTCAGTAATGTGAAGTTTAAGGTACACACAGAAAGAAAATGGGAAAGATTTGGATATCCTTGATCATGGGCCAGATATAAGCTGTCAATACTATGAAGCCATGGACAAAGCAAATGTCAGTCTCAGCTGTACAAGACGGCATTTTGTCCAAGGCATGCATAGGACACCCCCTGGAAAAGACACCAGGAGTTCTGCATTCAATTTGCATCATCTACAGCAATGAAAAATTAATTTGACATGGGACTCACTTGTTTCTTTTTCCAGATCTGACGTGATTGCCTTGGATTCACCCAAAACTGCCTATGCAGCTAGTAAATGTACAAACTTATCTGTAACTAAATGTTCAGACAGCTTTTCTCTGCCCACTCTGGTATTGTCCCAAGATTTACTGTCTGAAAGATCCTCCCTTCCTGGTAGCTGGCACTCAATTCTAATTTTAAACTGAAATGCAAATCCAGATGACTAGCCAGCTCCAAGAGAAAACTTTCAAGGGGCATTTATGAATCAGTCATTGTAAGGACTCTCAGGAATGCATTTATGCTTTCATAAACTCCCTGGTATCAAGATATAGACCTGGGCAGGTTGGTTCTTTATGTGCTATTTAGTTACAATAAAAGGAGCACATTCAACTTATTTGCACCAAAGATGAAAGTAAATGCAGGATTTGTCCATCATAAGTTTGCATTTCACAGGTGTGCTGCTCTTTTACTTTGCAGACAGAAGAAAACTGCATCACTGTGATGCTCTGGAGAGAAAGCCAGAGCAGCTGACATTCACAGAAAATGACCCTAAAAAAAAGAGGAAAAAGCAAATAGTATTTCAGCAAACGGAAGTGATGCACTAAGGAAAGGACACGATTTAGATTCTCCAGAGAACTGGGGAACTAAACCACTTAGTAAAAACTATTCAGTCACCATTTCAAGGCAGACAAACTTTCAGCCACAAACTTAATCTGCATTGCAATGAATTCACCTAGGAAAGCAATACAAAATCTAACCTGTTTGGGTAGTTATTGTCAGTTTTCATATTGCTCCAGAAATGACAATTCCCACAAAGCCAAGTAGCTCCCACCTAAAAGCAAAGTGGCCTGAGCAACAAGGGATGAGCTGAGTTCTAGTGAAAATACTTGATTACTGCTCATGATTGATTACTGCTTCTATAATTATCTACCGCTGCGAATAGTAACATGAATATCTGGACAATATCATATTGAAAACAAACTGAGGCTGTACAAACTAAAATTGAGATAAAAATAGGAAATTTGCCAAAACTAGCTTAATCAGTCCTGATAGTTATTGCTTTAATTGAACAAGTACAATGACATCCAGGAAAGTGGTATGCAGTAATTGATTTAGCAAATGCATTCTTTACCATACCCACTGCTGAAGAGCATTAGGATCAATTTGCTTTTATTTGGCAGGGTAAGCACTATACTTTTACTCACCCCAGGGGTGGGTTCATAGACCCACCATTTGCCACTGCCTGCTCATCTGGACCAATTAGTAATGTGCTGCTTTCAGTCAGGAAAGAGTTAACTCGCTTTGCTGTGGTTGCTAGGAAGCTATATCCCTGGACGCTGAGAGAACTACTGATAAGGTCTTAGCTGGTGCTGGGGAGTGCCTGTACTAAATTCAAGGTCTTTCTCCACTTCTGATACTGCAGCTGCATTCCCAGCTCTCGCTCTCGCGCTACAGGCAGTATAAGGGACACACAGTTCAAGCAGCTGACGCAAACTGACCAAGGAAGTATTTCATTCCATAGTACGTCATGCTCGGGGCTTAGGCAAGAAGGGGGTCTGGGAGCCATTACTCTCTTGCTCGTTTACTTCCTGGCACTTGCTAACACTCTCTCTGGCTCCTGCATTAGCTGCTTTATAACTCCGGCGCTGGCTTGTTCATGAGGGAGTTGGTGGGTTTGTTTAGTTTTCATGGTCATGTTATTGCTGATAGAGTTTGTTCGGAGTCTGCTGCAACAGCTCTCGGGCTCCGGCTCTCCAGCTGCGGCTCTCAGGTTGCGATCGCTCTCGTGCAGTGGTTCTTGGGCTCTCTGAGTCTGACTCTCACTACTCAGCACCTGGTTGTGCATTGGTCAGTGGATGGTAAGAAATTGTATTGTATTGTTTCATATGTTTTATTTTCTATTATTTTCATTATTTATTATTAGCAGTATTTGTATATATGCTACTGAATGAAGCGGGTACCCTGGTGATCGAGGATATGGAGAAGGCAGAGTTACTGAATGCCACCTTTGCCTCGGTCTTTACTGCTAAGACCAACCCTCAGGAGTCCCTGAGCTTGAACACCATAGAGGAAGTCACGAGAAAGGAAGGTTTTGCCTCAGTTGAAGAGGATTGGGTTAGAGATCTATTAAGCAAACTGAACATCCACAAATCCATGGGCCCTGATGGGATGCACCCACGACTGCTGGGGGAGCTGGTGGAAGACATTGCTAGGCCACTCTCCATAATCTTTGAAAAGTCCTGGAGAACAGGAGAGGTGCCTGAGGACTGGAGGAAAGCCCATGTTACTCCAGTCTTCAAAAAAGACAAGAAGGAGGACCCAGGCAACTATAGGCCGGTCAGCCTCACCTCCATCCCTGGAAAGATGATGGAACAACTTGTTCTTGGTGCCATCTCAAAGCATGTTGAGGAAAGGAAGCTAATCACGAGTAGTCAGCATGGATTCAACAAGGGAAGGTCATGCCTGACCAATCTGATAGCTTTTCATGATGGCATCACTAGATGGATAGATGAGGGGAAGGCAGTGGATATGGTCTACCTTGACTTCAGCAAAGCTTGTGACACGGTCTCCCATGGCATCCTCATAGACAAGCTTAGGAAGTATGGACTGGACCATTGGGTGGTGAGGTGGATTGGGAACTGGCTGGAGGAAAGAGCTCAGAGGGTTGCAATCAATGGGGCCGAGTCTAGTTGGAGGCCTGTGGCTAGTGGCGTCCCCCAGGGGTGAGTGCTGGGTCCAGCCCTATTCAATATATTCATCAATGACCTGGACGAAGGGACAGAATGTACTCTCAGCAAGTTTGCTGATGATACCAAACTGGGAAGAGTGACTACCATGTCAGAAGGCTGTGCTGCCATCCAGCATCACCTGGACAGGCTGGAGAGCTGGGCGGAGAGAAATCTAATGCAATTCAATAAGGGCAAGTGTGAAGTGCTGCACCTGGGGAAGAACCACCCTATGTTCCAGTACAGGTTGGGGGCTGTTCTCTCAGAGGGCAGCTCTGGGGAAAAGGACCTTGGAGTCCTAGTGGACAACAGGATGACCATAAGCCAACAGTGTGCCCTCACAGCCAAGAAGGCCAATGGCATCCTGGGATACATTAAGAAGTGCATGGCCAGCTGGTTGAGGGAAGTTATCCTGCCCCTCTACTCTGCACTGGTGAGGCCTCACCTGGAGTACTGTGTCCGGTTCTGGGCTCCTCAGTTCCAGAAGGACAAGGAGCTACTGGAGAGGGTTCAGCGCAGGGCCACTAAGATGATTAAGGGCCTGGAGCACCTTCCATCTGAGGAAAGGCTGAGAGCTGGGTCTGTTTAGCTTGGAGAAGAGGAGGCTGAGGGGGATCTTATCAATGCTTATAAATATCTAAAGGGTGGGTGTCAGGAGGATGGGGCCAGGCTCTTCTCAGTGGTGTCCAGTGACAGGACTAGGGGCAATGGCCATAAACTGGAAAACAGAAGGTTCAAACTGAACATGAGGAAACACTTCTTCCCTGTGAGGGTGACAGAACACTGGAACAGGCTGCCCAGGGAGGTGGTGGAGTCTCCTTCCCTGGAGACTCTGAAAAGCCACCTGGACTTGTTCCTGTGTGATCTGCTCTAGGTGATCCTACTCTGGGAGGGGGGTTGGACTAGATGATCTCTAGAGGTCCCTTCCAACCCCTAACACTCTGTGAATCTGTGAATCTAGTTTAACAGACATTAAATGATGTGCTCCCATGGGAAAATAACATAAGCTTTATCTAAGTGGAAAAATCTTATTAGGACACACTATCACATATTTGTGCATGGGCACACTGTATGCTCTAATCCTGATTCACGCTCGGCTGCTGTTGCAATATTTACTGTGCTAATCATGGTTTCTCTACTGCTAATTACCTTTTTATTGTCTGAACTTAAAGTTATGGTAACATATGAAAGCTCTTTTGGGGCTTCCATTTATACTTCTGGGAATTCATTTTCGGACTGTTTAAGAGCAGGTCTATGAAGCCACTCTCACAAATCCCCCCTCCCCTCCTCCAGTGGAGGCTAAGAATCGGAGGAAAAAGAAATAAGGAAGCTCGTAAAATTGAGATAACAACTATTTGCTAATTAAATCTAAATTAATATATACAAATACTGCTACTAATAAGTAATTAATATAATGGAAAATAAAACATATGATACAATATGATATAATTATGATACAGTTGCTCACCACCCACTAACCAGTGCACAACCAGGTGACAACCCCTAACAACCCCTAACACTCTGTGAATATTAATTTAGATTTAATTAGCAAATAGTTGTTATCTCAATTTTACGAGCTTCCTTATTTCTTTTTCCTCCGATTCTTAGCCTCCACTGGAGGAGGGGAGGGGGGATTTGTGAGAGTGGCTTCATGGTATTTTGCTAGCTGGAGTTAAGCCACAACAAATGCAAATAGTGTATTATATCACTGATTTTTAGTTCATCATATGCGAGATAAAGGGTGGGAAATTAACCCTAGCAAAATCCAAGGACTGGCACAAACAGTAAAATTTTTAGGAATACAGTGGCACCAAGGCCATAGAGAAATCTTGTCAAAAGCCAAACAGAAAATTTTGTATTTCACAAAACCACAAAAGGAAAAAGGAATACAAGTATCGGGGGAAGTAATTGATGCTGATTATCAAGGAGAAAGTAAAGTTATGTTGCTAAATAGTGGCATTCAAGACCTACTGATTCAGCCACGAGATAGGATTGCCAAGATTTTAATTTTAGCTGTTCTAAAATCCAAGTTGGTTAAAGGACAAGCCCTGCAGATAACAACTGTATTAGGTGATGTCGTAGTTTCACGACAAGCCTGCTCTACCACTCCGCCCTGCCCCCCCTCCCCCACCTCTTCCCGGTGAGGAAGGGTCGGAGGAACAAACCGAGGAAAAGCACGTAGGAGTTAAGAACTATTTAATTATATAAATGAAACTTAGGGAGTTACAAACAATGCAAGTGCTAATGAGTAATTTAAGGAATGGAGGAAGAGGGTAGAACAAATGATACAGGATCCCACCCCAAGAAGGGAAAAAAGGAAAGAAAACCCCACCCGAAGGGAGCAAACCCCCCATGAAACCGCCCGGGGGCCGAGAGAGTAAGAGAGAAAAAAGCTTTCAAACGCTGACTCCCAGACCGATCTGCCCAGCAAGACGCTGGCTCTGCCCGGAGCACCAACCACTTGCCACGAGGACCCACCACAAACAAACCCCAGCCCCCTCGTCCGGAAGCCCCCTCAGACCCTTCCCCTTCCCAGGGTCGTGTCCAACCACAAGCCTTTCCACCCATATCCCCACCCCCTCCCCACCGGTCCTGCAGTACCGTGGGCCCTGGGCTGGCACCACCTATGCAGCTGGATGTGTTATGGAGTGAAGCAAAACATAGACTAGCCGGTGCAAAGCTAAGACAGGTGACAAAGGATTTGGATGTACTAGGGCTTTTGACAGTGGAGCTAAAGTATGGGTGCAAGGACCTAATGGTCCTCCCAAACCCGCAGAAGTTATAGCTACTGGAAAAGATAATACCATTTCAGTAATCAAATCTGGACAGGAAAAATGGGAATATTTTCCTGCTCATAAATGTTTTCTTCAAGAATAGTATTATGATTATCTACTTTTGTTTTACAAAAACAACTAATTCGGATCATGACCACGATCTCTGTCATTTGAGCGATGTCATTACCCCAGGAAGCTATTTCGAAAATATGAATAACTCCATACACTAGAATTGGGAAAGAAGTAAAACACCACGACAGCGAGATATTTATACCTGTAAAGCTAATGCAATGCTGCCCAGTAGTGAACTTGACCTTTTCACCTGGAGTGACTGCATGGCAATCCTTTAATTACAAAAGACGAGTAAGACATCTATTCGTACCATACCTAACTAATGCTGACTATGTAACTTCCTCGAATGCTAGTGCCATAAAATGTTGTAATCTTTCTCTTATTAATATATGCTCTACACTTAATATCTTGGTTTGCATAAATGCTATAGAAATACAAAATAGGTTGGCATGGGCTGAATATATAACTTTAATGGAATCATTCTGTTATTAATACCGATCACACTGTCAAGATACCAGCTACCTGTGTTTCGGTTGCACAACGATATCAGAAAAATGTTATTAATCCATCCTTTAATTGTAGTTATAATCAGACCGTGTTTAATGACAAATATGTGTGCTTGCAATGTAGCTGTTATTAGAGGCTGTGATTTTGTGTATAAACTGTCTGTGTTTACTAGCCAGTTGTCAATCAGAGACTATACCTTGTATCGTAGTATAACACTAACTCCCGTTGGTATGGATTTGGCACTTGTAAAAGAAATGTTAGGGCATGCAAATTTACAGCAGCTGTTTGAAAATAATAAGGCAGAAGCTAAAACAATCCTGATAACTGTACATCATGATGGGAATGTTATAAAACAGGTAATGAAACAAATTAAGAGTGTGGGAGACCACCACCGGTGAGAAATTTTTTTTTCAGCTGGTCCCCCACAGCCACCAGCATCTTCAAAGCGCTCCTGCACCCTGTTGTTGTTGTTATACTGCTAATGCAAATCTGCATGTGCTTTGCTATGGTAGTGACTTGTTACTGGATGAGGCAGGTGAAGCTCTGTATTGACAACCAGGTGAAAGGACTGGACGCCTCCTACCATAGTCAAGGGCAAGACTGGGTTTGCCTCTGTGTTTGCCACCAAGAAGATTTTTTAGCTCCGCTGTTGGCTGCAACCCAGCAGGTGTTGAGCAATGGGGACACACGCCATACCAGACCTTGATGTGAGTGATGGCGTCCTCTTTTATGAGGGCCATCCAGGAGGGGAGAGCAGGCCAAACATCCTGTGGTTGACACAAATCACAAAATGGTTGAGGTTGGAAAGGACCTCTTGAGATGATCTAGTCCAACGCATCCTGCTCAAGCAGGGTCACCTAGAGCAGACAGTCCAGGACTGTGTCCAGTTAGGTTTTGACTATCTCCACAGATGGAGACTCTACAACCTCTCTGGGCAAACCTGTTGCAGTGTTTGATCACCCTCACAGTAAAAAAGATTAGACAACTAACTAATCCTTTAATTTCTTTGTCTTATACTTCTCATGAGCAGTAATCAAAGGACCGAATGTAGTGAAAGTAGTTGATTACTGCTCATGATTGATTATTGCTTCTATACTTCTCCACCTCTGCAAATGGTAACATCCGGACAATATTATATTGTGTGCTGACTGGATGTGGTTCGACTCTCAGTCACATCCTGGGCACCTGGGCAGTGTTCTGGGTGGGATTGACAATGGGAGCATAACAGTTTGCACGTTCACGATTTGTGCCAAAAAGACTTCTTTAAGGTGTTTGTTACTTGTCATAAAAGCAGGAGACCCTCGGGCTGACTTCTGAAGCCTCACCTATGGGTGGACGCACTGCGTAGAACTTCCCCAATTATCGAGGATCTCCAGGGGCCAGCTGCTGAGGGGCTTCCCAGCTGATCTGTGAACCTGGATAATGGTTTTGAGGTGGTAATTGGTGAGGTATCGTTTTCTTAATCACTGTCTTGCTTTACAATAATGAACTGGTGCACCGCTATTATGCTTATCTTTCCTTTCTAATTGGTGCATCGTTATTCTGCTTTTCTTTTTGAGTTGTTACTATGATATATATATAGTCAAGCATATTAATGTTTATATATTAAGCTGGAGTCTGTGTTTTTACTTGGACTCCCGCCATTCAGCAAAACGTGTGCCACAGGAATAAATTTAAGCTTTCTGTTTGGTGTATTATGAATTCTAAAGACACTAGGTATCTTTTCGTGATGGAGAAAAAAAATTCAGGACATACATATATCAGCTCTCCTCTTCCCACATCTGCACCAAACTCCACAGCACTGTTCTCCCTCAGTTGGTGATACACATGGAATAAAATCTGAGTCTGGCATCCACATCTACAATCACCACCAGACACAGAATTTGTATTTTCAAGCTTCAAGATGATCTTTAAGGTCCCTTCCAACCCAAACCATTCTATGATTCTGTGACTCTAAGTTTCGCACAGTGCAGTTATACTTACCATCTTTCTCTTATGTCTGTAAATTCCCTGGTATAATTTAGTGGTTCTCCAAACACTGTTCATCCTGGCACCACCTCTTGTGGTCTCTGAGGACCTGCCCAGAGCTACATTGCTGGTCTACACATCCATTTCAAATGGCAATAGTCTGAGTTTACTAGCACTGTCTGGCTGCATGAGAAAACCAGAGTGGTCTCCTAGTGAAACTTTCTCATTAACCAGCAGAAGACAGCTGTGAGGATGGGACAAGGGGATGCAGTCAAATAAATATCAGTATGAAGGTTGCTCAAGCACCTGAAGGACTGCAGCATATGGCAAGCTGGAGGCTGCATAGAAACTGTATCCCTAGAATGGATTCTGCAGAGCACTATGGGCAGTACTCATTACTGCTACCTGCACAGTTCTTGGCATCCCCCACCAGTGCTACAGGGAGAAGTGGTGGGCCTTTCCTGGTCTGAGATATAAAAGCAAGCTTTTGCAGTCAGGAAATCACATTTACATTCTGGATGTTCAAAATTAAATGCATTACAGCAGGGAACAGCTGTAACCAAATCCCAGAGTTTAAGGCTTTATTTTGGAGATGTGACAACAACGTATTGAATAGAAGTGGAGAAAAAAATCCCAAACAAGTTGATATTGTTTAAATAATACAGTCTATTTTATTTTGTCTTAAAATAGTTTAACCTTTATGCTACAGACTTTTTTCAAAAAACAGAAGGTCTCATCTTACACCAAAAAAAAAAACCCCATATAAAAAACACTCTTTTTTTTCTCCAAAGACCATTAAATACTGGAAAATGAGAACTAAATAACGAGTGTCGAGAAGAGTCAAATTTTTTAACTAGAGTCGCACATTTTAAACATTTATATTCTAAGCAATGATTTGTCTTCACTACAGAAGATTTGAAGTTCACACTCCAGCAAACTGCTAAAACCATGAAGGACTTGAGCCAATGCACACTGAAGTCAATGGAAAGCCCTGCATCAACTCCAGTGGGTTCTGGATCACATCCCATGTGCATTGGTTCTTAGCCATACAATGACCAGCATCACTCCTGCTGAGAAAAGCAAAACCATCCAGGCACCTTTTGTTCTCTTTAAAAAATAAACCAAAAAACCCCAAACCAAAACCACTTTCTAGCTATCCAGTTCTTGTGGTTTTCAGATCACTACTCTTTCAAATTTGTGAAAAATAAGAGAAAATATGTAGTGTTTTAAATAAAAGAAAACCTGCAGACTACAATACACGAATTGTTTAAACAAATTCAGTGCAAAATTTGAGGGAGTTTAGTTAAGACGCAGTCATATTTATATATACATGGAATTCACATCATATACAAACTGAATAACAAGAGAGTTAGTTTGCCTTTTTCATGGAAGGACTACAAATGGGCCCCTGAAGCTTTCTTCAAAACTGAAGGACTTCGTGAAACAGGAAAAAGCAGCCACACTAAATCACTGTTCCAAATTTACCTTTACAGCATGTGTGCTAGCCCACAAAAACAACGTCTGAGTTGCATGATTAAAATACGAGGAGAAATGATGGACAGCCACTACTGATATATAGTGCCCAAATAGCACAGGGCTTTTCCCTACTGCAATGCAAATGGGCTCCATCCATGCACTGTTCCCTCCCTCCCACCCCCAGAGAAAGAAATAGGTCACTAGAAGCACCACATATATTTTTCAAAATGCAATACACTTATGTTCAATGTTTTAGAAAGCTTGAAATTGGAATCCCTTACCTAGTTGTTTTTTAAAGTGCAATCATAACCATTCTGCTTATTAAAGACAAAGCTGTTTGTTATTAACTGTATCACCACTGCTGGGTTTTTTTTCCTTTTTTTTAAGTTATGTGACAACATAGGTAATTTTATTGTTTTTTCCCCAGATAAAATTATTGGAAGCCAAATAATTTTAGAAACCAGCTAACACAAGAAGAAAACAGAACTTTCCATGTCCTGACTACCCCCTGTTAAGCCTTAAATGGCAAAAAATCTGATACAGCTGGATAAAATTCCCACTAGAAACATTTTGAATACAAAGGAGCATTTTAATTACACAATAGACATTTAAAGTGAATATAATCTTGTTAAAGTCTAATCTTTGGTTTTTGCCTTGAGAAAGGCTCAGAATGACAGATGAGGGGCAGGAATTTCTATATATACTACAGAAACTACAGCCTGCTAAAGTAAGTTCCACTGATTTCAGTAAATATTCTGATAGTGTTTCCTGGATCATACCCTAAAACCAATTCTAAAACTAGAAATTGGTGCAAATCTAGTTTAAAAAATGATCACAACCTTAAGCCCTAATTGTGCAACATCCTTTAGGACAGAGTTTTAAGCACTTGAATGGCCCCACAGGTTTAAGTGAACTGTCTGAGCTGAACACTACACAGACGTAAAGTGCTTCGCCAGACTGGGGCTTTGAAAGTTGTGCTTTTTGTTTGGGGGTGGTGGGGGTGTAGGGGTGGTGGGTTTGGTTTGTTTTTTTTTTGAGATGGTCAATGAAGCAAATAATAGGTGACCGTAGAAATGAGGACTACGAGTAAAATATTTATTTTCTCTTCTTCTCCTACTCCAGGCAAGACCTGATATAGGTAAAAAAAGTTCAGCTATATTTAAATAGGAGAAGGATGCTGAACCTTTTTATCACTTTTCATTTTCTTGTGCTTTTTCAATCATCAGCTGCTAGTAAGTCACTACTACTACTATGTTAAACCATAACAAGCTGTGGGAAATGATTAGTGAAATACAGTAGTCAAGTAGACAGAAGACTCAGCACTGAAAAGAGTGTAAACTATAAATTATATTGAAAATAAAAGTCCTTTAATTAAATGCTGTTCAGTGCATATGCTATGGGCCGTTTGTATTAAAGACAGTCCCTCCTGCTGGTAACAACCAAATCAGCTTGGGTATAAATACTTTTGGCCCAATTTTCGGAAGTGTTGAATACCCTCCAATTCCACCAAAATCAGTGAGGACACAGCATTTCTCAAAATCACTGATGCTCACACAGCAAAACACTAACTTCTACTAACAAACTCAATATACTGATAAATTAAAATTGTTCTGAAGTTGGAGATGGGAAAGGGTGGGAGGACATAAGTTTGCACACAGTTATTTCTTCAGACTAACACACACGCAAGATAGTAACTGTAGATGTGTTTTACATTTGGTGCTATTGGGTTTTAATTCTGGGAGAAATCCTCCTTTGAGAAGGCAAAACCATTTTAAATTATATTGCAAATATACTACATTCTTATGGAAATTAAAAACTTTGTGAGTTTGAATTTTATAATGCCATGAACATGGTTTCTGAAGCTGAAGCTTTAACAATGAACAACTGTGCCACAAAGGGGAGAAGAGGTGGGGATACAAACACAGTGACAGTGCTTTACAGTAGATATTTGCGTCTGGTATCCTCATCCAAAGTGAGGTCTACTACTTCTGGGGGCAAAGACCAATTCTGCTGGGGAGTCACAGCTGTCCATGATTGTGTTTGCTGAGTGTTCATGTACTGTGAGCCTGAGCCATGCTTCCAGGAAGACACACTCTGAATCACACCTTCCCTGGGATGCTCACACCTGTAGAAAGGCAAAAAACCACAAAGGATTAAAGCCACTATTGAATTCAGGCACAAGATTCATAGCTACAGTGTTTTATCACTTATGCATCTTGGTAATGTCCCTCTCCAAAACACCCTTGTGGATTTTACATTTGTAGAGTTCAGGATTTCTTAAAAAACCCAATAAACAAAGCTGAGACTAAACACAAATTTGGGGGGGGGGGGGGAGGGTGTCGGGTGGGGAGTTGTCGTGGTTTAACTCCGGCTAGCAAAATACCACGAAGCCGCTCTCACTAATCCCCCTCCCCTCCTCCAGTGGAGGGGAAGAATCGGAGAAAAAAGAAATAAGGAAGCTCGCAAAATTGAGATAAGAACTATTTACTAATTAAATCTAAATCAATATATACAGGTACTACTAATACTAAATAAAATAGTAGAAAATGAAACATATAGTACAATATATACAATATGATACAATATGATACAATTCCCCACCATCCACTGACCAATGCACACCCAGATGTTGAGGGATGAAAATCAGACCCCAAGAGCCTGAGAACCACAGCCCGAAAGCGATCGCAGCCTGAGAGCCGCAGCCTGAAGGCCGGAGCCCAGGAGCCTACGCAGCAGATTCCGAGCAAACCTTATCACTGATAACACGGCCAGAAAAGTCAAAACAACCCACCAGCTCCCACACGAAGGAGCCAGCACAGGAGTTGGCAAAGCAGCTAATGCAGGAGGGTGAGCAAGTGCCCGGAGAGACGAGCAAGGGAGTAAAGGAGAGAGAGAGAGAAGGGAAGAGTAATGGCTACCGGACCCTCTTCCCCACCCCAAGAGACCGGAACATGACGGACTATGGGATGAAATACTTCCTTGGTCAGTCTGGGTCATCTACAGTATCCGAAGCGGACAAAAGACCTTGAGTTCAGTACAAGCCATCCCCAGCACCAGCTGAGGCCTTATCAATGTTTTCACTTACTGTCCAGCAACAGAGTTCCCTGGCAACCAGAGTAAAGGGAGTTAGCCCTTTCCTGACTGAACCCAGCACATTCTCCACCCCTTATTTCATACCATTTATGTCATGCTTATTTCCATAAATTCACATGAACCAGCTTCCCCTTTCCCATCCCATCCCACACAGATATCATTCCCTTGGTCTATGAACCATACTGGCAAAATGTCCATTAGTCCATGACTTTGGGTTCTATCAGGTGGTCACTCAGGACAGAAAAGGTGAAGTGTTGCGTGGGATCGTTGGGCGCCGATGCCAGCTCAGGTCAGGTCACTACTGCCCTTCTGGCAAGGCTGGACCTCTGTAGATTCAGGTGATCTCTGCCAGAGTGATTCCTACAACACAGAGCTCAGAACAAGGGCTATTTGCAGCAGTTAATGTCCATCATACAATTTAGTTCATGGGCTAGTTTCACCCAGAATCAAATCTCCTTGAGGCACACATCGAACTTGTCCATCTTCTCTCATCACCCACTAAGTACCTCCAGGTCCTTGAGCGAAAGCAACCCCACGGATGGGTTTGCCTTTGCCCGAGGCAGGAATAACCCAGACTGTTTTTCCCAGCATGTTCTGAACATGCACTACAGGGACCTTATCTCCTTCCACATTGCGCAGAAGTTTTGATTGAGCTGGGCCAGCACGGTTGGCAGATCCTCTGGTGTTGACTAACCAGGAGGCCTTTGCCAAATGTGTATCCCAATTTTTGAAAGTTCCACCCCCCATTGCCCTCAGGGTGGTCTTTAACAGCCCATTGCACCGCTCGACCTTCCCCGAGGCAGGTGCATGGTAGGGGATGTGATACACCCACTCAATGCCGTGCTCTTTGGCCCAAGTGTCTATGAGATTGTTTTGGAAATGAGTCCCATTGTCTAATTCAATCCTCTCTGGGGTGTCATGTCACCACAGGACTTGCTTTTCAAGGCCCAGGATAGTATTCCGGGCAGTGGCATGAGGCACCAGATGTTTCCGGTGGTTGCTTCCACCATTGTGAGAACATGGCACTTGCCTTGGTGGGTTTTAGGCAGTGTGATGTAGTCAACCTGCCAGGCCTGCCCATACTTGTATTTCAGCCATCGCCCCCCATACCAAAGAGGCTTTACCCTCTTGGCCTGTTTGATGGCAGCACATGTCTCACATTCATGAATGACCAGCGCAATAGCGTCCATGGTCAAGTCCACCCCTCGGTCACGAGCCCACCTGTATGTGGCATCTCTCCCTTGGTGGCCCGAGGTGTCATGGGCCCACCTAGCCATGAACAGCTCACCTTTATGTTGCCAGTCCAGATCCACCTGAGCCACTGCAATCTTAGCAGCCTGATCCACCTGCTGATTGTATTGATGTTCTTCAGTAGCTTGACTTCTGGGTACGTGGGCATCAACGTGACGCACTTTGACGACCAGGTTGTCTAGACGGGAAGCAATGTCTTGCCATAATGCTGTAGCCCAGATGGGTTTTCCTCGGCGCTGCCAGTTGCTCTGTTTCCACTGCTGCAGCCACCCCCACAGAGCATTTGCCACCATCCACGAGTCAGTGTAGAGGTAAAGCACTGGCCATTTCTCTCATTTAGCAATGTCCAAAGACAGCTGGATGGCCTTTACCTCTGCAAAGTGGCTCGATTCACCTTGGCCTTCTGCAGTCTCTGCAACTTGTCAGGTGGGACTCCACACAGCAGCTTTCCACCTCCGATGTTTCCCTACAATGCAGCAGGACCCATCAGTAAACAGGGCATATTGCTTGTCGTCTTCTGGCAACTGGTTATACCAAGGGGCTTCTTCAGCCTGTGTCACCTCCTCCTCTGGTGACATTCCAAAGTCTTTGCCTTCCGGCCAGTCCGTGATCACTTCTAGGATTCCTGGGCGACTGGGATTCCCTATATGGGATCGTTGTGTGATCAGGGCAGTCCACTTACTCCAGGTAGCATCGGTGGCATGATGAGTAGAAGAGACTCTGCCATTGAACATCCAGCCCAGCACTGGCAGTCGAGGTGCCAGGAGGAGCTGTGCTTCAGTTCTAACCACTTCTGAGGCAGATCGGATGCCCTCATAAGCTGCCAGTATTTCTTTTTCGGTTGGAGTGTAGCGTGCCTTGGATCCTCTGTATCCCCGGCTCTAAAATCCTAGGGGACGACCTCGGGTCTCTCCTGGATCTTTTTGCCAGAGAGTCCAGGTAGGCCCATTCTCCCCAGCTGCCGTATAGAGCACATTCTTTACCTCTGGCCCTGTCCGGACTGGTCCAAGGGCTACTGCATGCACGATCTCCTGCTTGATCTGTTCAAAGGCTTGTCGCTGCTCAGGGCCCCATTTGAAATCGTTTTTCTTACGGGTCACTTCGTATAGAGAGGGCTGACAATTTGGCTGTAATTTGGAATATGCATCCACCAGAAACCCACAACACCTAGGAAAGCCTGAGTTTCCTTTTTGCTTGTTGGTGGGGACATGGCTGTGTTTTTGTTGATCACGTCCATTGGGATCTGGCGACGCCCATCTTGCCATTTTATTCCTAAGAACTGGATCTGTTGTGCAGGTCCCTTGACCTTACTTTGTTTTATGGCAAAACCAGCTTTCAGGAGGATTTGGATGATTTTCTTCCCTTTCTCAAATACTTCGCCAGCTGTGTCGCCCCATACAATGATGTCATCAATGTATTGCAGATGCTCTGGCGCTGCACCCTGTTCCACTGTGGTCTGGATCAGTCCATGGCAGATGGTAGGGCTGTGCTTCCACCCCTGGGGCAGCCAATTCCAGGTGTATTGGATGCCCCTCCAGGTGAAAGCAAACTGTGGCCTGCACTCTGCTGCCAAAGGAATGGAGAACAAGGCATTAGCAATGTCAATCGTAGCGTACCACTTGGCTGCCTTTGACTCCAGCTCATATTGGAGTTCCAGCATGTCCGGCACAGCAGCACTCAGTGATGGCGTGACTTCATTCAGGCCACGATAGTCCACTGTCAGTCTCCATTCTCCATCAGACTTACGCACTGGCCAGATGGGGCCATTAAAGGGTGAGTGGGTTTTGCTGATCACCCCTTGGCTCTCCAGCTGACGAATCAGCTTCTGGATGGGAAGCAAAGAGTCTCTGTTAGTACGGTACTGCTGCTGGTGCACTGTTGTGGTGGCAATTGGCACCTGTTGGTCTGAAACCTTTAGCAATCCCACAACAGAAGGGTCCTGTGACAGACCAGGCAAGGCAGACAGCTGCTCAATTTCATCAGTCTCTAAGGCAGCTATCCCAAAAGCCCACCGCTACCCTTTTGGGTCCTTAAAGTACCCTCTCTTAAGGTAGTCAATGCCAAGGATGCACGGAGCATCTGAACCAGTCACAATAGGGTGCTTTTGCCACTCCTTCCCAGTCAGGCTTATTTCAGCCTCCAACACAGTCAATTGTTGGGAACCCCCAGTCACACCAGAAATGTTGATGGGTTGTACCCCCTTATAGTTTGATGGCATGAGGGTACACTGTGCACCCGTGTCCACTAGAGCCTTATACTGCTGTGGCTCTGATGTGCCAGGCCATCGAATCCACACAGTCCAATAAACACGGTTGTCCCTTTCCTCCACCTGGCTGGAGGCAGGGCCCCTCTAAAAGTGACCTGATTCACAGTCACTCATGTCTTGGAGGGATGGATTATTGCTCCGCTGCTGTTTGGCTACGGGAGCAACAGTTTTCTTGGAGGAGTCCTTACTGGTGTGCTTTTTCCCTTTCAGTTCACATACTCATTCCTCTAAGTGCGAGGTAGGTTTTCCATCCCACTTCCTCATGTCCTCTCCGTGGTCACGTAGGTAAAACCACAGGGTACGGCGTGATGGATACCTTTTATATTCCTGTCTTTGAGGAAAGGAATGCTTCCTCCTAATGGCTGAGACGCTGGCTTGTGCAGGTGGGGACTGGAACATCTCCTTTCTGAATTGTTTAAACTCCTTGGACAGCTCCTCTATAGCTGAGACACAGGCCTGCATGGGGGAAGAAACAATGTCCTCATATCCCTGGAACTTTTGAACTACCTCCTCCACTATTGGGTCTTCATCCCTTTCCCAAGTGAATACTGCAAATGCAGCGGTTATCGAGGGTGGTCCATTCTGCATTAACTTCTGCCACATGGGTCGGGTACACCTGATTCTATCTGGATCTATCCTCCCGTCATCACGATAAACTAACTCTAGCACAGCTAGTTCCCTCACGTACTGGATAGCTTTCTCCATGGTGGTCCATCTGTGTACGTGATATGGCATGTCTTCCTTAAAGGGATACCTTTCCCTCACACCATCCAGGAGCCGCCTCCAGAGGCTTACATTTTGTGTCTCCCTCCCAACTCCTCTGTCAATGCCACTCTCTTTAGCAAGTGACCCCAGCTGCTTGGCTTCTCTGCCCTCTAAGTCAATGCTACTGGCCCCGTTATCCCAGCAGCGGAGCAGCCAGGTAATAACATGTTCACCTTGATGACGGCCAAAGTCTCTCTGGATATCCCAGAGCTCCTTCAAGGCTAAGGATCGCATGGTTATATCTGCATCACTCTCATCCTCTGTCCCTGTCACTGCTGCTTGGGATGGCCCTGCTGTCTCCCCATCGACCTGTACCAGACGCCCTGATTTACGCTTCCATTTCTTTTTCTGTACTGGGTCAACTAACACTGGTGCTGGTTGATGCTGGCAGTACCACACAGGGGTCTGCACGGCTGCATTGCACCCTGCAGTGTGTAGGGCTGTTGTGGGAGGCGGAGCTGCTGTGGGAGGTGGAGCCGCAGTGGGAGGCAGAACCACACTGGGAGGCGGAGCTGCAGCAGAAAGTGGAACCGCAGTGGGAGGTGGAACCACAGTGGGAGGTGGAGCTGGAGCTGGCCCAGAGGGTGCTGCTTCTGTTGAGGGGAGTTGCCATCGCCGCGGAGGTATAGGTGGCGCAGGAGGTGCAGTGGCTGCAGTGCCCATCGAGAAGAGTTGATGTTGCTTCAGGGGTGGAGGTGGCGCAGGCGATGCAGTGGCTGTAGTGTCTGTCAAGGGGCGTTTATGTCGCCGTGGGGGTGGAGTCGGTGCAGAGGATGGGCTACTTGTGAGCGGTGATGTAGCCATGGGGGATGAAGCCGGCACACAGGGCCTGCCTCTTCCCCAAACACCGGTAGCAGATGGGGCAGTATTCCAAAACATTTCTTTAACTTTACACAAGAGCAAAAGAACATTCAGAAACAAGCTGATCCCCAGCCACAGGTCCCCCCAAGACCATGAAAAATTTCCCAAATACTCATACAGTTGTGCCATTGACCATAGAGAAGAGGGAGAAAATTGGAATAATTTCCACACATCCACCCAACTGAATAATTCCTTCACATCCAACCCATTAAATGATTTCTCCTCTACAGGCTGTGTCCCAGAAGTGAAAAGGGAAAAGGTATAATTAGTGAAAGTCCCCATGAGATGACATGAGAAACATGCAAACGCTGCCAGTACTGCATACAGATACATGATTATTCCCCAAACCAGTAGTATACAGACCAGCCAAATCAGACTCTTCAATCTGGTCAGAGCATACATCATCAGTATAATAAGGAGCACCCAAGGCAGTAAATCCCACCTTTCTATCATCCACTTAAAGATCCAAGAACTTAACGTGCTGCCGAACCACCACAACATCTCTGTAACCAATACTTATCACACAATCTGCTTTAACACACAGTAATCAGATCTGTTCTTATCTCAACTCTTCGAGCCCCACGTTGGGCGCCAAAAAAGGACTGTTGTGGTTTAACTCCGGCTAGCAAAATACCACGAAGCCGCTCTCACTAATCCCCCTCCCCGCCTCCAGTGGAGGGGAAGAATCGGAGGAAAAAAGAAATAAGGAAGTTCGTAAAATTGAGATAAGAACTATTTACTAATTAAATCTAAATCAATATATACAAGTACTACTAATACTAAATAATTAAAATAGTAGAAAATGAAACATACAGTACAATATATACAATATGATACAATTCCCCACCATCCACTGACCAATGCACACCCAGATGTTGAGGGATGAAAATCAGACCCCAAGAGCCTGAGACCCACAGCCCGAGAGCGATCGCAGCCCGAGAGCCGCGGCCTGAAGGCCGGAGCCCAGGAGCCTACGCAGCAGATTCCGAGCAAACCTTATCACTGATAACACGGCCAGAAAACTCAAAACAACCCACCAGCTCCCACACGAAGGAGCCAGCACAGGAGTTGGCAAAGCAGCTAACGCAGGAGGGTGAGCAAGTGCCCAGAGAGACGAGCAAGGGAGTAAGGGAGAGAGAGAGAAGGGAAGAGTAATGGCTACCGGACCCCCTTCCCCACCCAAAGAGACCGGAACATGACGTACTATGGGATGAAATACTTCCTTGGTTAGTCTGGGTCATCTACAGTATCTGAAGCGGACAAAAGACCTTGAGTTCAGTACAGGCCATCCCCAGCACTAGCTGAGGCCTTATCAATGTTTTCACCTACTGTCCAGCAACATAGTTCCCTGGCAACCAGAGTAAAGGGAGTTAGCCCTTTCCTGACTGAACCCAGCACAGGGGTCTGGGCGTAGGTGTTGGGGATTAAATTATTTTTAAGAACTGAATTCTGCCAGTGGGTGTAAAGTGATATTCCTTACATAATAAGGGCATGGATCCAAAGGATCTTGAAGAAGTCTACCCCATCATGTGTATATTCAGAAGCATAGTTTCCTGCTAGCAGTTTTACCCACTGGACTTTTATAGAGGAAAAATTTTAAGTGAGGCTTGATGAGACAAAAAGAAAAGATACCTTTCTATATGAAATCAAAACCATGTTAAAATAAGGACATAACAATATTATCATTGCAATAACTACAAGAGACAACTTGCAATTACATTACTACAGCTATTACATCAGTTTTTTCTTTGGTCTTCTTAACTAAAGGTTACAAACATGCTGGGCAATGCTCACTAATAACAGTACAGCCAGACTTCAGCAAGACATTTAAGCTTTCAGTGATTATAGTCAATGAGACAAAGATATGTATTAAAGATAAGCATACATTTAAGAGCCTTGCTGAAGTGAGGTACATACTTACTGTCGTGGTTTAACTCTGGCTAGCAAAATACCACGAAGCTGCTCTCACTAATCCCCCCTCCCCTCCTCCAAAAGAGGGGAAGAATCAGAGGAAAAAGAAATAAGGAAGCTCGTAAAATTGAGATAAGAACTATTTACTACTAATAATAAATAATTAACTTAATAGAAAAAAAATATGATACAATACAATATAATATGATACAATTTCTCACCATCCACTGACCAATGCACACCCAGATGCTGAGTAGTGAGAGTCAGACCCAGAGAACCCGAGAACCACAGCCTGAGAATGATCACAGCCCGAGAGCTGCAGCCTGAGGGCCAGAGCCCGGGAGCTGACGCAGCAAATTCTGAAAGAACCCTATCAGCGATTGCACGGCCATGAACTCTAAACAATCCACCAACTCCCTCATAAATGAGCCAGCACAGGAGTTAGCAAAGCAGCTAACGCAGGGAGGTTTAGCAAGTGCCTGGGAGTAGACAAGCAAGGGAGAGAGTAATGGCTACCGGACCCCCTCCCTGCCCAAGAACCGGAACATGACGTACTATGGAATGAAATACTTCCTTGATCAGTTTGGGTCAGCTATCTGGACTGTGTCCCCTACGCTGCTTGCGAGACAGCGAGAGCTGGGAACGCAGCTGCAGTATCAGAAGCAGAGAAAGACCTTGAATTCGATACAGTCCCATGCCAAGTAAGAACTTACCAGAAACACAGCTTCCTAACAACCACAGTAAGGGGAGTTAACTTTTTTTTCCTGACTGAACCCAGCACATTCTCCACTCCTTATTTCACACCATTTATGTCATGCTTAAGTTCCATACTATCCATAAATTCACATGAACCAGCTTCCTCTTTCCCATCTGATTGCACACAGATATCATTCCCTTAGTCTATGAACCATATTGGCAAAATGTCCATTAGTCCATGACTTTGGGTTCCATCAGGTGGTCACTCAAGACAGAAAAGGTGAAGTGCTGTGTGGGATCGTTGGGTACCATGACAGCTCAGGTCAGGTCACTACTGCCTTTCTGGCAAGGCTGGACCTCTGTAGATTCAGGTGATCTCTGCCAGAGTGATTCCTACAACACAGAGCTCAGAACAAGGGCTATTTGCAGCAGTTAATGTCCATCATACAATTTAGTTCATGGGCTAGTTTCACCCAGAATCAAATCTCCTTGAGGCACACATCGGACTTGCCCATCTTCTCTCATTACCCACTAAGTACATCCAGGTCCTTGAGCGAAAGCAACCCCACGGATGGGTTTGCCTTTGCCCGAGGCAGGAATAACCCAGACTGTTTTTCCCATTTTTAACATGCACTACAGGGACCTTATCTCCTTCCACATTGCGCAGAAGTTTTCATTGAGCTGGGCCAGCACGGTTGGCAGATCCTCTGGTGTTGACTAACCAGGTGGCGTTTGCCATATGAGTATCCCAATTTTTGAAAGTTCCACCCCCCATTGCCCTCAGGGTGGTCTTCAACAGCCCATTGCACCGTTAGTCCTTCCCAGAGGCAGGTGCATGATAGGGGATGTGATACACCCACTCAATGCCATGCTCTTTGGCCCAAGTGTCTATGAGACTATTTCGGAAATGAGTCCCATTGATTCAATCCTTTCAGGGGTGTCATGTCGCCACAGGACTTGCTTTTCAAGGCCCAGGATAGTATTTTGGGCAGTGGCATGGGTCACAGGATAAGTTTCCAGCCACCTGGTGGTTGCTTCCACCATTGTGAGGACATGGCACTTGCCTTGGCAGGTTTTAGGCAGTGTGATGTAGTCAACCTGCCAGGCCTGCCCATACTTGTATTTCAGCCATCGCCCCCCATACCAAAGAGGCTTTACCCTCTTGGCTTGTTTGATGGCAGCACGTCTCACATTCATGGATAACCTGAGCAATTGTGTCTATGGTCAAATCCACCCCTCGGTCACGAGCCCACCTGTACGTGGCATCTCTCCCCTGGTGGTCTGAGGTGTCATGGGCCCCCCTTGCCATGAACAGCTCACCCTTATGTTGCCAGTCCAGATCCACCTGAGCCACTGCAATCTTCGCAGCTTATATCCACCTGCTGATTGTATCGATGTTCTTCAGTAGCTTGACTTCTGTGTAAATGGGCATTGACGTGATGCACTTTGACGACCAGGTTGTCTAGACGGGAAGCAATGTCCTGCCATAGCGCGGCAGCCCAGATGGGTTTGCCTCGGCGCTGCCAGTTGCTCTGTTTCCACTGCTGCAGCCACCCCCACAGAGCATTTGCCACCATCCACGAGTCAGTGTAGAGGTAAAGCACTGGCCATTTCTCTCGTTGAGCAACATCTAAAGCCAGCTGGATGGCCTTTACCTCTGCAAAGTGACTCGATTCCGGTTGGCCTTCTGCAGTCTCTGCAACTTGTCGGGTGGGACTCCACACAGCAGCTTTCCACCTCCGATGTTTCCCTACAATGCAGCAGGACCCATCAGTAAACAGGGCATATTGCTTCTCGTCTTCTGGCAACTGGTTCTACAAAAGGGCTTCTTCAGCCCGTGTCGCCTCCTCCTCTGGTGACAACCCAAAGTCTTTGCCCTCTGGCCAGTCCATGATCACTTCTAGGATTCCTGGGTGACTGGAATTTCCTATGCGAGCTCGTTGTGTTATCAGGGCAGCCCACTTACTCCATGTAGCATCGGTGGCATGATGAGTAGAAGAGACTCTGCCTTTGAACATCCAACCCAGCACTGGCAGTCGAGGTGCCAGGAGGAGCTGTGCTTCAGTTCCAACCACTTCTGAGGCAGATCGGATGCCCTCATAAGCTGCCAGTATTTCTTTTTCGGTTGGAGTGTAGCGTGTCTTGGATCCTCTGTATCCCCGGCTCCAAAATCCTAGGGGACGACCTCGGGTCTCTCCTGGATCTTTCTGCCAGAGAGTCCAGGTAGGGCCATTCTCCCCGGCTGCGGTGTGTAATACATTCTTTACCTCTGGCCCTGTCCGGACTGGTCCAAGGGCTACTGCATACACAATCTCCTGCTTGATCTGTTCAAAGGCTTGTCGCTGCTCAGGGCCCCATTCAAAATCATTTTTCTTCCGGGTCACTTCATAGAGAGGGCTGACAATTTGGCTGTAATTTGGGATATGCATCCACCAGAAACCCACAACACCTAGGAAAGCCTGAGTTTCCTTTTTGCTCGTTGGTGGGGACATAGCTGTGATTTTGTTAATCACGTCCATCGGGATCTGGCGACGGCCATCTTGCCACTTTATTCCTAAGAACTGGATCTGTTGTGCAGGTCCCTTGACCTTACTTTGTTTTATGGCAAAACCAGCTTTCAGGAGGATTTGGATGATTTTCTTCCCTTTCTCAAATACTTCGTCAGCTGTGTCGCCCCATACAATGATGTCATCAATGTACTGTAGATGTTCGGGAGCTGCACCCTGTTCCAGTGTGGTCTGGATCAGTCCATGGCAGATGGTAGGGCTGTGCTTCCACCCCTGGGGCAGCCAATTCCAGGTGTATTGGATGCCCCTCCAGGTGAAAGCAAACTGTGGCCTACACTCCGCTGCCAAAGGAATGGAGAACAAGGCATTAGCAATATGTCAATCGTGGCCTACCACTTGGCTGCCTTTGACTCCAGCTCATACTGGAGTTCCAGCATGTCCAGCACAGCATCACTCAGTGCTGCCGTGCCTTCATTCAGGCCACGGTAGTCCACTGTCAGTCTCCATTCCCCATCAGACTTATGCACTGGCCAGATGGGGCCATTAAAGGGTGAACGAATTTTGCTGATCACCCCTTGGCTCTCCAGCTGACGAATCAGCTTCTGGATGGGAAGCAAAGAGTCTCTGTTAGTGCGATACTGCTGCCGGTGCACTGTTCTGCTGGCAATTGGCACCTGTTGGTCTGCAACCTTTAGCAATCCCACAACAGAAGGGTCCTGTGAGAGACCAGGCAAGGCAGACATCTGCTCAATTTCATCAGTCTCTAAGGCAGCTATCCCAAAAGCCCACCACTACCCTTTTGGGTCCTTAAAGTACCCTCTCTTAAGATAGTCAATGCCGTGGATGCACGGAGCATCTGAACCAGTCACAATAGGGTGCTTTTGCCACTCCTTCCCAGTCAGGCTTATTTCAGCCTCCAGCACAGTCAATTGTTGGGAACCCCCCGTCACACCAGAAATGTTGATGGGTTGTACCCCCTTATAGTTTGATGGCATGAGGGTACACTGTGCACCCGTGTCCTCTAGAGCCTTATACTGCTGTGGCTCTGATGTGCCAGGCCATCGAATCCACACAGTCCAATAAACACGGTTGTCCCTTTCCTCCACCTGGCTGGAGGCAGGGCCCCTCTAAAAGTGACCTGATTCACAGTCACTCATGTCTTGGAGGGATGGATTATTGCTCCGCTGCTGTTTGGCTACGGGAGCAACAGTTTTCTTGGAGGAGTCCTTACTGGTGTGCTTTTTCCCTTTCAGTTCACATGCTCGTTTCTCTAAGTGCGAGGTAGGTTTTCCATCCCACTTCCTCATGTCCTCTCCGTGGTCACGTAGGTAAAACCACAGGGTACGGCGTGATGTATACCTTTTATATTCCTTTCTTTGAGGAAAGGAACGCTTCCTCCTAATGGCTGAGACACTGGCTCGTGCAGGTGGGGATTGGGACATCTCCTTTCTGAATTGCTTAAACTCCTTGGACAGTTCCTCTATAGCTGAGACACAGGCCCGCATGGGGGAAAAAACAGTGTCCTCATATCCCTGGAACTTTTGAACCAACTCCTCCACTATTGGGTCTAGATCCTTTTTGAAAGCCAGTATTGAAAATACAGTGGCTAATGAGGATGGTCCATTCTGCATTAATTTCTGCCACATAGGTTTTGTGCACTTAACTCTATCTGGATCTGTCCTCTTCCCATCATGATGAACTAACTCTAGCACAGCTAGTTCCCTCACGTACTGGATAGCTTTCTCCATGGTGGTCCATTTGTGTACATGATATGGCACGTCTTCCTTAAAGGGATACCTTTCCCTCACACTATCCAGGAGCAGCCTCCAGAGGCTTACATTTTGTGTCTCCCTCCCAATTGCTCTGTCAATGCCACTCTCTCTAGCAAGTGACCCCAACTGCTTGGCTTCTCTGCCCTCTAATTCAATGCTACTGGCCCCATTATCCCAGCAGCAAAGCAGCCAGGTAATGATATGTTCACCTTGACGATGGCCAAAGTCTCTCCGGCTATCCCGGAGCTCCTTCAAGGCTAAAGATCGAATGGTTACATCTGCGTCACCATTGTCACCATTATCACCATCATCTTCTGTCTCTGTCTCTGCAACTGTCCTTTGGGATGGCCCTGTTGTCTACTCCTCCTCCTCCTTTGTCAGACAGCCTGATTTACATTTCCATTTCTTTTTCTGTTCTGGGGCAACTAAGACTGGTGCTGGTTGACACTGACAGTACCACACAGTGGTTTGCACGGCTGCATTGCCCTCTGCAGTGTGTAGAGCTGTTGTTGGAGGCGGAGCTACAGCAGGAGGCAGAGCTGTTGTGGGAGGTGGGAGGTGGAACTGCAGTGGGAGGTGGGACTGTTGTAGAAGGCAGAGCCACACTAGGAGGTGGAGCTGCAGTGGAGGGCAGAGCTGTTGTGGGCGGTGAAACCGTTGTGGAAGGCAGCGTCACACTGGGAGGTGGAGTTGGCCCAGAGGGTGCAGTGACTGCAGTGTCCGTCAAGGGGTGATTATGTCGCCGTGGGGGGTGGAGTCGGTGCGGAGGATGGCCTACTTGTGAGCGGTGATGTAGCCATGGAGGACGAAGCCGGCACAAGGGGCTGCCTCTTCCCCAAGCACTGGTAGCAGATGGGGCAGTATTCCCAATTAGTTTTTTAACAATAAACAAGAACTGGAGAATATTCAGAAACAAGCTGATCCCTGGCCACAGCTCACCCCAAGACCATGAAAAATTTCCCAAATACTCATACACTTGTGCCATTGACCAGAGAGAAGAGAGGGAAAATTGGGATAATTTCCACACATCCACCCAACTGAATTATTCCTTCACATCCAACCCACTGAATAATTTCTCCTCTACAGACTGTGTCCCAGAGGTGAAAAGGGAAAAGGTGTAATTAGTGAAAGTCCCCATGAGATGACATATGAAACGCAAATGCTGCCAGTACTGCATAGAGATACATGATTACTCCCCAAACCAGTAGCATACAGACCAGCCAAATAAGACTCTTCAATCTGGTCAGAGCATATATGATCAGTATCATAAGGAGCACCCAAGGCAGTAAATCCCACCGTTCTATCAACAACTTAAAGATCCAAGTACTTAACGTGCTGAGTGAGCATCCACCACAACATCTCTATAACCAATACTTATCACACAATCCTGTTTTAACACACAGTAATCAGACCTGTTCTTATCTCAACCCTTTGAGCCCCACGTTGGGCGCCAGAAAGGACCGTCATGGTTTAACTCTGGCTAGCAAAATACCACGAAGCTGCTCTCACTAATCCCCCCTCCCCTCCTCCAAAAGAGGGGAAGAATCAGAGGAAAAAGAAATAAGGAAGCTCGTAAAATTGAGATAAGAACTATTTACTACTAATAATAAATAATTAACTTAATAGAAAATAAAACATATGATACAATATGATACAATACAATACAATATGATACAATTTCTCACCATCCACTGACCAATGCACACCCAGATGCTGAGTAGTGAGAGTCAGACCCAGAGAACCCAAGAACCACAGCCTGAGAATGATCACAGCCTGAGAGCTGCAGCCCGAGGGCCAGAGCCGGGGAACTGACGCAGCAGATTCCGAAGGAACCCTATCAGCGATTGCACGGCCATGAACTCTAAACAATCCACCAACTCCCTCATAAATGAGCCAGCACAGGAGTTAGCAAAGCAGCTAACGCAGGGAGGGTTAGCAAGTGCCCGGGAGTAGACAAGAAAGGGAGTAAGGGAGAGAGTAATGGCTACCGGACCCCCTCCCTGCCCAAGAACCGGAACATGACGTACTATGGAATGAAATACTTCCTTGATCAGTTTGGGTCAGCTATCTGGACTGTGACCCCTGTGGGAATGATTGTATAAAAGCACACCATGGAACCAGAGCAACCAGAGGCCATGAAAAGCCAACGATGAAAAGGATCTTGCAAGCAAGTATCCTTGGACCGTGACTGCAAGCAGTCACTTGCTGTACTTGGCTGATCATGTACTCTGCTCTAGGTACATGCACCTGGTTATAAAAAATAAACAAGTGAAACATAAGCACATATACAAATCCTGTTTTGTATCCTGCTTTGCCTGCAACATATCATGTAGTTGAAACAATGTAAATGTCATAGAACTATTAACGATTAACAGCAGCTGTATACTAAACTCAATAAATATGAAGGGGCTGGGGCTGGAAGGTACTCTTGATTCTTGAAATCTTGAGTCCACCGTCTCCCCTCATAGAAACTTCATCCCTCCTGTCCGTCTCTCCTTTCGGGTCTACGAACCATCGACAACAAGTGGCACCCGAACAGGGACCTCAAGGAAGACGCAAATACTACGAGGACTCAGGCAGAGTGGGACCGAAAGACAATTTGGAGCTCCTTGGTAAGTTGCATTTTCAGGAAACAGAGGGAGGCGGTGTCATGGGGAATTCCCCATCCTCGGAAAGTCAGTATATACAATTATTACAAAAATTGCTTAAGACATCCGGGGTAAAAGTGAAAGAAAGTACATTTACAGAATTGTTTTTCTATATTAGAAAGCATTGTTACTGGTTTAATGCCAATAATCGAGTTCAATTGAACTTAAGACTATGGAAGCAGATCATTAGAGTTTTGCGAAGAGCTCATCAAAACGGGGATACAATCCCTACCACGGTCTGGTCCTTATGTAACCTTGTTTCGCTTGCATTGCAACCCTTACAAACTGATTCAGACAGCGTAACGCCGGCAAACCGTTAGTGTCTTAGCTTTGCACCGGCTAGTCTATGTTTTGCTTCACCCCATAACACATCCAGCTGTATAGGTGGTGGCAGCCCGGGGCCGCGGCACTGCAGGACCAGTGGGGAGGGGGTGGGGATATGGGTGGAAAGGCTTGTGGTTGGACACGACCCTGGGAAGGGGAAGGGTCTGAGGGGGCTTCCAGCCAAGGGGGCTGGGGGTTTGTTTGTGGTGGGACCTCGTGGCGAGTGGGTGGTGCTCCGGGCAGAGCCAGCGTCTTGCCGGGCAGATCGGTCTAGGAGTCGGAGTTTGAAAGTTTTTTTCTCTCTCTTACTCTCTCGGCCCCCGGGCGGTTTTGTGGGCGGTTTTTCTTTCCTTCTTCCTTTCTTGGGGTGGGATCCTGTATAATTTGTTCTACCCTCTTCCTCCGTTCCTTAAATTACTCATTAGCACTTGCATTGTTTGTAACTCCCTAAGTTTCATTTATATAATTAAATAGTTCTTAACTCCTACGGGCTTTTCCTCGGTTTCTTCCTCCCATCCTTCCTCACCCGGAGGAGGGGGGGGGGGGGGGGGGGGGGGGGGCGGAGTGGTAGAATAGGCTTAGTCGTGAAACTACGACAGGAAGCAGGTTATTAGAGCTTTGCAAAGAGCTCATCAAAACAGGGATACAATCCCTACCACGGTCTGGTCCTTATGTAACCTTGTTTCGCTTGCATTGCAACCCTTACAAACTCATTCCGACAGCGTAACGCCGGCGAACCGACCAGACCCGAAATCAAAACCTTATGACTCAGAACATGAGGCAGCTAAGCCGGATCGGCTTGAGACTCGGGGATATGAGACTGCAGATGATATTCCGAAACGCCCTCTCCCTTCATTACCTAAGAAAATCTCTTTACCTAAACCTGTTCAATCTACAAAAGATGATTCTAGTGTTAGCGATTATCATTTAAATTCTCTATTTGATAATACTGACTCAGAGGATGAGGAGCTCGTTAAAAGACATTCTTTTTCTACATTGCGCAACCCCACATATCTGCAGCTATTAACACAAATACGTAATCTAGCTGGAAAAATAGATGACATTTCAAAAGAAAATCCAGTCAGCCAAAACTCAAAAATTGACTTCGGAGCACTGGCTCCCACGGCACCTCCTCTACCCCCATACGAGGATTCAATGCCAGTGGGAAAAACAGTTGTCCAGCAACCGTTACCTGTCACTGCTAAAATGATACAACAAGCAAGTCAGGAGGGAGGATTGGAGTACTTTACCTCGCATGCTCCATCTGTCCCTTTGAATATTTTTCCTGTAACAATACGACAAATGCCAGGAAATAATAAATTTCCACAGGGTTATGTGCAATTTGAACACACCCCTATAGATTTTAAAACAATGAAAGATTTAAAACAAGCCATTGTATCTTATGGAATGCACTCCACTTATGTTAAAGGGGTGCTCTCAGGCATAGCCACTGCCCATCGTCTAATACCTTTCGATTGGGAGGCTATAATGAGAACAGTATTGGAGGCAGGACAATATTTGCAATTCAGAACTTGGTGGGACGATGAAGCGGTGGACATGGAACGGATTAACAATACTCGACAAGTCCAAATTACTGCTGACCAATTATTAGGGAGAGGACAATGGGTAGGGATCCAGCAACAAATGCAATATGATGATGCAACAATAGTACAGGTTCGACTGTGTTGCTTAAAAGCATGGGACAAGGTAGAAGTGTCAGGAAAAAATGACAAACCTTTCACGAAAATCATTCAATCATCTGGAGAAAGATACTCCGGTTTTATCTCTTGCCTAAAAGCGGCTATCGATCGAGCTATTTCTCAACCTGAAGTTCAAGATATACTGTTACAGACATTAGCATTCGAAAATGCAAACACTGAATGCCAGAAAGCGTTAAGACCATTACGTGCCCAGCAAGCACCTCCAGATGTATATCTGCGAGCCTGTATGGACATAGGCTCTCCAACTTTCCAAGCTAATTTATTAGCACAAGCGTTAAGAAAGTCTAAATCAGATGTGATTTGTTACAATTGTGGAAAAAAAGGACATTTGCGTAAAGATTGTAAATGGCCTACTTCCAAGTGCATGAAAGGGTCTAGTGTCCCTGAGAAAAAATTACCTAGTGAACTTTGCAGGCGTTGTGGGAAAGGGAAACATTGGACTAATGAATGTCGGTCAGTATTTGATAAAAATGGGAATCCTTTGTCAGGAAACTCCCAAGCGGGCCCTGCTCGGGGCCCTCGAGCAAACAATACGAGCTATCAACAGTTCCCTGTCAGCAATGGTCAGGAACATGCAGCACTCAATCAGGGCAACAATCCATTTCTAGCCTCTTACACGCTACCAGAGGCAGCGCAGCATTAGATATCCCTTTACCTCAAAACATTTTCTTACAACCTGGCATGGGCGTTTATCAAGTTAAAACAGGCATTCATGGACCTTTGCCAGCTGGAACAGTCGGCCTGTTAACTGGACGTAGTAGCCTTACAAGCCAAGGTGGTTTTACTCACTTAGGCGTAATTGATTCTGACTATACCGGAGAAATTGTGCTATTGATGACAACACAAAAACCTATTTATTTGGACAAGGGCCAAAGAGTAGCACAATTGCTCTTATTACCTTATGTAAAAGGAAAAACCACCAACAAAAAGAGAAGGAGGATTGGGAAGCACCAGAAAACACATATTCTGGCAGGCTATAATTGGAGATGATCGTCCACAAATGGTAGTAAAAATTGCCAGTCATAAAATCGCTGGCTTAGTGGACGCAGGTGCTGATGTATCTATTATAGCACTGCAAGATTGGCCGCAGAGTTTACCCTCGAAAAATTAAGACGGACAATGCTCCAGCTTACATGTCGGCAAAATTAAAGTCCTTTTTGTCTCAGTGGCAAATTGAACATGTTACAGGAATTGCGTATAAACCTCAAGGCCAAGCAATTATTGAACGGGCTAATCAGACCTTGAAAACAATGCTTAAAAAACAAAAAGGGGGAGATGAGCGTGTGTTCTCCCCTAGACAGGCGCTGCAACGAGCTTTGTTTACTTTAAATTTTTGCAACGCCAGAGAAGACGGCACTACAGCTGCTGACCGTCATTGGATTAAACAGGTTTCCTCAGATCTGAAGCAACCTATTTGGTATAAAGATATTCTCTCCGGAGAATGGTTAAAAGGAGAATTGTTAAAATGGGGGCGAGGTTTTGCTTATATTTCCACAGGTCAGGAAAAACAGTGGATCCCTGCGCGACAGATAAAACCTCGCCATGAGTAAAAGACCTAGTTTTGACATTGATGGCGTGGCTATGAGGATGGAGCAACTATCTCTAGGAAAGACGGTTCAGAGACGTCCATTACCAAACACCTGAAGGGCTGAAGTGCCAACGTGGGGTCAGATCAAACACCTCACATATGAAGGTCAACAAATGGTAATACGTGCTGGGCAACCAATGAATGCTGAAAATTTATTTTTGGCCATGCTTGCAATAATATCTCAGGTAAGTATGGTATCGGGAAATTATACTTACTGGGCATATATGCTCAACCCCCCACTCAATCGAGTGGTACATTGGTTTGATGATGTCGTACCTATTTATGTTTAAGACACTAGTTGGCTTCTCGGCCCTTATGATTTCCGGGGACCTCTAAAACCAATGGAAGAAGGAACTATTATTCCAAATTATGAAGTAGGATCTGAAAATATACCTATTTGTATAGGAAAAGGGGATCATTGTCTAAAACCCCAAACACGCCCATGGCTTTCAATCATTCGGAATGGTACCAAGGCAGGAGGAAAAAGTGTCTTCTTTATCCTGGCCAGAAGTGAATTCCGTGGAAATTTTAGCAATAACACTCAATTAGACCTATCTCCCCCCGTACCACCCCTATGGTGTCACACATTTCGGAATGGGTACATTGGGAACGATGTAGAGGAGAAGTTGCGCGGGTATTGGTTAATACTTCCCATGGGAGTGTCATTGATTGGAGCCCTATGGGCTCTGCCCGCATTAAAGGTCAAGGAAGTGATTTATGGTGGCATCGGGGAAACGCATCAATTTATTCTGATATACATCACAATGATTCCATTGTATGGCATGGAGGAGGAATGTCCCCTCCAAGTCCTAGGACGGACGGAGTGGCCATTCAGATACACTTATGGAAATTGATAACAGCATTAAGAAGCATGTCCACCTGGCAAGGATATATCACTATGACAGCGAAAAATACACACTTTGAATTTAAAAGAAATGAATCACACTTCATATCTGCCTGTGTGCAGTTACCTTATTTACTAATGATTGGAAATGTAATCTGGAATGAAACAGTGTGTATCGTATCTTGTGTCAATTGTTCCTTTTATACATGTATCAATTCCTCTGTAAAATTTAATATGTCCGTGCATAGCTTGTATATATTAAAAGCCAGAACTGCTGCATGGATTCCAGTTCAAATGACCTGACCTTGGCAAGACTCTCCTTCAACATTCATCCTGCAGCATCTTGTAGAAACCATGAGAAGAAGATTGAAGAGAACGATAGGGTTCATTATTGCGATCGTAATGGGTATCATCGCCATAACTGCTACAGCCGCTACAGCAAGTGTTGCCCTTCATCAGAGTATAAAAACTGTGGATTTTGTCCAGAAATTGCATGAGAATTCAGAACGTCTGTGGACATCTCAACGAACTATTGATACCCAGGTAAATACTAGATTAACTGACATTGAATCAGCAATTGTCATGTTGGGTGATCAAATTGTAAGCCTTCAAAAGCAATTGACCTTGAAATGTGATTGGAATATTAGCACCTTTTGTGTTACACCTGTACCATGGAATCAAACTCATTTTCCATGGGAAAAGGTGAAAAGGCATTTGATGAATCATGGTAATGTTACTGCTGAAATAATCGATTTGCAAGCTCATATTAGAGAAACATTCAATGAACAATTAACAAAGCTCTCTGGAACAGATTTGCTATCATCTATTGTGGAAGGGGTGGCTAACCTTAATCCTTTTAAGCAAATAAAAGCTATAGGGGGGGCTACATTGATATTCTGCTGTATATTAATTCTTTTGTTGATCCTTTTGTGTCTAGCCTGGAGACGCCAAAACTATCGAGAACAAATAGATAACAATCGCTCAGCTATTTTTTCGCTTATGTTACACAAGTTGGATCAAAAACACAAAGGGGGAAATGTGGGAATGATTGTATAAAAGCACACCATGGAACCAGAGCAACCAGAGGCCATGAAAAGCCAACGATGAAAAGGATCTTGCAAGCAAGTATCCTTGGACCGTGACTGCAAGCAGTCACTTGCTGTACTTGGCTGATCATGTACTCTGCTCTAGGTACATGCACCTGATTATAAAAGATAAACAAGTGAAACATAAGCACATATACAAATCCTGTTTTGTATCCTGCTTTGCCTGCAACATATCATGTAGTTGAAACAATGTAAATGTCATAGAACTATTAACGATTAACAGCAGCTGTATACTAAACTCAATAAATATGAAGGGGCTGGGGCTGGAAGGTACTCTTGATTCTTGAAATCTTGAGTCCACCGTCTCCCCTCATAGAAACTTCATCCCTCCTGTCCGTCTCTCCTTTTGGGTCTATGAACCATCGACAACAGAGCCCTACGCTGCTTGCGAGACAGCGAGAGCTAGGAATGCAGCTGCAGTATCAGAAGCAGAGAAAGACCTTGAATTCGATACAGTCCCACGCCAAGTAAGAACTTATCAGAAACACAGCTTCCTAACAACCACAGTAAAGGGAGTCAACTTTTTTTCCTGACTGAACCCAGCACACTTCCTTATTTGCACAGTATTTTTACCTATTATATTCATAATACATATGTGACAACTGAAGTACAAGTGTGTTAGTTTTAGTCGGGACAGTTACTTTCTTCACAGTAGCTGGTATGAAGTTATGGTTTGCATTTGCGCTGAAAAGAGTACTGATAACACTGGTGTTTTTAGTCGTTGCTACGGAGAGTTTGTACCAATTCAATGACTTTTTCAGCTTTGATGCTGTACCTGTGTTCCCAACTTTCTGGCTACAAGCATCAGGGGAGGGTCACAGTTCAGACAGCTAAGCCAAACTGACCAAAGGGGTATTTCATTCCATAAAATGGCATGCTCAGTATATAAGTTGGGGGTGGGCTGGGGACCATTGTTGTTGGTTGGCTTTCTTGGTCACCCTCTCACTGGTGGGGGTCACTCGGACTCTGCTGCGATCGCTCTCGGGCTCTGGGGCTCTGACTCTCACTACTTGGGAGCTGGCTGAGTATTGGTTGGCATTGTATAATATGTTTTATTTTCCTTTATTTTCATTACATCATATTAGTAGTAGTGGTAGTATTATTTTCATTACATACTATTAATAGTATTGTTAGCATTATTAGTATTACTCTTTAATTAATTCCTATTCAATTATTAAATTATTCTTATCTCAATCCACAAGCTTCCTTGCCTTTTCCTCTGATTCTCCTCCTCCACTGGAGGGTGGGGAGGTGAGCAAGCGGCTATGCAGTACTTAATTGCAGGCTACTTCTGTTATATGATGAATTGATTACAAGAATTTACTGGAGTCTTTAAGATGATCACTCCATTTCCAGCTGTAAATCTTAAAAAATTTAAAAATGCTCAAAAAATTGTTTTGCTTTTGTAAGCACTGGTGGTGGCTGTAGCTGCTCCTGGCTGCATACATAAGTAGGAGATCATAGAATTATAGAATTGTTTTGGTTGGAAAAGACCTTTAAGGTCATTGGGTCCAACTGTCAACCTAGCACTGCCAAGTCTACCCTAAACCATGTCCCTAACCACTATATAAACTCGTCTCAAATACCTCCAGAGATGGTGACTCAACCACCTGTTTGGGCAGCCTGTTCCAATGCTTGACAATCTTTTACATGAAGAAAATTTTCCTATTATCCAATGTGAACCTCCCCTGGCATGACTTAAGGCCATTTCCTCTCAACCTATCACTTGTAACTTGAGAGAAGAGACCAACACCCACCTCTCTGCAACCTCCTTTCAGGTAGTTGTAGAGAGCGATAAGATGTCTCCTCAGCCTCCTTTTCTCCAGACTAAACAATCCCAGTCCCCTCAGCTGCTCCTCATAGGACTTGTTCTCCAGACCCTTTATCAGCTTCGTTGCCCTTCTCTGGACACGCTCCAGCACCTCAATGTCCTTGTAGTGAGGGGCCCAAAACTGAACACAGTATTCGAGATGCAACCTCACCAGTGCCGAGTACAGGGGCACAATCACTTCCCTACTCCTGCTGACCACACTGTTCCTGATACAGGCCAGGGTGCCTTGGCCTTCTTGGCCACCTGAGCACACTGCTGACTCATATTCAGCTGGCTGTCAACCAACACCCCCAGGTCCTTTTCTGCCAGGCAGCTTTCCAGCCACTCTTCCCCAAGCCTGTAGCACTTCCTGGGGTTGTTGTGACCTAAATGCAGGACCCAGCACTTGGCCTTGCTGAATCTCATATAGTTGGCCTTGGCCCATCCATCCAGCCTGTCCAGATCCCTCTGAAGAGCCTTCCTACCCTCAAGCAGATCAACACTCCAGACTAACTTTGTGTTGTCTGCAAACTTAGAGTGCACTTGATCCCCTCATCCAGATCATTGATGAATATGTTAGAGAACTGGCCCCAATACTCAGCCCTGGGCAACACCACTTGTGACCAGCCACCAACTGGATTTAACTCCATTCACTACAACTCTTTGGGCCCAGCCATCCAGGCAGTTTTTAACCTAGCAGAGTGTACACCCATCCAAGCCATGAGCCGCCAGCTTCTCCAGGAGAATGCTGTGGGAAACAGCGCCAAAGGCTTTACTAAAGTCCAGGTAGACAACATCCACAGCCTTTCCCTCATCCACCTTGTCATAGAAGGAGATCAGGTTCATCAAGCAGGACTTGCCTTTCATAAACCTATGCTGACTGGGCATGATCGCCTGGTTGTTCTGTACATGACGTGATTGTGCTCAAGATGATCTGCTCCATAACCTTCCCCATCACTGAGGTCAGGCTGACAGGCCTGTAGTTCCTTGGGTCCTCATTCCAGCCTTTATTGTAAATGGACACCACATTTGCTAACCTCCATTCCATTGGGACCTCCCCAGTTAGCCAGGGCTACTGATAGATGATGGAAAGTGGCTTGGTGAGCACTTCCGCCAGCTCCCTCAGTACCTCAGTACTAGCAATCACTAGCAATTTGAAAAACTACAAATGACAGATAAACTCTAGGGTGTCACAACTGACGGCAGTCCAACGACAACATGGGATATGGAGCATGATAAACTGTGAACAAAAGAACTGAATCCAAACACCATAGTAAGCATGCAAAAAATACTGATCAAAACCCTAAATCTTTTCCAAATGACAACCCTGTCAGAAGCCCATCAATACTTCATAACTGCAAGCCCGGACCTGCAAGAGAAAAAATTCTAAATAGAATCTGAACAACTTAAATGTGTGAATATTCAACAGAGCCAGTAAAAACAAGTCTTTGGGAGATGGTAGATGGTTACATGAACAAAGGAAAGCACAAAAGTGTGCTTTAAGTATGTCTTTGTTGAAATTATTTCAGTCCATATCTACTAAAAGTGATTTTAAACAGCAACTTAGGCCAAGGAAAGATCATATGCTAAAGATGAAGAGTAACATCAAAAAATGCCTGTCAAGAATAACAGATGAAACATAGCTGGACAGCTTTCTATCTGAGCTTGAGAGAAACCTCTGGCTTCCTTACACTCATTATCTTTGGGGGTTTGAACACTCTCATATCTTGAATCTAAAGGGGATATTTTATTACATTAGCCACTGAAAAATTGATAGTACTTTTACAACTACTGATTAATTAAATAAACTGGAAGCTGATTAAATGCTTAAAGTGAGTATTTTGAAAGGAAATAAGAACCCATGTAAATATTTTTTTTTATGTATTTGCATATTCACACTATGTCCCTAAAATCTGAATTCCTAACAATAGTTTCTGGTGTACATAGATTTGGTATCTCAATATTTGGTATTATAATACTACATATGTTTAGCCTGTTAATGTTTGATATGAAATCACAGAATCATATAATGATAGAATGGTTTGGGTTGGAAGGACCTTAAAGATCATCTAGTTCCAATCCCTGTGCCATGGGCAGGGACACCTTCCACTAGACCAGGTTGCTCAAAGCCTCATCCAGCCTGGCCTTGATCTGAATACATAAGAAGTTAATAATGTTCTGAAGAAAAGCACATTTTAATATCACCATGACCAGCAGAATAAAAAAACAAGGGCAACATTTGCTACCTTTGGGGCATCAATCATGGAGGGGTACCTACAGAAGTGGAAGTAGAAGTTTTTTCTTTATTAATTTTGGCAACACAGATATTCTGATAAAATGAAAGACATACTAGAAGTGGAAAAAGCAAGAAAAAGGAATTAATACCTGGCATATTCCTGAACTCCAACAATCTCTACTTCACTATCAGAAGAGGCGATATTAATTTCTTCATTGATCTGGGCATTACCAGAAGAGGTTTTGTTACTTGCAAGGAAGCCTGGATCCAAATGACCTATAGATGGGGAAAATGCAAATACAGCCAATTTTTAACAGCTTACACAATTCAGAAATCAGCTGGAGGAGGAATTTCCCAAGCTAACAAAAAAAAAAGACTGAAACACTGAGATTGGAAAATCTTACTAGATCAAGTTATCCAACTTTCAGTTCATCACTTGATACAGGATGATCACTGGATTTATCCAGTCTCTAGCTCGTGATGGTGTTATCACACAAATGTGAACAAAGCCTGACTATTGCATCAATGCAATTATTCGATGTAATTAGGCTTTCCATCTGTTATTTCACAACAATGTTAAGAGTTAGACTGCGCCTAAACCTCTTTGAAATAAACAAGACAATCTATTGTCAATAAATCAAACTCAATGATACCGTGGCAAACAAAGCCTATAGGTTAAACAGAAACATCACACACCTCAAGGAAATTATTTATTTATTTATTTAAATAGGAGAAGCTGGTCAATTGAGGAAAGAACAAGGAAAAAAAAAAAACCCAACACCCAACAAACTCAGCAGTTTCTGGTCACACTGCTTCACACATCTGCTCTAACAGTTTTTCATAAGCTCCATATACAGCAGTGTGGTTTTTTTATTACAGTTCCTCAATGCTTTCCAGTTCATCAGTCTGTCAAACAAGTCCTCTCTAGTCACGAGTGTGCCAGGTTTTGTCTTTTCTGCCAAGTGCTAAGAAGATTCTTCACCACAATTAGTGAAGCTGTGTTGTGACATTAAATAATACTTGCATGGAAAACAGAAACCAGCCAAAATTATTATTTGTTTTACAGAAAATAAATTATTTTTAAAAATCAATTAAAAAAATAAGTTTTTCATAAAAGAGATAGATAACTTCTACTTTAAAAAAAAAAGATTACTTCTACTGTCTCTCTTCAGCAGTAACCTAAGGCATGCTGGGAAGCCCTGAAGCAGATGAAACTACTTATTTCTTGGAAACCACTCACTCAGCTGTATTACACAGGGGAAGAACCATTTGTCGAGCAGAAAAATTGAGGTTAGATGAATATATTATGTATATCTAGTTTGACTGGACACCTCTTCAAAGATGAGTGGAGGAGGATGCAATAATGATCCACAGAATTTTAGAAGTGTGTGAACATGCAGAACTGATTATACCCCCAGGTAGATCAAGAGGACACAGAGAGAAGAAATTAAACTTCAAACAAGTGCCAGGGATACCTTCTAATGACTACTTAAAATACTCAGAAAAGACGCAAGCAAATAGAGGGGCATAGCCCATACTGTACATTCAGTTTTTGGAAAACAAAGACCCTTGGTGCAACACGTGATCAGGGTTAGCAAGGGCCTTCCCTTGCTAACCTGTGTGCTGCTCTGTACCTGAAGGAGGAATTTCCACCTCACAAGACAAAAGATTTGTCAGCTGAACTTAAAACGAATTAATAGCCCAGGCAGACTTTTTCTAACATTACAGTTCAGCTGTACATTTCTTGGAAAGTATCACTGACTGCCAGAAAGTCCCAAAAAAGGGTCAGGTATATTTCTTTAATAGAAGTGGCTGGGCACACTGTGAAACATGAAATGGAAGTGTTCAGAGGCTTGGATTCATGTGCTGACAATGAAAACCATGAGCTTTACGTGATCACCGCCTCCATGATTCACATCACCCTGCTCCTGAACATCACTGCTGCTACAGCACAGGCAGCAGAAGACTAACACAGTCCTTGGTCACTGATTCTCACAAACTGGCATGGATATCGACCTGCCTTAATATGTTGTATTAATGACATACCACTATTCTGCACTCTTTGCTAGACAGAGTAATGTCTGATAGAGGTGCAGTGCTGGGTTCAGTCAGGAAAGAGTTAACTCTCTTCACCGTGGCTGCTAGGGAGCTGTATTCCTGGATACTGAGATAAGTACTGATAAAGGTCTTAGCTGGCACTGGGGAATGCCTGTACTGAATTCAAGGTCTTTCTCCATTTCTGATACTGCAGCTACGTTTCCAACTCTCACTGTCTCGCTACAGGCAGTGTAGGGGACACACAGTTCAGACAGCTGACCCAAACTGACCAAGGAAGTATTTCATTCCATAGTACGTCATGCTTGGGGCATATGGGAGGAGGAGGGGGTCCAGGAGCCATTATTCTCTCTCCTACTCTCTTGCTCGTTTACTTCCGTATACTTGCTAACACTCTCCCTGACTCCTGCATTAGCTGCTTTGCTAACTCCTGTGCTGGCTCGCTCGTGAGGGAGTTCATGGGTTTGTTTAGTCTTCCTGGTCAAACTATCACTGATAGGGTTTGCTTGGAATCTGCTGAGACAGCAATCGGGCTCCAGCCCTCGGGCTGTGATTGCTCTTGGGCTGCGACTCTCGAGCTCTCTGAGTCTGACTCTGACCACTCAGCATCTGGTTGTGAACTGGTTAGTGGGTGGTGAGCAACTGTATCACAATTATATCATATTGTATCATATATTTTATTTTCCATTATATTAATTGCTTATTATTAGTAGTATTTGTATATATTAATTTAGATTTAATTAGTAAATAGTTCTTATCTCAATTTTATGAGCCTCCTTATTTCTTTTTCCTCCGATTCTTCCCCTCTACTGGAGGAGGGGAGGAGGATTTGTGAGAGTGGCTTCATAGACCTGCTCTTAAACAGTCCAAAAATGAATTCCCAGAAGTATAAATGGAAGCCCCAAAAGAGCTTTCATATGTTACCATAACTTTAAGTTCAGACAATAAAAAGGTAATTAGCAGTAGAGAAACCATAATTAGCACAGTAAATATTGCAACAGCAGCCGAGCGTGAATCAGGATTAGAGCATACAGTGTGACCAAGCACAAAGATGTGACAGTGTGTCCTAATAAGATTTTCCACTTAGATAAAGCTTATGTTATTTTCCCATGGTGTCATGGTTTAACTCCGGCTAGCAAAATACCACGAAGCCGCTCTCACAAATCCCCCTCCCCTCCTCCAGGGGAGGGGAAGAATCGGAGGAAAAAGAAATAAGGAAGCTCGTAAAATTGAGATAAGAACTATTTACTAATTAAATCTAAATCAATATATACAGATACTACTACTATTAAACAACTAAAATAGTAGAAAATGAAACATATAGTACAATATATACAGTATGATACAATATGATACAAGTTCCCACCATCCACTGACCAGTGCACACCCAGATGTTGAGGGATGAAAATCAGACCCAGAGAGCCCGAGAGCGATCGCAGCCCAAGAGCAATCGCAGCCCGAGGGCCGGAGCCCGGGAGCTAATGCAGCAGATTCCGAGCAAACCTGATCACTGATAACACGGCCAGAAAGCTCAAAACAACCCACCAGCTCCCACACGAAGGAGCCAGCACAGGAGTTAGCAAAGCAGCTAACACAGGGAGGGTTAGCAAGTGCCCGGAGAGACGAGCAAGGGAGTAAAGGAGAGAGAGAAGGCAAGAGTAATGGCTACCGGACCCCCTTCCCCACCCCAAGAGACCGGAACATGACGTACTATGCAATGAAATACTTCCTTGGTTACTCTGGGTCAGCTACAGTATCCGAAGCGGACAAAAGACCTTGAGTTCAGTACAGGCCATCCCCAGCACCAGCTGAGGCCTTATCAATGTTTTCACTTAGTGTCCAGCAACATAGTTCCCTGGCAACCAAAGTAAAGGAAGTTAACCCTTTCCTGACTGAACCCAGCACACATGGGAACACATCATTTAATATCTGTTAAACTAGATTCACAGATTCACAGAGTGTTAGGGGTTGGAAGGGACCTCTAGAGATCATCTAGTCCAACCCCCCTCCCAGAGTAGGATCACCTAGAGCAGATCACACAGGAACAAGTCCAGGTGGCTTTTCAGAGTCTCCAGGGAAGGAGACTCCACCACCTCCCTGGGCAGCCTGTTCCAGTGTTCTGTCACCCTCACAGGGAAGAAGTGTTTCCTCATGTTCAGTTTGAACCTTCTGTTTTCCAGTTTATGGCCATTGCCCCTAGTCCTGTCACTGGACACCACTGAGAAGAGCCTGGCCCCATCCTCCTGACACCCACCCTTTAGATATTTATAAGCATTGATAAGATCCCCCTCAGCCTCCTCTTCTCCAAGCTAAACAGACCCAGCTCTCTCAGCCTTTCCTCAGATGGAAGGTGCTCCAGGCCCTTCATCATCTTAGTGGCCCTGCGTTGGACCCTCTCCAGTAGCTCCTTGTCCTTCTGGAACTGAGGAGCCCAGAACTGGACACAGTACTCCAGGTGAGGCCTCACCAGCGCAGAGTAGAGGGGGAGGATAACTTCCCTCAACCAGCTGGCCATGCACTTCTTAATGCATCCCAGGATGCCATTGGCCTTCTTGGCTGTGAGGGCACACTGTTGGCTTATGGTCATCCTGTTGTCCACCAGGACTCTGTGCTGGGTTCAGTCAGGAAAGGGCTAACACCCTTTACTCTGGTTGCCAGGGAACTCTGTTGCTGGACAGTAAGTGAAAACATTGATAAGGCCTCAGCTGGTGCTGGGGATGGCTTGTACTGAACTCAAGGTCTTTTGTCCGCTTCGGATACTGTAGCTGACCCAGACTAACCAAGGAAGTATTTCATTCCATAGTACGTCATGTTCCGGTCTTTTTGGGTGGGGAAGAGGGTCCGGTAGCCATTACTCTTCCCTTCTCTCTCTCTCCCTTGCTTGTCTGTCCGGGCACTTGCTAACCCTCCTGCGTTAGCTGCTTTGCCAACTCCTGTGCTGGCTCCTTCGTGTGGGAGCTGGTGGGTTGTTTTGAGTTTTCTGGCTGTGTTATGAGTGATAAGGTTTGCTTGGAATCTGCTGCGTAGGCTCCCGGGCTCCGGCCTTCAGGCCGCGGCTCTCGGGCTGCAATCGCTCTCGGGCTGTGGTTCTCGGGCTCTCTGGGTCTGATTTTCATCCCTCAACATCTGGGTGTGCATTGGTCAGTGGATGGTGGGGAATTGTATCATATTGTATCATATTGTATATATTGTACTATATGTTTCATTTTCTACTATTTTAATTATTTAGTATTAGTAGTACCTGTATGTATTGATTTAGATTTAATTAGTAAATAGTTCTTATCTCAATTTTACGAGCTTCCTTATTTCTTTTTCCTCCGATTCTTCCCCTCCACTGGAGGAGGGGAGGGGGATTTGTGAGAGCGGCTTCGTGGTATTTTGCTAGCCGGAGTTAAACCACGACAGTCCTTTTTGGCGCCCAACGTGGGGCTCGAAGGGTTGAGATAAGAACAGATCTGATTACTGTGTGTTAAAGCAGATTGTGTGATAAGCATTGGTTATAGAGATGTTGTGGTGGCTGGTCAGCACGTTAAGTTCTTGGATCTTTAAGTGGATGATAGAACGGTGGGATTTACTGCCTTGGGTGCTCCTTATGATACTGATGATGTATGGTCTGACCAGATTGAAGAGTCTGATTTGGCTGGTCTGTATACTACTGGTTTGGGGAATAATCATGTATCTGTATGCAGTACTGGCAGCGTTTGCATGTTTCTCATCTAATCTCATAGGGACTTTCACTAATTATACCTTTTCGCTTTTCACTTCTGGGACAAAGCCTGTAGAGGAGAAATCATTTAGTGGGTTGCATGTGAAGGAATTATTCAGTTGGGTGGATGTGTGGAAATTATTCCAATTTTCTACCTCTTCTCTATGGTCAATGGCGCAAGTGTATGAGTATTTGGGAAATTTTTCATGGTCCCGGGGTGACCTATTGCTAGGGATCAGCTTGTTTCTGAATGTTCTTGTGCTCTTGTGTAAAGTTAAAGAAATGTTTTGGAATACTGCCCCATCTGCTACTGGTGTTTGGGGAAGAGGCAGGCCCTGTGTGGCGGCTTCATCCCCCATGGCTACATCACCGCTCACAAGTAGCCCATCCTCTGCACCAACTCCACCCCCACGGCGACGTAAACGCCCCTTGACAGACACTACAGCCATGCACCGCCTGTGCCACCTCCACCCCTGCAGCAACATCAACACTTCTCGATGGACACTGCAGCCACTGCACCGCCTGCGCCACCTATACCTCCCACTGTGGTTCCACCTCCCACAACAGTTCCACTTTCTGCTGCAGCTCCAGCTCCCAGTGTGGCTCCACCTTCCACAACGGTTCCACCTCCTGCAACAGCCTCACCCTCCACTGCATTTCCACCTGCCACTGCGGTTCCACCTCCTGCTGCAGCTCTGCCTCCCAGTGTGGTTCTGCCTCCCGCTGCGGCTCCACCTCCCACAGCAGCTCCGTCTCCTGCTGCAGCTCCACCTCCCACAACAGCCCTACACACTGCAGGGTGCAATGCAGCCGTGCAGACCCCTGTGTGGTACTGCCAGCATCAACCAGCACCAGTGTTAGTTGACCCAGTACAGAAAAAGAAATGGAAGAGTAAATCAGGGCGTCTGGTACAGGTCGATGGGGAGACAGCAGGGCCATCCCAAGGGGCAGTGACAGGGACAGAGGATGAGAGTGATGCAGATATAACCATGCGATCTTTAGCCTTGAAGGAGCTCCGGGATATCCGGAGAGACTTTGGCCGTCAGCAAGGTGAACATGTTATTACCTGGCTGCTCCGCTGCTGGGATAACGGGGCCAGTAGCATTGACTTAGAGGGCAGAGAAGCCAAGCAGCTGGGGTCACTTGCTAGAGAGAGTGGCATTGACAGAGGAGTTGGGAGGGAGACACAGAATCTAAGCCTCTGGAGGAGGCTTCTGGATGGTGTGAGGGAAAGGTATCCCTTTAAGGAAGACATGCCATATCACGTACACAGATGGACCACCATGGAGAAAGCTATCCAGTATGTGAGGGAACTAGCTGTGCTAGAGTTAGTTTATCGTCATGATGGGAGGATAGATCCAGATAGAATCAGGTGCACACGACCCATGTGGCGGAAGTTAATGCAGAATGGACCACCCTCGATAACCGCTGCATTTGCAGTATTCACTTGGGAAAGGGATGAAGACCCAATAGTGGAGGAGATAGTTCAAAAGTTCCGGGGATATGAGGACATTGTTTCTTCCCCCATGCGGGCCTGTGTCTCAGCTATAGAGGAGCTGTCCAAAGAGTTTAAACAATTCAGAAAGGAGATGTTCCAATCCCCACCTGCACAAGCCAGTGTCTCAGCCATTAGGAGGAAGCGTTCCTTTCCTCAAAGACAGGAATATAAAAGGTATCCATCACGCCGTACCCTGTGGTTTTACCTACGTGACCACGGAGAGGACATGAGGAAGTGGGATGGAAAACCTACCTCGCACTTAGAGAAACGAGTATGTGAACTGAAAGGGAAAAAGCACACCAGTAAGGACTCTTCCAAGAAAACTGTTGCTCCCATAGCCAAACAGCAGCGGAGCAATAATCCATCCCTCCAAGACATGAGTGACTGTGAATCAGGTCACTTTTAGAGGGGCCCTGCCTCCAGCCAGGTGGAGGAAAGGGACAACCGTGTTTATTGGACTGTGTGGATTCGATGGCCTGGCACATCAGAGCCACAGCAGTATAAGGCTCTAGTGGACACAGGTGCACAGTGTACCCTCATGCCATCAAGCTATAAGGGGGTACGACCCATCAGCATTTCTGGTGTGACTGGGGGTTCCCAACAATTGACTGTGTTGGAGGCTGAAATAAGCCTGACTGGGAAGGAGTGGCAAAAGCACCCCATTGTGACTGGTTCAGATGCTCCGTGCATCCTTGGCATTGACTATCTTAAGAGAGGCTACTTTAAGGACCCAAAAGGGTACCGATGGGCTTTTGGGATAGCTGCTATAGAGACTGATGAAATTGAGCAGCTCTCTGTCTTGCCTGGTCTCTCAGAGGACCCTTCTGTTGTGGGACTGCTAAAGGTTGCAGATCAACAGGTGCCAATTGCCACTACAACAGTGCATCGGCGGCAGTACCGTACTAACAGAGACTCTTTGCTTCCCATCCAGAAGCTGATTCGTCAGCTGGAGAGCCAAGGGGTGATCAGCAAAACCCACTCACCCTTTAACAGCCCCATCTGGCCAGTGCGTAAGTCTGATGGAGAATGGAGACTGACAGTGGACTATCGTGGCCTGAATGAAGTCACGCCACCACTGAGTGCTGCTGTGCCGGACATGCTGGAACTCCAATACGAGCTGGAGTCAAAGGCAGCCAAGTGGAACGCGACGATTGACATTGCTAATGCCTTGTTCTCCATTCCTTTGGCAGTAGAGTGCAGGCCACAGTTTGCTTTCACCTGGAGGGGCATCCAATACACCCGGAATCGGCTGCCCCATGGGTGGAAGCACAGTCCTACCATCTGCCATGGACTGATCCAGACCGCACTGGAACAGGGTGCAGCGCCAGAGCATCTGCAATACATTGATGACATCATTGTATGGGGCGACACAGCTGACGAAGTTTTTGAGAAAGGGAAGAAGATCATCCAAATCCTCCTGAAAGCTGGTTTTGCCATAAAGCAAAGTAAGGTCAAGGGACCTGCACGAGAGATCCAGTTCTTAGGAATAAAGTGGCAAGATGGGCGTCGCCAGATCCCGATGGACGTGATCAACAAAATCACAGCTATGTCCCCACCAACGAGCAAAAAGGAAACTCAGGCTTTCCTAGGTGTTGTGGGTTTCTGGTGGATGCATATTCCAAATTACAGCCAAATTGTCAGTCCTCTCTATGCAGTGACCCGGAAGAAAAACGATTTCAAATGGGGCCCTGAAAAGCGACAAGCCTTTGAACAGATCAAGCAGGAGATCGTGCATGCAGTAGCCCTTGGACCAGTCCGGACAGGGCCAGAGGTAAAGAATGTACTCTATACTGCAGCCAGGGAGAACGGCCCTACCTGGAGTCTCTGGCAAAAAGAACCAGGGGAGACCCGAGGTCGACCCCTAGGATTTTGGAGCCGGGGATATAGAGGATCTGAGGCCCGCTACACTCCAACCGAAAAAGAGATACTGTCAGCTTATGAGGGAATCCGATCTGCCTCAGAAGTGGTTGGAACTGAAGCACAGCTCCTCCTGGCACCTCGACTGCCAGTGCTGGGCTGGATGTTCAAAGGCAGAGTCTCTTCTACTCATCATGCCACCGATGCTACATGGAGTAAGTCGGCTGCCCTGATCACACAACGAGCTCGCATAGGAAATTCCAGTCGCCCAGGAATCCTAGAAGTGATCATGGACTGGCTGGAAGGCAAAGACTTTGGAATGTCACCAGAGGAGGAGGTGACACGGGCTGAAGAAGCCCCTTTGTACAACCAATTGCCAGATAATGAGAAGCAATATGCCCTGTTCACGGATGGGTCCTGCCGCATTGTAGGGAAACATCGTAGGTGGAAGGCTGCTGTGTGGACTCCTACACGACAAGTTGCAGAGACTGCAGAAGGACAAGGTGAATCGAGTCAATTTGCAGAGGTAAAAGCCATCCAGCTGGCTTTGGACATTGCTAAACGAGAGAAATGGCCAGTGCTTTATCTCTACACTGACTCCTGGATGGTGGCAAATGCACTGTGGGGGTGGCTACAGCAATGGAAACAGAGCAACTGGCAGCGCCGAGGCAAACCCATCTGGGCTGCAGCATTATGGCAGGACGTTGCTTCCCGTCTAGACAACCTGGTCGTCAAAGTGCGTCACGTCGATGCCCACGTACCCAGAAGTCGAGCTACTGAAGAACATCGATACAACCAGCAGGTGGATCAAGCTGCTAAGATTGCAGTGGCTCAGGTGGATCTGGACTGGCAACATAAAGGTGAGCTGTTCATGGCTAGGTGGGCCCATGATACCTCGGGCCACCAGGGGAGAGATGCCACGTACAGGTGGGCTCGTGACCGAGGGGTGGACTTGACCATGGACGCTATTGCACAGGTCATTCATGAATGTGAGATGTGCTGCCATCAAACAGGCCAAGAGGGTGAAGCCTGTTTGGTATGGGGGGCGATGGCTGAAATATAAATATGGGGAGGCCTGGCAGGTTGACTACATCACACTGCCTAAAACCCGCCAAGGCAAGTGCCATGTGCTCACAATGGTGGAAGCAACCACCGGGTGGCTGGAAACATATCCGGTGCCTCATGCCACTGCCCGGAATACTATCCTGGGCCTTGAAAAGCAAGTCCTGTGGCGACACGGCACCCCAGAGAGGATTGAATCAGACAATGGGACTCATTTCCGAAACAGTCTCGTAGACACTTGGGCCAAAGAGCACGGCATTGAGTGGGTGTATCACATCCCCTACCATGCACCTGCCTCTGGGAAGGTTGAACGGTGCAATGGGCTGTTGAAGACCACCCTGAGGGCAATGGGGGGTGGAACTTTCAAAAACTGGGATACACATTTGGCAAAGGCCACCTGGTTAGTCAACACCAGAGGATCTGCCAACCGTGCTGGCCCAGCTCAATCAAAACTTCTGCGCACTGTGGAAGGAGATAAGGTCCCTGTAGTGCATGTTAAGAACATGCTGGGAAAAACAGTCTGGGTTATTCCTGCCTCGGGCAAAGGCAAACCCATCCGTGGGGTTGCTTTCGCTCAAGGACCTGGAGGTACTTGGTGGATAATGAGAGAAGATGGGCAAGTCCGATGTGTGCCTCAAGGAGATTTGATTCTGGGTGAAACTAGCCCATGAACTAAATTGTATGATGGACATTAACTGCTGCAAATAACCCTTGTTCTGAGCTCTATGTTGTAGGAATCACTCTGGCAGAGATCACCTGAATCTACAGAGGTCCAGCCTTGCCAGAAGGGCAGTAGTGACCTGACCTGAGCTGGCATCGGTGCCCAACGATCCCACGCAACACTTCACCTTTTCTGTCCTGAGTGACCACCTGATGAAACCCAAAGTCATAGACTAATGGACATTTTGCCAATATGGTTCATAGACCAAGGGAATGATATCTGTGTGGGATGGGATGGGAAAGGGGAAGCTGGTTCATGTGAATTTATGGATGATATGGAAATAAGCATGACGTAAATGGTATGAAATAAGGGGTGGAGAATGTGCTGGGTTCAGTCAGGAAAGGGCTAACTCCCTTTACTCTGGTTGCCAGGGAACTATGTTGCTGGACACTAAGTGAAAACATTGATAAGGCCTCAGCTGGTGCTGGGGATGGCTTGTACTGAACTCAAGGTCTTTTGTCCGCTTCGGATACTGTAGCTGACCCAGACTAACCAAGGAAGTATTTCATTCCATAGTACGTCATGTTCCGGTCTCTTGGGGTGGGGAAGAGGGTCCGGTAGCCATTACTCTTGCCTTCTCTCTCTCTCCCTTACTCCCTTGCTCGTCTCTCCGGGCACTTGCTAACCCTCCTGCGTTAGCTGCTTTGCCAACTCCTGTGCTGGCTCCTTCGTGTGGGAGCTGGTGGGTTGTTTTGAGTTTTCTGGCCGTGTTATCAGTGATAAGGTTTGCTCGGAATCTGCTGCGTAGGCTCCTGGGCTCCGGCCTTCAGGCCGCGGCTCTCGGGCTGCAATCGCTCTCGGGCTGTGGTTCTCGGGCTCTCTGGGTCTGATTTTCATCCCTCAACATCTGGGTGTGCATTGGTCAGTGGATGGTGGGGAATTGTATCATATTATATCATATTGTATATATTGTACTGTATGTTTCATTTTCTACTATTTTAATTATTTAGTATTAGTAGTACCTGTATATATTGATTTAGATTTAATTAGTAAATAGTTCTTATCTCAATTTTACGAGCTTTTATTTCTTTTTCCTCTGATTCTTCCCCTCCACTGGAGGAGGGGAGGGGGATTTGTGAGAGCGGCTTCGTGGTATTTTGCTAGCCGGAGTTAAACCACGACAGACTCCAAGGTCCTTTTCCCCAGAGCTGCCCTCTGAGAGAACAGCCCCCAACCTGTACTGGAACATGGGATGGTTTTTCCCCAGGTGCAGCACTTCACACTTGCCCTTATTGAATTGCATTAGATTTCTCCCCGTCCACCTCTCCAGCCTGTCCAGGTCACGCTGGATGGCAGCACAGCCTTCTGACATGGTAGTCACTCCTCCCAGTTTGGTATCATCAGCAAACTTGCTGAGAGTACATTCTGTCCCTTCATCCAGGTCATTGATGAATATATCGAATAGGGCTGGACCCAGCACTGACCCCTGGGGGACGCCACTAGCCACAGGCCTCCAACTAGACTCGGCCCCATTGATTGCAACCCTCTGAGCTCTTTCCTCCAGCCAGTTCCCAATCCACCTCACTGCCCAGTGGTCCAGTCCATACTTCCTAAGCTTGTCTATGAGGATGCCATGGGAGACCATGTCAAAAGCTTTGCTGAAGTCAAGGTAGACCACATCCACTGCCTTCCCCTCATCTATCCATCTAGTGATGCCATCATAAAAAGCTATCAGTCAAGCTATTGGTCAAGCATGACTTCCCCTTGTTGAATCCATGCTGACCACTCGTGATTAGCTTCCTTTCCTCAACATGCTTTGAGATGACACCAAGAACAAGTTGTTCCATCATCTTTCCAGGGATGGAGGTGAGACTGACCGGCCTATAGTTGCCTGGGTCCTCCTTCTTGTCTTTTTTGAAGACTGGAGTAACATGGGCTTTCCTCCAATCCTCAGGCACCTCTCCTGTTCTCCAGGACTTTTCAAAGATTATGGAGAGTGGCCTAGCAATGACTTCCACCAGCTCCCTCAGCACTCGTGGGTGCATCCCATCAGGGCCCATGGATTTGTGGATGTTCAGTTTGCTTAATAGATCTCTAACCCAATCCTCTTCAACTGAGGCAAAACCTTCCTTTCTCGTGACTTCCTCTATGGTGATCAAGCTCAGGGACTCCTGAGGGTTGGTCTTAGCAGTAAAGACCGAGGCAAAGGTGACATTCAGTAACTTCGCCTTCTCCATATCCTCCATCACCAGGGCACCCGCTTCATTCAGCAGTGGGCCAATATTTCCTCTGGTCTTCTTTTTTCCTCCAATGTACTTGAAAAAGCCTTTCTTGTTGTCCTTCACCTCTCTGGCCAGGTTCAGTTCTAAGGAGGCCTTAGCTTCCCTTATCGCATCCCTACATCCTCTGACAACATTCTTGTTTTCCTCCCAAGTGGTCAGCCCCTTCTTCCATGTTCTGTATACTTCCTTTTTCTGCTTAAGTCTATTCATTAGCTCCCTGCTCATCCATGCAGGTCTCCTAGCTCTCTTACTTGATTTCTTACTCTTTGGGATGCTCCCGTCTTGAGCTTGGAGGAAATGGTGCTTGAATATTAACCAGCTCTCATGGGCTCCCCTACCATCTAGAGCCCTATCCCACAGGACTTCTCCAAGCAGGTCCTTGAAGAGGCCAAAGTTAGCTCTTCTGAAGACTAAGGTAGTGACCCTGCTTGTGGCTCTGTGCCTGCTGTATATGATTCTGAACTCCACCATCTCATGGTCACTACATCCAAGGCTGCCCCCTACCTTCACATCCTCAACAAGTCCCTCCCTGTTCATCAGTACAAGCTCCAGCACTACCCCTCTCCTTGACTCCTCCACCATCTACATCAAGAAGGTATTATCAATGCACTGGAGGAACCTCCTGGACTGTGCATGCCTGGCTGTGTAGCTTTTCCAGCAAATGTCAGGGTAATTGAAGTCCCCCATGAAAGCCAGAGCCTGTGATTGTGAGGCTACTTCCAGCTGCCTGTAGAAGGCCTCATCAACTTCCTCATCCTGGTCAGGTGGCTTGTAGTACACACCCACAACAGTGTCTCCCATATTAATCTGCCCCTTGATCCTTACCCACAAGCATTCAACTTGCTCTTCATCTACCCCCAGGGAAAGCTCAATACATTCCAGTTGCTCTCTCACATAAAGAGTAACTCCACCTCCTTGCCTTACTTACAGAGTGTCTTAGTCAATATTTTCCACCACTATTTATTAACATCATCATGATTGTTTATGTGTGAGCCAAGCTGAGGGGTTGGTCCGGCTGTTCTGTGTGCTGCTGATGCTGGCAGGGATACTCTACCTCTGTCTATACTTAATACTGTCAGCCCCTTGGCACATTGTGACATCACCTGGAGGTTTTCCACAATTACACCTCTCCCTTTCTCCCCTCGGGGACACAGCCAATAGAAGAGAGGTTATATGGTGCTGGGGTGCATGTGGAAAAACTTTTTCAATTTTTCCCCTCTCCTCTCCGTCTGATGGCAAAGGCATATGAGTATTTTGGAAATTTTTCATGGGGTTGGGGTGACCTGTGGCTAGGGATCAGCTTGCCAGTAAATATTTTAGTGGCTTTGGGCAAAGTTAAGGAAATGTTTGGGAGCCCTGCCCCTGCCGCTCCCAGTGCCCGAGGCAGACACAGAGTCTGTGCAGTCACCCGAGCTGCCTTAATGCGCAAGGGGGCAGCACGGAGCTGCGCTGGGAGCAAGCTGGTAACTCCAGCCCATGTGGCCCCAGTGTCTGCACCGACTCCAGTGTCTGCAATACAACCCAGCACACCTGCAACATCCTCCACTATGCCTGCATCAATGGCTGTGGAGGAGGAAACAGCCCTGATGACTTTGACCAAGCCATGGGAGATTGCTGACACACTACAGCCTCCGAGCGCCTGAGAAAAGCAGAAGGGAGAAAGATCGTGAATGCCTGAGAAAGTGCACAGTGTTACTGGACTGGGGGCATGGTGGAGTTGAGAGAGTATAAAAATGCTTGTTTGAAACAATAAAAGGTCTCAGTATCATCACCGGTCTGAGTCCGTGCCTTAATACGCCACAAATAATAGCAACGTCTTCCACTACAGCCAGCTTGTCTTCTCCCCCAACCAGCCCACTTTCTGCAACAGCCTCGCTCCCTCAATCTTTTGTGTGTTATTGTCAGGGGCAACCACTGTCCGTGGCCCCAGTTCAGAAAAAGAAATAACACACGTAAATCAGTCCACATAGTCGAGGATGGTGAGGGAGAAGGGCCATCCCAAGCGACAGAAACAGTCAATAAGGAGATGGGAGCAGGGCCGTCGCAAGAGTCAGAGGATGAAGTCGTTGTGACGGTCCTTATTGTTGAGGGAGCTACGGGACATCAGTAGAGACTACAGCCGCTGCCCGGGTGAACATATCATGACCTGGCTGCTCCGCTGCTGGGATAATGGGGCCAGTAGTATGGAGCTAGAGGGGCGAGAGGCTAAACAGCTGGGGTCACTTGCCGGAAAAGGGGGAATTGATAAAGCAATCGGATGTAAGCCACAAAATGTCAGCCTATGGAAACGACTCCTGACTAGTGTAAAGGAGAGTTACCCTTTCAGAGAGAATGTGCCACAACAGCTACGCAGATGGACCAGCATGGACAAAGGCATCCAATACCTAAGATGTCTACTGACGCCGACGAAGTCTACTGCACCAGACCCATGTGGCAGAAGTTAATGCGGAGTGCACCAGCCTCATATTCCAGAGTACTCTCAATAAAAACTTGGAGAGAGGATGGGGCACCAACTGTAGACGAGACGATTCACCGATTCCGAGAGTATGAGGAAAGTCTCTCCTCCCCCATACAGGCCTGTGTCTCAGCTGTGGAGAGACTGTGTAAAGAGTTCAAGGAACTCTGAGAGGAGGTGTTCCAATCCCCACCTTCCGATCCCTGTGGTTTTACCTGAGAGACCACGGAGAGGATATGAGGAGGTGGGATGGAAAACCTACCTCTGTCCTGGAACAACGAGTAAATGAACTGAAAGGTAAAAGATCTACTAGTGGGGACCCTGCCAGAAAAGTTGCTGCTCCCATATCTAAACGGGATGAGCAAAGTGACATGTCCAATAATCCTTTTCTCCAGGACATGAGTGAGGCACGTGAGTATTAGAGGGGCCCTGCCTCCAGCCAGGTGGAGGAAAGGGACAACCGTGTTTACTGGACTGTATGGATTCGATGGCCTGGCACATCAGAGCCCCAGGAGTACAGAGCTCTAGTAGATATGGGTGCACAGTGTACCCTCATGCCATCAAGCTATAGGGGGGTACAGCCCATCAGCATTTCTGGTGTGACTGGGGGCTCTCAACAACTGACTGTGCTGGAGGCTGAAATAAGCCTGACTGGGGAGGAGTGGCAAAACCACCCTATTGTGACTGGCTCAGATGCCCCATGCATCCTTGGCATAGACTACCTTAAGAGAGGGTACTTTAAGGACCCGAAAGGGTACTGATGGGCTTTTGGGATAGCTGCGATAGAGACTGATGAAATTGAGCAGCTGTCCATCTTGCCTGGTCTCTCACAGGACCCTTCTGTTGTGGGATTGCTAAAGGTTGCAGACCAACAGGTGCCAATTGCCACCACAACAGTGCACCGGCGACAGTATTGTACTAACAGAGACTCTTTGCTTCCCATCCAGAAGCTGATTCGTCAGCTGGAGAGCCAAGGGGTGATCAGCAAAACCCGCTCAGCCTTTAACAGCCCCATCTGGCCAGTGCGTAAGTCTGATGGAGAATGGAGACTGACAGTGGACTATTGTGGCCTGAATGAAGTGACACCACCACTGAGTGCTGCAGTGCCGGACATGCTGGAACTCCAATACGAGCTGGAGTCAAAGGCAGCCAAGTGGAATGCGACGATTGACATTGCTAATGCCTTGTTCTCCATTCCTTTGGCAGCAGAGTGCAGGCCACAGTTTGCTTTCACCTGAAGGGGCATCCAATACACCTGGAATCGGCTGCCCCAGGGATGGAAGCACAGTCCTACCATCTGCCATGGCCTGATCCAGACCGCACTGGAACAGGGTGCAGCTCCCAAACATCTACAGTACATTGATGACATCATTGTATGGGGCGACACAGCTTACTAAGTTTTTGAGAAGGGGAAGAATATCATCCAAATTCTGCTGAAAGCCGGTTTTGCCATCAAGCAAGGTAAGGTTAAGGGTCCTGCACGAGAGATTCAATTCCTAGGAGTAAAATGGCAAGATGGATGTCGCCAGATCCCGATGGATGTGGTTAACAAAATCACAGCTATGTCCCCACCAACGAGCAAAAAGGAAACTCAGGCTTTCCTAGGCGTCGTGGGTTTCTGGCGGATGCATATCCCAAATTACAGTCAAATTGTTAGCCCTCTCTATACGAAGTGACCCGTAAGAAAAATGATTTCAAATGGGGCCCTGAGCAGCGACAAGCCTTTGAACAGATCAAGCAGGAGATTGTGTATGCAGTAGCCCTTGGACCAGTCCGGACAGGGCCAGAGGTAAAGAATGTACTCTACACCGCAGCCGGGGAGAATGGCCCTACCTGGAGCCTCTGGCAGAAAGATCCAGGAGAGACCCGAGGTCGTCCCCTTGGATTCTGGAGCCGGGGATATAGAGGATCTGAGGCCCGCTACACTCCAACCGAAAAAGAGATACTGTCAGCTTATGAGGGAATCCGATCTGCCTCAGAAGTGGTTGGAACTGAAGCACAGCTCCTCCTGGCACCTCGACTGCCAGTGCTGGGCTGGATGTTCAAAGGCAGAGTCTCTTCTACTCATCATGCCACCGATGCTACATGGAGTAAGTCGGCTGCCCTGATCACACAACGAGCTCGCATAGGAAATTCCAGTCGCCCAGGAATCCTAGAAGTGATCATGGACTGGCTGGAAGGCAAAGACTTTGGAATGTCACCAGAGGAGGAGGTGACACGAGCTGAAGAAGCCCCTTTGTACAACCAATTGCCAGATAATGAGAAGCAATATGCCCTGTTCACGGATGGGTCCTGCCGCATTGTAGGGAAACATCGTAGGTGGAAGGCTGCTGTGTGGACTCCTACACGACAAGTTGCAGAGACTGCAGAAGGACAAGGTGAATCGAGTCAATTTGCAGAGGTAAAAGCCATCCAGCTGGCTTTGGACATTGCTAAACGAGAGAAATGGCCAGTGCTTTATCTCTACACTGACTCCTGGATGGTGGCAAATGCACTGTGGGGGTGGCTACAGCAATGGAAACAGAGCAACTGGCAGCGCCGAGGCAAACCCATCTGGGCTGCAGCATTATGGCAGGACGTTGCTTCCCGTCTAGACAACCTGGTCGTCAAAGTGCGTCACGTTGATGCCCACGTACCCAGAAGTCGAGCTACTGAAGAACATCGATACAACCAGCAGGTGGATCAAGCTGCTAAGATTGCAGTGGCTCAGGTGGATCTGGACTGGCAACATAAAGGTGAGCTGTTCATGGCTAGGTGGGCCCATGATACCTCGGGCCACCAGGGGAGAGATGCCACGTACAGGTGGGCTCGTGACCGAGGGGTGGACTTGACCATGGACGCTATTGCACAGGTCATTCATGAATGTGAGATGTGCTGCCATCAAACAGGCCAAGAGGGTGAAGCCTGTTTGGTATGGGGGGCGATGGCTGAAATATAAATATGGGGAGGCCTGGCAGGTTGACTATATCACCCTCCCCAAAACCCGCCAGGGTAAGTGCCATGTCCTCACAATGGTGGAGGCAACCACGGGGTGGCTAGAAACATATCCATTGTCCCATGCCACTGCCCGAAACACTATCCTGGGCCTTGAAAGGCAAGTCCTGTGGCGACACGGCACCCTGGAAAGAATTGAATCACATAATGGGACTCATTTCTGAAATAGCCTCGTAGACACGTGGGCTGAGGAACATGGAATTGAGTGGGTGTACCACATTCCCTATCATGCACCTGCCTCAGGGAAGGTTGAGTGGTGCAATGGGCTGTTAAAGACCACCCTGAGAGCAATGCGGGGATGGAACACTCAAGAATTGGGATGCCAACTTGGCAAAGGCCACATGGTTAGTTAATACCAGGGGATCCGTCAATCGAGCTGGCCCTGCACACTCAAACCCTCTACGGACAGTAGAAGGAGATAAGGTCCCTGTAGTACATACTAGAAGCATGCTGGGAAAAACGGTTTGGATTACTCCCACCTTGGGCAAAGGCAAACCCATCCCTGGGGTTGCTTTTGCTCAAGGACCTGGGCGCACTTGGTGGGTAATGAGAGAAGATGGGGAAGTCTGCTGTGTGCCTCAGGGGGATTTGATTCTGGGAGAAAATAGCCCATGAATTACAGTGCATGATGGACATGAATTGCTGCCACTAACCCCTGTTCTCTGAGCTTCATGTTACAGGCACCCGCTCTGGCAGAAAACCACCCCACCCTACAGAGGTCCAGCCTAGCCAGGAGCACAGCAGTGACCTGACCTGAGCTGGCTTCGGCGCCCAATGACCCCACTCAACCCTTCCACCTTTGCCTGTCCTGAGTGACCCCACACCTGATAGAATCTGAAGTCATGGACTAATGGATAGTTTGCCAAGATGGTCCATAGATTAAAGGTATGATATCTGTGTGGGATGGGATGGGAAAGAGGGAGCGGTCTGATGAGAGTTTATGGAATAGCGTGGGACGTGAGCATGATGTAAATGGTGTGAACCAAAAGGGGTGGAATAGTATCTTAGTCTATATTTTGCACCAGTTAGTCCATATTTTGCTTCACCCCATAACACATCAAGCTGGATAGGTGGTGCCAACCCGGTGCCCGTGGCACTGGAAGACAGGCAGGGAAGGGGTGGGGATGGGGACAGAAATGGTTACAGTTGTGCATGACCCCGGAAGGGGGCAGGGTCCAGCGGGCTTCTGGCCAATGGGGCAGGGGGTTTCTTTGTTGTTGGGACCTCGTGGCAAGTGGTGGGTGCTCAGCGCAAAGAGAGCGTCTTTTGTCAGACTGATCTAGGAGTCGGGGTTTGAAAGGTTTTTTTTTTTTGCTCTCCCTACTCTCGGCTCCCAGGCTGATTGAGGGGGGGTTTGCTCCCTTCGGTTTGGTTTCTTTTTTCCTTTCTTAGGGTTTTTGGATTTATTTTTCCTGCTTTGCTCGGAATCTGCCTGTGTCCATGCACATGTGGTGAGATCCTGTATCATTTGTTCTACCTTTTTTTTCTGTTCCTTAAATTACTTATTACCACTAGCATTGTTAGTAACTCCCTAAGTTTCATTTATATGTTTAAATAGTTCTTAACTCCTACGGGCTTTTCCTCGTTTTTTCCTCTAACCCTTCCTCACCGGGAGCGGGGGGGGGAGTGGTAGAGCGAGTGCTAGAAGCACAACACCTATCTTTCCTAAAAAGGACATAGGCATCCATGACAGCGTTCCAGTCATGTGAGCTGTCCCACCACGTCTCAGTAATTGCAATGAGATCGTGGTCCTGAGAGCGCATGCAGATCTCTAGTTCCTCCTGCTTGTTCCCCGTACTGCGTGCGTGTTAGTGTATAGGCATTTCAGAGAGGTGGCCAAGCATGCAGGTTTTTCTGGAAGAGAGTGGGAGGATATACCCTTGTCATACACAGTCCCAGCATTGTCTGCCTTTTCGTCATTGTCTTTGGTGGTAGCTAAGGAGCCTTGGTGCCAAGCCTGGTTGACCTGATTTATTCCCCAGGTGGATGCATCCCCATCCCCCACCTCAACTGAGACAGCAGATTGAATGGCCTTACCAGCACACCGTCCCACCAGCACCGGCATGTTGCGCACGGGCTCCTCTCTGGCCAGCCCAATCCTGTCCCCTTCCCCCTTCAAATCTAGTTTAAAGCCCTTTCTATGAGCCCTGCCAATTCATGCACAAGGATTCTTTTTCCCCTTTGAGACAGCTGAACCCCATCTGTTGCCCGTAGACCCAGTGCCGTGTAAACCTCCCCGTGATCAAAAAACCCAACATTCTGTTGATGGCACCAGCCTCTGAGCCATTTGTTAATCAATATCAGATGTGTTTTCCTGTTTCTTTCAGTGTAATTCCCTGTCACTGAAGGGATCGAGGAAAACACTACCTGTGCTCCTGATCCTGCAACCAATCTCCCTAATGACCTGAAGTCCTTTTTAATCATTTTTGGACTTCTCTCTGTGATCTCATCACTACCAGCTTGGATGACCAAAAGCGGGTAGTAGTCTGAGGATCACACCAGACCAGGGAGTTTCCTACTAATATCCCTAACCCAGGCCCCAGGGAGGCAGCAGACTTCCCTGTGGGAGGGATCTGGTCGACACATGGGGCCCTCAGTTCCCCTCAGAAGGGAATCACCTTCCACGAGTACCCTCCTTTTTTTCTTGATTGAACTAGTCCTAAAGTGTGCGAGTGACTGACTCACCCTGGATGTCTCCCCAGATGGTCCTTCATTTCCATCCTCATTTGCCTGGCCCTCAGTTTCCAAAGCCCCATAACTGTTAAGAAGCAGTAACTGGGGAGGCAAGGGAGGCTGGCAGGAGATTTGCCTGCCTCCCTGAGGAGGGACCTGTTTCCATTCCCCGCTGTCTCTTAGGTCCTCTCCTCTTACCTGGTGGCAAGAGGCATGGAGATCCTGTGCTTCATGGGGATCCTGTTGCCTTTCCCTCAGGGGTGGGAGGGTCTGAGTCCACCAGTCTATCTCCCTCTCACACTCCCTTATAGTCCTCAGCCTTTCCACCTCCTCTTTCAGCTCAGCCACCAGGCTGAGCAGATATAATTTACCTGCTTGCAGCAGATACTGGCTGAAGATTAAATTTGGGAACAAGATGCAAGATCTGAAAATTCTGCTTTCCAAATATGCAGTCCCAGACATGGTAAGAAAAGGCCAGTACTGACAAACATGCAGTCAGAGGTGTATGGAGGCTACAGGGTTCTGGGACAAGGTGTATGCAGGAATAAAAAGAGATTCATCCTTTCAGATGCTGAAATTGCCATAGCACCAGGAGCAAATTTGTCTGGACACGTTCCCATAGGGTCAGGGATGAAGAAGTTTCTTGAAGTTTTCTCATTTTCTTTTACCTGGCATCCTCTTCCTTGCAAATGCCCTTGGATATAGGTGGAAGAAGGAGGCAAATTTCTACCTGCATCGCAGCATTATACTCGTAAGTGGAAAGTGGAAGAAAGCTTGGTAAGAAACATTACTTTTTATTTCCTTACACTCTTTTGAAGTACAAATCCATTAGTGCTATATAATAAAGTTAATTTCAGCTGTTCTAATAATTTAATAACTCACCTTATAACAAGTGGGCTTGTTAGGGGTCAAACAGCTAACTATCAGTCACCTGCTATCCTGCAAACAATATCAGTGAGCCTGGAAAACACCGGCTAGCTTCAAAAAGGCTGGAAAAACATCCAGCCACAGACCACAGTGAAAATAATGCAAGAGAGATTCTCATATACAAATAATGGACTTGTCCACTATACAATAACGGAACATTTCTTTCAAAATCTGCCCCATACTTGTATTTTATTAAGCCTTATAGACATTGAAAAGTAGCTTAGAGCTACCAGGACACATCCGATGGAGATGCCCTTTGGTAGGCTTACATTTGGAAAACACAGCATGAAACAAAAACCTGCTGTGCTCCACCACTGCAGGCAAGACTCTGTGTCATATGCAGCTAAAAATCTTAACATGGGTATTAGAAAAAATGAGTGGAAAGGAATGCAATATATTGGCATACAAGGCTACGTGATGAAGCTGATGATAGGAAATATTCCCTGTTAGCTCTCTGCATCCAAAACACAGTAGCATTTAATGTTGTTTAACTCTTTTGTTAGGGAAGAGCTGCATGCACTCAGTGAAGCTGAACAATTTTTATGAGTTACATGAACTTCTCTGAATTCTTCCACAGTATTCCCAGTCTTACTTTTTTGAAGGAAATTTCTTTGCTGTCTCTTGATGCTAAGCCCACTTACCGGCACCTTTTCAACCTTCATCTTTACCTGATGCTGGTCTGTCCAGTTTTCAAAGATACATTAGAAATGCAGATGGAATATGGGAATAATTAATGCTTGTATTTTTAAAGAAATAGACAAACAAAAAAAGCATAATTAAAATACTTAAGATTATGATCAGTTTACTAGCTGGTGGCATGGGTCCTCATAATCAACAATTCAGTAACAAGCTTAGCTCACTTGGATTAAAAAAAAACCCAACACTACTAAGACCCCAGACCTGAGTTGCAGGAAGTAATTAGAGGGAATAGAAGGAGAAAAAAATAATTAAGGAAATTAGTGCCAAAACATACATTGCAGGAATCTTTGTCAGTTTTTATCAGTTGTATTTTGGAATAAATGTCAGATGTTATTAATAAGCACCTATACTGTTTTATTGCAAAACCCACACAAGGAGCTTTTAGAGCTGTATAAACTACAGAAATACTTAAAGCAAGAAAGGGAGAGACACCGACATGCTGGAATAAGTGTCAGAGGAAGAGAATTTTAACAAACCTGTATCAGCACTCAGTTCATCTAACAGCCCTCTGGTTCTCCAGGTAGATCCTGAGTCCTGTTTTCCTAAAGAATTATTGTGCTCTTGAACTACTGCAGCTGCCAACAGATTGTCCACATTTACCACCTCTGGGTCTGAATTTGTGTCTGATATATCATAGTGAGCTACAACTGGAGGTCCATCTGCAGAAGGAGAGAAAAACAATGCATATTAGAAGTCAGCACACAGTGAAAGACACCTTTAAAAGTACAAATAATTTGTTTAAGGATTAATGTGATTTCCTACATGAAGCTCTTAAAGAACCTTTAACCTTCGCATACACAAAAAACACAAATGTAAGAAAGACACATTTATCAACGTATCGGTTGTGCATTATATTTTACATTAAAAAATAAACATCTCCATATCTGACAACATTACATTTAAAATCTTAAAAGGATAAAACCTTTAGTTTAAAATAAAAAAAAAATAAGTCACAGGACATTAAATTCAGCATGATGATATTTATCTAGAGAATTTGACAAAACTCGAGCGACAGCTCACATAACTTTAGGGATGATTGAAAAAAATTTTTTGCTATAACTGATACAGTGACAGCAAATTTAAAATTAGGCAACTTTCCTTTCATAACATTTACCTGTCAAGAACAGGGGAATTTTACAAAATAGCAATGTTTTCTGGTGATGTTTTTGTTTTTCTTAAGATCAAGAAGAACAAGAACCAAAACTATAATCACAGAATGATAGAATGGTTTGGGTTGGAAGGGACCTTAAAGATCATCTAGTTCCAACCCCCCTACCGTGGGCAGGGACACCCTCCACTAGACCAGGTTGCTCAAAGCCTCATCCAGCCTGGCCTTGAAGACAGCCAGGCATGGGCCATCCACAACTTCTCTGGGCAACCTGTTCCAGTGCCTCACCACCCTCTCCGGGAAGAATTTCTTCCTGATATCCAATCTAAATCTACCCGCTTTCAATTTAAACCTGTTACCCCTTGTCCTGTCACTACAGGCCCTTGTAAAAAGACACACCCCCCAGCTTCCTTGTAGGCTCCCTTCAGGTACTGGAAGGCTGCAATAAGGTCTCCCCGGAGCCTTCTCTTTTCCAGGCTGAACAAGCCCAATTCTCTCAGCCTGTCCCCATAGGAGAAGTGGTCCAGCCCTCTGATCATCTTCAGGGCCCTCATCTAGAATCGTTCCAACTGGGCAATATCCTTCTTATGTTGAGGGTTCCACAGCTGGACACAGTACTCCAGGTGGGGTCTCACGAGACCAGAGTAGAGGGGGAGAATCACCTCCCTCGACCTCCTGGCCATGCTTCTCCTCATACAGCCCAGGATATGGATGGTTTTCTGGGCTGACAACGCACACTGCCAGCTCATGTTCAGCTTTTCATCCACCAGTACCCCCAAGTCCTTCTCCTCAGGGCTGCTCTCTATCCATTCTCCACCCACCCTGTACTTATGCTTGGGATTGTCCCGACCCAGGTGCAGGACCTTGCACTTGGCCTTGTTGAACTTCATGAGGTTGGCAGAGGCCCAGCTCTCTAGCCTGTCAAAGTCCCTCTGGATGGCATCCCTTCCTTCCAGCGTGTCGACCATGCCACACAGCTTGATGTCATCAGCAAACTTGCTGAGGGTGCACTCAATCCCACCATCCATGTCACTGACAAAAGATGTTAAACAGTATTGGTCCCAATACTGACCCCTGAGGAATTCCATTCGTCACTGGTCTCCACTCAGACATCGAGGTGTTGACCACAACACTCTGAGTGGGACCATCAATCCAGATTTTCATCCACCAAGTGGTCCATCCATCAAATCCATGCCTTTCCAATTTAGAGACAAGGATGTCGTGTGGGACAGTGTCGAACGCTTTGCCCAAGTCCAGGTAGATGATATCGGTTGCCGGTCCTTTATCCAATGCCATGACCCCATTGTAGAAGGCCACCATATTTCTTAGGCATGATTGGCCCTTGGTGAAGCCATGTTGGCTGTCACTAATCATCTCCTCGTTTTCCACATGGCTTAGCATAGTATCCAGGAGGATCTGCTCCATGATCTTGCCAGGCACAGAGGTGAGACTGAATGGCCTGTAGTTCCCCAGATCCTCTTTTTTTTCCTTTTTAAAGATGGGGGATTTTTTTCCCTTTTTCCAGTCAGCGGGAACTTCACCAGACTGCCATGACTTCTCGACTATGATGGAGAGAGTTTTTGCAACTCCATCTGCCAGTTCTTTCAGGATCCGCAGATGTATTTCATCAGGTCCCATGGACTTGCGCACCTTCAGGTTCCTTAGGTGTTCTCAAACCTGATCCTCACTGACCATGGGCAGCTCTCCATTCTCCCAGTCCTTGACCTTGCCTTCTGCGACTCGGGGGGTATGGCTCCCACCCTTGCCAGTGAAGACCAAGGCAAAAAAATCATTGAGCATCTCAGCCTTCTCCATATCCTGGGAAACCAGCTCTCCAGTTTCCTTCCACAGAGGGCCCACATTTTCCCTGATGTTCTTTTTATCCCCTATGTACCTATAGAAGCCCTTCTTGTTGGCCTTGATGTCCCTGGCCAGGTTTAATTCTGTCAGCACTTTAGCTTTCCTAACCTGATCTCTGACCTCTTGGACAACTTCCCTGTAATCCTCCCAGGCTCCCTGTCCCTGCTTCCACTCACTGTAGGCTTTCTTTTTGCACCTCAGTTTGTCCAGGAGCTGCTTGTTCATGCTTGCAGGCAGTGATAAATATGCTTTTAATTCAATATGATTACCATGTGCCTTTTTGGCCACCAAAGAGAAGGGGGAAAGAGGGAGAAAAGAGTGCTTACATGATTCAAAAGTCTATTCTTGAGGAATAACAAAAAGCTATTTTTTTGGTTTATTTTGTTAGGACAGACTATTTTCTTTGTGAGGAATGAAAATCACTTATAAATGGAAAGCATGCTAGAAACAGAAGAGGCTCAGAAAAAAAGTCAAATTCAAGACAAAGATTAATGTGGAAGCAGAGAGAATGGATAAATATTGTAATTCTAAAGCGATGTACATTTTAACTCAAACGCCTCATCTCAGCTACAGCTTATCGACTCAGAATGGATGAAAGTGGTTGGGTTTCCCACTGCCCAAATGAGACACTCAAAACTTTTTTTGGGCCAAGACTTCATCCACAAAAATGAGTATGAAATAGAAAAACAGGTTGGGCCAAAGCTCAACAGCTTTGCTACTGCAGTTCTTCAACTCCAAGGAAGTTCTGGCAGCTGAGCATCTGCAGAAATTTTTTGTTATGAGTATAATACATAGATGGTATAATTTGTATGGGGTAATATAAAGTAACCATAAACTAATAATGTGTTCAGGAAGACAGGGCCTTCAGAGTTAAAAAATTACTAAAGAAATCTTTAAAAGTCACAAACAATAAAATGAAAATACTTTTCAGGAAAGATTGGCTTCTTTTAGGAGTGTTAAGTGTCTGTTGAAGACAGAAAGAACACGATGAACTAAATGTTTCAAATTTAGTTCTCTGAAATGCTGTTTCTAATGAGGTTTTTAGGGTGGTTTTGGGGGTTCTTTTTTTGTTTTTAAACTTGGTCCCTGAAACATAATTCAACCGACTATTTTAAGAAACACCTATTTTGTGCTTAGCATTACACTTCATTAAAGAGTGACCATATTGCTTGTTGTAGTAAAGATCAGTTTTGCAACAAGGTATGAAGAAATGCACAACATATTTCCAATCACACCTGTCTCCAAAACAACAATTTCATAAAACAATGTTATATTACAAATTTAAAACATCCCCCAAAAAAATAAATGTGTAGTTAAATGCCAATGTATTAAAGACCAAACTGTTTGCAACATGAAACACTGATGATTACGACAGGAAAAGAAGTCATAATTAACTGAAAGGCAATCTTTGTCTTTTTAAAAGACAATTACAAAATAATGGAACAGCAAGTTCAAAATTAAGACGGCTAATGTTCAGTTAATTTTTTGTGAAAGCCGATTATTAAATTACATACAGAAGTTACGAATGGACTGAATTATGAAGCATGTTTTCTTTCAGTCTTATCATCAGAGTTTAGCGTGAACATATATAATGTGATCTATAAAAATAAACAGTTGAGTGCAGAAGATATGAGGGTCAAGTACAATATTGACTATTTGACCATTTTTTCAATAGGCTATCTAAAATTTCAGGAGTTATGTACTGTTTCTTCAGGTCTTTGTTTCACTTCTTACCAAGATCTCCAAAAGCATAAGCGAAATTTGATTTTACGTGTCTACACAAGTAAAATTATATTTGGACAAAAGGCACTGATAGTCTCAAGTCAAAATTGTACCACTCCTACATGTATAATCATGCAAACATATAATAAATGTATATACATGCAGAGTGATATTCTCATCACCTACCCATAGAAATAACTTGTGTGAAAGTCTTCATCAGTAGGAAATACAAGCATAAACTTGTTATCTGTAGCTCCATTCTTGTATCGTCCACACTTTCAAACAGCACACCTTATAACTTAGCTTAAATTTAGTATACATCAAACAGACAAAAATATTTTCAATATAATTTACATACTGTAATTACATTTGTCAGTGTAATAGCTACCAATTTAACAATCCGGAAAAAACAAGCTGCCTATTTACAAAGCAATCACAGCAGAGTTCTATTTTTGCTTTTCTCAGCCTTGCCTTTCAGGATCAGAATTGGAAATGAAAGGCCCCTGACACAAGGATTATCCATATCTATCATCAGTAAATGACCAATGATGGCCAAGATAGTGGTGAGGATTCTGCAACAAATCCTAGGATTCCCAGCATGTATAAAAGAAGAAATAAGCAATAAATCATAGAATGGTTTGGGTCGGAAGGGACCTTAAAGAACATCTAGTTCCAACCCCTCTGCCATGTGCAAGGACACCTTACACTTAGACTAGCTAGCATGCCTACGTGTATTTAAAAACAAAAAAAAAACAAAAAAAAACAAATAATCAAACCAATATGTAAGTTGTAGACAACTACAACAAGATGAAAGTTGTGGTGAAGGCATATTAAAAAAATCAGTACTCTAAACTAATTTGCATTTATTTTTATATAAGAAAATACAGAGACATTTAAAAAATAATAAAATATCTAAGAATGCCCTCATTTACACTTGACAAATTTAAGAGAGAACTCCATTTACTTCAAGATTAAGCACAGAATGGACTTCAATACTTACATAAATTTTAAGATCAGATGATCATTACAGTTATTGAAATAATATTTTGTGTGCCCCAAACTAGAAGATTCATCTTAAGTGACTTGCCAAAGTAGTTTTACAGTAGACGCATCAGTAACTTTGATCCAAACAGAAAGGCTTCATATACAAGACTACAGGCTGAAGTTATAGTCTGTTTTAGATAAACAATACAAACCTTATATTATTTAAGACATGATCCAGAGCTGTGAATTTCAAATGGCATAAACTAGCTGAGCCCTAAAACAATACCAAAAGCAGGATGAGGGACAGATGATCTGTGCTTTATGTTGTTTAGCAACATGAAACACTTCATTACTATTTTAATTTATTTATTTATTCCAGGTTACAGTAGTTACATTTCAAAATTTACAGGGCTAGGCAAAGAATACATTGTAAATACAATAAACAACAATAGTCACGTAACAACATTCTGTCTAAACTGAACCCTTCATTTTGCTGATCTAACACTTGAGACTAATAAAATTTGTCAGAAAGACCAGTTTATAGCTTCATGTTTGCAAGGTACTGTTCATCGCTATCAATCAGCCTGAATATTTTAGTTTCTACAGTACAAATTACACAGCACATTTGTTTTAATGTTTCCAAATGTAACTGCAGTGGTCACAGTGCAGACGATTATTTTAAAAACATCTACTCAACTGGGCTGATTTACACACACACATCAGGCAAAGATTCCTCTTAAAGTTAGCTGAAGAATTTTCTGACCAAAAACTGCAAAATAAGTTCAGTTTCTAATGAGGTGAAATGCTATCCCCGTTGAAATTAGTAGAAACTTTCTACTGGTTTTAATAGAGCTAGGATTTAATTTTTTAATGCCCTTGAAATATTACTTTAAAAGAGATTTACAATAGGTGGATACAGAGACAAAATATATTAACAAGATAAATCAGTGATAATAAATATGCTTCAATTTGTAAAATAACTGCCAAATATAATCCCATTTCATTGAAGTAAAGATTAGTCCTCCAGTCTTAACTTTAGTGACTGAGATAAAATAACCTAACAATCCTGCAAAAACACTAAAAGACACTGTGAACCTGGAGATGTATATTTCTGCCTGACTTATTTTGTCCTAATACTGTTAAAGATAACACTGAAGAGCAGCATATCTGAAAGGTTTAAGATACTTTTTTCCCCTGGTCAGTTACTTTTTGCAATAGAAACAGAGTTAAGTTTCACTGCCTTTACTTCAATTTGTTTTATATTGTACATTGCCTTCTTTTATTTTTTTTCCTAAATAAAACTTGAAATTCAGATGTTTTGTTAGAAGCATGTGAAGCAAAACCTGAAACCCTCAGATAAAATAATGTGTGAAGGGTGGAATTTCCTAAAGACCTTTCTTATCAAACCCTACTCCAGGGAAGCAGCACAAATGCCTGGGGAAGAACCTGCAGCCAAGCCTGAGCCTACAAAAAAACTGCACATTAAAGCCCCTGGACTTCCAAGGACTTCTACATAGGGTCCAATTCTAGGACCAGATACTTTAATTTTTCATTTACTGAATTGTCAGTTTGAAATTTAGTGACATTTAAATTAAGCCTTTATATAAAAACTTATTTATTTTGCACTTGCACAAAAAATGCTAATAAAGTAGCTGTGTTTGACCTGCTACTATATCCCAACTCTGCAGTCATACGGGTGCTCAATTACTCTGATGCAAACAGCTGCCACATTGAAAACATACAATTCAATATTAAAAATAGCAATATAGAAACTTAAATAAACCAGTTAGGTTTAAACTGGCACCATCTTTCCTAGAATTACACCAGTCAATACCAGCTGATCTGACTTGATGCATTTACTCTTTCAAACCATAAGATAAATAAAAATCTTTAAAGAAACTGGAATCTTTATTCCATTTTGAAGTATAAAATCTAGGGTAATTAGAAAATCTCTAAATTATCATCTATGATTCTCCCCATTTGTGTAAAACTCCTACTGATTTCACTTCTACTTGGTGGTTTTTAAATAATTTATTGAGATATGAGCATAAACAAGATCCAAATTTATGTTAAAATTTCAGCTGAAGAAATCTTAACTCCTTGAAACTTTCTAGTCAAAGCCCTTTAAAAATAAGAGCTTATCATGGAAATCATGACAAACGTAAGTGCAAATATATAATATAGAAAAAATATTTCCAGGTGAAAAAAAAAATCTGAAATTATGTATTAGGAATCTGTTTTCTGAGAGATGCCAGGGGCTGTCACACACATTTAAAATACACTCATGACTAGTACTGGTATCTGAAGGTTGGTTTCTTCAGAGCTCTGCATCTTTCAAATTCACAGTACAAAGCAAGAAGAGATGCTCCTGTTTAATTGCACAGCCTACTAAATCCTTCATCAGCTAGGTTATACTACACCTGAAAAACAGAAAGGTGGGGGTCCCCTCTCAGCTCCTAGAAGGAGAAACATACTTCACATGGAAAACAAGGTAACAGATCAGATATTCAACTGTGTAAATCAATGCACACTTTTCATTTCAAAAGAGTTGATTTATGAAAGCTGAAGATCTGGCTCCAGTTTTGAGTCAAGTGAAAAGAGCAACCAAACAAAATAATATTTACCATTTACAACAATTGGTCTTGCACAAGTGTTCTTAACACAAAGTAGCTTTTGTGGGGAAATTAAGTTAAATTTATATCTAATATGAACTATTCCCTCAGTTTTCTGGGTGCACTGGAATAATTTTATCCTAGAAAGTATACAGCTTTAAAGTCTGTATGCTCAACTGCTATAATCCTCTGCTTGTCCTTTCACATTCATAGCTACTTGCATTGAAAAAAAAATAACATAAATGGATAAAAATGTTGGAAAGTTTCTAATTTTTGCCTATAGTAACCAAATCAAAATTTTTATCTTTTAATATACTAAATGATTTAATTTTTTTAATTACCTGAGACATTGAAAGTTGGCAGAAATATCACTGGTTAAATACCTAACAAATTTGTTTGTTATCCATTTATGAGATCAGTAAATAAAAGTCTGTTTCAGTCTGAGAGCTAAGTAAGTTCAACTGATCTCCTTGAACAATTTGTTTTGAAATACTAATTGCTCCATATACGTTATTTTATTAAAAAAAGTCAAGGGCATGCTTACAGACATACTGAGTTAAGTGACTCTTACACATTAGAAGAAACCAGTCACTGCAAAAAGCTGCTTCTGCATGCACAGGAAGACTTGTAAAGTTGTCATGCTTTAAAATACACCGCTCTTATCATCATCATAAAGGGGTGTGTGTGTGTATATATATATATATTTCTCAAATCTATAAACACCAGAAGGATCCATATTTTTTTATATCAGCAAATAATCTTCCCTGGAGGATCTTAAATTTTAAACTAAGTTTATTAAATTGCAATCAAACATATAACAACTCATTTAACTTTACCTACAGTCAAGTTAAAAATGCACACAATTTTAGACAATGGAGTTTTCTTACAAGTTCATATCAAAATTTTTTTATCAAAATTATGCACAAAGGTAATCTGTAAAGAATTTTTTCCAGTACTTAAAATTATCTCCTGCATAGTCTTTCAAACAGTTACTGTGAAAATAACACAGCTCTCTAGCCTCATTTATTTCTTAATGAGGGCATAACATACTTTTTTTTTTAAAAAAAAGTAAATCTGGACCAAGAATAATGTTAAACACCAGTGCTAGTATTAGACTTATAACAAAAAGTATTTCTTGAGTTCCTGTTACAAGTTTGATCCAAACCCCCATATAAATTATTTGGAAATTATTCAGGGAGGGAAAAAAATATCAGATCTACAGAAGATATAGTGGTGACTTTCAACTGGAAGAAAAGGAATTACACTAAATTAGAAAAAAAAAGTGACTGTGGTTTAAAAAGCAAAATAACAGAGCTAAAGGAGACCTATAGTATTCTCTTTACTTAAACTATGTCTAGGCAAAGACTTTCAATTTCCATTATTAGAATTTTGATTTAATTTGCATTAGAAACTTTTATCAAGTTATAACTGATGATAAACATACATTTTTGGTAGCTACAGAGAAGAAAGGCCTTAATGGAGAGGTGACCAAAAAATCCCTGTGTGTAGTAATAATAGTAAGAATTAAATAGAGATTTCCAATATATAGTTTAAATTAATCCTACTTTAAACATCACAGTTTCAAGCCTGCCTATTCAGGATAACTATCAATATTTTAAAAAACCACATAATAGCAAGTTATTGTATTATTTAAATGAAACTAATGTTTTGGCATTCCCCATCACAAGTAAATAATTATTTCAGTGGCATTCAAGTGTGGTTCAGCAGCAGCTCTTGCTGTCTGACCCAGACCAGCAACCCACACCTTCAGACTACCCCAATGTTTACTAATCTGTCAAACACTGCTTTAAATTCCTGTGCCAAGGTTCAACCCATCCACCAACGGCTACTTATTTTAGGACTGACACAACTTTTTATTCCAGCATGAAGGATGCAGTTTAATCATATTGTGAGAGACCTTATCTTGAGCTGATTGTCTCAAAGCTTGCTTGCAAACCTTCAGAACTCCTTGCGAAACTTCCAGGTGGCTTGGCGGAGCAGGGATTGTCTGCAGGCCTGAATAGATAAGGGGCAAATAGCCTCCAGAAACTGACCAAGGACAAAGAACAATCACATCGCTTCATGGAGGTCCCAGACACAGATGACCCCCCAAGCCTGCCGAAGCATGCACAATCCAAGGCAAGTGGTCATGCAGTGGTCACGTGCACCCCACGGGATCAGTGTGCCTAGCCTGAGAGCATGAGTCAGCAAAAAATACCCTGTAAAAGACTGTAGAACCAAACGGTGATAGGGACCCTCCCCACTGAAGACTATGGACCAACAGGATGCCGCTGAACCCATGATGGTGACTCTCTCTTGCAATTCTATCCTGACTGCTTGCTAAACTTTCCCCCTTTTCTATTTTCTCTCTCCTATCGCTATTTTCTTACAACAAAAAAACCTCTTTTGTTAGTGGCATCTGACCTTGTTTGTGTCTTAATCTCACTCTGGGTATAACAACGAATCTCCCCCGCCCGGGATAACCAGGATGGGACACATATATACAGAAGGAAACAGCAGTGCTTTGTGTGCACAGGTCATGCACGCACATGCAGTTGGGTGTGATTCATCTCACCTAACTTCAGACAGAAGTTGTCTATTCTAAACTGTTTGTAAGGGAGGTTTAGTCAGCTAATGGAAGAGAAAGACACTGCCAGGAGGTGTCCTCTGTAGGTGCTTATCTCTTCCCATTGACTCAGAAGGAGATCCACAGAACAGCAAACTAGACATCTAAAATTAGAGATGACTTCCACCCAAAATGAACACATATATATGTATAAATGTGTGTATTTGTGCACACAAGGTAAGACAGCTGCCTCCATAAATGTCATGTGTAACACAGCAGTGACATTAATAAAAACTCTGGACAGAAAATGAACTACTAAATGGGAGACAAAAAAAATAATCAGTTGTGCACATTTGTTATATATAGCTTAGTCTTTAGGGTAAGCTTATTTATTACTTCTGCCTAAAAATGAAGAAGAAACTAATGTGCAATAAGTTCAAGCTGCAAAACTTGGGAGCAAACACACAGTTAAGGAAATGTTATGTATGACCAGATCTAGTCTGGTTCTCTAGGGTACTTTACATATTTCAATATAAAACTTATTTCCTTATGTAAGTGTTTTAACATGCAAAAACAGCATTTGGATGAATACTCTGAATGCTGCTATTGTAATAAACATAGCTCTACTGATTTTGGGGTATCTAAACAAGGATTCTAAGTTATAATTTCCCAAGTTTAGTGATGAAAGCTTAGGGTGGTTCCACCCCACACCTTTAAAGTGTTTGTATGTGTGTGCTGGCACATGGGTATATGGTGGGTTTTTTTAAGCTACATATATATTCTCTATACATTAAAAAAAATGATACTACAGTAATAAACACGAAGAAAAAAAGCAAACCTTGGTTTTAGCATAATACAAAGTAACAGCAAGATTGCAATATCGGATTTTTAAGTTTATGATTGATTCAGATCAGGTTCTGCAATATTCCCATTCTCTGGAGAGATAGGTGGAAAATTCTTATTAAAAGTCACTGGAAACTCTAGCGTAGCATCAACATTTTGATAGCCCACATAAGAATTAAATGATTGCTGTGGAAGTAGTTGGCTATCAAGCATCTGTATGAAAGCCCCTGACTCTGTGGTAGGGGGAATTCTTTGGCCAGCTAGCTGAATTTTAGGTTCCCTGGGCTGCAGTTGTTGCTTGCTTTCTTCATCCGTGTCAAGACGGGTTAGCTTTTCTATCCACGTGCGAAATTTCTCCTCTGTCTGCCTCTGCATCTCGGCAAAGCAGTTCATGGCCTCTTCCAGGACACTGCCTATACAGTTCCTATCCCACACGGTGCCCCTGTCAAGCAATCCTGGAATTTCCCTGGTCGCTCCTCCAGATCCCCCAGCACGACTGAAGCCATCTTTAAAGACATTGAGGCCATTTGATAAAACATCATTAGGAACATAATATTGTTTATTAAGGCGTGTTAACTCAGGTAAACAAACTTTTCTAATTGTGTCCCTTAGATATGACAACAGGGGAGGAATTAGCAAATATTAACCAACAGCATTACCATTAAAAAAACATAACATTTTATACTCACTGAGGTTATAATAGAAATTTTGGCTTCAAATTTTTTTATTCTAGAATACTCAGACAATTCTGTCACAAAGGTCTTTTTTAATAAACCAAATTAGTCCAATTCCCTTGAAATTTCTGTTTTGAATTCAACTGAAGGTGACAAAAACATTGCACAATAACATGTTTAGTACTGTTAAACTGCAATGTAAAGAACTACTGTTTAACTGATAAACCTGAATAATTATACATTTTGCTTACATACTTGACCCTTTTATAATGGACTGTTAAACATACACAAAATGGTATACAAGATAACAGAGATAAAGGCTGATATAATAATAGCATCATCTAAAGTAGCCAAACCCAAAATTCTTGGTTTAATTTTGGAAAACACACTAAACACCAATGAGGAGAATACACAACATAAACACATACACACAACGAGATATGTGACTGCTATGCTAATACATGAGATGAGAGCAACCTCTGTTACATCTGAATGACACAGCTACATCACAGGGGTAATCCACATGACATGTAGGAGTCATCAAACTCACACCAACTATCATCGCACAAGCCACCAGCTATGCAGCATTTCTAGCGTTAATTCTAGCCAAGGCAGAAAACAGACAGGGCATAGCTGGAAGAAAATTTTTTTCCTTTCTTCTATCCATCAAAAAGATGGTTAAAATGCCTGACTGGCTTTAGGATTATCAGGACGAACTTCAGCAGCAAGAGGCAGCCATCCTCATTATCTTACTCTACGTATCAATAAGAAAAGGCAGTGGTATCCATATTTTTAAGTTTAGAGTTCACTCAGGAATCCTCTAGAAAGTAATAAAACCCCAAGAAAACAAGGCTCTGTACCTGTTTGAGGGATAATAAACAATGTCTGCATGCCCTCCAAACACACACATTACCTAAGGTAATTCAAATAAGACAAGCGTCACATTAAACTACACACAGCAGCTACAGAACCTGACAATTTAATATGTAAATGTGAAAATTGTAGGATCCTCTGGCTTAAGAATAATAGAAAATATCTTAAGAATGAGATAAATCGTTGCACAACCTAAGCAAATATTTACTAATAAAACCGTAAGGCACTAAATCTTGTTTGGGATTTCACTGTGTACATGAAAATACAGTATTACTTAAACAATAGATTCTTTTTAGGAGCTATTTAAATAAGGTATACATAAGTCCTTCAGTGACAGCTAAACAAAGCCTAGGATTATTCTCTTATTTTTGAGTAGTAGCAATGCTACCCATCAGGGGCCAAAAACCTTCTATTAAAACCCACACTTTTTAAGTCTTCTCTTCCATCTGTTTACCTATCATACAGGCTGGAAATTCAGGCCCTCTGCTCAGAAATAAAGTACTTCATAGCAACTAATTTACATCCCTCCAACTGTATTTTAACTTGAAGTAATTAAGTAAAATGGTACCTTTTTCCTAAAAGGTGGTTCCTTTTGTATATTCAATGTCTTTTTCCTCCCTGGAAAAAATATTCCTTATGTTCATATACTCCTAGTGTTGAACATCCAATACGATTCTGTTTATTCATCTTTAGACAGGAATCTTATCTCAAGGTCAAGTAACTAAACTGTAGTCTTTCTGATTTCAACAGGCTTACGATCAGACACTTTTAAGCAATATTGATAAAACCTATTGATAATGATACATGAGACCACCTAACTAGGCTTTTACAGTTAAGAATGAACTAGCATGGTCAAAGTTGACAAAACTGTTTTGTAAACTCAAGAGACTATGTATTTAAATATATATTACCCTGCAATACTATTTTTAAAAGGCATAATTCATAGTATTTCTACAATTTACAGTAGCAGCAAATCAATGCTTCAAGTGCTTCCCTTGCAGTTCTTATAAAAATCTTATTCAGTCTTTTATTTACTGGTGGCCTTCAGTGTTAAAAAAAAAAAAAATCAGGTCTAAAAATGTGTTTATTATATTAAAAAGCTAGCATTTATCTAATTGGTCCCTTTACTATCTGTAAACTTACAGCCTTATAGTTTTTGAAGTTACACCAAGTTAAAAGGCAAAAAAATTTGCAATCACAAAGGGGTCCGAATCCAAGAATTGTATCTTATTTCCAAGACTACACCTTATGCAGAAAAGCACCTAAGAAATTCCCCAATGCTGTTTCTTTATGGGAGCTATTAAGCACTATCCAAATAATGACCAAATGCAGAGTTATTTAATTTAGGAAATCAGACAACATAACAATTTAAGAAAATATGTTGCATCTTCATTCTAATTAGCAATGGTAGATTCCTCTGTGTCATTATGCTACCCAACACTTCCAAATGAGTATTTTACTGCAAATCACTCTTAACAGGTTTTGCATGGGGTTGTTTACACACACACACCTGTTCTTATATATTGTCATTCTGAGTTACTTCAACCAAATTCATCCCTTGCAAGATGCTTCATCCACGTTCCATGCAAAATTCTGAGGAACCTGGCTGAAAGTCCCTCACACAGTTCTCCTCTTTTTGGATTTCTACATATCAAAAACCCTTATCTTTTTTAAAATGTGAACTGCAACACCTTTTTTAACATTGATAGTCAAACTTTTTAACGGATTTTTTTCAAAGCCTAAAACACGAGTGTCATGGTTTAACTCCAGCCAGCAAAATCCCACAAAGCTGCTTGCACACCTCCCCCCGCTCCTCCAGCAGAGAGGAAGAATCGGAGGAAAAAGACAAGGAAGCTCATAAAATTGAGATAAGAACTATTTACTAATTGAATATAAATAATATATATATAAATGAATAAATAAAAATACTTCTAATAACAAGTAACATTTTCCTCCGATTCTCCCCTTCCACTGGAGGAGGAGGGGGAATGTGTGAGAGCAGCTTCGTGGTGTTTTGCTAGCCGAGGTTAAACCACAACATTGTTAAAGAATGGTAAAATCCTAAATGCCAATAGAGAGGCTCAGTCATTAAAAGATAAGAAATTGCTCCTCATCTACAATAATTCAAAAATCATGGTGTGCTGGGTTCAGTCAGGAAAGGGTTAACTCCCTTTACTGTGGTTACTAGGGAGTTGCTAAGAGAAGCATTGATAAGGCCTCAGCTGGCACTGGGCCTGTACTGGATTCAAGGTCTTTCTCCACTTCTCGCTGTCTGGTGAATCCAGATAGCTGACCCAAACTGACCAAGGAAGTATTTCATTCCATAGTACGTCATGTTCCGGTCTCTTGGGGCAGGGAAGGGGTCCGGTAGCCATTACTCTTCCCATTACTCTCTCTCCCTTACTCCTTTGCTCGTCTCTCCGGGCACTTGCTAACCCTCCTGCGTTAGCTGCTTTGCTAACTCCTGTGCTGGCTCATTCGTGTGGGAGATGGTGGGTTGTTTTGAGTTCATGGCCGTGCTATCACTGATAGGGTTCGCTCGGAATCTGCTGCATTAGCTCCTGGGCTCCGGCCCTCAGGCCGCGGCTCTCGGGCTGTGACTGCTCTCGGGCTGTGGTTCTCGGGCTCTCTGGGTCTGATTTTCATCCCTCAACATCTGGGTGTGCATTGGTCAGTGGATGGTGGGAAATTGTATCATATTGTATCATATTGTATTATATGTTTTATTTTCTATTATTTTAATTATTTATTATTAGTAGTATGTGTATATATTGATTTAGATTCAATTAGTAAATAGTTCTTATCTCAGTTTTACGAGCTTCCTTATTTCTTTTACCTCCGATTCTTCCCCTCTGTTGGAGGAGGAGAGGGGGAATTTGTGAGAGCGGCTTCATGGTATTTTGCTAGCCGGAGTTAAACCATGACACATGGCATTCCCTGAATTAAAGAGCTCAAGATTACAACTGCTCAGTTAGTGAAAATATTCTCAGTAGCATCCATGAAGTTTAGATTGAACCTGTATTTTCAGGTGTAAATTAATACCATCTAATTGATTCAGAATAACATAATACAACATGACATATATTGTGCTTAGCTCCTAATGAGCTCACAATATTTGTATTGAAGTATCATCAGTAAGATCTCAACTCTTTACTCTTCAATCTTTCTTGAGAGAAAAACATTTTTGATAGTATTTTAATCCACACTACATTTGAGTTCAGCAGAGAACGGACTCTCTATTGCACAATTGCTCAGTTCACAACTTCATGGCATTATTATGTATTTAACTGAACATTTTTCTTACCTTACTAATTTAGCCAAACATATTTCAGAGCCAGTGATGTGGATGGTTTGAAAAAAATAACTGCACTAATAAAATTGAAGAGGTTTAGTTACACAAGATGAAAGACTACTGTACTCTCAAAGGTGGCACTTCAATTTTCACACCACACACTGGCAACTGTCTTCTGTAATGCTACATGTGTCAACAGAAGGTTAAGAGCCAGAGTATGTACAACCTTTGTACATGAAGACCACATTAGTTGTCACTACAAATTTTTGAGCATCCCTGTGGGCAAAGCTATTTTTCAACCAGACATTTGAAAATCAGTCCCAACAATAAGCTGTTGAGACAGTAACCAATGCTACAGCTGAAGCATCCAAATACAGTAAGACCAAGGGGAACACAGGCTACCTGTAAAACTCTTCTGCATTAACACGTACAGACTTTTAAAAAAAGTAAAGGCAAAAGTTTTTTCATGCTTGTGTCCTTCTGACAGGTGCACTGTAGTTTCTTGGCACTCAAGTTCAAGTATCAAGTTAAACCTCTTGGCTTTTGACTGTGTGCAGAAGACACTCATGGCCTGAATTTCCAGTAATACTTTTTGATACCCTGTATTATTTTCTAATTATATGTTCATTTCCTAAATTTTGAGGATATTCACAGTGTAATGCTAAGTGCACCAAAATGGCTTTCTAGTAAAAAAACCTAAAACTACCACTGCGACACAGATGGGAGTCCTACTCAGACTCACAGCTCCACTGCACCTGTTAAGACTACAGCGTTTCATTAACCCACAAGTAGCACAGGATGCATTTTTGGCTAACCTTATCCTTATCTCTATAGAGAATATTTTTCCTTTGTACTTGAAAATTGTTTCCCACAAACCAAAGTAGTTTCTACTTAAAGGAAAACCACAATATGGCATGTATGCATTGCACCTAATTCCAAAAGCATAGCTCAAAAGTTTTAATGTCTTAAATGTAAATTAGTATTAAGGAGATACAGGCTATGAAATAAAAATAAAGGTCACTGTTCCTCAGGGTGGTTTTTGCACTCCCACATCTTGCATCGCAGGTAAAATTGGGCCTTGGTGTAATCATCACTAAATCGTCAAGCTTTTTCATGCACTGTAATGGGAACTTTTCACTGCAAGCATCTCACAGTTAAGAGAGAGTTGAAACACGGAAAAGCCTAATGACACAGAAAAAGTGCCCTAGAGTGGTTTCAGGTCTTTGCAATGGAAGTCAGAAATCTAGGCAGATCTGAAAATACCATGTGGTGCCTTTCTGTGTCACAAGGTATTTTTATGACTTAAAAGAGAATATAACCTAGGGGATTTATTATGTGTGTGGTTTAGGTTTTTTTAAGGGTAAGGAGAAACCTGTATCAAAACTCAATGAAATTATAGGACAACTATGCCTTTCCCAGACTTTCTAATAATAAACATTAACTTCCTTTGTGCAACTTGCTTCCTAGCAATATGTGGGAAAAATGCCAGTTCTCATGGTGACAAAATCATTCACCATAATCAAGTCAATTAAAACACAGTTATTTGTAAAATCTGCTGCAAATATATTAAATAATGTATCTAGCAAACATGAGTTCAGCAACTTAAGGCTAATTATTGCAGTTTTCCTTTAAATGTTGTTGCTCTGTGTAAGATATATATATAAAAAAAAAATTCTAGCACAAGAGGCAAAAAAGCATGTAACCCAGTAAAAATTGGAAAGCCAAAAAGTTCATTTTATGTGATTTTATTTTTGATTGCCATATGATGACAGTTCTATGTTATAATATGCTGCAAGAATAATTCACACAAAATCCTGTCCATGGCACTTGGGCTAATAAAATAACAAAGACTCAGCTGACAAAAAACTTGAAGAATTCATCTTTCTTCTGCTAATAAAATAATGAGAAGGCTCTTATAGTTTGCTGCCTCCAATCTTAACACAGATATGTCAGAAAATTAAAAGTATAGAAATTATAGATCCTTATTGACACAGGAAAATGGCAACCACTTCCACCAAAATGTTGGAAATTTAGGTGTGGCTATAGCTGGGACACCTGCATAAACAAATTCATATTTATGTCCTAAAAAAGGTGACCAGCTGCAATCTGCAAAAGCTTACAATAAGGCTAGGTAGGTTTGTCATGCAATGAAACATAGAGCTGAAAGCACAGCGTAAGTGCAACACTGAACAGGGCCTTACTGTAACACAGGCAAGAGGTATGCCATGTTATTTCTAACACAGCTACTGAGCTATGGTCTTAATATATTAAAGCAAAGCTGGCCACTTATCTTAAGAACATATTAGATTATCACCATCTAATGGGATTTGACAGCAATGATAGTTCATATAGGCTTACAAAGGAAAAGACCGGAAAATACCAGAATTCAAAAGATAGTCCTTCCTCCAATTTACCATTTCTATCCTTTGTTGACGTGCAAAAGTGCACTGAAACCTCAGAACAGATTTTAAAATTTGCCCATGTCTTGTTAATATACTGCAGTCTTCAAATTTACACAGAGCTGCAGTTCTCCTGTTTTTTCTCAAGTGTCACTCATCTAATTTAGCATGACAACTGAGAAATTATGTCAGATACATTACAGTTCAGTTTAAAAAACATCCTCTACCTGGTATCTCTGCAGTGATTGTCTTGCTGCTCCCTGAAACCTCTTCATCATCATCTGATGAACTTGTGCTTGAGTCACATGTCAGGTCACTATCACTGGTACTGCTGTCCTGCAGCAGGTTATACTTCTTGCGAGCAGCTGCCTCCCGTTTCTGTCTTAAGAGCCGTATTCTTTCTTTGTGCTTTTGGCTTCGATGACCTTTTACCTTGGTAACTCGACCATTCTGCTTATCAGTAGACTGTCGGTTTTTCTTGGCAGTCATTGTCGAAGTTTCACTTTCGGACCTGGATCGCCTGGATTTCCTCCCAACTGCAGCCCCAGACACTGCAGAAGGGCCTCCCTCTACAGTGACTTCAGCTTGACAGGGCTCATTCTCTTCTGTGGAAGACAATGTATCTGAGTCAGCCAAATGCCCACTGGAAGAAGGGGAAAGCATGCAATGATTAGAAGAGTCACTCTCATAAACTTCACCACCTGTTGGCTTATCGCTCTCTGTAGATGCTAGATGAGACTCCAAGGAGTCTTGCCTCAGTTCCACCAGTAAACAAGGAATTGAAGAGAGTACCACAGAGTCTGCTGCAGTGCACATGTGTTTTTGAGTTTGTGTCTCCAGTTCTATAGGTCCATCTTCATCAGGAGCAATATCTTGCTTTTCAGAAGTCTTTGGTGGAACTTCCGAATCAACAAGTTGTTCTGCTTTTCCCACTGCTTCCATCTTCATTTCAGAACACCAAGGTCCTCCTGGTCTCAAAGCATGGAGCACACGGTCTGGAAGACTGGGTGAACTAGATATGGACTTGAGCAAAACAGCAGCCTGCACAAAAACAGAACAGTAAGAATAATTTACCCAAATCCACTCAATCCTGATGTTCACAGTATCACCTAAACAATTCATTGTTTTCAATTACAGACAGTGCAGTTCAGTATCATATTGGTTTTCATTTACTTTTTCCTAGTGAACTCATCCTGTTACACCAAACTATTCTTCCTTTTACACATGAAAGATGGCACTAGAATCACATTAAATGTGGTTCACCTCACTAGAATAATCAAAACAGATCAAAAGTAATAACAGTATTTTTTAACTCTTGCTTTATAAAACTTAAAGCAATATATTATAAACAACATATGCTAAACTTCTTTACCTAGAACTTACATCATATTTTAATGGAGAATTTTAGCCTTTATGAACAATGCCAGCCTGAAAATTCCCAGACTTGGTAGTCATCTACCTGGAAAGATTAGAATATAGTTCAGTTTCCACATCTATGAGAAATCTACTTTCAGTTGAACAGGACCTCTCTCAACCTTATAAAATTACATGTTTTTAGGATAATTTGCAAACTTACAGTACCAACATGACACAGGAGAAATTCAGCCACGTTGAGCTGAAACCAAGCAGCTGCTGAACATTACAGAGCAAGACTACAAACAGCTTCCTTTTCCAGTGGAACCACTCTGCCAGCAGATCTTACAGACCAAAGACATATTTATGAGAAGTGCCATGAAGTGATACTAAATAGTCAGGGACATGGGGTTTATGATATCTGCAGGCAAGGTCTTTAGAAACATCAGCTATGTGTAACAGATTTGTCCTCAGCAGAGAACCACTGTGCTGGTGACTCATGTGAAGACTTTTCAGGAATATCTAATACACTATTCAAGTGCTCCTTGAGTCTCTCCCATAAAGGCCCTGGTTGTATGAGAACCTACAGGCTGACTTACTTTGTCTCAAATCTGTCAGGAAAACAGCATCAAATAGTATGGGCTGCAAGCAAGAAACAGTATCCACCCACACCAGTATCCTATTTTTTACTCCAATTCATTGAATAAAAGGCATTGCTTCAGTGCAAACAAAAAAAATTCTAAGGTATTTATTTGACTGATGACTTGCACGTTATCAACCAAAACGTATCTGAAGCACCTTGGGGATATTTTAAATTAGTGATCAATATTTATAATTTTATCTTCATTATTCACACTTTTGCCTTCCATCTAAATTTTCACTTGGAATTCAACACAGAATAAAGATCTTTCGACTACCACATTTGCTTACAGATGAATGGTACGGAAAAAAACATTTATAGGTTTAGAAGTACAGCAAATGATAAATTTATGGGACTTCAAAAAAGTGTAGACAAGGAAAAAAACCCACAGTGTTATGATTTCTTCTACTACTTCTAAAAAATGCATTTCTACAGACAAGGGCAATTAGTACTTGAGCATCCTGAGAAAGCATGGAGGGTTAAAAGAGATTTTCCTGTACCCTGACAATCCTTCTTCAGTTTCCTGATCCATCCCAAGCTGCCCGTAATTGTATCATAGAATCACAGAATGGTTAGGGTTGGAAGGGACCTTAATGATCAGTAGTTCCAACTGCAGGACCGGCGGGGAGGGGGTGGGGATATGGGTGGAAAGGCTTGTGGTTGGGTATGACCCTGGAACGGGGAAGGGTCTGAAGGGGCTTCGGGCCAAGGGGGCTGGGGGGTTTTTGTTGTGGGGACCTCGTGGCGAGTGGTGGGTGTCCCGGGCAGAGCCAGCGTCTTGCTGGGCAGATCGGTCTAGGAGTCGGGGTTTGAAAGTTTTTTTCCTCTCTCTTACTCTCTCGGCCCCCGGGTGGTTTCGTGGAGGGTTTGCTCCCTTCGGGTGGGTTTTCTTTCCTTTCTTCCCTTCTCGAGGTGGGATCCTGTATCATTTGTTCTACCTTTTTCCTCTGTTCCTTAAATTACTCATTAGCACTAGCATTGTTAGTAACTCCCTAAGTTTCATTTATATAATTAAATAGTTCTTATCTCAACTCCTACGGGCTTTTCCTCAGTTTGTTCCTCTAACCCTTCCTCACTGGGAGGGGGTGGGGGGGGGCAGAGTGGTAGAGCGGCTGGTCGTGATAAAACCATGACACATCAACTGACCTTCCTTTATCCACCAAGGTCATGACCCCATTGTAGAAGACCACCATATTCATCAGGCACAATCTGACCTTGGCGAAGACATGTTTGCTGTCACCAGTCACCTCCTCGTTTTCCATCTGCTTTAGCATGATTTCCAGGAGCATCTGCTCCATGATCTTGCCAGGCACGGAGGTGAGTCTGACTGGCCTGTAGTTCCCCGGATCCTCTTTTTTCCTCTTTTTAATGATGGGTTTTTTTTTTCCCTTTTTTCAGTCAGTGGGAACTTCACCAGACTGCCACGACTTCTCGACTATGATGGAGAGAGGTTTTGCAACCTCATCCGCTAATTCTTTCAGGATCCGCAGATGTATTCCATCAGGTCCCATGGAGTTGTGCACCTTCAGGTGCTCTCAGACCTGATCCTCTCTAACCATGTTTGGCTCTCCATTCTCCCAGTCTCTGCCCTTGCCTTCCGTGACTCTGGGGGTATGGCTTGCGCCCTTGCCAGTGAAGACACAGAAAAAATAAGCATTGAGTACCTCTGCCTTCTCCATATCCTGGGAAACCAGCTCTCCCGTTTCCTTCTGCAGAGGGCCCACATTTTCCCTGATCTTCTAGCTTTCCTAACCTGATCCCTGACTTGTCAGACAACTTCCCTGTAATCTTCCCAGGCTACCTGTCCCTGCTTCCACCATCTGTAGGCTTCCTTTTTGCACCTCAGTTTGTCCAGGAGCTGCTTGTTCATCCATGCAGGCCTCCTGGCTGTTTTACCTGACTTCCACTTCATTGGGATGCAGAGTTTGGACAAGATCCCTGAACACTCGCCAGCTTTCTTGGGCCCCTCTTCTCTCCAGGGCTTCATCCTGTGGAACTCTGCCAATCAGTCCCCTGAGGAGGCCAAAATCTCCTCTCTTGAAGTCCAGGGTTCGAGCTTGTTGCGCACCCTCCTCGCCTCAGTAAGGATCTCAAATGCCACCGTTTCATGGTTGCTGCAGCCAAGGCTGCCCTTGAGCTTCACATTCCCCCACCAGCCCCTCCCTGTTGATGAGAACAAGGTCCAGCGTGGCACCCCTCCTCATCGGCTCCTCTATCACTTGGAGAAGGAAGTTGTCATCGATGCATTACAGGAACCTCCTGGCTTGCTTGCGCCCTGCCATGTTGTCCCTCCAACAGATATCAGGGTGGTCAAAGTTCCCCATGAGGACCAGGGTTTGTGAACATGAGGTTGCTCTTATCTGCCTGGAGAGGGCCTCATCCACTTGCTCATCCCTGACAGGTGGCCTATAGCAAACTCCTACTACCAGATCCCCTCTCCCTGCCCTCCCTTTAATCCTGACCCATAAACTCTCAGTCAGCTCCCCATCCATCCCCAGGTGGAGTTCCACACACGTCAGCTGGTCCCTGATGTAGAAAGCTCCCTTGCCTGTTCTTCCTAAGGAGCCTGTATCCTTCCATTCTGACAGTCCAGTCAGAAGAGCCATGCCACCACATCACTGCGATGCCAATGAGGTCATAGCCTCTCATGCGTGCGCATGCCTCTAGCTCCTCTTGTTTATTCCCCACGCTCTGTGCATTCACAAAAAGGCATTTAAGATGGTCCCCAATGTAGTGGGCTTGCTGACTGGAGCCTCTAGAATTCTCTTGTTTTGTCTGCCAGGTGCTCTCCTGGTTACCTGTGATTCTTCTCCAGGCCCTGGGCATCTGTTGGTGACACCAGTTGTTTTACCTCCTTCCCCCTTCAAACCTAGTATGTAATGCAATTCTGTGCTGCTTCTCCACCACTATCTGCAGCACAGAATAAGCTTCCCTGCTTCTAAAAAGTGCTGTGAAAAGTTCAATGTTTTCCTGTCTGCCCTAACCCACTTTGAAACTTCTTTTTTAAAGAATATTAAAATAGAATTCATGCTTCCTTCAGGCTAATAAAGGAAATGTTAGATGGTTGTGCTGGTTTCAGGCAGGAAAGAGTTTTCTCCACAATGCACACCGCCGGCAAAGGCTGGCCGAAGGAGTATTTCATTCCATAGTACTCATGGTCAGTACACGTGCAATACTTTGGCAGAAAGGGTCATTAAGATGTTGGCTGTCTTGATAGCTGGGTCATTAGCTCTTTCGTTAGCTCTTGGTGCATTTGTTAGCGGTGGGGCAGGTTCATGCGTTAGTGGGTTGGGGGGTTCAGCTGGCTTTTTCCTGGTCATGTTGTCACTCAGGCTCTGGGGCTCTCGGGCTCTGACTCTTGCTACTTGGGACCTGGCTGTGTGTCAGTTGGCAGACGGTGAGCTATTACACCCCATGTTCTATTTTCTATTATTTTAATTACTTATTAGCAGTAGTATTGTTAGTATTAGTAGTATCACTATAATTTTCATTTATATGCAACTATTAAATAGTTCTTATCTCAACTTTACGAGCTTCCTTATCTTTTCCTCCAACTCTCCTCCTCCACTGGGGGAGGTGGGGGGGAGTTGAGTGAGCAGCTGTGTGGCACTTTACTGCTAGCCGAGGTTAAACCACACCAGTTCTTTTTGGCACCCAACATGGGGCTCAAGAGAGTTAAGAACAGATCTGATTATTGTGTGATAAGTATTCGTTACAGTGATGTGGTGGTGGCTCATCAAGACAGTGAGTTCGGGGCTTTTAAAGTTGTTAACAGAATGGTGGGATCTACTGCCTTACATGTTCCTTATACTGATTTTATATGCTCAAACTAAATTGAAGGGCTGTGTTAGACCGGGTGGTGTATTACTGGTGTTGAGAGGAATTCTGTATCTGAATTTAATACTGTCAGCACCTTGGTACTTTGCGAGCTGTCTCCTGGAGGCTTTCAATAACTACACCTTTCCCTTTTACTCCTCGGAGACTCAGCCTATAGAGGAGAGATTATTCGGTGCTGGGGTGGATGTGGAGAAATTATTCCAATTTTTTCCCTCTTTTCTTGGGCCAATGGCAAAAGTGAATGAGTATTTTGGAAATTTTTCATGGGCTTGGGGTGACCTATAGTTACGGATCAGCTTGCTTCAGAATGTTCTTGCGATCTTGTGTAAAGTTAAAGAACTGTTTGGGAACATTGCCCCATTTGCTACGGGTGCTCGGCCCAGAGGCAGGCTCTGTACAGCCAGCCAAATTACCCTAATGTGAAGGGGGGTGGCGCAGACCTGTGTGGCTGCAACTGCAGCTACAGCACTTCCCATGTCGGCTCCACCCGCTCTACAGTGCAATGCAACCATGCAACCCCCCGTGTGCCAGTGTCAACCCGCACCAGTACAGAGAAAGAAATGGACATGCAAATCAGCCCATCTGGTAAAGGAGGAGGAGGGAGCAGGGCTGTCCGAAGAGACAGAGAATGAAGCAGAAGTAACCACTCGATCTTTATCCCTGAGGGAGCTACAGGATATCTGGAGAGACTTTAGCCGTGGTCCAGGTGAACATAATATCACCAGGCTGCTCCGCTGCTGGGATAACAGGGCCAGTAGCATGGAGTTCGAGGGCAGAGAAACCAAGCAGTTGGGGTCACTTGCTGGAGAAGGGAGCATTGACCAAACAATTGGAAAAAGGACACAAAATGTAAGACTCTGGAGACGACTCCTGACCAGCATGAAGGAAAGGTATCCTTTTAAGGAAAGTGTGCCACATCACCCAGGCAAATGAATCACCATAGAGAAAGGTACCCAGTACCTGAGGGAACTAGCTGTGCTAGAGATTTATTTTTTAGAGAGGTTTATTATGACCTGAACAATACACGGGTACCCACATATTCAGATGAAGTTCAATGCACACAACCCATGTGGCGAAAATTAATGCAGAATGCACCATCCTCATATTCAAGTGTGCTTGCAATAAAAACTTGGAAAGAGGATGAGGCACCAAGAGTGGATGATTCTCCAATTCTGGGAATATGAGGAAAGTGTCTCTTCCCCCATACAGGCCTGTGATTCAGCTGTAGAAAGACTGTTGCAGGAGTTAAAGCAATTCAGAAAGGAGATGTTCCACTCCCCACCTGTGTGAGACAGTATCTCAGCTTTTAGAAGTAAGTGTTGCTCTGCTCAAAGAAGGGAATGCAGCAGGTATCAATCATGGTGTACCCTGTGGGTTTACCTATGTGACCACAGAGAGGACATGAAGAGGTGGGACAGAAAACCTACTTCACACTTATAGAAATGAGTATGTGAACTGAAAGGGAAAAAATGCACTAATGGGGATTCTTCCAAGAAAATTGCTGGTCTGGTATCCAAATGAAATGGAAGACCTGACCTGACCAATAATCTGTTCCTCCAAGACATGAGTGAATCATATCAGTTTTAGAGGGGCCCTGCCTCCAGCCAGGTGGAGGAAAGAGACAACTGTGTTTACTGGACTGGTGACATAAAGGTGAACAGTTTATAGCTCAGTGGCCATTAAGGAAGAGATGCAACATACAGATGGGCTCGTGATCGAGGGTTGGACTTGACCATGGACGCTACTGCACGTTATTCATAATTCTGAAACGTGCTACAATTAAACAAGTCAAAACTAGAGGATCGGCCAATCGTGCTGGCTGTGCCCAATCAAAACTTTTACGTACTATAAAAGAAGATAAAGTCCCTGTAGCACATGATAAAAATATTCTGGGAAAAACTATCTGGGTTATTCCCGCCTCAGAAAAAGGAAAAACCACCCGTGGGATTGCTTTCACTCAAGGAACTGGGTGCATTTGGTAGACAATGAGAGAAGATGGGGTACCTGTCATGGCTTAGCCCTGTCTGGCAATTAAGCACCAGCAATCGCTCTACCAATCCACCCACACACACACCCAGTGAGGAAGGCTCGGAGGAAAAACAAGGGAAGCTTATAAAAGTTAAGAAAGACATTACCCACCCCTTGATTCATACCATTTACATCAAGCTCATGTCCCACGCTATTCCATAAATTATCATCAGACCACTCCCCCTTTCCCATTCTATGCCACACAGATATCATTCCCTTAGTCTATGGATCATCTTGGCAAAATATCCATTAGTCCATGAATTCAGATTCCATCAGATGTGGGGGTCACTCAGGACAGGACAGGAAAGGTGGAAGGGTTGTGTGGGATAGTTGGGTGCCGAAGCCAGCTCAGGTCAGGTCACCGCTGCACTTCAGGCAAGGCTGGACCTTTGTAGGGCGGGGTGGTTTCTGCCATAGCGATTGCCTGTAACATAAAGCTCAGAACAGGGGATAGTGCAGCAATTCATGTCCCTCATGCACTGTAATGTATGGGCTATTTTCTCCCAAAATCAAATCCCTCTGAGGCACAGCAGACTTGAGCAAAAGCAGCACCACAGAAGGGTTTGCCATTGCCCAAGGTGTGAGGAACTCAAACCATTTGCCCCAGCATGCTTCTAGCACGTACTACAAGGACCTTATCTCCTTCTACTGTCCGTAGAGGGTTTGAGTGTGCAGGGCCAGCTCGATTGACGGATCCCCTGGTATTAACTAACCACGTGGCCTTTGCCAAGTTGGCATCCCAATTCTTGAGTGTTCCACTCCCCATTGCTCTAAGGGTGGTCTTTAGCAGCCCATTGCACCGCTCGACCTTCCCTGAGGCAGGTGCATGGTAGGGGATGTGATACACCCACTCAATTCCATGTTCCTCAGCCCAAGCATCTACGAGGCTATTTCGGAAATGAGTCCCATTATCTGATTCAATTCGTTCCAGGGTGCCATGTCGCCACAGGACTTGCCTTTCAAGGCCCAGGATAGTGTTTCGGGCAGTGGCATGGGGCACCGGATATGTTTCCAGCCACCCCGTGGTTGCCTCCACCATTGTGAGGACATGGCACTTACCCTGGCGGGTTTTGGGGAGGGTGATATAGTCAACCTGCAAGGCCTGCCCATATTTATATTTCAACCATCACCCCCCCATACCAAAGAGGCTTTACCCTCTTGGCTTGTTTGATGGCAGCACGTCTCACATTCATGGATAACCTGAGCAATAGCGTCCATGGTCAAGTCCACCCCTCGGTCACAAGCCCACCTGTATGTGGCATCTCTCCCCTGGTGGCCCGAGGTGTCATGGGCCCCCCTTGCCATGAACAGCTCACCTTTATGTTGCCAGTCCAGATCCACCTGAGCCACTGCAATCTTAGCAGCCTGGTCTACCTGATGATTGTGTTGGTGTTCTTCAGTGGCTCGGCTTTTGGGCATGTGGGCATTGACGTGACGCACCTTGACGACCAGGTTGTCTAGACGGGAAGCAACGTCCTGCCATAATGCTGCAGCCCAGATGGGTTTGCCTCGGCGCTGCCAGTTGCTCTGTTTCCACTGCTGCAGCCACCCCCACAGAGCATTTGCCACCATCCAGGAGTCAGTGTAGAGGTAAAGCACTGGCCATTTCTCTCGTTGAGCAATGCCCAAAGCCAGCTGGATGGCTTCCACCTCTGCAAAGTGACTCGATTCCGGTTGGCCTTCTGCAGTCTCTACAACTTGTCGGGTGGGCCTCCACACAGCAGCTTTCCACCTACGATGTTTCCCTACAATGCAGCAGGACCCATCAGTGAACAGGGCATATTGCTTCTCGTCTTCTGGCAACTGGTTATACAAAGGGGCTTCTTCAGCCCATGTCACCTCCTCCTCTGGTGACATTCCAAAGTCTTTGCCCTCTGGCCAGTCCATGATCACTTCTAGGATTCCTGGGCGACTGGGGATTTCCTATACAGGATTGTTGTGTTATTAGGGCAGCCCACTTACTCCACGTAGCATCGGTGGCATGATGAGTGGAGGAGACTCTGCCTTTGAACATCCAACCCAGCACTGGTAGTCAAGGTGCCAGGAGGAGCTGTGCTTCAGTTCCAACCACTTCTGAGGCAGATCGGACGCCCTCATAAGCTGACATAATCTCTTTTTCGATTGGAGTGTAGTGGACCTCAGATCCTCTGTATCCCAAGCTCCAAAGTCCTAGGGGTTGACCTCGGGTCTCTCCTGGATCTTTCTGCCAGAGACTACAGGTAGGGCCATTCTCCCCGGCTGCGGTGTAGAGTACATTCTTTACCTCTGTCCCTGTCCGGACTGGTCCAAGGGCTACTGCATGCACAATCTCCTGCTTGATCTGTTCAAAGGCTTGTTGCTGCTCAGGGCCCCATTTGAAGTAGTTTTTCTTCCGGGTCACCTCGTAGACAAGGCTTACAATTTAGCTGTAATCTGGAATACGCATCTGCCAGAAACCCACCACGCCTAGGAAAGCTTGTGTTTCTTTCATGTTCGCTGGTGGGGACATAGCTGTGATTTTTTTCATTACATCCATTGGGATCTGGCGACATCCATCTTGCCATTTTACTCCTAGGAATTGAATCTCTTGTGCAGGTCCCTTGACCTTACTTTGCTTGATGGCAAAACCAGCTTTCAGGAGGATTTGGATGATATTCTTCCCTTTCTCAAAAACTTCGTCTGCTGTGTCACCCCATACAATGATGTCATCAATGTACTGCAGGTGTTCTGGAGCTGCACCCTGTTCCAGTGCGGTCTGGATCAGTCCATGGCAGATGGTAGGACTGTGCTTCCACCCCTGGGGCAGCCGATTCCAGGTGTATTGGATGCCCCTCCAGGTGAAAGCAAACTGTGGCCTACACTCTGCTGCCAAAGGAATGGAGAACAAGGCATTAGCAATGTCAATCGTAGCGTACCACTTGGCTGCCTTTGACTCCAGTTCATACTGCAGGTCCAGCATGTCCAGTACAGCAGCTCTCAGTGGTGGCGTGACTTCATTCAGGCCCCGATATTGTTGCTGGTGCACTGTTGTGGCAGCATTTGGCACCTGTTGGTCTGCAACCTTTAGCAATCCCACAACAGAAGGGTCCTGTGAGAGACCAGGCAAGATGGACAGCTGCTCGATTTCATCAGTCTCTATAGCAGCTATCCCAAAAGCCCATCAGTACCCTTTCGGGTCCTTAAAGTACCCTCTCTTAAGGTAGTCTATGCCAAGGATGCATGGGGCATCTGGGCCAGTCACAATAGGGTGCTTTTGCCACTCCTTCCCAGTCAGGCTTATTTCAGCCTCCAACACAGTCAGTTGTTGAGATCCCCCAGTCACACCAGAAATGCTGATGGGCTGTACCCCCCTATAGCTTGATGGCATGAGGGTACACTGTGCACCCGTGTCTACTAGATCTCTGTACTCCTAGGGCTCTGATGTGCCAGGCCATGGAATCCATACAGTCCAGTAAACACGGTTGTCCCTTTCCTCCACCTGGCTGGAGGCAGGGCTCCTCTAATACTCACGTGCCTCGCTCATGTCCTGGAGAAAAGGATTATTGGATATGTCACTTTGTTCATCCCGTTTAGATACGGGAGTCGCAACTTTTCTAGCAGAGTCCCCACTAGTGGATCATTTTCCTTTCAGTTCATTTGCTTGTTCCTCCAGAAGAGAGGTAGGTTTTCCATCCCACCTCCTCATATCCTCTCCGTGGTCTCTCAGGTAAAACCACAGGGTACCCCATGAAGGATAACTTTTATATTCCTTTCTTGGAGGAGAGGAACACTTGCTCTTGATAGCCGAGACACTGGCCCGTGGAGGTGGGGATCGGAACACCTCCTCTCAGAGTTCCTTGAGCTCTTTGGACAATCTCTCCACAGCTGAGACACAGGCCTGTATAGGGGAGGAGAGACTTTCCTCATACTCTCAGAATCGGCGAATCATCTCATCTACGGTTGGTGCCTCATCCTCTCTCCAAGTTTTTATTGAGAGTATGCTGAAATATGAGGCTGGTGCACTCCGCATTAACTTCTGCCACATGGGTCTGGTGCAGTAGACTTCGTCGGCGTCAGTAGACATCTTAGGTACTGGATGCCTTTGTCCATGCTGGTCCATCTGCGTAGTTGTTGTGGCACACTTTCTCTAAAAGGGTAACTTCCTTTTACAGTGGTCAGGAGTCATTTGCAGAGGCTGAAGTTTTTGTGGTTTACGTCCAATTGCTTTATCAATTCCTCCTTCTCTGGCAAGTGACCCCAGCTGTTTAGCCTCTCTCCCCTCTAGCTCCATACTACTGGCCCCATTATCCCAGCAGCGGAGCAGTCAGGTCATGATATGTTCACCTGGGCAGCGGCTGTAGTCTCTACGGATGTCCCGTAGCTCCCTCAGGGATAAAGACCTTGTGGTCACAACAGCTTCATCCTCTGACTCTTGCGACGGCCCTGCTCCCATCTACTTATTGATTGTTTCTGTCGCCCAGGATGGCCCTGCTACCTCATCATCCTCGACTATGCAGACTGATTTATGTGTGTATTTCCTTTTCTGAACTGGGGCCACTGATAGTGGTCGACCCTGGCAATAGCACACAAAAGTCTGGGGCATGAAGCTGCTGTGGGAGACAGGCTGGCTGCGGTGGGAGGCAGTGACATTGATGCAGGTACGGTGGAGGGTGATGCAGGCACGGTGGAGGGTGATGCAGGCATTGAAGGCAGTGATACAGGTGTGGTGGATGGTAACGCAGACACTGGGGCCGACATAGGTATGGTTGAAGCCCTGGTTGCAGCCACGCGGGCTCGGGTTACCAGCTTGCTCCCCTCACAGGTCCATGCTGCCCCCTTGCGCATTAAAGCAGCTCAAGTGGTTGCACAAATCCTGCATCCACAGTGGTAGCAGATGGGGCATTGCTCCCAAACATTTCCTTAACTTTGCCCAAAGCCACTAGAACATTTAATAGCAAGCTGATCCCTAGCCACAGGTCACCCCAACGACATGAAAAATTTCCAAAATACTCATATGCCTTTGCCATTGGACCGAGAGGAGACGGAAAAAATTGAAGAAATTTTTCCACATCCACCCCAGCACCAAATAACCTCTCCTCTATCAGCTGTGTCCCCGAAGGGAAAAAGGGAGAGGTGTAATTGTGGAAAGGCTCCAGGAGATAACTCAAGATGTACCAGGGGGACGACAATATTAAGTACAGACAGAGGTAGAGTATCCCTGCCAGCATCAGCAGCACACACAACAGCCTGATCAACCCCCTCATCAGTAGCACACTGATTATCTAAACTTATGGAGTTACTAACAATGCTATTGCTAATAAGTAATTAAAAGAATAGAAAAATAGAACAAATGGTACTGGATCTCACCACCCGTGGACGGACACAGCCAGGTTCCAGGCAAGGCAGAAAAATAAATCCAAAAACCCCAAGAAAGGAAAAAAAAAAAAAAAAAAAAAAACCAAAACGGAGGGAGAAAAACCCCCCTCAATCAGCCCGGGAGCTGAGAGCAGGGAGAGGAAAGAAAAAACTTTTGAAGAATATAAATGATTACTGCTCTTTAGTCTAAACTCACATATCGTTTTAAGTAGCTGACCTATTGTTTAAATTTCTGAGGAACTTGGCATGTAAGGCATGTCTCCTAAACCACCAAGATAAGCTGAGCTGCAAGGCAGGCAAAAGGGACTGGCCCAGGCTGGATTTTATTTATGCAAGAGCCAAGTAGAAGAAAAGGTCGAAGGATTATTTGTGAGGGAGACTTGGAGCCTTCATCAAAAGACCCCAAAAGACCACCACCAGGAAGCACTGCGCATGTGCCGGGAGGAGGAGACATAGGCAAATGAGTTCCAGGAAAAATTATAATATTCCCTCCCTTTCTTGGAAATAAATGAATATGCATGTATGAAATTGAATAAAAATTTTGTGAATGTGATGACAGGCGCACACTTTTGGTGGAGTGATCCGCATCATGTCCAGTGCTGCAATAAAGAATACCTGCTTAACAACTCTGGTTGTTAAGTTGAATCTTTCTTTAAAGGGTCACTTTCAAACCAGACTCCTAGATCAATCTGCTTGACAAAAGACCCTCCTCTCTGGACTCCTAGATCAATCTACTTGACAAAAGACCCTCCTCTGTTAATCACCCACCAAGAGGTCAGAACAAAGGATTGCCTTGCGGATTGTGTCTGCTCTGCAAACTTCCCCCTCCCTACCAGCTCCAGAAGTTCGCTGGTACCGGGGTGATGACAAACACTCAGCTTGATGTATTATGGAGTGAAACAAAATATAGACCGTCCCTAGGAAAGCAGCTCATCACTGCCTGGGACTAGGACAATACTTCAAGGAGATGTGATTCTGGGGGAAACTAGCCAATGAATTAAATTGCATGATGGACATGAATTGCTGCAAGTAAGCCTTGTGCTGAGTTTTGTGTTGTAGGAATAATTAGAACAGAAATCACTTGAACCTATAATGGACAAGCCTTACAAGAAGTGTAAGTTACGTGAGCTGGCTTTGGCACCCAACAATGCCACACGACACTCCACTTTTCCTGTCCTGAGTGACCCCCACACCTGATGGAACCCAAGTCATGGACTAATGGACATTTTGCAAAGATGGTCCACAGACTGAAGGAATGATATCTGTGTAGGATGGGAAGGGAAAGGGGGAGCTGCTTAAGGAGAATTTCTGGAATATTGTGGGACTTGAGCATGATGTAAAACGTATGAAATAAGGGGTGGAGAACCTGTTGGGTTTAGTCAAGAAAGAGTTAACTTTCTCCACAGTTTGGAGGGCTGGCCAGCCAATGAAGGAGTATTTCATTCCATGGTACCTCATGCTCAGTACACATGTGCAGTTTGTTTGTTAGTGGTCAGGTGGTCGGCTGGCTCTTTCCCCAGTTGTCTTGTCATTCTCCCCCTTCAGCGCCTCTCTCGCTCAGACTCTCACTACTTGGGACCTGGCTGTGCATCGGTCAGCGGGTGAGCAACTGTATCATATGTTCTATTTTCTATTATTTTAATTACTTATTAGAATCATAGAATGGTTTGGGTTGGAAGGGACCTTAAAGATCATCTAGTTCCAACCACCCTGACATGGGCAGGGACACCCTCCACTAGACCAGGTCACTCAAAGCCTCATCCAGCTGGGCCTTGAAGACAGCCAGGCATGGGGCATTCACCTGTCCTAGTGCTTCACCACCCTCTCTGAGAATAATTTTTTTTTTTTTATATTTAGTCTAAATCTCCCTGCTTTCAATTTAAACCCTATACCCCTTGTCCTATCACTACAGGCCCTTGTAAAAAGCTCCTCCCCAGCTTCCTTTTAGGCCCCCTTCAGGTACTGGAAGGCTGCTATAAGGTCTCCATGGAGCCTTCTCTTCTCCAGGCTGAACAAGCCCAGTTGTCTCTGCCTGTCCCCATAGGAGAGGGGTGCTCTAGCTCTCTGATCATCTTCAGGGCCTTCCTCTGGACTCGCTCTAACCAGTCGATATCATTCTTAAGTTGTGAGACCCCACCTGGAGTACTGCGTCCAGCTCTGGAGCTCTCAAGAGCAGAGTAGAGGGGGAGAATCACCTCCCTTGACCTGCTGGTCACGCTTCTCCTCATACAGCCCAGGATACGGTTGGCTTTCTGGGCAGCCAGCGCACACTGCCAGCTCATGTTCAGCTTTTCATCCAGCAGTACCCCCAAGTCCTTCTCCTCAGGGCTGCTCTCAATCCATTCTCCACCCAGCCTGTACTTGTAGTAGGGATTGCCGTGACTCGTGTGCAGGACCTTGCACTTGGCCTTGTTGAACTTCATGAGGTTGGCACAGGCCCACCTGTCCAGCCCATCAAAGTCCCCCTGGATGGCATCCCTTCCCTCCAGCATGTCGACCACACAGCTTGTTGTCATCAGCAAACTTGCTGAGAGTCCACTCAATCCCACCGTGTGTGTCACTGAGAAAGATGTTAAACAGTACCGGTCCTAGTAGTATAGCTATGATTTTCATTTATATTATGAAATAGTTCTTATCTCAGCTTTACAAGCTTCCTTGTCTTTTCCTCCAACCCTCCTTTTCCATTTGGGGGTGGTTGGAGTGGTGAGCAAGCGTCTGCATGATATTTACTGCTACCCAGGTTAAACCACAACAATGGTGCAAGGGAATTACGAAAATATTTATGGAAGAGAAACACCAGTTAAGGAAAGAAAGCTTAGTTAACATCAGACAATACTCAGAAACCAGAGATAACTCGAGGTCTGCTAAATATACATAAAAAAATAAAACCCAAACACAACATATTGTGAAATACAGGAACATATCTATGAAGAAAAACATTTACTGATACTTGCCCTGAGCAAAACTCTCTTGAAAGCAACTTAAAAGAATTTCTGGAGTTGATAATTAAATGTAGGCAATAAATATCATAAGAACCAATTTATTTCCAAGGCCACAGCATAGCATGAAACCCAAATGATGAATACACGTTCTGAGACATAAACACATCATAATAAAACTACCATAATAAAATCAGTATTTCTACATATTTTATATGCAAATCTACATTATCAAAATTCTTCTATTACACAATTAAGTAAAACACAGATCTGTTGATTTAATTACTGGCCAAGCGTTATATACAGAGTGGGATATGTATTATACCTGCTAGTGTAACTCTCAGCTTTGCTCTAGCCATGCACTTTGAAAAGAAAAATGTCTTTTGTAAGAGTTTTTTAAACACACATGCAAGGAAAAAATTGGTTGCTCAAACACATACAAGAATAATATTAGCCTAGCCAAAAGAAAGGTATTTAAATATTCATACTAATAACTGCAGAACAGCTTCTGCACTATTCATCTTTTTAGGCTGAGGAGCACAAAGAACAGAGCAAAATGGCAGCCAAACTGAACTAGAGACTCTCTTTTCACAAACATCCTACCTCATAACATCATCTACCTCACAGCTCCCAAAGGGACTATAAGAACACCTGTGCTTGCCTTTCCATCATTCTGGCCTATCAGTCAGAAAAAAATATGGTTCATCTACAAGGTACCACTTTGCTAACAGGCTATTCAATGACTTAAAGATTTTTTTTTTTATTAAGTAGGATCTTACTTTAATTACTTCAGCCACACTGGTTTGATCCCACACACAGGGATCAGTGACAGCACAGGAACTAGTAACTTCACAAAAGTAGACCTGGTCAACATTGACGTGTTTTTGTTTGTGGAAAAGATACTTGCTCTGATGAGGTTTGTACACTCCAGGTCCCTTGAAGTGGATATTTAAGAAGTTGGCAATTCTAGTATTAGTACGTCTATATATAAAAAAAAAACCCAAAACCCAACAACAAAACTAAACAAACAAAAAACCCAACAACTTGATATTTATCTTCATGGAAAAAAAAAGTCAGTCATGACTCAGACTTTGCTGCAGGGAAGAATACACAGTTCAGGGGAAAACATTTATACCAAGGACAGCCTTGTCCCAAAGAAATAAAAAATGTACTGATTTAGTTCGATTTGAGAAAAGTATCGATCAGAGAGGAAGAGACTAGTGAAAAGCTCCCATTCCTTTCTTCCCACTCACTTTTGCAGTAACGGTACTAGAAAAGGTAACCTCAAGGTGATGCGACACAAAAAACTTTCTTACTTAAATGAGAACAACATAGCACAGAAAAATAAGCTTATGCTTACAAACAGATGAATACTTAGACTTAATTAGAACTATAAACAGTTCACCTTTCCTGTCTTGAGTGACCCCCACACCTGATGGAATCCGAAGTCATGGACTAATGGACATTTTGCCAATATGGTCCATAGACTAAGGGAATGATATCTGTGTGGGATGGGAAGGGATGGGAAAGGGGGAGCTGGGCAGTGAGAATTTATGGAATAGTACGGGACTTGAGCATGATGTAAATGGTATGAAATAAGGGGTGGAGAATGTGCTGGGTTCAGTCAGGAAAGGGCTAACTCTCTTTACCGTGGTTGCTAAGAAGCTGTGTTCCTGGATGCTGAGAGAAGTCCTTCACACCAGAATTGGCTGTTGTGCTTTAACTCCAGAGAGCAAAATACCACGAATCCACTCACACTACACCCCCGCCACCTTCCTTCAGCGGAGGGGGAGAATCAGAGAAAAAGACAAGGAAGCTTGTAAAATTGAGATAACAATTATTTACTAACTGAAAATAAGTGAATAATATAAACATATATATAAATGAATATATAACAATACTACTAATACTAAGTATTTAATATAAAACATATGATTGCTCACCACCTGCTGACTGATACACAGCCAAGTCCCGAGTAGTGAGAGAGAGAGAGCACGAGAGCCTGAGAGTGATTGCAGCAGAGTCCAAGTGAGACCCATGAGTGAAAGCACGACCAGGAAAGCCAACCAACCCACCAACTAACTCACGAGCAAGTGAGCAAAGAAGTTAACAAAAAAGCTAACAAAGGAGCTAAGCAGCTAACAAAACAGTTAAAGAGCCAGTGAAAAAGTATAATGGCGCCCAAACCCACTCCCCACTTATGTACTGAGCATAATGTACTACGGAATGAAATACTCCTTCAGTTAGTTTGGGTTAGCTGTCTGAACTGTGTGTGTCCCCACAATGCTTGTAGTGAGAAAGTTGGGAATACAGCTGCAGTATCAGAAGCTGAGAAAGACCTTGAATTTGGTGCAAGCACTCCCCAGCACCAGGCAGGAAGACACCTTATCAGTAGGCAGGCAGCTGCTACACTTTTGGGTCCTTAAAATATCCTCTCCTATGCCAAGGGTGCACAGAGCATCTGAGCCAGTCACAATGGGGTGCTTTTGCCACTCCTTCCCAGTCAGGCTTATTTCAGCCTCCAACACAGTCAGTTGTTGAGATCCCCCAGTCACACCAGAAATGCTGATGGGCTGTACCCCCCTATAGCTTGATGGCATGAGGGTACACTGTGCACCCATGTCCACTAGAGCTTTATACTCCTGTGGCTCTGACATGCCAGGCCATCGAATCCACACAGTCCAGGAAACAGTTGTCCCTTTCCTCCACCTGGCTGGAGGCAGGACCCCTCTAAAACTGATTCACTCATGTCTTAGAGGAACGGATTATTGGTCAGGTCAGGTCTTCCCTCCCATTTGGATAAGGGAGCAGAAATTTTCCTGGAAGAATCCCTACTGGTGAATTGTCTCCCTTTCAATTCACATACTTGTTCCTCTAAGTGCGAGGCAAGTTTTCCAACCCACCTCCTCATGTCCTCTCTGTGGTCACATAGGTAAAATCACAGGGTACGCCATGATGGATACCTTTTATATTCCCTTCTTTGAGCAGAGGAATGCTTACTCCTAATAGCCGAGATACTGGCTCACACAGGTAGGGAGCAGAACATCTCCTTTCAGTGCAGGACACAGTAGTGGCAGCAGCTCCTGCCCCAGCTTGGTGCTCGATTGAGGCGAGCAGAGGGATTCCCAGACCCCAGCAAGCAGAGAAGGAGCAAGGCAGCCCACATGGTACTAGCAGCCCCTTCGAGAGAGGCTGACATCACTCGAGGGCAGTGCCAGGAGCAACCGAGGGGGATTTAAAACCCACCCAGGGAACACGAGTGACCCAGAATGCGGCAAACAGAGCGGGCAAACAGGGTGTGGCACGTCAGTCATGGCATGGCGTGGAAGTTCGCACAGGCAGGAAGAGCAGGCAGGGCCCAGCCATGGTGACCACTCGGAGGAAAGCAGCAACCCAGACTGTGCTCCCACTCAGGGCTGCAGCTGTCCAGGTCTCCGGCTGCAGGGAGTGCCTGAGGGCTACAGAGATGGCCTCTTTGTGAGGTGTGAACAGGTCGATAATCTGGTCAGCATGGTGGCGGAGCTAAAGGAGGAAGTGGAAAGGCTGAGGAGGTGTATGAGAAGTCCTCACTCCACCAACCTACCACCCCAAAGGAAAAGGCAGCAGATGGAGGTCACACAGCTAACAGTTGATCCCATATCCTCTTGCCATTGGGCAGAGGGAGGGAACTTCAGAGACGGAGCAGAATGGAAGCAGGTCCCTGCTTGGCGACCATCCCCTCCTGCCCTCCCTCCCCTTCCCAGTTGCCCTTGCAGAATAGACATGGGGCTCTGGAACTTGAGGGCCAGGCAATTGCACAGGAAGGTCCGTGCAGGGAGATGGACAATCCTGTCAGCCCCACACATTATGACTGCCTCCATTAAAAAAAAGGAGGAGGATCATTGCTGTAGGTGATTCCCTTCTGAGGGGAACAGAGGGCCCGATATGCCACCAAGACCCATCGCACAGACAAGTCTGCTGCCTCCCTGGGACCCAGGTTAGGGACACCACCAGGAAACTTCCTGGTCTGGTAAAGCCCTCTGACTATTACCCACTATTGGTAATGCAGGTGGGCAGTGATGAGCTTGAGGAGAGGAATCCAAAAGCCATCAAAACAGACTTCAGGGCACTGGGGTGAATGGTTGCAGAATCGGGAGCACAGGTAGTGTTCTCCTCCATCCCTTGAGCAGTAGGAAAGAATACTGCAACAGGAAAGCACACCTGATCAACACATGGCTCAGATGCTGGTATGAACAGTGGAACTTCGGGTTTTTTGAGCATGGGGAGGTTTATGTGGCATCAGGCCAGCAGGTGACAGATGGTGTCCAGCTGTCTCAGAGTGGAAAAAAGATTCTTGCCCACGAATTGGCAGGGCTCATCAATAGCACTTTAAACTAGGTTGGAAGGGGGAAGAAGGCAAAACCAGCAGGGACACCAAGAGATACACAGAGCCTGGAGAATGGTCACCGGGAGAATACCTAGCAAGCAAAACAAGGGATTTCTAGAGGCTCCAGTCAGCAAGCCAACTTCATTGGGGACCATCTTAAATGCCTCTATGCGAACGCACAGAGCATGGGAAACAAAAAAGAGGAGCTAGAGGTGTGCACATGCATGAGGAGCTATAACCTCATTCGCATCGTGGAGATGTGGTGGCATGGCTCCTATGAATGGAGCGTCAGAATGGAAGGATACAGGCTCTTTAGGAAGAACAGGCAAGGGAGACCTGGAGGGGCTGTTGCTTTCTACATCAGGGACCAGCTGACGTGTGTGGAACTCCACCTGGGGATGGATGGGGAGCTGACTGAGAGTTTATGGGTCAGGATTAAAGGGAGGGCAGGGAGAGGGGATCTGGTAGTAGGAGTTTGCTACAGGCCACCTGTCAGGGATGAGCAAGTGGATGAGGCCCTCTCCAGGCAGATAAGAGCAACCTCATGTTCACAAACCCTGGTCCTCATGGGGAACTTTGACCACCCTGATATCTGTTGGAGGGACAACATGGCAGGGCGCAAGCAAGCCAGGAGGTTCCTGTAATGCATCGATGACAACTTCCTTCTCCAAGTGATAGAGGAGCCGATGAGGAGGGGTGCCACGCTGGACCTTGTTCTCATCAACAGGGAGGGGCTGGTGGGGGAATGTGAAGCTCAAGGGCAGCCTTGGCTGCAGCAACCATGAAACGGTGGCATTTGAGATCCTTACTGAGGCGAGGAGGGTGCGCAACAAGCTCGAACCCTGGACTTCAAGAGAGGAGATTTTGGCCTCCTCAGGGGACTGATTGGCAGAGTTCCACAGGATGAAGCCCTGGAGAGAAGAGGGGCCCAAGAAAGCTGGCGAGTGTTCAGGGATCTTGTCCAAACTCTGCATCCCAATGAAGTGGAAGTCAGGTAAAACAGCCAGGAGGCCTGCATGGATGAACAAGCAGCTCCTGGACAAACTGAGGTGCAAAAAGGAAGCCTACAGATGGTGGAAGCAGGGACAGGTAGCCTGGGAAGATTACAGGGAAGTTGTCTGACAAGTCAGGGATCAGGTTAGGAAAGCTAGAAGATCAGGGAAAATGTGGGCCCTCTGCAGAAGGAAACGGGAGAGCTGGTTTCCCAGGATATGGAGAAGGCAGAGGTACTCAATGCTTATTTTTTCTGTGTCTTCACTGGCAAGGGCGCAAGCCATACCCCCAGAGTCACGGAAGGCAAGGGCAGAGACTGGGAGAATGGAGAGCCAAACATGGTTAGAGAGGATCAGGTCTGAGAGCACCTGAAGGTGCACAACTCCATGGGACCTGATGGAATACATCTGCGGATCCTGAAAGAATTAGCGGATGAGGTTGCAAAACCTCTCTCCATCATAGTCGAGAAGTCGTGGCAGTCTGGTGAAGTTCCCACTGACTGAAAAAAGGGAAAAAAAAAACCCATCATTAAAAAGAGGAAAAAAGAGGATCCGGGGAACTACAGGCCAGTCAGACTCACCTCCGTGCCTGGCAAGATCATGGAGCAGATGCTCCTGGAAATCATGCTAAAGCACATGGAAAAGGATGAAGTGATTTGTGACAGCCAACATGTCTTCACCTGATGAATATGGTGGCCTTGTACGATAGAGTCACGACCATGGTGGACAGAGGACGGGCAACCAATGTCATCTACCTGGACTTGTGCAAAGCCTTCGACACCATCCGGCACAACATCCTTGTCTCTAAACGGGAGAGGCATGGATTTGATGGATGGACCACTCAATGGATAAAGAACTGCTTGGAAAGCGGTGGACAACAGCTCAATGTCTGAGTGCAGACCAGTGACATGCGGCATTCCTCAAGGGTCGGTGTAGGGACCAGTCCCGTTTAACATCGTTGTCAGTGAGATGGATGATGGGATTGAGTGGATTCTCAGCAAGTTTGCTGATGACAACAAGCTGTGTGGTCTGGTCGACATGCTGGAGGGAAGGGATGCCATCCAGGGGGACTTTGATGGGCTGGACAGGTGGGCCTGTGCCAACCTCATGAAGTTCAACAAGGCCAAGTGCAAGGTCCTGCACACGAGTCACGGCAATCCCTACTACAAGTACAGGCTGGGTGGAGAATGGATTGAGAGCAGCCCTGAGGAGAAGGACTTGGGGGTACTGCTGGATGAAAAGCTGAACATGAGCTGGCAGTGTGCGCTGGCTGCCCAGAAAGCCAACCGTATCCTGGGCTGTATGAGGAGAAGCGTGACCAGCAGGTCAAGGGAGGTGATTCTCCCCCTCTACTCTGCTCTTGAGAGCTCCAGAGCTGGACGCAGTACTCCAGGTGGGGTCTCACAACTTAAGAATGATATCGACTGGTTAGAGCGAGTCCAGAGGAAGGCCCTGAAGATGATCAGAGAGCTAGAGCACCCCTCTCCTATGGGGACAGGCAGAGACAACTGGGCTTGTTCAGCCTGGAGAAATCACCAGGGAGACCTTATAGCAGCCTTCCAGCACCTGAAGGGGGCCTACAAAGAAGCTGGAGGGGGACTTTTTACAAGGGCCTGTAGTGATAGGACAAGGGGTATAGGGTTTAAACTGAAAGCGTGAGGATTTAGATTCGATATCAGGAAGAAGTTCTTCACTATGAAGGTGGTGAATCACTGGAACAGGTTGCCCAGAGAAATGTGAATGCCCCATGCCTGGCTGTCTTCAAGGCCCAGCTGGATGAGGCTTTGAGCAATCTGGTCTAGTGGAGGGTGTCCCTGCCCATGGCAGGGTGGTTGGAACTAGATGATCTTTAAGGTCCCTTCCAACCCAAACCATTCCATGATTCTGAATTGCTTTAACTCCTGGGACAGTTTCTCTACACCCAAGACACAGGCCTGTATGTGGGAATAAACAGTGTCCTCATATTCCCCTAAGTGGCGAATCAACACCTCCCCTGTCAGTGCCAGATCCCTTTGCTGAGTCAGTAATGAAAACACACTGGCTAACGAGGATGGTGTATTCTGGATGTGCCAGGCTGGATGAGGCTTTGAGCAACCTGGTCTAGTGGAAGGTGTCCATGCCCATGGCAGGGGGCTTGGAACTATATGATCATTAAGGTCCCTTCCAACCCAAACCATTCTATGATGCTGCATTAATTTCCACCACATAGGTCTGGTGCAGAGAACTTCATCTGGATCTGTGAGTAACCACGCATTGTTTGGGTCATAATAAACCATCTCTAGCATCACTAGTTCCCTCAGGTACTGGATACAGTGGTGGTGCATTTCTTCCCCTCTTCACTCCTGGAAAGTTTTATGGCCTTGGAGATTCCTGTCAAACCTTAACTACCAAGCGCCCTGCACAATGGCTAAGCGCCCCTTATCATATCAAAACACTCTTGCACTGCCAAGGTGGGGAATGGTCATACTAGGGGTCAGTTGCGTGGTTACAATGGGGGATGACAATGAAATCATCCCCTGCCAGCCTTGAACCTTATTGCAGTCTGGGTAGATTGGTACCAGCTGGGAATTCCAATGACCACCTGCCCCAATTAAGGCCAGGATGTAAAATTATTTATGCCTAAAGTCAATTATCTCACAACCCTGTAAATAGCGGTTCCAAGGATGATCCCTTTGAGCTCTCCTGGACTGCAGTGGGCTGTGCCCAGCATCTCCCTCTGAGTGGGACACCTCTCAGAGTTTGCAAACTCTCAAGTTTGTGAAATCAGAGAATAGTCAGCACAAACTGGGCTGAATAAACCCTCCTTGAGGCTCAACTCTTCGCCCATTGAGAGATGCACTGACATCCAACGAGAATATTTTCACCAAACTGAAGGGGAAATTTTAACACGTACCTTCATACAAATATACATGTATCTATCTATTTCTATATCTGTCTGTATCAGTGTGTGCATGCAACTTTATGTTGATAACCTTGTTAAGTCCTTGATTAAGTTACTGTACTGATTTGTTGAAAGTTGAGTCCTGCTGAGGAATTGTGTGATCTAATTGTGTGACATATCTGAATAGTGTTAAGGAACTTTGAATTATTGCTGCCCCACATTGTTGTGATCCCCAAGTTTCACACCAAGCACAAAACTCCACACACTCTGATCCTTTCCCTGATTGTGTAGGCATAAACCGTTGACCAGGTCTGGGACTAGGGGTGGATTCAGCCTCACCTAGACTTCTCTTTCGAGGAGTTTAGAAAGCAAGGGGGTCCACTCTGAACCTCGTGACCAAATGGGAGGAAATTCCTTGCCCCTTTTCCCTAATCCATATCACAACAATCCAATCCTGCCTTGATTTCCCTGACTCTGCAAATATTTTTTTTAATTTGTGTACCAACTATTTTAATCCACTGCTAATTTGATTTTGCCTTTTGTATGCTTTTCCATGTTGAATAAGTAGTAGAGGGGACCTTGCCATCGAATTCTGTTAAGTCACGTTTCTCACATATTCATATTAAAAATATTAGCTTTTCCCCTAATATTTGTGACACTGATCTTTTAAGCAGCCTAAACCACTCAGCATAGTCCCCCTTTCGTGACAGATACCTTTTCTCCATGGTGGTCCATTCACCTGGGTGATGTGGCACACTTTCCTTAAAGGGATACCTTTCCTTCACACTTGTCAGGAATCATCTTGAGGCTTACATTTTGTGTCTTCCTTCCAATCACTTTGTCAATGCCCCTTTTCTCTAGCAAGTGACCCCAACTGCTTGGCTTCTCTGCCCTCTAATTTGATGTTACTGGCCCTGTTATCCCAGCAGTGGAGGAGCCAGGTCATAATATGTTCACCTGGATGACGGCCAAAGTCTCTCCAGATATCCTGGAGCTCCCTCATGGGTAAAGACTGAGTGGTTACTTCTGTGTCATCATCATCCTCTATCTCTGTAGATGTATGTAATGCCTCCTCCTCCTGTGTCTCTCTCTTTTGGGACAGCCCTACTGCCCTCTTCTCCTTTACCAGATGGCCTGATTTGCATTTCCATTTCTTTTTCTGTATTGGGGCAACTGACACTGGCACTGGTTGACAGTAACAATGGTACTGGCACACAGGGGTTTGTATGGTTTCATCGTCCCATGCAGCAGTTGGGGCCAATGTGGGAGATATTGACTGATCACGGGGGATGATGTTGCTGCAGTGTCTGTCGAGGGGAGCTGACATCGCCGCAAGTGTGGAGTTGGCGCAGGGGGTGGACTTGTTGCAGGGGTGACGTAGCCAGTGCATGGGGCGGACTAGCTGTGCAGGATCAGACCGCCACCCTGCACGTGGCCACACGTGTCTGTGTCGCCCCCCTTCGTGTTAGTGAGATTCAAGTGGCTGCACAGAGCCTGCCTCCGCCCCGAGCACTGCTAGCAGACATTCAAAAGAAAGCTGATCCCTAGCAATAGAACACTCCAAGACCGTGAAAAATTTCCAAAATACTCATGCACTTGTGCCATTTACTTGAGAGAAGAGGGAGAAAATTAGAATTATTTCCACACATAAAACCCCTTGAATAATTCCCTCTCATCCAACCCACTGAATCATTTTTGCTCTATAGGCTGTGTCCCAGAGTAAAAAGGGGAAAGGTGTAATTAGTCAAAGTCCCCACGAAATGGCATGTAAAACATGCCAATGCTGCCAATACTGCATACAGATACAGGATTACTCCAAAAAAAAAAAAAAGTAATACACAGACCAACCAAAAAAGACCAGCCAAACAACACTTCAATCTGGTTTGAGCATATATGATCAGTATCATAAGGAACAGGCAAGGCAGTAGATCCCACCTTTCTATGAACAACTTAAAGATCCAAGAACTTAACATGCTGACCAGCCACCACAACATCTCTATAACCAATACTTATCACAGAATTCCGAATAACACACAGTAATCAGATCTGGTTTTATTTCAACCCTTTGAGCCCCATGTTGGGCACCAAAAAGGACTGTCGTGGTTTAACTCCGGCCAGCAAAACACCATGAAGCCGCTCTCACACCTCACCCCCCCACTCCCCATAAGAGCTAATTTTGTTGTGTTTTTGCAGATGGAAAATTCCAGTCCTAAAAATTAAAGAAAGCAATTGTTAACACCTCTGCTGTAAATGAAGAATTAGAAAGTCGTACTATGGACGCAATCCAGGCTTTGCAAGAAGAAGAATAACCAGCCTGTGAATGGTGCTGTTCCAAAACAGAATGGCATTGGATTTATTGTTAGCCTCTCAGGGAGGGGTATGTACTGCCATCAATACCAGCTGTTGTATGTATGTGGATCAATCAGAAAGAATTGAAACTGACTTGCATAAAATTTGGGAACAGACCAAAGACTTACATGAGGTTACTAAAGATGACGTGTCTTGGGACATTTGGGATAAATTAACCTCCTGGTTACCCGGATGGGATTGGCTGAAACAATTATTTGTGGGAATAGTGGTAATAGTAGCACTATTGTCTTGATTTGTATCCTAATCCAGTGTATTAATCCCTGCATGATGTGCCTTAAAGGTCCGTGTTCAAGAAAAGAGTTATCAGAAGACCAATATTTAGCTTTAATGCTACAGAAATTAGAAAAAGAATGTAAGGAAATGCAAAGACAACAATAAGGGTAAGAAAAGGAGGGAATTGTAAGAGCTAACTTTGTGTGTTTTTGCAGACAGAAAATTCCAGTCCTAAAAAAAATGAACTCATCCACGGTTTTATCATATGTTTGCCCAAACTGTTTTTCTTAATAATCCTGAGCAAGGATTAGTTGGCTAGGTCAAATAAAAAGAAATATCACCACCTCAGCAGAATGAAAATGTCGACACATTTAAAAAAAAAAAAAATAACAGGATGGCAACAAGATAAAGAATTGCAGAATAAGACATACCAAAGACACACTAAAGGGTTACAAAGGGAACAGTCATGATTTTCCTTAAAAAAAATTAAAAAAAAAATTAAAAGTTGTTCTAAATACCATATATGTACAAAAAAAAAGTATAAAAACACACGTCGCGTAGCCTGTGAAACTGGAGTACTTGGCCAATGAGGAAACAGGGGAGGGGACTGTATGCATAGGGAACTAGGATATATAATGTGTACTCTATTGCTACGAAGCTCTCTCTCCTGCAGGGGCTCTCTCTCCTGCAGGGGAAGGATGCCCGCCATTGCAATCATGAATAAAATGCTGCTTCACTGAGATCCCTGCTTGAGCCTAAGTCATTGGCCTGCGAGTGTTTCTCACGCCCCCTTCCTCCAGCAGAGGGGAAGAATCAGAGCTAAAAACAAGGAAGCTCATAAAATTGAGATAAGAACTATTTACTAATTCAATATAAATTAATATTAGATATATATAAATGAATATAACAATACTACTAATAATAATTAAAATAATAGAAAATAAAACATATAATAAAAAAACCTCTGTCCTGATTAAAACCAGCACACTGGCTCATCCTTTCTTGGGTAAATTCACATCACTAAGCCAGAAGAAAACAAAACCAGAAAATAAGTGAAATTTTCTGTCAGAGCTGGCAGGAAGACAAGGGAAGGGAGGGCAAGCAACAAACCATCTCTTAAAAAAAAAAAATCTGATTAAAAACTACCTGCTGTTTGGTCTCAACTTGACCTCACAGGTTTCAACTAGACCCAGGACAGGGTACTGAGTGTTTCTCTCACAGCACTGTTTGCTCTGAAAAGAGAGTTTTGAAAATTAAAAAAGATATTAAAAAGCAAAAAAATTAAATTTAAACAGAGGTGTTAGTAGCTTCCTAAAGAACAACTATCATGGAGTATATGCTATTAAGTAGCATGTACTGCTGCACAAAGAATTATATTGAAGATGGCAAGCATGCCCTTTATGAATCAATAACTGGCCACTGGTACATCATGATATTTTTTTTTTTTTGGTTGCTCTCAGTAAATGTTCTTCTTTGTAATTGTAAATCTTGCAATGTCTGAAGGAAATTAGTTTCACCCAAACAAACTATAAGGCCTGAAATACTTAATAAACACCATGATACCCTAACCTTAGTTGTACATTATCATTTTAGGTGTTATTGAACTGATTCACGATAAAGAATGCCCAGCTTATATGAAGCAAACCAGCTCTTTTTCTCAGCAGCTATGAATATGACAGATTCTTACTTCAAAAGTATTAAGTTTTTTATAGCAGCTTACTGTTAGAAGTCAGTTTAGTTTATTACTGACATGTTTCCTCTTATTCAGTCCAACAGAATACTACTTTTCCCTGTTTACAACTGTATCACCTTCTTATGCCAGTTCTAGCAACTGTTTAAATGAAAAAAAAAATCTAGCAGAACACTGTCTTTTAATGCCATTTTAGCACTGACTGAAAGAAAAGTTTGAACAACCTACCTCCTCTCACCACTAGCCACTCATTCGCAAGCTGTAATTTGAAAATAAAAAATAAAAAGAGAAACTGTACCTATGTTTTTTGCAGAAAATAACATTAAGTATGTCCTTTCATCTTTTGCGACTACATAAATGAGAAGTTAAACTGCACTGCTGCATAGGAATTAGTTGTTCAGAATACACAGCTAACTACAGAGATCATTCCAGAACATGTACTACCCTACAGCTCCAGTATCACGTAAGTCTGTATTTTCATCTAAATTTGAATATGGTTTTGTATTTATACAGAACTAAACAATATAGTGGCTCATACATTTCCATCACCAGTGGATTACATTATCTCACATTTACCCAACATAACTGAGCATAGATGGAATAAATCAGAGGTATGAGAGAGGTAAAGACAAATACATACAACTGAGGCCAATAAATTACATAAAACAGCTGACTTTTTTTTTATGTAAACAGTCAAGTCCATCAAAAATTCTGAATCACTTGACAGACTATGTGTCTAAGGATGATAGGTTGGGAAAGGACAGAAGCAGCATGACCTGGGTACTGAAGAGTTGACCATAACACACAAGTCCACTTCCTAAAACAGGAGAAACTTCTGGTAAAGACAAAAGTTATGTCTTCCGACAGAGCGCCACATAACCCTGAAGATGTGAAGTGTTAATGACTGGCTACTTCTGAAGTTTAATTAAAAAAAACTTTGTAGGTTTATCTGCGGGTTGGTCATGCTTTTTGTCTACTTGAATCGCCCTCCTTTCCATTAAAAGCCAACATACTCGATTCAGCAAACCTACCAGTGACATTCTAGTATAAATAGCACATACAGATATGCCCAACAACTAAATGTTTAAGTAACTAAAAATGAATCAATCCAAATAATTAGATCTCTATCAGAAAAGAAATCTGCATCCAAACATAGAAGTACCAACGCTTTCTGCACTTCCCAACTGCTTTTGGACTTGTTCATCTCCTCCCCAAGATACCACACATTCCTTTTTATTTTCTTATAAGTGTCACACATACCCATGCACTTAAAACAACAGAATTGTGACTAGCATTTAATTTAACTCAAGACTCAGCTCTGTGTGGATGTGTGTGCACAATGCTCGAGAGCAGATTTTTCATAACACTAAGCCACCCCCACACGGATACTGTGTAATTTATATAGTGTTCTTTTGAAAATGCTGCCCTAAAGCTGACTCACTGGCATACAATTCTACCTAAGGCACATTTCTGGGAGTAGAGCTGGCTTTTTATCAGATGATTCATAAATCAGGCCTGGTAGCAATCTTAAAGAATAGGACCCTGGTAAGAGAAGTGAGGTGTGAAAGAAAAGAAGAAAGGATTAAACTAATACTGTGTTTCAACAAGTTTTGCATAAAAAAACTAGGGTTAGAAATAGGCTGCTTCTATTGAGTGCTCAACGGGATGCATATACAAATTATCCAAGACTGAATATAAATTACAAGTATATATATCAAAACAAAGGTTTGTGGAGCATCCTTTGCAACCCTGAAAAGCTATGTTTTTCATCATAAATAAGAAGCAAGACTTTACGTCTAAATACATTTTTTGCATTGTAACGCTTAATGCGCATATCCTGCCTCTTTCAAATGAAAGGTAAATACCAGCTACGGGTTAGTTCACAAGCCTGCACACAGGTTTCCAGAAACATTCACTAGCTGCAACTCCCAGTTGGCAGAGGTGAAGAAATTTGACTTCTACTTTGAGAAGATAACAGACAGACCAGGAAACAGATGTTTCTTTCCCACAACATACAGAAGATATTGCATACATTCAACTACATAAATTAAATAACAGCAGGTAAAAGGATACCAAGTTACCAGCTATAAAAAGAGCAAAAGAATATTAAAAGATAGTTTTCATCAGTACCATGCAAGTACTGACAGGATGAAAAACACCACCACCACAAAATGTTGCGGTTTAACTCCAGCTAGCAAAATACCACGAAGCCACTCTCACAAATCCCCCCTCCCCTCCTCCAGTGGAGGGGAAGAATCAAAGGAAAAAGAAATAAGGAAGCTCTTAAAATTGAGATAAGAACTATTTACTAATTAAAACTAAATTAATATATACAAATACTGCTAATAATAATTAAAATAATAGAAAATAAAACATATGATACAATTATGATACAATTTCTTACCACCACTGACCAATGCACAACCAGGTGCTGAGTAGTGAGAGTCAGACCCAGAGAGCCCAAGAGCTGTTGCAGCAGACTCTGAGTGAACCCTATCAGCGATAGCATGACTGGGAAAACTAAACAAACCCACCAACTCCCTCATGAACAAGCCAGCACAGGAGTTAGCAAAGCAGCTAACACAGGAGTCAGGGAGTGTTAGCAAGTGCCTGGGAGTAAGCGAGCAAGAGAGTAAGGGAGAGAGTAATGGCTCCCGGACGCCCTCCTCACCCAAGCCCCAGAACATGACGTACTATGGAATGAAATACTTCCTTGGTCAGTTTGCGTCAGCTGTCTGAACTGTGTGTCCCCTACACTGCCTGTAGTGAGACAGCGAGAGCTGGGAATGCAGCTGCAGTATCAGAAGCAGAGAAAGACCTTGAATTCAGTACAGGCATTCCCCAGCCCCAGCTAAGACCTTATCAGTAGTTCTCTCAGCATCCAGGAACACAACTCCCCAGTAGCCTCGGTAAAGAGAGTTAACTCCTTCTTGACTAAACCCAGCACAGTAATCAATGTACCTGAACTGCAGAAAGTCAGTCATATCTGTGAAGAAACTACTATACTGTACAAGCTCTATTCAGACACGTGAAAAGGGAACACTAACAAGTGGGGACAGGCAACAACAAATTTAAATTCTAACCCTTAGCAGTAACACTGAATAAGTGACAAGGTATCAGTCACTCCAGTCTAGCTCAGAGATGTACTCTGTCATGGTAAGGATAAAATTTACACTATATGCACCTTTTCATTTACAGTCTCTTTCATCCAGTTTTCTTTTTGCTCAAAATTGCACATTTGTATAAGTTACATTCTACACCTCAAGCCGCAGGCTCAGAACTGCATTATGCATTAAAAACCTGCAACAAAGATTAGACAGAAAAACAACATAAATCACCACAAAAATCATACTAACTTCCCTGCAGTAATATTTGCTGCCATAGATTCTGGAGTCACAACAGTTCAGCTGCTCCTGAGTTACAGTGGCACAAGTGTCAGTTCTCCACTGAACTTTGATTCACGTACTGGGAAAAATAGACAAAAGGGGTTTCCTTGCCACATAAGCCTTAGGTTCTCTCAGAGGTGCAACTGTGCAGCAACATGCACTGCACCACACAACTGTATCCCAGAGCTCTTTCCCAGCATTATGCCTGTCCGTCTCTCCCACTGCTGCTTTATTTTTGGTTCCCCATTGCTACTGACAATGTTCAGGCCAGCAAAGATTTTCAAGTTTTGGTGGCACTTTTCCAGATTACTTGTTCTGAGGTGCAAGTTATATACTTGCAACTACGGTATTTAAGTCTTTCACTCTGATCTAGTAAATGTGTTATTAAATCTGCTGCTCAGTTTCTGTCAATATTTACAGTTTTCTAAGTCATTTAGCCAACTGCAGATAAAACCACAGAAGCTGAGATTGACCATAGACCCAATTCTGTCAAAAAGTACCATCAACACACTAACTGTGAAATGTTATAGAAAATCAAATACAGGTTGTCTGAAATTATTTACTCATTTGAAAAGTTTCCAAAGCTTTAACATATCTAGTGGTGACATTTCAGTCAGAAATTTCAGACAGTTGCAAAGTCTGCAGCGACTTTCAGAGTGTGGTACGTAGAGACTCCCATCTCATTAACAGATGTTTGAGATGGTCATAGATGGCACATGCATCCTTGGTGGAGCAGGGAGCTGGCGTGATAATACACACAAGAAAGTGAAGAAAGTGAACAAAATCAAGGCAAGGCAAAGAAATCTACATTTTAAAAGTAAATACACAGCAAGGAGATGGGGGTCAGGACAACCAAAGCAATTATTTCTTGTTGCTCCAATCAAGTTACACTAACTTATCTCCCTAATGCTTAGTGTTCAAAGCCCATCATGATTCTCTATATTCACTTTGTTCTTCCTATCTTACTTCCATAATCCCCACACCTCCTCCAGGATGCCAGCGTCATCTGCCCATTTGTCAAACGCACACAAACATCCTTCCTACATCTCTTTTATCAGTTAGAGCAGTACTTGGTTTGTGTGTGTTGAGAACAGTCAATACGGAGCGGTCACAACTGCCTTGTGGTTGTTTTCAGGTTCCTTCATTTTTCCCCTCCCTTCGCAGTACCCAGTTTAATGTATCCACTCATTTCCCAACTTGTTTGTGCGCTTTAATTTCTACCAAGCAGGCCACCTTCGTGCACTCATTGAGCACAAGTATAGATGGCCAAGCTGTACTGCAATACACAACATACACCTGAATGTGTAACACTGCAGTCCTTTCCTCTTCCTGATTTCTCAGGAATTTCTCAGCACACCTCTTCGTGATGCCAACAAGTAATTAGGCTGAAGAGCAAACAGAAATAGCTGACACATTATAATTAAAAATTCAAGTGTTTAAAAATGAGTCAGAACTGTTATCCTCATACCTGAGCATAAATACCAGCTGCCCTAACTCATGTACTACTTTCCATCACACACACTGTCCCTCCTCCCAATCCCCTAGACAAAATGCCAGTGTCACTGGTATACCAGAACCACAGAAAGCAGTATTTTATTAGCTTTTAGTAGCCACATAACCTGCCCCTTTGGAGCTTCTTTTGCCAGCATCAGACAGTTCTAGATCGCTAGATGTGAGAAATACTCAGAAAATTATGTTTAGAAATTATTGCTCTTGGACATCTGAGTTCTCCATAGTTCATCTCGCTGCTTTAGTATTGCACATGTACATGGAGGTGGTGTGGGGGTGTGCGCTTGGGCTTAGCAAACACGACAAGCAACTTAATATTCTTAGAGCTTGTTACAAACCTATTAATGCAATGCTTGCCTCCTCCATGGCAACAGGGGAAGCTGCACTGTTGTGACTGCCTGACTTGCTGCTCTTATACATCACAGAAACACGAATTACAGGTGTTAACTAGGGCAGAACCACAAGATGAAGACCTCAAAAGAGCACCATATATGGTTTGCACCTCAAGATCAAACATCAAGCTTTTTAATAGACTTAAGCAACGTAAGATACTTGAACATTTTAAATTTAACGTTTGCTGTTCTAAGGGGAGAGCTATTACTGTCTGTACTTAAAATTTTAGCTTGAAAACTGGAAATAGGCTAGCACTTGCCTATAAACGAATATTATTTGGTCTTATGCTTGACAAGTAGCAGAGAAGACTTAAAACCAAATAAAGTCTTGGGGGGATTGGGGGGGGGGGGTGGATTAAGAGAAATTTTATGTTTTTAAAGAGATGCAAAGTGTTCAAAGATTTACTGCTCATTGATTTTCAAAAGATAGAATTACTTGCTGATGAGGAAAAAAAAAGACACAACCAAACAGGATTAATTTATGCCACAGCATCTCTACACACAAGTTTTTTCAGTCTTTGAAATGCTGTTAGGTACTTTGTAGTGGTTTAAAGTTACAGTAACTAGACACAACCAAGACCTTGTTTAACTAAGTTAAACCAGTTATGGTTTCACAAAGGTACCTACATACTTTAATACAAGTAGCCTTATTCCACTATTAACAAACTAAGATGTAAACACAACACGATGCTACTTAAAAGTGGAAGCTCTCCCTACCAGCTACACAATGCATACCTACCAAAAAAAAATATCCACACAAGTCTTTCAGAAAGTGGCCTTTTAAGTAGTTGTCCAATAACCTTAATGCAAAGAAAGTTACAATACTAGAATTGGGGAAATAATTAAAATACTACAAGTGTCCTCAGACTGCCTTTTTCCTTTTTAAAAAGAACAAGTAGCACAGTTAAAATGTATGTTCTCCTCGGATGGCTGTGTCACTCAAAGCCACATCTGCAAGCCATTAGATGTTAGGAGCTCAAGGGAAACTCAGGCTAGATAAGCAACGAAAAACGTCAATTTTTTTTCCACATAAAATATATTATATTCCCACATCATCCAAGGTAAACCAAGAAGCAAAAAAAAAGAGAAGCTTAAAACTGGAGCAGTTATATGCCTTCTTTTTCAAAGGGTTTTTCTCCAAACAGCTAATACGATCCCACAACACATTACAGAAGTCCTAGGAAACACAAAAGTGGCCAGAAGTGGCTTCCAGGACGTGCGGCAAGGCTTTCATCCGCTGACTCCAGGCAAGGTTAGGAGGGAAAAGCGGCGGCTAGGCTAGACTCCTGCGTTCCAGGCACCGTGTCGGGCCCTGATGGAGGCCCCTTACTGAGGCAGTCAGCGCTGCAAGACGCCCACCGGACACCCACGTTTTCCTGAGAGCCCCTGGGCCGGTGCGGAGGATGCCCGGCGCGGGCAGGACCACCTCCCCGGCAACTGGTGGGATCAGGCCCCCGAGGCGCCACGGGACTGTGCCCACCCGCTCCGGGGCACCACCAGCCCCAGGATAAGGACTGTGAGGGGGGGGAAGTTGAGCCCGGTACTCGTCCCTCCACCTCTCACCCGCGCGCAGCGGGGCTAACGGCAACGGTCCCAGGGCTGCGACGAGGTGGCCCGGCCAGAGCACGCAGCGAGCGAATCCCGACCGCGCCGGCCTCACTCACCTGGATGACGCAGGGCCCCTCCTGGCTTCCCCTCCAGGGGACAGCAGCTAGGGCATGGGCAACCGGGAGAAGCCAGATCTCAAGCACGCCACCGCTGCCAGAGGGAAAGTCACCGGAAGCCGTAGAGCTCTGCTGCGCAGCGTCACTTCCTCCCTCCGTCACTGCCAGAACAACTAAGCGCCACGCAGAGCAACCACCCCGACTGCCAGCGCCACCCCACGGAGCAGAGAGTTTCTCCCTCTCTTCTACCCGCGGCGCCCTGAGGGGAGCGGTGGGCTGGTCCTTACTTACCCTCTGACACCCGCGAGTGTGCCCCCTACGATATGCACACACTCCTCCTCTACACCAGCGGGAGAGCCCTCCCAGACAGCCCCAAGCCCAGTGGGGTCCCTGCGGGGCACCGCCTGAGGGGACGCACCCGGCCTCGGCCAGAGCTCGGCAAACCGAGAGGCCCGTGCGCATGGCGGCGGGACCGGCTGCGCTGCGGGACGGAGGTGTGAGAGACCGGGACCACGTGAGGGACACTGCGGCAGGCAGCCACCGCCAGTCGTTCACCATGGGTCGTCTACCACAGAAGAAAGCCGAGGCAGCCAGCAAATCAGCTGGGAGGGAGCCCTGTTCACAGGCTAATGGCATGCCACTTTGTTCAGTTTCCTAGCGGTGAAGCAGAAGGAACCAAGCATGGCAATTGGGGCTGATTCAGCAGAGGAAAAGAGCAGAGGAGGAAGCAGAAGGAAATGAGAAAAAAGAAACTTTTTTTCCCAGTGTGGGCACCAGGTGACAAGGAGGGCCAAGCTCAGGAGAGACACAGGTGAAGGTGGTAGGAGCCCAGCACCACAAACACCCTCTCACCAGCACTTATTCTCCCTCCAAAGCTGATCCTGGTGATCCTGCCTCTGCACTCCCTGAGATCAGAGACCTGGGGGTTGAGTGGCGGAAGCATTGTGTGCAATTAAGGCGACATTATAATGCATACATTAAACATTGTTCTGATGTTTCTTAATTAGTGTATTTAGCTTTGCAGTCTTGGGGTATATATGCTGCACAACACATTGTGGATAGTGGTCTGCAATTTGAAAATGTGGTATCAATTGTTTCGGTATAGTCCCTAAATCCTGATCAGGGCCTACAAATGCCTGGGAAATTCAAGTGTTAAACATGCACTGTACAGCAGAGGCACCTTTGGAGGATCCTGCTCCTCCACGGTCACTGTTCGTGGCACAGACTCACTTATAGGGTTGATAGTATAGAAACATGTATGCATCTACTCCTACCACCACCCAAATCATGTACATGGACTTGGGAAACAAAGACAGACATCACAAACTATCTCAGAAGAAATTATCATGTTGAAGAGAAATAAGAGAGAGATTCAGGTAGAAGTAGAGCTATGTATTCAGGAATTCATTATTGTCTTCTAAAACAGTACTTTTGCAAGGTGTTTCTCATGAAACATGAAAAATTTCTTTTGCAAGAGCACCAGCCTCATCAGTGCATCCAACATTGGCAGTGTCAATGTAAGAGGGAACAAGCAGGGCACTAAGGAAATCCATACTTAAGAAAAAAACCCTGCCCTGCCCAGGGCTGCTGAGGGCTCTAATCCAGAGTCTGCTCTGAATTCCTACATGGCTCTAGCCATGCCCTACCACCAACTAACATCAACCTCCGCAACCCAGATGGATGCTACTGGGAAAATAATCCAGAATCTGTATTTAAAGGGAAGGATGTGCTTTGGAGGCAAAACTCCTGAAAGACACATGGAGGATGGAACGCTGTTGCACAGGTGTTAGGACACAGCAGCAAAAAACAGGCACTGCAGTTTTGGATGGCATACACAAAAGCATAACTACACAGGTGAGGGCAGTGACCATCTGCCTTGCATTTGCAAGAAGAGTGATAAATGGAAAGGAGCTCAAAGAGCCATGACTGAAGGAATCGGCAGCATGGAGGCATCTTGAAAATAAAAAAGAAATTATGACTATCATACGTAAAACAGAATTAGTTAACTAAGAAAGGAGACATTAATGATCTGTAAATATTTGAATGAAGTAAGTGGCATGAAGGGAAAAAACTGGTGATATATTAATGATTTTAACGGTGTATCGTGGTTTAACTCTGGCTAGCAAAATACCACGAAGCCACTCTCACAGATCCCCCCTTCCCTCCTCCAGTGGAAGGGTAGAATTGGAGGGGAAAAAAAAGGAAGCTTGTAAAATTCAGATAAAAACTATATACTAATTGAATCTAAATGAATATATCCAAATACTACTAATAATAAGTAATTACAATAATAGAAAATAAAACATATGATACAATTATGATTCAATTGCTCACCACCCACCGACCGATGCAAAACCAGGTCCCGAGAAGTGAGAGTCAGAGACAGAAAGCCCGAGAGCCACAGCCCGAGAGCCAGATCCAGAGAGCTATCACAGCAGATTCCAAGTGAACCCTATCAGTGATAGCACGACTGGGAAAACTAACAGACCCACTAACTCCCTCACAAATGAGCCAGAAAAGGAGTTAGTAAAGCAGCTATAAGAAAGTAGTTAGAGTGTTAGCAAGTGTAAGAAAGTGAAACTGAGATGGCCCCCGTAACCACTCCCTGCTCATGTACTGATCATGACGTTCTATGGAATGAAATACTTCTTCAGTTAGTTTGGCTTAGCTGTCTGACCTGCATGTCCTCCCAGCTTTTTGTAGTAAGAAAGTTGGGAACACAGTGTAAGGAAGTAAAAGAGTAAAAGTCTATGCTGGTTTCAGGTAGGGACGAACCTACCTGTACAAATGGGGGCTCGTCCGGGATCCTTCCACCTTCCAGGGACGGTGGGCGATGGATGGGACTGATGGTGCGCCTCACCGATATTTGGGTGATCAGCTCCCCTTCAACGTCCGCCGGTCCTGGACGACTGATTGGGTACCCGTGACTGTTCGGAGACAGACGAGTAGCGGACCAGGGGAGTCCACGAGGGGTGACCAGAGGGAAAAGGGTAAGTAAACAGGTAGTGGGCCTGAAAATACAGGTTTTGGTAACAGGCAGTGGGCCTGGAAACAAAGGGAAGGTTCTTAAGGGCACCCAAGGGGGGTGAAAGAACCACGCCAGAGAGTAAGCCAGAGATTGGGGACCTACAGGAGGTCACTCCACTCGTTTGCTACAAGGGAGGACGCTCTCTTGCAGGTAACAGGCAGTGGGCCTGGAAACACAGGTTTTGGTAACAGGCAGGGGGCCTGGAAATACTGGTTCTTAGGAGCTTGAATCCCCTCTAGATAGTTATCTTGGAAGTTTGGATAATGTCTGGGTTGAAAGGGATTTGAGTTTCCATCTGGTTGGTGATTATTTGGTCCTTTGGAATTTATGCTTTGCTTTACTGGAACATGATTATCGGATCTTGGTTATTGCTCTGGTGTATAAATCTAGGGTTATTGTACTGGTTTGTGTATATTAATTGGATGCCACTCAGTATTTAAACCCAGCCGCCCCCAGCCCCTCTGATATCTGAGGACAAGCTGGAATGCAAAGGGGTTTACTTTCTGCCAAATTTCTTAAACTATTGAATTTATAAATGGGAAATAATAAAAGAGTAAAGAGAAAAGGAGAAATGGAGAAGCAAAGAGTCTGACAATACCATCAAATAGTCTGTTAGATCGGAGGATTAAAAGCTGGGAGGATATTAGGACACTCCCAGAGATAACCAAGAAAACAATGGTACAGATTTGTTCGGGGTATCTGGTAACTGATAAACCTGCCAGTCAGTCACCCAGCAGGGTTGGGCTTAAGGGGGTTGAGTCCCCTTCTGGTAGTCCCTTAAAGTGAAAGCTTCAGGGACGCACAAGTTTGTCTGGGATTCAAGTCCCCTTCTGGTGGAATTTTTGTGATCATGGATTCTGGGAATGGAAATTTTGATAACGTTTTTTGTTTTGTGCTATTGGATTTGTTTGAATGGCGTAACTGGTTAACATGTTCGGTTAAGCAAGCGGTATACATTGTATACATTTGGTTGTTCTTGAGAGATATATCTTATGTTTGGATTGTTGTATTGGGATATTGAAACATCAGGATTGCGGTTTAAAACCCCCTTGAAGATGGGTATAGGGTCCTCTCAAGGAGGGGGAATTGAGGGGGAATTCTAAGAAAGTCACCTCTAGGAGACATTTTGAAGCATTGGAGTCAAATTGATGGGCCCCCAGGTAGAGCAGTTACTCAGGAAAATCTAATCAAGTATTGTAATCAGTGGTGGCTATCATACAAGTTGGAAGATGGAAAAAAAAAATGACCTGAGGATGGAACTTTGAATTACAATACCATGTTGCAATTGATGTTGGTTTAAGACATGAAAAAAAAAAAAAAAGAAAGAAAATGGGCTGAAGGTATGTACTGTGATGTGTTTTTCACTTTAAGAAACCTGCCCTGAGTGGCAGAAAGAAAGAATTTGGCATTAACACCCCACCCAGCGACTCTTTGGTTCTGTCTCTAGAGAAGAATAGGAATGTTAATGGACAGGGGCATAAAACAAAACAAAAAAAAAGTTGTCACTCAGCCTGTAGTGTAGGGCAAAGGTGTTTGAAATGTTGTCGTGGTTTAACTCCGGCTAGCAAAATACCACGAAGCCGCTCTCACAAATCCCCCTCCCCTCCTCCAGTGGAGGGGAAGAATCAGAGGAAAAAGAAATAAAAGCTCGTAAAATTGAGATAAGAACTATTTACTAATTAAATCTAAATCAATATATACAGGTACTACTAATACTAAATAATTAAAATAGTAGAAAATGAAACATACAGTACAATATATACAATATGATACAATATGATACAATTCCCCACCATCCACTGACCAATGCACACCCAGATGTTGAGGGATGAAAATCAGACCCAGAGAGCCCGAGAACCACAGCCCGAGAGCGATCGCAGCCCGAGAGCTGCAGCCTGAAGGCCGGAGCCCAGGAGCCTACGCAGCAGATTCCGAGCAAACCTTATCACTGATAACACGGCCAGAAAACTCAAAACAACCCACCAGCTCCCACACGAAGGAGCCAGCACAGGAGTTGGCAAAGCAGCTAACGCAGGAGGGTTAGCAAGTGCCCAGAGAGACAAGCAAGGGAGTAAGGGAGAGAGAGAGAAGGGAAGAGTAATGGCTACCGGACCCTCTTCCCCACCCAAAGAGACCGGAACATGACGGACTATGGGATGAAATACTTCCTTGGTTAGTCTGGGTCAGCTACAGTATCCGAAGCGGACAAAAGACCTTGAGTTCAGTACAAGCCATCCCCAGCACCAGCTGAGGCCTTATCAATGTTTTCACTTAGTGTCCAGCAACATAGTTTCTTGGCAACCAGAGTAAAGGGAGTTAGCCCTTTCCTGACTGAACCCAGCACAAATGTGGAAAAAAAAAGGGAAAAAAAAAAGGAGGAGGATTTGATCGATGTCATTAATGCTGAAATAGTGATTTAATATGGGAAATACGAGAGTACCCAGGCCTAAACCACACATGCACTCTGGGCTGGGGTCATGGAAATCCATTTTCGTGCTGTGTATGCAGACCCCAACTCTGGCAAGCCAGGGTAGCGTAGCCACCAGCTTCAGCATTGACCATAAGTCCTCTGATCTACAACAACAACCAGCTTTGTATCGCTGGGACCCCGGGAATAATGGCAAAATGTGTGCCACTCCTCTGTTAATTCATTTTTGGGGCACTTACTTTGTTAACTACTGCTGTAATTATTGTTTTAATATATGTTTGTTTGCACTGTAGACTTTCTTCTTTGGTTTCCCCAGAGCTGTAAGCAAGTCCTCAAACTCTGCCTGAGACACATTTTGGTTTTGTAAGATCAGTCAGATTTAGATATGTTATGGTTAAAAGAAGATGTTGTTAGTTAACATATCTGTCGTGTGACATGTACTCTCGCTTCTACTTCCTCTATACTTCCTTCTGGTATCTTTCTCACATTACCCCCGTGAACAAGGACTATAAGGACTTCAGGAGGCGATACTGATGTCAAATGGGATGTTTTGGATAAAATGACAAGGAATTTCTATTGTTGAGAGCTGCTTGAGGTCTTTTGGGGTCCCAGGCCGTGGCTACGTGGGCCAGTGGTGGTCATTGACCAGAGTCCTCTTTGAGGGGCAAGGTCCCTGACTGGGTACTGCTGTTGGGCTGTTCAGAGGGGACAATTTATTTCCCTGTCACTCAAGGTTACATCGTGAAGGGGCCTTGAAGCATGTTAAAGTTGTGGTGTGGGCCAGAGTCCTTAAGACAAGGACGTTGAGGGGTCTTTCTTTTGAGTCGGTGGTCTGTGGTGGTCATAAAAGCAGCCCTTTGACTCAAAGACAAAATGCACATGACCGGAAAAGGGTGGGATAAAGAAAATGGATTGAGGGACTATGTAGGAGAGTCTGTTTACTGTGCATCATTGTATCCTGTACAGTCGGCATGCTGCACGAGTTAGGGGTGCGTTGTTGGTGAGACAACTCCCCTCTGCACCTGGCCGCAATAAAGAATGCCTGCTTCTTAATACTGCATTAATGTTAAGGAGTTGGTTTTTCCCAATTTTTGGTGACAGTCTTGGTGACCCAGATGGGACACTGCCTCTGAATCTCAATGGATCTGTGGGATCGCAGGACCTCCAGTCAGCACCGACGGTTCCTCGGGGAGAACCTCCGATCCCCAGACCAAAGAGCTTTGAGCAAGACCCTGGGAAAGGTAAAAGGCATTCTTTAATTTTAGGAATTATAAATGTCTCTCCATAAGTCATGGTGAAAACCCCACAGGATTGGGCTAAGGAAAGGCACCTAATAATGGTTGGTTGCCTGCCTGTATGGCGAGGCTAAAGCCCCACAGGGTTGGGCTGTAAAGGTACCTAAGGGAAGGACGGGTTGTGGTATAGGGGTTTGAGTCCCCTTTGGGAACATTGTGGGTTTGAATAATTTTGAGGCACTGCTTTGTTTATTAGGTTATGATTTTTGGATAATGGTTTTTGGCTTTGTATATTTATTGACACTGGTTCTTGGCACAAGAGGTATTTTATAAGATATGGGGAATAAGTTATCTACAGGGAAAGGTGTAAGAAACATCTTTTAAAATAATTCTTGGAAACTACAAAGCAATGGACAAGACTTGATCCCTGCTCTGGCCAGAATAAAGGCTAGGCCTAGAGGGGACATTCAGTTATCCCCTTTCGAGTTGATGTATGGAATACCCTACTCCATTGGTTCTCAACCCAGTAAAGAAGTGGAAATAAGTGTACACTAGGGACCTTTTTCCCGTCCCTAGACCCCTGGAGCCCTTATCCCCAGTTTCCCTAGTTCACTTTAGTTGTGCTGCTACAGAAATCCACCTCCTGCAGGGTACTGTACGGAAAATCACGTTACCAGGAGTCAGTGTTCACAAAGGAGACAGAGGAGTTGTCCCGGCCCGGTTATCCCGGGTAGGGGAAGATTCGTTGTTGTACCCAGAGTGAGATTAAGACACAAATGAGGTCAGATGCCGCAAACAAGGAGTTTATTTTTGGTGTAAGAAAATAGCAATAGGAGAGAGAGAAAATAGAAAAGGGGGAAAATTTAGCAAGCAGTCGGGAGAGAATTGCAAGAGATAGCCACCACCATGGATCCAGCGGCATCCCGTTGGTCCGTAGTCTTGTAGTCTTCGGTGGGGAGGGTCCCTCCTCACTGTTTGGTCCCACAGTCTTTTATAGGGTGTTTTTTGCTGCCTCCTGCCTCCTGCGCACGCTTTCCAGTTTTACGCAGCTGATCCCATGGGGTGAACAGAATCAGTACGTGACCACTTGCATGCTTTGGCAGGCTTGGGGGTCCTCTGTGTCTGGACCCCCCATGAGGCGATGTGATGGTTCTTTGTCCTTGGTGGAAACTGGTCTTCAGAGGCTATTTGCTTCTTATCTGTCCAGTAGGCCATTTGGCCCTTATCTATTCAGGCCTGCAGGCAATCCTTCCTCCTCAGGCCACCGAAAGCCAAGCCCCCAGGAAGTTTCACAACTTTGTCAGCAAGCTTTGAGACAATCATCAGCTCAAGATAAGGTCTCTCACAGGAGTCCTGTAAAAAATAATAATAAAACTTTATTTGAATAAAGGGAGAGGCCACAGGACATATTCCTGTGGGGTCTCTCAATGTACAGGGGGACACAGCCCCCTTTTATCCTACTTTCCCCACCGCAAGAGACCCTCCTCATTTCCCCATTAGCTGAGGTACTCTGAGTGTACAGACTTCCTGATCCGCCTAAGATATTCAGGACAAGTTCATTTGACACATTCAAGATATTCATGTCATTTAGATATTCCAGATATTCAGGTGGTTTACCATATTCAAGGGATCATGTAGTTTCGATAGTCTCTTAAGTCACACAGGCTGCTTTTGTTCCTTGTCTTGAGCCTGGGTGTGCACAGGCTTCTTTTGTAAAGACACAAAACGTGTTCCTATCACTAGGGAGGTAGTGACCACAGACAGTCCTTTAGGTAGAATGATAGGAAATTGGAAAAACAACCCAAAACCAGAAGAAAAAGATAAAAAGAAAATGATCATGTATTGTGTACTTGTGTGGCCCAAAGAACCAATAAAAGGAACATCAGTATTTTGGCCAAAATATGAGTCTGACAAGGATTGGGTATGTCAGGCTTTAAATTCATATGTAAATGACAAAACTCCTTGGAGGAGAATCAGCTTATGCCGCTTGCTGGAGGCAAAACAGTTTCTCATAGGAAAGAGCCAAGGCTTATGTAAGGAACAAAAGGATCGTAAATGGGACCCTTTAGAGGATTTACCTCCTCCTTATAACCCTAATGTTCCACCGATGGGGAGGGGGGGGGCAGAAGCCGCGGGGACAGACTCCGGCGCTAGGACGGTTCCCCGCCTTCTCCCCCGCTCCATGGCACGGCCGAGCCGGGGACTGCAACAGACACCGCTCTTAAAGTGGGAGTGTATTCCCGACTCCGGCGGGAGTTAGAACAATGTAAAAAGGACATTGAGAATTTCCCCTTTCCCGATACTAACCGTACTAATAGGCTATGTGAGCTCTCCCCTTATCAGCGGAGAGGTGAGGAGTTTTTAAAAAGAAATTAAAAGTCCCTGATTGAGGACCCCGTTGGATTGGCAAAACAGTTAGATCAGTTCCTAGGACCAAATTATTACTCCTGGGGGGAAATGATGTCCATTCTGAATATAATGTTTAGCGGAGAGGAGCAGAGAATGATTAGATACGCTGCTATGTGAGAGTGGGAAAGAACGCACCCACCAGGACCGGAGGTAGTCCCAGCTGAACAAAAATATCCAACAATGGACCCCCATTGGAATAATAATAACCAACAACACAGAAAAAACATGGGGGATTTTTGGGAAATAATAATTGCAGGAATGAAAGAAGCAGTACCCAAGTCCCAGAACTTTGCTAAAGCTTTTGAGGTCCAGCAAGGTAAAGATGAAACTCCGAGTGAATTCTTAGAGAGACTCAGAAACAGGATGCATAGGTATTCAGGAATGGACCCCAGCAGCCAAGTAGCCCAAGGGCTGTTGAAAGTTAATTTCGTAACTAAAGCATGGCCAGATATACAGAAAAAACTTCAGAAGATAGAAGGGTGGAATGAACAGCCCATAGAGAATCTTTTGAGGGAAGCTCACAAGGTGTATGTGAGATGGAAGGAGAGAAGCAGAAACAGAATGCAAAAATGATGATCACTGCAGTAAATCAGGTCGTGAAGTAGAGACCGGAAACCCCGCAGACAAAAGGCTTCTTAAGAAGGAATCAAAGGGGAGGGGGGAACGGGAATCAGAGGTTTGAAGGACGACCTTTCTCTCTCCAGCAACAACAGAGACCAGAGCAAAAGGTGTGTTTTGAGTGTGGGCAAACGGGCCATTTCAAATGGGAATGCCCCGAGTTAAGAAGTGAAGAGGAAGTGTTTGCAATTGTAAATTCTGAATAGGGAGGTCATGGGTTCTCTGAAAGTGGGTCCCACCAAGAACCCTTGATAAACTTAAAGATGGGACCTCATAAGGAAGAAATTTTATTTTTGGTTGACATAGGAGCAGACAGGTCCTCTCTGGCTTGCAGAATACTGGGGCTTAATTTAACCAGTAATACTTTAAAAATCACAGGGGTAGAGGGATCTGGACTAGAAGTACCGCTTTTTGAGACCACTAAGATAAATTGGGGAATCAAAACTGTCACCGGACAATTGCTGTATGTGCCAGAGGCAGGAACTAATTCGTTAGGCAAGGATTTAATAGTTAAGTTAGGATTACAGTTGAGGACTTGTGGAAAAGAGATAACAGTCTCAATGAATTTGTTAACTGAAAAAGATGAAGAAGAAATAAATCCAATAGTATGGGTAAAAGAAGGAAATTGAGGAGGGCTCAATATCACTCCCTTGAAAGTAACCATTCAGGAGGGGAGTGAAGTAGTGAAACAGCAACAATACCCTGTTTCTCTTGAAGGGAAAATGGGTCTGAAACCTGTGGTGCAAAGTCTGATTAAGGACGGGTTGTTGGAACCTTGTATATCACCCTACAACACTCCCATTTTACCGGCGCGAAAACCAGATGGCTCGTACGGACTAGTGAAAGATCTGAGAAAAATTAATGGGATAGTGAGAAAGCGCACCCTGTGGTTCCTAACCCTTATACCCCGATGAGTAAAATTCCTTGTGAACACAAATGGTTTAGTGTTATAGATCTGAAAGATGCTTTTTGGGCCTGTCCCTTGGATCCGGAAAGTAGGGATATTTTTGCTTTTGAATGGGAAGACCCAGAAACGGGTCGAAAGAAACAGTATAGATGGACTGTTCTGCCCCAGGGATTTACAGAATCACTGTCCTAGTCCCAGGCAGCAATGAGCTGCTCTCCTAGGACAGTCTATATTTTGTTTCACTCCATAATACATCAAGCTGAGTGGTTGGTGTCACCCCGGTGTCAGTGGCACTGCAAACCGGCAGGGAAGGGGTGGGGACGGGGACAGAATGGTTGAAGGTGGGCACGACCCGCAAGGGGGGAGGGTCCGCTCAGGGGGGTTCCAGCCAGGAGCTCAGCGGGGTCTTTGTTCGGACCTAGTGGCGGGTGATATTAGCGCAGAAGGAGCGTCTTTTGTCAAGCAAGTGATCTAGGAGTCGGGGTTTGAAGTTGCTTTTTTCTTTCCTCTGCCTGCTCTCGGCTCCCGGGCTGATTGAGGGAGGGTTTTCTCCCTCCGTTTTTTTGGTTTTGGTTGGTGTTTGGGTTTTGTTTTTTTTTTTTCTCGAGGGTTTTTGGATTCATTTTCCTGCCTTGCCTGGAATCTGGCTGTGCCTGTTCACAGGTGGTGAGATCCATACCATTTGTTCTATTTTTCTGTTATTTTAATTACTCATTAGCACTATCATTGTTAGTAACTCCATAAGTTTCATTTATATAATTATATAGTTCTTAACTCCTACGAGCCTTTCTTGTTTTTCCTCCCACCCTTCCTCACTGGGAGGGGCCGGGGGGGTGTGGAGTGGTGGAGCGACTTGTGGTGCTTAAGTGCCAGACAGTGCTAAAACCACGACAATCACCTAACTTGTTTGGGCAAGTTTTAGAGAAGATTTTAGAAACATTCAACCCCCCCGAAGGAGTGACGTTGATGCAGTATATGTGGATGATTTGCTGATATCAGGAATTGAGAAATCAAAGGTGAAAGGAGCTACAAACAGCCTCCTTAATTTTTTGGGAGAACAAGGATTAAGAGTGTCCAAGAATAAATTATGGTATGTGGAAAGAGAAGTTAAATATTTGGGACACCTAGTCTCTGGAGGTAAACAAAGGATAAATCCCGAGAGGATTAAGAGAATTGTGCAACTGCCCTTACCCAAAACCAAGTAGGAATTGAGAACATTCTTGGGATTAACTGGATACTGCAGACTGTGGATAGAATATTGTGCACAGAAAACCAGGGGATTATAGCTTAAATTATTAGAATATGAACCTGATACATTAAAATGGACAGAAGAAGAAAAAGAACTGGTGAAAAGACTAAAACAAGATTTGATTACAGCACCAGTTCTAGCACTTCCTGCTTTAAATAAACCATTTCATCTTTTTGTGAAGGTGCTGCTTTAGGAGTTTAAACTCAAGAATGGGGAGACAAAAGAAAAACAGTGGCATATTTGTCTAAAGTGTTAGACCCAGTATGCAGAGGATGGCCAGAATGTGTCCAGGCTGTTGCTGCCACTGCTTTATTGGTGGAAGAAAGTAGGAAGTTAACTTTTGGGGGGCAATTGATTGTTGTCACCCCTCATCAGGTAAGAACAATTCTTACTCAAATGGCAGGAAGATGGCTTATGGATTCTAGAACATTGAATTATGAGGCAATATTAATTGAAAAGGATGATTTGACTATAACTACAGACTTTATTTTGAATCCAGCCTCCTTGTCTAGGGGAACAGAAGATGCAGCAGATGTAGAACACAACTGCCTAGATCTTATAGATTGTCAGACTAAGATCAGATCAGATTTACAGGATGTGCCTTTAAGTGAAGAAGTGTTATTCATAGATGGGTCCTCCAGAGTGGTGAATGGGAAACGATGAAATGGTTATGCTGTTATTGAAGGGACAGACAGGAGAGTAAAGGAGATGGGAAGCCTGCCTAGTGATTGGTCAGCTCAAACTTGTGAGCTTTATGCTTTAAAACAAGCACTGAAATCGTTACAAGGAAAACAGGGAACGATATATACTGATTCACGATATGCGTACAGAGTGGTACATACATTCAAAAAAATATGGGAAGAGCGAGGCCTGATAAACAGAAAAGGGAAAGAATTAGTCCATGAAGAACTAATTAGACAAGTCTTAGAAAACTTATTACTACCTGAAGAAATTGCTGTTGTACATGTAAGGGGACATCAAAAGGGAAATTCTTTAAAAGAGTAGGGGAAGAGATTGGCAGATGAAAAGGCTAAAGAGGCAGCCTTACAATTAGAAATAAAGCTTCTTTTTGTACCCAAAATAAAGAGTCCACATGGAAGACAAATATTTGATGAAAAAGAGATAATTGCCTTTAAGAAATTGGGAGCAAATGAATCAGGGGGAAGGTGGTTTCTCTCTGATGGTAGGGAGATGATAAATAAACAAATAATGAGAGAAATTTGGGCTGTGCCATCAAGGAAACCATTGGGGAGTACAGGCAATGTGTGATGCTGTACTAAGAAAATAGATATGTGTAGGGCTACACACCATAGCTAAGCAAGTTTGTAACAGCTGTGTGATATGCCAAAAGGTCAAAAAGAAAGCGATACAAAAACAACCTCAGAGTGAGCGAGAGCCTGGACTTCAACCTTATCATAGTATTCAAATAGATTTTAATGAGTTACCTAAGGTTGGGAGGTTCAAATATCTGCTGGTATTGGTAGACCACCTAACAGGGTAGGTGGCAGCCTTCCCCTCAGTATCAGCAAATGCTAATATAGTGATAAAGGTGCTTTTGGAACACATTATCCCCAGATATGGGATTGTGGAGAATATAGATTCTGACCAAGGAAGTCATTTTACATCACACGTTCTACAAGGACTAATGAGAACTCTGGGGATAAGATGGGAATATCATACCCCATGGCAACCCTCCTCCTCTGGGAAGGTTGAACGGACAAATCAAACATTAAAGAAACAGTTATCAAAATTAAGACTAGAAACTAAACTTCCATGGACAAAATGCCTCCCAATAGCCCTTCTTCGAATTCGGACTGCTGCTAGAAAAGATATAGGAGTATCACCATACGAAATGTTGTTTGGACTACCGTATTTAGTACTCTGCTCTAGGTACATGCACCTGGTTAGAAAAGATAAACAAGTGAAACATAAGCACATGTACAAATCCTGTTTTGTATCTGTGCTGGGTTCAGCCAAAAAAGGGCTAACTCCCTTTACTCTGGTTGCCAGGGAACTATGTTGCTGGACACTAAGTGAAAACATTGATAAGGCCTCAGCTGGTGCTGGGGATGGCCTGTACTGGACTCAAGGTCTTTTGTCCACTTCGGATACTGTAGATGACCCAGACTAACCGAGGAAGTATTTCATTCCATAGTACATCATGTTCCGGTCTCTTGGGCAGGGAAGGGGGTCTGGTAGCCATTACTCTCCCCATTACTCTCTCCCTTACTCCCTTGCTCATCTCTCTGGGCACTTGCTAACCCTCCTGTGTTAGCTGCTTTGCTAACTCCTGTGCTGGCTCCTTCGTGTGGGAGCTGGTGGGTTGTTTTGAGTTTTCTGGCCATGTTATCAGTGATAGGGTTTGCTCGGAATCTGCTGCGTAGGCTCCCGGGCTCCGGCCTTCAGGCCGCAGCTCTCGGGCTGCGATTGCTCTCGGGCTGTGGTTCTCGGGCTCTCTGGGTCTGATTTCCATCCCTCAACATCTGGGTGTGCATTGGTCAGTGGATGGTGGGAAATTGTATCATATTGTATCATATTGTATATATTGTACTATATGTTTCATTTTCTACTATTTTAATTATTTATTATTAGTAGTATCTGTATATATTGATTTAGGTTTAAATAGCAAATAGTTCTTATCTCAATTTTATGAGCTTCCTTATTTCTTTTTCCTCCGATTCTTCCCCTCCCCTCGAGGAGGGGAGGGGGATTTGTGAAAGCGGCTTCATGGTATTTTGCTAACCGGAGTTAAACCACGACAGTATCCTGCTTTGCCTGCATTATATATCATGTAGTTGAAACAATGTAAATGTCATAGAACTATTAACGATTAACAGCTGCTGTATACTAAACTCAATAAATATGAAGGGGCTGGGGCTGGAAGGTACACTTGATTCTTGAAATCTTGAGTCCACCGTCTCCCCTCATAGAAACTTCATCCCTCCTGTCCGTCTCTCCTTTCGGGTCTACGAACCATTGACAACAAGTGGCACCCGAACAGGGACCTGAAGGAAGACGCAAATACTATGAGGACTCAGGCAGAGTGGGACCGAAAGACAATTTGGAGCTCCTTGGTAAGTTGCATTTTCGGGAAACAGTGGGAGGCGGTGTCATGGGGAATTCCCCATCCTCGGAAAGTCAGTATATACAATTATTACAAAAATTGCTTAAGACATCCGGGGTAAAAGTGAAAGAAAGTACATTTAGAGAATTGTTTTTCTATATTAGAAAGCATTGTTATTGGTTTAATGCCAATAATCGAGTTCAATTGAACTTAAGACTATGGAAGCAGATCATTAGAGCTTTGCGAAGAGCTCATCAAAACGGGGATACAATCCCTACCACGGTCTGGTCCTTGTGTAACCTTGTTTCGCTTGCATTGCAACCCTTACAAACTCATTCCGACAGCATAACGCCGGCGAACCGACCAGACCCAAAATCAAAACCTTATGACTCAGAACATGAGGCAGCTAAGCCGGATCGGCTTGAGACTCGGGGATATGAGACTGCAGATGATATTCCGAAACGCCCTCTCCCTTCATTACCTAAGAAAATCTCTTTACCTAAACCTGTTCAATCTACAAAAGATGATTCTAGTGTTAGCGATTATCATTTAAATTCTCTATTTGATAATACTGACTCAGAGGATGAGGAGCTCGTTAAAAGACATTCTTTTTCTACATTGCACAACCCCACATATCTGCAGCTATTAACACAAATACGTAATCTAGCTGGAAAAATAGATGACATTTCAAAAGAAAATCCAGTCAGCCAAAACTCAAAAATTGACTTCGGAGCACTGGCTCCCACGGCACCTCCTCTACCCCCGTACGAGGATTCAATGCCAGTGGGAAAAACAGTTGTCCAGCAACTGTTACCTGTCACTGCTAAAATGATAAAACAAGCAAGTCAGAAGGGAGGATTGGAGTACTTTACCTCGCATGCTCCATCTGTCCCTTTGAATATTTTTCCTGTAACAATAACGACGAATGCCAGGAAATAATAAATTTCCACAGGGTTATGTGCAATTTGAACACACCCCTATAGATTTTAAAACAATGAAAGATTTAAAACAAGCCATTGTATCTTATGGAATGCACTCCACTTATGTTAAAGGGGTGCTCTCAGGCATAGCCACTGCCCATCGTCTAATACCTTTCGATTGGGAGGCTATAATGAGAACAGTATTGGAGGCAGGACAATATTTGCAATTCAGAACTTGGTGGGACGATGAAGCGGTGGACATGGAACGGATTAACAATACTCAACAAGTCCAAATTACTGCTGACCAATTATTAGGGAGAGGACAATGGGTAGGGATCCAGCAACAAATGCAATATGATGATGCAACAATAGTACAGGTTCGACTGTGTTGCTTAAAAGCATGGGACAAGGTAGAAGTGTCAGGAAAAAATGACAAATCTTTCACGAAAATCATTCAATCATCTGGAGAAAGATACTCCGGTTTTATCTCTTGCCTAAAAGCGGCTATTGATCGAGCTATCAACAATTCCCTGTTAGCAGTGGTCAGGAACATGTAGCACTCAATCAGGGCAACAATCCATTTCTAGCCTCTTACACGCTACCAGAGGCAGCGCAGCATTAGATATCCCTTTACCTCAAAACATTTTCTTACAACCTGGCATGGGTGTTTATCAAGTTAAAACAGGCATTCATGGACCTTTGCCAGCTGGAACAGTCAGCCTGTTAACTGGACGTAGTAGCCTTACAAGCCAAGGTGGTTTTACTCACTTTGGCGTAATTCATTCTGATTATGCCGGAGAAATTGTGCTATTGATGACAACACAAAAGCCTATTTATTTGGACAAGGGCCAAAGAGTAGCACAATTGCTCTTATTACCTTATGTAAAAGGAAAAACCACCAACAAAAAGAGAAGGAGGATTGGGAAGCACCAGAAAACACATATTCTGGCAGGCTATAATTGGAGATGATCGTCCACAAATGGTAGTAAAAATTGCCAGTCATAAAATCGCTGGCTTAGTGGACGCAGGTGCTGATGTATCTATTATAGCACTGCAAGATTGGCCGCAGAGTTTACCCTCGAAAAATTAAGACGGACAATGCTCCAGCTTACATGTCGGCAAAATTAAAGTCCTTTTTGTCTCAGTGGCAAATTGAACATGTTACAGGAATTGCGTATAAACCTCAAGGCCAAGCAATTATTGAACGGGCTAATCAGACCTTGAAAACAATGCTTAAAAAACAAAAAGGGGGAGATGAGCGTGTGTTCTCCCCTAGACAGGCGCTGCAACGAGCTTTGTTTACTTTAAATTTTTGCAACGCCAGAGAAGACGGCACTACAGCTGCTGACCGTCATTGGATTAAACAGGTTTCCTCAGATCTGAAGCAACCTATTTGGTATAAAGATATTCTCTCCGGAGAATGGTTAAAAGGAGAATTGTTAAAATGGGGGCGAGGTTTTGCTTATATTTCCACAGGTCAGGAAAAACAGTGGATCCCTGCGCGACAGATAAAACCTCGCCATGAGTAAAAGACCTAGTTTTGACATTGATGGCGTGGCTATGAGGATGGAGCAACTATCTCTAGGAAAGACGGTTCAGAGACGTCCATTATCAAACACCTGAAGGGCTGAAGTGCCAACGTGGGGTCAGATCAAACACCTCACATATGAAGGTCAACAAATGGTAATACGTGCTGGGCAACCAATGAATGCTGAAAATTTATTTTTGGCCATGCTTGCAATAATATCTCAGGTAAGTATGGTATCGGGAAATTATACTTACTGGGCATATATGCTCAACCCCCCACTCAATCGAGTGGTACATTGGTTTGATGATGTCGTACCTATTTATGTTTAAGACACTAGTTGGCTTCTCGGCCCTTATGATTTCCGGGGACCTCTAAAACCAATGGAAGAAGGAACTATTATTCCAAATTATGAAGTAGGATCTGAAAATATACCTATTTGTATAGGAAAAGGGGATCATTGTCTAAAACCCCAAACACGCCCATGGCTTTCAATCATTTGGAATGGTACCAAGGCAGGAGGAAAAAGTGTCTTCTTTATCCTGGCCAGAAGTGAATTCCGTGGAAATTTTAGCAATAACACTCAATTAGACCTATCTCCCCCCTGTACCACCCCTATGGTGTCACACATTTCGGAATGGGTACATTGGGAACGATGTAGAGGAGAAGTTGCGCGGGTATTGGTTAATACTTCCCATGGGAGTGTCATTGATTGGAGCCCTATGGGCTCTGCCCGCATTAAAGGTCAAGGAAGTGATTTATGGTGGCATCGGGGAAACGCATCAATTTATTCTGATATACATCACAATGATTCCATTGTATGGCATGGAGGAGGAATGTCCCCTCCAAGTCCTAGGACGGACGGAGTGGCCATTCAGATACACTTATGGAAATTGATAACAGCATTAAGAAGCATGTCCACCTGGCAAGGATATATCACTATGACAGCGAAAAATACACACTTTGAATTTAAAAGAAATGAATCACACTTCATATCTGCCTGTGTGCAGTTACCTTATTTACTAATGATTGGAAATGTAATCTGGAATGAAACAGTGTGTATCGTATCTTGTGTCAATTGTTCCTTTTATACATGTATCAATTCCTCTGTAAAATTTAATATGTCCGTGCATAGCTTATATATATTAAAAGCCAGAACTGCTGCATGGATTCCAGTTCAAATGACCCGACCTTGGCAAGACTCTCCTTCAACATTCATCCTGCAGCATCTTGTAGAAACCATGAGAAGAAGATTGAAGAGAACGATAGGGTTCATTATTGCGATCGTAATGGGTATCATCGCCATAACTGCTACAGCCGCTACAGCAAGTGTTGCCCTTCATCAGAGTATAAAAACTGTGGATTTTGTCCAGAAATGGCATGAGAATTCGGAACGTCTGTGGACATCTCAACGAACTATTGATACCCAGGTAAATACTTGTCCTGGTTTTTATCATGACCAGCCGCTCTACCACTCCGCCCCCACCCCCACACCCCCTCCCGGTGAGGAAGGGTCGGAGGAAGAAACCGAGGAAAAGCCCGTAGGAGTTGAGATAAGAACTATTTAATGATAGAAATGAAATTTAGGGAGTTACAAACAATGCTAGTGTTAACGAGTAATTTAAGGAACAGAGGAAAAGGGTAGAACAAATGATACAGGATCTCACCCCGAGAAGGGAAAAAAGAAAGAAGACCCACCCGAAGGGAGCAAACCCCCCACGAAACCATCCGGGGGCTGAGAGAGTAAGAGAGAGGAAAAAAAACTTTCAAACCCTGACTCCTAGACCGATCTGTCTGGCAAGACGCTGGCTCTGCCTGGAGCACCAACAACTCGCCATGAGGTCCCCACAACAAAACAAACCCCCAGCCCTCTCGGCCGGAAGCCCCCTCAGACCCTTCCCCTTCCCAGGGTCGTGTCCAACCACAAGCCTTTCCACCCATATCCCCACCCCCTCCCCACCGGTCCTGCAGTGTCGCGGGCCCAGGGCTGGCACCACCTATGCAGCTTGATGTGTTATGGGGTGAAGCAAAACAGACTAGCTGGTACAAAGCTAAGACACCAGTCCTCGAAGATAACTTTTTGTGTGTCTGCAGATGGGTCCTAGGCCCCAGTTTTATCATATGTTTGTATGAGCTGTTCCTGAGAAAGAGCTTATTGGCAAGGTTAAATAAAAAAAAAAAAAAAGAGAAATCTCACCATCTCAGTAAAATGAAAACATTGAAAATAACAGGTTGGAAACAAGATAAAGAATTGCAGAATAAGATGTAACAGTCATCCCAAAGTGTTAACTGCATGATGTGCATTGAAGGTCTATGTTCAAGAAGCGTTATCAGAATACCGATATGTGGCTTTAATGCTGCAGAAATTGGAAAAAGAAGAATGTGAGGAAGTGCAAAAAACAACGATAAGGGTAAGAAAAGGAGGGAATTGTAAGAGCTAACTTTGTGTGTTTTTGCAGACAGAAAATTCCAGTCCTAGAAAGGACTCAGTTTTATCATATGTTTGCGTAAACTGTTTTTCTTAACAATCCTGAGCAAGGGCTAGTTGGTGAGGTCAAATAAGAAAGAAATATCACCACCTGAGCAGAATGAAAACATAAAAACGTAACAAGTTTGCAACAAGGTAAAAAAACACGCGTCGGGTAGGCTGTGAACCTGGAGTACTCTGCCAATGAGGAAACAGGGGAGGGGGCTGAATGCGTCAGTAATTAGGGTATTTAAGATGTAGTTTGTTGCTATTAAGCAGTCTCTCTCTCCTGCGAGAGGGTACACCGCCCACCATTGCAATTGCTAATAAAATGCTGCTTCTCCGAGATTCTACGTGAGCCGAAGTTATTGGACTGTGAGCGTTTCTCACAAGGGGGGGTTGGAAGTTTCTTTCTCCCTGCCCTCTGCTCCCAGGCTCAGGGAGGGGGGTTTTCTCTCAACTTTTGGGCTCGGGGTTTTGGATTTTTTTTTCTCTCCGTTTGGATTTTTGCTTGACGTTTTGAATCTGGCTGTGTTGGTCCATAGGTGGTGAGATTCTGTATCATATGTTCTATTTTCTGTTGTTTTAATTACTTATTAGCAGTAGTATTGTTAGTATTACTATAAGTTTCATTTATATAATTAAATAGTCCTTATCTCAACTTTTACGAGCTTCCCTTGCTGTTTTTCCTCCGACCCTTAGTCACTATTAGCGGCTGGCAGAGGTGGGGGAGGAGTGTTAGAACAACTGGTGGTACGTAATTGCCAGATAAGGCTAAACCACGACATATTTTTGGCACCCAACATGGGGTTTACGAGGATTGAGATAAGAACAGACCTTAGTGTGTGATAAGTCCAGGATAACAATGTGGTGATGGATGATCCAGACACTGACTTTGGGGCTTTTTAAGCTGCTGACTGAATGGTAGTATCTCCTGCCATGTCTTGCTGATTACCCTGATTTTATATGTCTGAGCCAGGCTCAGGGGTTTGGTTAGACTCTTTTGTGTACTGCTGATGCTGGCAGAGATATAGTCTATCTCTATCGGTATTTAATATTGTCAGCCCCCGGTACATCGCGAGCTATCTCCTGGAGGCGTTCCATAATTATACCTCTCTCTTTTTTTCCTCAGGAACACAGCCTATAGAGGAAAGATTATTTGGTGCCAGGTTGGATGTGGAATAATTTCTTCAATTTTTTCCCTCTCGGTCCAATGGCAAAGGTGTATGAGTATTTTGGAATTTTTTCATGTGGTTGGGGTGACCTGTGGGCAGGAATGAGCTTGCTAGTAAATGTTCTAGTGATTTTGTGTAAAGTTAAGGAAATGTTTTGGAACACTGCCCCATCTGCTACCAGTGCGCGGGGCAGATACAGGATCTGTGCAGCCACCTGAATCCCCTTAATGCACAAGGGGGTAGCACAGACCCGTGCAGGGAGCAGGCTGGTAACCCAAGCCCACACGGCTGTAACACCGGATGCAGCCATGCCTGTGTCGCCACCCCCAATGCCTGTGTTGCTGCCCCCAATCTCTGCATCACCACCCCCAATGATTTTATCACCATCTGCTATGCCTGCATCAACGTCACTGCCGTCCACCGTAGCCAGCCTGTCTTCCACCACAGTCAGCCCAACTCCCACAACAGCTCCACTTCCACAAACTCCTGTGTATCATTGCCAGTGTTAACCAGCGCCAGTGGCAGCGGCCCCCAGTGCAGAAAGAAAATACACACATAAATCAGTCCGCATAGTCGAGGATGGTGAGGTAGCAGGGCCATCCTGGGTGACAGAAACAATAAGAAGATGGGAGCGGGGCCGTCTCAAGAGTCAGAGACAGAGGATGAAGCCATTGTGACCACACGGTCCTTATCCCTGAGGGAGCTACGGGACATCCATAGAGACTACAGTCGCTGCCCAGGTGAACATATCATGACCTGGCTGCTTCGCTGCTGGGGTAACGGGGCCAGTAGTATGGAGTTAGAGAGCAGAGAGACTGAACAGCTGGAGTCACTTGCCAGAGAAGGGGGAATTGATAAAGCAATTGGGCGTAAGCCACAAAATGTCAGCCTCTGGAAACGACTCTTGACCAGTGTAAAGGAAAGGTATCCTTTTAAAGAAAGTGTGCCATCCCTGCACAAAAATGGACAACCATGGAGAAAAGCATCCAAAAACCCCCGAGAAAGAAAAAGAAATACAAAACAGAGGGAGAAAACCCTCCCTCAATCAACCCAGGAGCCAAGAGCAGGGAGAGAAAAAAACCCAAACTTTCAAACTCCAACTCCTAGATCAATCTGCTTGACAAAAGATGCTCTTTCTCCGTTAATCACCCTCCAAGATGTCCGAACCAAGACCGTGCTGCACTCCTAACCGGAACCTCTGAGCCGACCCTTCCACACCTTCCAGGTTGTGCCCGCCTTGCAAACATCCCCCCGCCCCACCCCGCCAGCTCCCAGTGCCGCTGGTACCAGGGTGACACCAACCACTCAGCTTGATGTATTATGGACTGAACCAAAATATTATAGACTGGCCCTAGGAGAGCAGCTCATCGCTGCCTGGGACTATGACACCCGCCAACCAGCAAAAAAGAAACACAAGATTTCCTAGGTATTGTGGGTTTCTAGTGAATGCATATTCCAAATTACAGTCAAATTGTAACCCCTCTCTATGAATTGACTCAGAAGAAAAATTATTTTAAATGGGGCCTTGTGAGAAACGCTCACAGGCCAATTACTTAGGCTCAGGCAGGGATCTCAGTGAAGCAGCATTTTATGGCGGGCATCCCCCCCACCCCAGGAGAGAGCTCTTCGTTAGCAATAGCGTACATAGAATATATCCTAGTTCCTAGACGCATACAGCCCCCTCCCCTGTTTCCTCATTGGCCGAGTACTCCAGGTTCACAGCCTACCTGACGCGTGTTGTACTTTTGTACATCTTTTAAATTTTTTTAAGGAAAACGCATGACCATTCCCTTTGTAACCCTTTAGTATGTCTTTGGTATGTCTGATTTTGCAATTCTTTATGTTGTTGCCAACCTGTTATTTTTTAAATGTGTCTGCATGTTTTCATTCTGCTGAGGTGGTGATATTTCTTTTTATTTGACTTAGCCAACTAACCCTTGCTCAGGATTATTAAGAAAAACAGTTTACGCAAACATATGATAAAACTGAGTCCTTTCTAGGACTGGAATTTTCCATCTGCAAAAACACACAAAGTTAGCTCTTTTACATCCATGAGCAATGACAAGCATTTGAACAAATGAAACAGGAGATGATAGCGCATGCAGTAGCGCTTGGACCAGTCCAGACAGGGCTAGAGGTAATCGATGTGCTCTACACAGCAGCCAGGGAGAATGGCCCTACCTGGAGTCTCTGGCAGAAAGATCCAGGAGAGACGCGAGGTCCACCCCTAGGATTTTGGGGCCGGGGATACAGAGAATCTGAAGCCTGCTACACTCCAACCGAAAAAGAAATACTGTCAGCTTACGAGGGAATCCGATCTGCCTCAGAAGTGGTTGGAACTGAAGCACAGCTCCTCCTGGCACCTTGACTACCAGTGCTGGGCTGGATGTTCAAAGGCAGAGTCTCCTCCACTCATCATGCCACCGATGCTACGTGGAGTAAATGGGCTGCCCTGATAACACAACGAGCTTGCACAGGGAATCCCAGTTGCTCAGGAATCCTAGAAGTGATCATGGACTGGCCAGAAGGCAAAGACGTTGTAATGTCACCAGAGGAGGAGGTGACACGGGCTGAAGAAGCCCCTTTGTATAACCAGTTGCCAGAAGACAAGAAGCAATATGCCCTGTTTACTGATGGGTCCTGCCGCATTGTAGGGAAACATCGGAGGTGGAAAGCTGCTGTGTGGAGGCCCACACGACAAGTTGCAGAGACTGCAGAAGGCCAAGGTGAATCCAGTCAGTTTGCAGAAGTAAAAGCCATCCAGCTGGCTTTGGACGTTGCTCAACGAGAGAAGTGGCCAGTGCTGTACCTCTACACTGACTCCTGGATGGTGGCAAATGCACTGTGGGGGTGGCTGCAGCAGTGGAAACGGAGCAACTGACACCTCAGAGGTAAACCCATCTGGGCTGATGCATTATGGCAAGATATTGCTGCCTGGCTAGATAACTTGTTCATTGAAGTGTGTCACATCAATGCCCATGTACCCAAAAGCCGAGCCACTGAAGAACACCAGCACAATCATCAGGTAGACCAGGCTGCTAAGATTGCAGTGGCTCAGGTAGATCTGGACTGGCAACATAAAGGTGAGCTGTTCATGGCTAGGTGGGCCCATGACACCTCGGGCCACCAAGGGAGAGATGCCACGTACAGGTGGGCTCGTGACCGAGGGGTGGACCTGACAATAGACACCATTGCTCAGGTTATTCATGAATGTGAGACGTGCTGCCATCAAACAAGCCAAGAGGGTGAAGCCTCTTTGGTATGGGGGGCGATGGCTGAAATATAAATATGGGCAGGCCTGGCAGGTTGACTACATCACTGTTGTAGTTTGACGACAAGCCTTCTCTACCACCCCGGCCCCACCCCCCACACCTCCTCCGGGTGAGGAAGGGTCAGAGGAACAAACCAGGAAAAGCCCGTAGGAGTTGAGATAAGAACTATTTAATGATAGAAATGAAACTTAGGGAGTTACTAGCAATGCTAGTGCTAATGAGTAATTTAAGGAACAGAGGAAGAGGGTAGAACAAATGACACAGGATCCCACCCCAAGAAGGGAAAAAAGGAAAGAAACACCCACCCGAAGGGAGCAAACCCCCCACAAAACCACTCGGGGGCCGAGAGAGTAAGAGAGAGAAAAAAAACCTTTCAAACCCTGACTCCTAGACCGATCTGCCCAGCAAGACGCTGGCTCTGCACAGAGCACCAACCACTCGCCACGAGGTCCCACCACAAACAAACCCCCAGCCCCCTCGGCCGGAAGCCCCCTCAGACCCTTTCCCTTCCCAGGGTCGTGTCCAACCACAAGCCTTTCCACCCCCATCCCCACCCCCTCCCCGCCGGTCCTGCCATGCCGCAGGTCCTGGGCTGGCACTACCTATGCAGCTTGATGTGTTATGGGGTGAAGCAAAACATAGACTAGCTGGTGCAAAGCTAAGACAATCACACTCCCTAAAACCCGCCAGGGCATTTGCCATGTTCTCACAATGGTGGAGGCAACCACGGGGTGGCTGGAAACGTATCCTGTACCTCATGCCACTGCCCAAAATACCATCCTGGGCCTTGAAAAGCAAGTCCTGTGGTGACACGGCACCCCAGAAAGAATTGAATCAGGTAACGGGACTCATTTCCGAAATAGCCTCGTAGATGCTTGGGCTGAGGAACATGGAATTGAGTGGGTGTACCACATTCCCTATCATGCACCTGCCTCAGGGAAGGTCGAGCGGTGCAATGGGCTGCTAAAGAACTCCCTGAGAGCAATGGGGGGTGGAACACTCAGGAACTGGGATGCCAACTTAGCAAAGGCCACTTGGTTAGTTAATACTAGAGAAACTGTCAATCGTGTTGGCCCCGCACACTCAAACCCTCTACGGACAGTAGAAGGAGATAAGGTCCCTGTAGTACATACTAGAAGCATGCTGGGAAAAAACGGTTTGGGTTACTCCCAGCTTGGGCAAAGGCAAACCCATCCGTGGGGTTGCTTTTGCTCAAGGACCTGGGCGCACTTGGTGGGTAACGAGAGAAGATGTGTAAGTCCGCTGTGTGCCTCAGGGGGATTTGATTCTTCGGGAAAATAGCCCATGAATTACATCGCATGAGGGACATGAATTGCTGCCACTAACCCATGTTCTGAGCTTTATGTTGCAGGCTATCACTGTGGCATAAAATCACCCCACCCTACAGAGGTCCAGCCTAGCCAGAATCACAGCAGTGACCTGACCTGAGCTGACTTCGGTTCCCAACAATGCCACGCAACTCTTCAACCTTTCCTGTTCTGAGTGGCTCCCACGCTTGATGGAATCTGAAGACATGGACTAATGGATATTTTGCCAAGATGGTCCATAGACCAAGGGAATGATATCCGTGTGGGATGGGATGGGAAAGGGGGTGTGGTTTAATGAGAATTTATGGAACAGTGTGGGATGTGAGCATGTTGTAAATGCTATGAAACCAGGGGTGGATAATGTGCTGTTTTCAGGCAGGGATGAGCCCACATGATCGTGTTTCATTCCATGATACATCAAGCTGAGTGGGCAGTGTCCCCTCCCATACCTGTGACGCCAAGAGCTGGCAGGGCGGGGGGGGGGGGGGGGGGGGGGGGGGGCGGGGAGGTTGGCAAGGCGCGTGGTTTTTACAGGGCACAAAAGGGGACCGCAAGAGGCGCAACTCAGAAGGTGTGGTGGGGGTCGGCTAGGAAAATTCCTGCTGATAACTCGGTCTTTTGTTTTCACCTTGTGGAGGGTGATTAGCAGAGAAGGAGTGTCTTTTGTCAGGGAATTGATCCGGGAGGGGGGGTTGGAAGTTTCTTTCTCCCTGCTCTTGCATCCCAAGCTGAGTGTGTGTGTGGGGTTTCTCTCCATTTGGATGTCTTCGCCTTGCTGGTTTGGAACCTGGCTATGTCAGTCCACGGCTGGTGAGATCCTGTATCATATGTTCTATTCTTCTGTTCTTTTAATTACTTATTAGCAGTAGTATTGTTAGTAACTCCATAAGTTTCATTTATATAATTAAATAGTTCTTATCTCACCTTTTACAGGCCTCCCTTGTTTTTCCTCCCACCCTTCCTCACTGGGAGGCGGCAGGGGGGAGTGGAGCGGTAGAGCGACTGGTGGTACTTAATTGCCAAATAGGGCTAAACCACAACATTCATAATCAAAGGATGAGTATCATCTTTCTGCCACTTTCTGTAGGGACAATGATTTGAAATGCAAAAACTTCAGACACCCAAGATCTCCATAACCTAGCATTTTAAACCAGCTGTGAGCTTACACTCTTAAGGTCAGTAAGCTCAGACTGTTACTTAGTTGGTAACAGAGGATGATGTGGGTGAACACAGACTTTACTAATGCAAAACCCACCCAGCAACCACATCTTGCCTGTCCACCAACATTTAAAGAGGCAAGAAAACTACATGGGCTCATTCCTTCTCTTAAACCACGCATGTCACCAGCCAAGGAGAGTGTCAACTGCCAGGGCACAGCACAACCATGCAGGTGCCTTGTGTGGAAGGACTGAAAGAGAGGCTCTCAGGAGAGCGGGACAAGGACTCCGATAGCACACCAGGGCCAGCTCCACGTCGGTACCTTACCCACCCAGGAGAAGGAACAGGGCGGGGTGGGGGAAAGTGCAAGTGCATGGCCCCTGCCCCGCTCAGTGCCCCCCACGCTAGGCCCTGGGCAGGGCCAGACCAGCAGGGAGGAACACCCGAGCGGGTGAGGGATAACCACACCAACCCTAATACGGCCCCAAGAAGGTGCCACCTCCACTTGCAAAAACCCCACACCGCGAGAGTCGCAGCACAACCCCACGATTAGCTACTGATGCTTCTCCTCACTAGCGGCCTCCAGCACCTTGAGCCTCCCACTTCCGTCCCAGCTTCCCCTGCGCACAACCGCCATGCCGCGGTGCCTGATGCGACTTGTAGTTTGGGGGTGTGTGTGGGCCCACGCTAGGTGAGCCCACACGGCCCCAGCTGGACCCAACTTCCTAGTTTAAAATTCTTAAAACACAGAGAAAATAATAAAAAATCAGTTCAATTCCCTAGCTGCAGTAAACGCTTTTACTAAAGTGAGTTTAAATGCTCTAAATGTTTTGAAAGAATCAAATAAGTCTCAAATTAGTCTCAAATGAGTAAAATAATTTGATTTGATCAAAACCATTGCGTTTTTTGAAGGAATTGTATGTTTCACATAGATCATAAGGCAAATTAGAAATAAAGGCATATAAAACCCTTCATCAAAAAGGCATAAATTTTATTTTTAAGTTAAAATGTAAAAATTGAAATTTGAATATAATTAAATGGGAATTTGAAACACATCTTACATAAATTCACATAAAAGTTGTGCTCCTTATTACAATATACACCATAAAAACACATCTTCTAAGTCAAGCCCTTTAAACAATAATTAAGGAATACCTTTCTTTAGCAATATAGAAAAAGTGCAAATGCACAAAACTTAAATGGGTTATTTAAATCAATGTGATTTTTTTCAGGGAGTTTTATAGAATTTAAAGTGATTACTGAAATAGTCAGCATAAGAAACACTGCTGAAGCATTGTTTGACGTGACACATGCCAAAATATTTGAGGATTTTTCACTGAACCTTTTTCAATTCCCAGAAAGGTCTGTTGGGTTCCGTCCTGTACTAATCTCTCTGGATTACCACAGGGACACAATCATACTGTGCCTGCCTGAGTTTCGACACTTTCTCTCCAGCATACTAAATCCTACATCTCACATATGGGACTTGTTGCCAAGTACGCTGTCCCCGCAGGATTAGGCCTTGGTAGACGGATCATAGCAAGGGAGAGATCCCTGTGTGCCATACAACTGCCTCTTGCAGTGAAGTTCACCTCTGCTTGCAATGCTGCTGTCCTGTTTCCGTAACCTCTGATGGCACCTTTTTTAGCAGACTGGCTAAAAAAAATTAAGCTCCTCTGGAGCATTAGTGACAAAACCAACATGGCGCTGCACGCCTCATCCCTTTCACCCCCATTTCCAGAGCACAGGTGAGATGCTAGTACTCCGCACTGCTACAGGACAGGGCAGACAGGAGCACGAACATCTGCAGATCCCAGAAAAGGGGGGGACACCCCCCAACCCCACACTGCCACCCTCTGCCTTGCAGCTCCTCACACTCCTGCCCTGCACCCCTACCCTATGCCACTGCCCCATGTTCCCAACCCCAGGCTGCTCCACAGCCCTCACACTCCAACCTCCTGCCTCTCACACCGGCTCCTACCCACCTCATGCCCCCCCATCTCGCCTCTTCTACCCGCCGACGGCCATTTCAAGGGCACTTGCCGCAACAGGGTATTTTTCTAAAAGCCTCGTTTCAGTTTTTTTTTTGCTGTTTGTTTGGTTTTAAATTACTATATATATATATTCCCTCATTGCTCAGAGGCGCAGAGAGGAAGAGAACGGTACGACGCCTGAAGCGGCCGGGGGCGGCGCGGGAAGCACTTTTGGGCTGCGCTCCGCCCCGCGCTGTGGGCGCGGCTTTGCCGCCGAAAGGGGTGGGATGCATCGTTACTGTTTGGTGGGGAGTGTGGGGTTGGCAGTTATCTTTTGTCTGCTTCAGTTTTGTCCAAGGGAGCCGCTGTTGCCGCCATGTTGTTCTCCGCTTGTGTGGCTACCGCCCTCGCCTGCTCCTTGCGGCGGCAGGTCGGCTTGGTGAGCACACCCTCTCCCCCCTAGAGCTAGTGGGCAAGCTGGGGGAGTACAGGCGCTGCCGCCATTTTGCGGGCTGCGGCCTCCCACTTTCGGGAGTTTAGGGTGGGGTGTGTGGGCTCACTTTGCCTCAGCGCTGGGTGACACGGGGTCCCCACCTCATGCTGAGGAGCGGGGGTGCCCTCATATCAGGGGTGGGGGAGTTTAGGGGACGGCGTGTTCTTCCCCGGGGATGAGGAGTGGCTTCGCTGTTGGGCTTCACGTTAACGTCTGGTAACTGTTAAGCTCTAGTCAAGGCTAGGTATTTGAGCTACGAGGCTTTACCTGGTGGTGATTTTTTTCCCCGCGTTTGTGGGGAGAAGTGAGGGCGTGGAGATCTGTTTCCAGCTGGTGTCCCTTGTGAAGGTGAACCAAGGAGAGGCCTGTCCAGGCTTTCAGAGATACGTGCTTCTATGGGACTGACTTGTGGAAAGACGACTCCACAACCTAGGTGGTTGTAAAGTAGGTATGTTTATTCGCCGTGAGACGCATGGAGGATCTCTCCACCATAATCATGCATGCCTCCGGGGATGACTTGCTTCACTTTTATACAATTTAACACTTCATATTCATGGACGCCTATACATATTCATAACCTTTCCCCGGTCTTCATTATAATGAGTCTGAGAGGCCGCTCCTCCTAGTTGCGCCTGCGCAGTGTCTCCTGGTGGTCGTCTTTTGGGGTCTTCTGAGGAAGGCTCTGAGTTCCTCACGACTAAACTTTTGACCTCGGTTCCTTGTGCATGCTCTTTAAGTCCTTGGTTCTTTTCCAAACCACCATCCCGGCTTCAACCAGTTCGGAGTCCTCCTTTCTAGTCCCTATCAGGAGCTGTCTCCCTTTCTCATTCATTCAGGAGTTGTTCACAGCTGGTCCTCTTTGAACAGTTGCTCATTTTATCTCCTCCCTGTGCAACCTTGACTCTCTAGTTAAACATTATCTATATGCTACGTGCTGGCAGCTCTAACCAGCTAATGGGTTAGCAGCCCCCTATTTCTTTATGTCAGCACCCCCTTATTTCTACAACCCCTTGTTAGTAGTCCTTCATTTCTAAATTATGATATCCCCATGTTCCCTCTATCAGGACCACACTGGGAGTTTTGCTCATGTTCTAAGACTATAAATATTATTTAATGCATTCGCTATCATAATTTTTTTTTCTTCTACTGTATATATTCTAGCCATGCTTCAGAAATTCTGCACTTAAGATTGCATCTTTTAAGGGTAGTCTTTCTAAGAAAAATTTATTTATACCTTGTGCAGATTTATGAGTGATACACTGATTTATTTATGCCCCAAGCTTTTGGTGTTCAGTGCAAAGGTGGCAAACGAGAGGAGGTTTTTCTTTAGGAGCTGCTGCAGTGCTGTGGTCGTGACATCAGTGCAAGGCAGAAAAAGGAAGCTGAGTAACTTAAAGCAATGTTTTTTTTACCATCTGTCCTTGCTTAATGTGCTGGGTTCAGTCAGGAAAGGGCTAACTCCCTTTACTCTGGTTGCCAGGGAACTCTGTTGCTGGACAGTAAGTGAAAACATTGATAAGGCCTCAGCTGGTGCTGGGGATAGCTTGTACTGAACTCAAGGTCTTTTGTCCGCTTCGGATACTGTAGATGACCCAGACTAACCGAGGAAGTATTTCATCCCATAGTACATCATGTTCTGGTCTCTTTGGGTGGGGAAGAGGGTCCGGTAGCCATTACTCTTCCCTTCTCTCTCTCTCCTTTACTCCCTTGCTCGTCTCTCTGGGCACTTGCTAACCCTCCTGCGTTAGCTGCTTTGCTAACTCCTGTGCTGGCTCCTTCGTGTGGGAGATGGTGGGTTGTTTTGAGTTTTCTGGCCGTGTTATCAGTGATAAGGTTTGCTCGGAATCTGCTGCATAGGCTCCTGGGCTCCGGCCTTCAGGCCGCGGCTCTCGGGCTGCGATCGCTCTCTGGGTCTGATTTTCATCCCTCAACATCTGGGTGTGCATTGGTCAGTGGATGGTGGGAAATTGTATCATATTGTATCATATTGTATATATTGTACTATATGTTTCATTTTCTACTATTTTAATTATTTAGTATTAGTAGTACCTGTATGTATTGATTTAGATTTAATTAGTAAATAGTTCTTATCTCAATTTTACGAGCTTCCTTATTTCTTTTTCCTCCGATTCTTCCCCTCCACTGGAGGAGGGGAGGGGGATTTGTGAGAGCGGCTTCGTGGTATTTTGCTAGCCGGAGTTAAACCACGACACTTAATAATACTGGACTCTGTTCCATAACTACAACTTATGAATGGAGTGCCGTGGAGCTCAACTCAGAACTGAGATGTTAAATATTTAAGATCATGATTGAAATTTCATTGTGTTACCTCTTAATGTTTTTGTTTTTTTTTTTTTTTTTTTTTTGAATGATCTAGGACATCTTACTGTTACTGAAACAATTGCTTATTTTAGATTTCCATAAACACCCTGGGTGCACCATCTGTTGTTACAAGAAACATCCATGCTTCCAAAACATGTTTTCAGAAAATCAGTGAGTCTGAGAAAGGTGTTTATATGAAGAGTGTCGTTTAAGAACTTGCTTTATCAAACAAAAAGGAATTTGAATATGGAGCATGAGGTGTGTTTGTGTCAGTTGACAGAACACTTGAGGATGCTTGTGAACTGTCTATTACATAGTCACATCCAGGAGACTTTGCTTTAGTAACTGTTCAAATTATGACCAAACCAAGGTCCCATGTCAGCTGGTTTACACAGTTTACCTGCTTCAAAAGGATCTGGTTCTTGTGCAGAATTATCTGAATAAATGCCTCAAATTCCAGTTTCCTGTCTTGTTACAGTATGAAGGAATGGATGACTTCACCAGGCCTGTTTGAGTTTGGCCTTGTGTCCTCAAGTATAACTTTTTTGTTGCCATCATCTTGATGTTTAGAGAAAGCAGCGGAGCTGCATAGCTGTATTTTTGGTAGCGGTTTCATGTATGACTTTTGAGGTGGTTTAGGCTGACTAAAGGTATTATTGGGAAACAACAGTTTAAGTGTTGCTTACTGTTTCCTAACTGAGGAAATAGTTGTTTGAGGTATGCTGCCAAACACATTTGAGGAAGACAGAATACATTTTTATAGCTTATATTGAATAACTCACTCCTTAAATGCATTAAGTTCCTTTTAAATATATTTGCGCCTTTGATTACAAATCAGTTGACAGGGTGTTTTGAAGCCTCCGGTCTAAGTAAATGCTCTGCCAGCGGAGCTAGCATGCTTGCTCTTACTGAGCTAAGACTAATCTATTTAATCTAATTGCTTTCTAGGGGGGAGAGTTTGCTAATAATGTAGGACATACTGAAGGAAATTGCTAACTAAAGAGCCATCAATGTATTGATTGAAGCTGGTTTGTGATGAGTTGAAGCTGCTTTTATTGGCTGTGTATACAGAAGCTATTATTTATCTTATGCATCACGTGTAAGGAAGTGTGTCACTTGCTAGATCTTGTGGCATACCTGAGAAAAGGTACCTTGGCTTATGAGTTCAAGACAAGCCTACTGAATTTATGCTGTACCTTAATGTGCTAAATCTGGTTTGAAACTTTTCTTTCTAGGCACTGCTGAGGTATCCTCTATTCTTGAGGAATGTATTTTGGGAGCTGACACCTCTGCTGAACTTGAGGAGACTGGCCGTGTAATCTCAGTTGGTGATGGTATTGCCCATGTGTATGGCCTAAGAAATGTCCAGGCAGAAGAAATGGTTGAATTCTCTTCTGGACTGAAGGTAACTGTTCACTGAAGCAGTTAGTTTAGCCTAGCAATATAAAGATTTTTTTTTTTTTTTTAAAGGAGAATCTGAGGCTATGTTTGGAGTTGCCCATATGGACCTTTTACAGACTTTATTGCAACTTTAATGTGTACTAACTAGTTGAAATAATACTACAAAAAGCAAATGTTCTTTGAATTTGTAATACTTTGCTTTTGGTATTAGTATATGGTTCTTTGCCAACATTTGAGCTTTATCTGTCTTCCATCTAGGAAGCATTAAGAATGAATCTGGCATTGGATTTTTTTTCTTTGGTTTCTTGTCGCTGTAGAGACAGACACGACAACCTGGGCAGGCAGATAGCAACTTTATTGTTTTACAACATTCTTTTTATAGGGTTCTCAACCGCGTGTGTACATTCCCTATTGGTCCATATATGGCAATTCCTTTTTTTTACTATTGGATGATTACTCCCCCCCTCCTCCGGATGCCCCATGGTCTCTCACTTTCTCCAAGTTGTTTACTTCTCTCATACCAGGGACTTTCCACATCTCCAAGGATGCACGGGTATATCATCAAGGTCAACCTGCTCTGTCAGGCCAACAGACCAGCTGTGTGCACCGACAATTCCCCCTTTTTGTATTTGTGCAACAAAAACTGCCTGTATCATCCGCTGCAGGGCCCTTTGCAGCAGGGATACTAAGCAAGGCACCATTAACAATACAATGATTACTACACCTGACACAAAAATCCCAGTTTTTAACATCCCGAGTATCCAACCCCCACAATCCCCATGATGAGAGCCACGAGTCGAGGAGTCCGGTATTCTTTTGAATGTGTGAAAAGGTGAATAAGGTTGCGCCAAAGAGGCACAAAAACTACTTTGATTCAGCTGCTCCATCAACGTCACCCAAACATTGGTTGTGTGCCATTTCGGCGGGATGCTGGGCTGTCCCGCGACGATCCAGCACAGGCTGAACACAACAGGCAGAATACCAGCGTGGCCCATTTTCTGTGGAGACACAAGCATAACCCCTGCCCCAGGTAATCAGATTACATGGCTGAGACCATTGTCCTGTTTGCAGATCCTTTACATGCACCAAAGCGGTGCTGTGTACCTTGTCCAATGTTGAAAAAGAGGAAAAATGTCTCACAATTGGAGGGACTGACCCCTGCTCGGGCACGTTTAAAAAGTTCAGAACATAAATGGCCTTTGTCAACTGGGCCTCTGGGGGGTCCCCTTCCATTCCCCCTTTCTGTTTTTGGAGCAGGCGCTTCAGGGTGCCATGGGCCCGCTCAACAATTGCTTGTCCAGTAGGGGAATGTGGGATGCCGGTAACATGCTGTGTTCCCCATTTCTGGAGGAATTCACGAACCGGTTTAGCCACATATGTGGGGCCGTTATTGGTTTTTACTGTTCCAGGGACCCCCAACATGGAAAATGCCTTCTGCCAGTGTCAAATTGTGTCTCTGGCTTTTTCCCTGGTGTGTGCAGAGGCCACCACTGCATTTGAATAGGTATCAACAGAAACATGTACATACTTCAGTCTCCCAAATTCTGCAATGTGTGTAACATCAGTCTGCCAGATTTGCAATGCCTCTAACCCCCTAGGGTTCACCCCATAATAACATGGCACCTGCTGTCCTTGACAATCAGGACACGATGCTACAACGGCTCGTGCCTCTGCAGCTTTCAGGTGAAATTGGTTTTGTAAGGCTTTGGCCCCCTGATGGAAAAATTGATGTGACACTTGGGCCTGTTGCAGAGTATTTGGTACAGGGCCGAGCACGGCTACCGACACAAGCCTGTCAGCCCGTGCATTCCCTTCCGCCAAAAATCTGGGTAAAACAGTGTGACTGCGAATGTGTAAAACATAATAGGGACTATCACGTTTCTGAATCAATTCCCATAGAAATCGTAACAAATTAAACAAATGCTCATCATCCACCTGTTTGATTACAGCTCGCTCTAACTGCTGGACCAATCCTGCAACATAAGCAGAATCGGCAACCAAATTAAGGGGTTTAGAAAATCTGCAGAAGGCCTCAGTTACTGCCTTAAGTTCCACAATCTGTGGTGATCCTTGCTGTTCCGTGACAATATTGTGCCACCCCTCTCAAACCAAGTAACAGCTGCCTTCCCTGTTTTCCTGATCCATCTGTAAACACAGTTAATCCCTCAACTGGTTCCGTGGAGTGTAACCATTTTTCCCCAATCAAGATTTCTCGCACCAGTTTCAGCATCAGGTGGCTGGGGAGGTGATATTTAATGTCCCCCTGGAAATCTGCCAATGCAGATTGCAATGCCATGTTATTGGCCAAGCACCACTCAAAATATGAGGCTTGAATTGGAATAACAGTAGTCACGGGATCTCGACTGAGAAGTTCAAGGCACTGTGTCCTTGTTTTAATTATTAGCTGTGCCACTAATTCAAAAATGCCCGGTGCTGTTTTCTTAAATCGGTAAGGTAAAAACGCCCACTCCAACACATGCAAAGGATCCTCCCAGATTTCATTCCATTGACAAAGTGATGCATACGGAATCAAGTGATCTGTTAAAACAAAAACTTGTACAATCTCGGTTAGTTCCACCCGATAAACATATTTGCTCTGTATTGCTTTTTCTACCACGTCGAGCACCTGGTGTGCCTCCCTGGTTAACCGTCTTGGTGCACAAATATCGGAATCCCCTTTCAATAATTTCATTAGGGAACTCAATTGATGTCAGCCCTAGATAGGGCCTAACCCAGTTAATTGCTCCCATTAGCTTTTGGATGTCATTAAGATTTTTCACTTCTCTACTCAGCATTATCGGCTGTGGAAGTACTGTTTGATCCAATATTTTCGCACCCAGGTATAACCAAGGGCTCTTACGTTGAACCTTTTCTGGAGCCACAGCCAATCCATATTGTTTAAGATGGCATAATGCTACTTGCTCTAGATCATCCAACTGGGCCAGATCAGATACAGCAAAAACAATATCATCCATATCGTGGTAACAATAAGAGTCAGGGTATTGTTCCTGTAGCCCAGAGAGTGCCTGAGCTACAAACCATTGACAGATTGTAGGCGAAAATTTTTCATGCCTTGAGGTAACACTTTCCACTGATAGCACTTCACAGGTTCCGCATGATTGATGACAGGAACTGAGAAAGCAAATTTGTCTTTATCCTGTTCTGCTAAAGGAATTGTGCTGAGTTCAGTCAGGAAAGGGCTAACTCCCTTTACTCTGGTTGCCAGGGAACTATGTTGCTGGACAGTAAGTGAAAACATTGATAAGGCCTCAGCTGGTGCTGGGGATGGCCTGTACTGAACTCAAGGTCTTTTGTCCGCTTCGGATACTGTAGCTGACCCAGACTAACCAAGGAAGTATTTCATCCCATAGTACATCATGTTCTGGTCTCTTTGGGTGGGGAAGAGGGTCCGGTAGCCATTACTCTTCCCTTCTCTCTCTCTCCCTTACTCCCTTGCTTGTCTCTCCGGGCACTTCTTAACCCTCCTGCGTTAGCTGTTATGCTAACTCCTGTGCTGGCTCATTCGTGTGGGAGCTGGTGGATTGTTTTGGGTTTTCTGGCCGTGTTATCAGTGATAAGGTTTGCTCGGAATCTGCTGCGTAGGCTCCTGGGCTCCGGCCTTCAGGCTGCAGCTCTCGGGCTGCGATCGCTCTCAGGCTGTGGGTCTCGGGCTCTCGGGGTCTGATTTTCATCCCTCAACATCTGGGTGTGCATTGGTCAGTGGATGGTGGGGAATTGTATCATATTGTATATATTGTACTGTATGTTTCATTTTCTACTATTTTAATTATTTAGTATTAGTAGTACCTGTATATATTGATTTAGATTTAATTAGTAAATAGTTCTTATCTCAATTTTACGAGCTTCCTTATTTCTTTTTCCTCCGATTCTTCCCCTCCACTGGAGGAGGGGAGGGGGATTTGTGAGAGCGGCTTCGTGGTATTTTGCTAGCCGGAGTTAAACCACGACAGTCCTTTTTGGCGCCCAACGTGGGGCTCGAAGGGTTGAGATAAGAACAGATCTGATTACTGTGTGTTAAAGCAGATTGTGTGATAAGTATTGGTTACAGAGATGTTGTGGTGGTTGGTCAGCACGTTAAGTTCTTGGATCTTTAAGTGGATGATAGAAAGGTGGGATTTACTGCCTTGGGTGCTCCTTATTATACTGATGATGTATGCTCTGACCAGATTGAAGAGTCTGATTTGGCTGGTCTGTATATTACTGGTTTGGGGAATAATCATGTATCTGTATGCAGTACTGGCAGCGTTTGCATGTTTCTCATGTAATGTCATAGGGACTTTCACTAATTATACCTTTTCCCTTTTCACTTCTGGGACACAGCCTGTAGAGGAGAAATCATTTAATGGGTTGGATGTGAAGGAATTATTCAGTTGGGTGGATGTGTGGAAATTATTCCAATTTTCTCCCTCTTCTCTATGGTCAATGGCGCAAGTGTATGAGTATTTGGGAAATTTTTCATGGTCTCGGGGTGACCTGTGGTTAGTGATCAGCACATTTCTGAATGTTCTTGTGCTCTTGTGTAAAGTTAAAGAAATGTTTTGGAATACTGCTCCATCTGCTACTGGTGTTTGGGGAAGAGGCAGGCCCTGTGTGCCGGCTTCATCCCCCATGGCTACATCACCGCTCACAAGTAGCCCATCCTCTGCACCGACTCCACCCCCACGGCGACGTAAACGCCCCTTGACAGACACTACAGCCACTGCACCGCCTGCGCCACCTATACCTCCGCGGCGATGGCAACTCTCCTCGACAGACGCGGCAGCCACTGCACCCTCTGCGCCAGCTCCCACTGTGGTTCCACCTCCCACAGCAGCTCCACTTTCTGCTGCAGTTCCAGCTCCCAGTGTGACTCCACCTTCCACAATGGTTCCACCTCCTGCAACAGCTCCGCCCTCCACTGCAGTTCCAGTTCCCAGTGTGTCTCCACCACCCACAACGGTTCCACCACCCACAACGGTTCCACCTCCCGCTGCAGCTCTGCCTCCCAGTGTGGTTCTGCCTCCCGCTGCGGCTCCACCTCCCACAGCAGCTCCGTCTCCTGCTGCAGCTCCACCTCCCACAACAGCCCTACACACTGCAGGGTGCAATGCAGCCGTGCAGACCCCTGTGTGGTACTGCCAGCATCAACCAGCACCAGTGTTAGTTGACCCAGTACAGAAAAAGAAATGGAAGCGCAAATCAAGCCGTCTGGTACAGGTCGATGGGGAGACAGCAGGGCCATCCCAAGGGGCAGTGACAGGGACAGAGGATGAGAGTGATGCAGATATAACCATGCGATCTTTAGCCTTGAAGGAGCTCCGGGATATCCGGAGAGACTTTGGCCGTCAGCAAGGTGAACATGTTATTACCTGGCTGCTCCGCTGCTGGGATAACAGGGCCAGTAGCATTGACTTAGAGGGCAGAGAAGCCAAGCAGCTGGGGTCACTTGCTAGAGAGAGTGGCATTGACAGAGGAGTTGGGAGGGAGACACAGAATGTAAGCCTCTGGAGGAGGCTTCTGGATGGTGTGAGGGAAAGGTATCCCTTTAAGGAAGACATGCCATATCACGTACACAGATGGACCACCATGGAGAAAGCTATCCAGTATGTGAGGGAACTAGCTGTGCTAGAGTTAGTTTATCGTCATGATGTGAGGATAGATCCAGATAGAATCAGGTGCACACGACCCATGTGGCGGAAGTTAATGCAGAATGGACCACCCTCGATAGCCGCCGCATTTGCAGTATTCACTTGGGAAAGGGATGAAGACCCAATAGTGGAGGAGATAGTTCAAAAGTTCCGGGGGTATGAGGACATTGTTTCTTCCCCCATGCGGGCCTGTGTCTCAGCTATAGAGGAGCTGTCCAAAGAGTTTAAACAATTCAGAAAGGAGATGTTCCAGTCCCCACCTGCACAAGCCAGTGTCTCAGCCATTAGGAGAAAGCGTTCCTTTCCTCAAAGACAGGAATATAAAAGGTATCCATCACGCCGTACCCTGTGGTTTTACCTACGTGACCACGGAGAGGACATGAGGAAGTGGGATGGAAAAACTACCTCGCACTTAGAGGAATGAGTATGTGAACTGAAAGGGAAAAAGCACACCAGTAAGGACTCTTCCAAGAAAACCGTTGCTCCCGTAGCCAAACAGCAGCGGAGCAATAATCCATCCCTCCAAGACATGAGTGACTGTGAATCAGGTCACTTTTAGAGGGGCCCTGCCTCCAGCCAGGTGGAGGAAAGGGACAACCGTGTTTATTGGACTGTGTGGATTCGATGGCCTGGCACATCAGAGCCACAGCAGTATAAGGCTCTAGTGGACACGGGTGCACAGTGTACCCTCATGCCATCAAGCTATAAGGGGGTACGACCCATCAGCATTTCTGGTGTGACTGGGGGTTCCCAACAATTGACTGTGTTGGAGGCTGAAATAAGCCTGACTGGGAAGGAGTGGCAAAAGCACCCTATTGTGACTGGTTCAGATGCTCCGTGCATCCTTGGCATTGACTATCTTAAGAGAGGCTACTTTAAGGACCCAAAAGGGTACCGATGGGCTTTTGGGATAGCTGCTTTAGAGACTGATGAAACTGAGCAGCTGTCTGCCTTGCCTGGTCTGTCACAGGATCCTTCTGCTGTGGGACTGCTAAAGGTTGCAGATCAACAGGTGCCAATTGTCACCACAACAGTGCATCGGCGGCAGTACCGTACTAACAGAGACTCTTTGCTTCCCATCCAGAAGCTGATTCGTCAGCTGGAGAGCCAAGGGGTGATCAGCAAAACCCACTCACCCTTTAACAGCCCCATCTGGCCAGTGCGTAAGTCTGATGGGGAATGGAGACTGACAGTGGACTATCGGGGCCTGAATGAAGTCACGCCACCACTGAGTGCTGCTATGCCGGACATGCTGGAACTCCAATATGAGCTGGAGTCAAAGGCAGCCAAGTGGTACGCCACGATTGACATTGCTAATGCCTTGTTCTCCATTCCTTTGGCAGGAGAGTGCAGGCCACAGTTTGCTTTCACCTGGAGGGGCATCCAATACACCTGGAATCGGCTGCCCCAGGGGTGGAAGCACAGCCCTACCATCTGCCATGGACTGATCCAGACCGCACTGGAACAGGGTGCAGCTCCCGAACATCTGCAATACATTGATGACATCATTGTATGGGGCGACACAGCAGACGAAGTTTTTGAGAAAGGGAAGAAGATCATCCAAATCTTCCTGAAAGCTGGTTTTGCCATAAAGCAAAGTAAGGTCAAGGGACCTGCACGGGAGATCCAGTTCTTAGGAATAAAGTGGCAAGATGGGCGTCGCCAGATCCCGATGGACGTGATCAATAAAATCACAGCTATGTCCCCACCAACAAGCAAAAAGGAAACTCAGGCTTTCCTAGGCGTCGTGAGTTTCTGGCGGATGCATATCCCAAATTACAGCCAAATTGTCAACCCTCTCTATGCAGTGACCCGTAAGAAAAACGATTTCAAATGGGGCCCTGAGCAGCGCCAAGCCTTTGAACAGATCAAGCAGGAGATTGTGCATGCAGTAGCCCTTGGACCAGTCCGGACAGGGCCAGAGGTAAAGAATGTACTCTATACTGCAGCCAGGGAGAATGGCCCTACCTGGAGTCTCTGGCAGAAAGAACCAGGGGAGACCCGAGGTCGACCCCTTGGATTTTGGAGCCGGGGATACAGAGGATCCGAGGCCCGCTACACTCCAACCGAAAAAGAGATACTGTCAGCTTATGAGGGATTCCGATCTGCCTCAGAAGTGGTTGGAACTGAAACACAGCTCCTCCTGGCACCTCGACTGCCAGTGCTGGGTTGGATGTTCAAAGGCAGAGTCTCTTCTACTCATCATGCCACTGATGCTACATGGAGTAAGTGGGCTGCCCTGATCACACAACGATCCCGCATAGGAAATCCCAGTCGCCCAGGAATCCTAGAAGTGATCATGGACTGGCCGGAAGGCAAAGACTTTGGAATGTCACCAGAGGAGGAGGTGACACGGGCTGAAGAAGCTCCTCTGTATAACCAGTTGCCAGAAGATGAGAAGCAATATGCCCTGTTTACTGATGGGTCCTGCCGCATTGTAGGGAAACATCGTAGGTGGAAGGCTGCTGTGTGGAGTCCTACACGACAAGTTGCAGAGACTGCAGAAGGACAAGGTGAATCCAGTCAATTTGCAGAGGTAAAAGCCATCCAGCTGGCTTTGGACGTTGCTAAACGAGAGAAATGGCCAGTGCTTTATCTCTACACTGACTCCTGGATGGTGGCAAATGCACTGTGGGGGTGGCTGCAGCAATGGAAACAGAGCAACTGGCAGCGCCGAGGCAAACCCATCTGGGCTGCAGCATTATGGCAAGACATTGCTTCCCGTCTAGACAACCTGGTCGTCAAAGTGCGTCACGTTGATGCCCACGTACCCAGAAGTCGAGCTACTGAAGAACATCGATACAACCAGCAGGTGGATCAAGCTGCTAAGATTGCAGTGGCTCAGGTGGATCTGGACTGGCAACATAAAGGTGAGCTGTTCATGGCTAGGTGGGCCCATGACACCTCGGGCCACCAAGGGAGAGATGCCACGTACAGGTGGGCTCGTGACCGAGGGGTGGACTTGACCATGGACGCTATTGCGCAGGTCATTCATGAATGTGAGACGTGCTGCCATCAAACAGGCCAAGAGGGTGAAGCCTGTTTGGTATGGGGGGCGATGGCTGAAATATAAATATGGGGAGGCCTGGCAGGTTGACTACATCACACTGCCTAAGACCCGCCAAGGCAAGTGCCATGTGCTCACAATGGTGGAAGCAACCACTGGATGGCTGGAAACATATCCTGTGCCTCATGCCACTGCCCGGAATACTATCCTGGGCCTTGAAAAGCAAGTCCTGTGGCGACATGGCACCCCAGAGAGGATTGAATCAGACAATGGGACTCATTTCCGAAATAGTCTCGTAGACACTTGGGCCAAAGAGCACGGCATTGAGTGGGTGTATCACATCCCCTACCATGCACCTGCCTCTGGGAAGGTTGAACGGTGCAATGGGCTGTTGAAGACCACCCTGAAGGCAATGGGGGGTGGGACTTTCAAAAATTGGGATACACATTTGGCAAAGGCCTCCTGGTTAGTCAACACCAGAGGATCTGCCAACCGTGCTGGCCCAGCTCAATCAAAACTTCTGCGCACTGTGGAAGGAGATAAGGTCCCTGTAGTGCATGTTAAGAACATGCTGGGAAAAACAGTCTGGGTTATTCCTGCCTCGGGCAAAGGCAAACCCATCTGTGGGGTTGCTTTCGCTCAAGGACCTGGAGGTACTTGGTGGGTAATGAGAGAAGATGGACAAGTTCGATGTGTGCCTCAAGGAGATTTGATTCTGGGTGAAACTAGCCCATGAACTAAATTGTATGATGGACATTAACTGCTGCAAATAGCCCTTGTTCTGAGCTCTATGTTGTAGGAATCACTCTGGCAGAGATCACCTGAATCTACAGAGGTCCAGCCTTGCCAGAAGGGCAGTAGTGACCTGACCTGAGCTGGCATCGGCGCCCAACGATCCCACGCAACACTTCACCTTTTCTGTCCTGAGTGACCACCTGATGAAACCCAAAGTCATGGACTAATGGACATTTTGCCAATATGGTTCATAGACCAAGGGAATGATATCTGTGTGGGATGGGATGGGAAAGGGGAAGCTGGTTCATGTGAATTTATGGATGATATGGAAATAAGCATGACGTAAATGGTATGAAATAAGGGGTGGAGAATGTGCTGGGTTCAGTCAGGAAAGGGCTAACTCCCTTTACTCTGGTTGCCAGGGAACTCTGTTGCTGGACAGTAAGTGAAAACATTGATAAGGCCTCAGCTGGTGCTGGGGATGGCTTGTACTGAACTCAAGGTCTTTTGTCCGCTTCGGATACTGTAGCTGACCCAGACTAACCAAGGAAGTATTTCATCCCATAGTCCGTCATGTTCCGGTCTCTTTGGATGGGGAAGAGGGTCCGGTAGCCATTACTCTTCCCTTCTCTCTCTCTCCCTTACTCCCTTGCTTGTCTCTCCGGGCACTTCTTAACCCTCCTGTGTTAGCTGTTATGCTAACTCCTGTGCTGGCTCATTCGTGTGGGAGCTGGTGGGTTGTTTTGGGTTTTCTGGCCGTGTTATCAGTGATAAGGTTTGCTCGGAATCTGCTGCGTAGGCTCCCGGGCTCCGGCCTTCAGGCCGCGGCTCTCGGGCTGCGATCGCTGTCAGGCTGTGGGTCTCGGGCTCTCGGGGTCTGATTTTCATCCCTCAACATCTGGGTGTGCATTGGTCAGTGGATGGTGGGGAATTGTATCATATTGTATATATTGTACTGTATGTTTCATTTTCTACTATTTTAATTATTTAGTATTAGCAGTATCTGTATATATTGATTTAGATTTAATTAGTAAATAGTTCTTATCTCAATTTTACGAGCTTCCTTATTTCTTTTTCCTCCGATTCTTCCCCTCCACTGGAGGAGGGGAGGGGGATTAGTGAGAGCGGCTTCGTGGTATTTTGCTAGCCGGAGTTAAACCACGACAGGAATAGTAAAAAAACAGTCTTTCAAATCCACAATTAAAATGTCCCATCCTGCTGGGATCATAGCAGGTGATGGCAATCCCGGTTGCAGTGCGCCCATGCTATCCATAATGGCATTAACTTGTCGTAGATCATATAACAACCGCCATTTTCCCGATTTCTTTTTAATTACAAATACGGGGGTGTTCCATGGGCTGTGCGATGGTTCAATATGACCAGCCTGTAATTGTTCCTGTACCAAGCTGTGGAGGGCGCTTAATTTCTCAGGGTTGAGGGGCCACTGATCTACCCAAATAGGTGTATTCATAAGCCATGTTAAGGCCAAAGTAGGTTGTCGCATGCCCTCAAGCACAGTGGCCCCTGTTAAAAATCCGTCATAATCCTTACACCCCATGCTCCCAAGACATCTCTGCCCCATAAGTTCAAAGGAGCAGCAGTAGCATATGGTCATACTGTTGCGACCTGTCCTTCGGGGTTCCGAATTGTCACATGTTTTGCTGCCATTAGACTCTGGGCCACTCCTCCCAACCCCAACACTCCTGTGTCCATTGTAACAACGGGCCAACTCTGAGGCCAGTGGAGTTGAGAGACTATTGTGACATCAGCCCCTGTGTCTAAGAGCCCAGATACCTTCACCTGTGAGGGGGAAGCACCATCCATCGTAATAACACACGTCATTTGAGGCCATTTGTCGGAGATGTTTTGTGCCCACATAACTTGCAGGACACCCATAGATCCGAATCCACCATCCCCATGCTTTGTTGGATGCAACCTGGGAACACAACTCTTAAAAAGAAGAAGTTGAGCAATACGAGTACCTTTTGGAATTGTCACGGGTGGTGTTGGGGTAGAAACCATGGCACTTATTTGTCCAGTATAGTCAGTATCGATAACACCAACATGCACAGTGATACCTTGTAAAGTGGCACTTGATCGTCCTATTAGCAGTGCACTCAGCCCCTTGCCAATTGCCAAGCCCATGTGTTTAGCCTGTTCTAACACTAGAGGGTGCAATTTAGCCTGTAATTGCGGATTAGCAAATGCTCCTATTCCCGTGAGCACATCTGCCCCTTGGCCAAATCGCAGATCATCTTGTCATCATTGCAGGTTACGCAGCCCCATGTCACTCACTTTCTGGCTCCAAATAGATTGAAATACCGACAACTGAACTGGCAAAAACATAATTTGAGCCAGTTGCTGCACATCATACGGTATAATTTCTTCCATAGTGATTAGGCGTAACAATTGCATGGTAGCGGGTGCATTCGGGCCCTATTTCACAACCGTTTTTTGTAACTCCTGTATCACTTTCCAAGCATATGGCCGATGTTCATCTGGGATGCCCACGGTTGCATCACCGCGAACAACAGGAAAGGCCATTGTACCCGTTACCCCACCTGATTCTTGGCCCCTACGTGCTGAAATGGCTTCCGACAACAAAAAGGGATTAGTGGACACCACAGGGGTTTTTTCCTCCTCTTTGTAAGAGGGAGGGGGTGGAGCAGAGTGCTGCACAGCGGGAGGCGAAGAGGGGGTGACGGGAGGGGCTTTCTGTTTACTCAGCCTTTGCGGCAGAAACAACTCATCTTGTGCGTCCTCATCAGAATCCTCATACAGTCCCCTTGCTTTCAGCCGCGTTCTACGTTTAGGCAAGGCTCACCCTGCGGACGTTCCCGGATTATAAGGGCCTTCCTCTGAGATTTCTTTCTCCGCCCTAAAGTCCTTTAAAGTCTCTTTCAACAGTCTCCATGTTGTAAAGAGGTCCATTGCAGTCTTATTACCTTGCGAGGCACAGTCAAACAATTTCTGTCTCACTTCCTCCCACTTGCTTACACTAAATGCAGTAACAGAATTAGCTTCATATCCTTGCGCTTTAGTCCATAATAACATTTTTCGGAGCACCATCTCGTCCAATTTGACTCCCCTGCGGTGAAGCAGTAGCTTCCATATCGTCACAAGCATGGTCTCCTCCTTAGTCAAGTTCGCTCCCATGGTCCCCAGCTGCTCACCTGTACTGTGTCAATTTCAAGAAGTCCGGACTTTGCAGCTCTCCCCGCCGCTCACGCTAGGCTGGGCTCCATCTCCGCGGCTCTTCCCGCCGCACTCGGCTATCTCCTGGACGTTAATCCTCAGTTGGGGTCACCATTTGTCGCTGTAGAGACGGACACGACAACCTGGGCAGGCAGATAGCAACTTTATTGTTTTACAACATTCTTTTTATAGGGTTCTCAACCGCGTGTGTACATTCCCTATTGGTCCGTATATGGCGATTCCTTTTTTACTATTGGATGATTACTCCCCCCGCCTCCTCCAGATTCCCCATGGTCTCTCACTTCCTCCAAGTTGTTTACTTCTCTCATACCAGGGACTTTCCACATCTCCAAGGATGCACGGGTATATCATCAAGGTCAACCTGCTCTGTCAGGCCAACAGACCAGCTGTGTGCACTGACAGTTTCTGGCTGGCTTTTCTATTTACTGTTGAATAATAGCTTCCGTCTTCCAATACCACATGTAGTTTGTTGACTTCTTATAGTCCTAAGAGTAGACTGTCACGAAAGGGGACTATGCTGAGTGGTTTAGGACGCTTAAAAGATCAGCATCACAAATATTAGAGGAAAAGCTAATATTTTTAATACGAATGTGAGAAGCGTGACTTAACAGAATTTGATGGCAAGGTCCCCTCTACTACTTATTCAACATGGAAAAGCATACAAAAGGCAAAATCAAATTAGCAATGGATTAAAGTAGTTGGTACATGAATTAAAAATTATTTACAGAGTCAGGGAAATCAGGGTAGGATTGGATTGTTGTGACGTGGATTAGGGAAAAGGGGCAAGGAATTTCCTCCCATTCAGTCACGAGGTTCAGAGTGGACCCCCTTGCTTTCTAAACTCCTCGAAAGAGAAGTCTAGGTGCAGCTGAATCCACCCCTAGTCCCAGACCTGGTCAATGGTTTATGCCTACACAATCAGGGAAAGGATCAGAGTGTGTGGAGTTTTGTGCTTGGTGTGAAACTTGGGGATAGCAACAATGTGGGGCAGCAATAATTCAAAGTTCCTTAACACTATTCAGATATGTCACACAATTAGGTCACACAATTCCTCAGCAGGACTTACTTTCAGCACATCAGTACAGTAATTTAATCAAAGACTTAACAAGGTTATCAACATAAAGTTGCATGCATACACTCACAGACAGATACAGAAATAGAGATAGATACATGTATATCTGTATGAAGGTACATGTTAAAATTTCCCCTTGAGTTTAGTGAAAATATTTTCATTGGATGTCTGTGCATCTCTTAACAGGCGAAGAGTTGAGCCTCAAGGAGGGTTTATTCAGCCCAGTTTGTGCTGACTATTCTCTGATTTCACAAACTTGAGTTTGTGAATTATGAGAGGCATCCCACTCAGAGGGCGATGCTGGGCACAGCCCACTGCAGCCCAGGAGAGCTCAAAGGGATCATCCTTGGAACCGCTATTTATAGGGTGCGAGATAATTGACTTTAGGCATAAATAATTTTACATCCTGGCCTTAATTGGGGCAGGTGGTCATTGGAATTCACAGCTGGTACCAATCTACCCAGACTGCAATAAGGTTCAAGGCTGGCAGGGGATGAATTATTTCCCTCTCATCCCCCACTGTAACCAGGCAACTGACCCCTAGTATGGCCATTCCCCGCCTTGGCAGTGCAAGAGTGTTTTGATATGATAAGGGGCACTTAGCTACCAAACTCCCTGCACAATGGCTAAGGTTTGACAGGAATTTCCAAGGCCATAAAACTTTCCAGGAGTGAAGAGGGGAAGAAATGCACCACCACATAGACTAGAGTTAAAGCTGACTTCCAAGAGTACTGCAACATCTCTTCCACTGTTTTTTAATGAACCTGTTATCTTTTCTGCTCTTTTTGGAGGGATAAATGACTTAATTATACTTGCAGTAGTCTAGCATTAACTATGTAGTAAGCTGAAGACCTAGGCAGGTTCTCTCACCAGTATGAAAGAACATACATGCATTGTATGTAAAAGTAGAACATAGGCTACCTCAACCTTATTTGTAACAATAGTCAATGTTGGATGTTCTACACTGTAGAATAATCATATTGGTATTAAACTGTCAAAATTTTGTAAATGTTGGCATGGGTTTTCTCAGGATAATGTGATCTTTGTCCTAGGGTATGTCCTTGAATTTGGAGCCTGACAATGTTGTTATTGTTGTGTTTGGTAATGACAGACTGATCAAAGAAGGGGATGTTGTGAAGAGGTCTGGTGCCATTGGGGATGTTCCAGTTGGGGAAGAGCTGCTGGTCCATGTTTTAGATGCCCTGGGCAATCCAGTTGATGGAAAGGTAAGTGTAGCTAGGTGTTTACTACCTCTGCTTGTATCTATGTGATACAGACTGCAACAGGTTGCTCCTTCTAAGGGTCTTATTACATCCGAGATGCGTAGAAGAGTTGGCTTAAAGGCCCCTGGGATCATTCCCAGAATCTCTGTGCGTGAACCTATGCAGACTGGTATTAAGGCTGCGGACAGCTTGGTGCCAATTGGTCGTGGCCAGCGTGAGCTGATCATTGGTGACAGGCAGACTGGGTAAGTTACATGCCCAAGCTGAAAATGTTTTTGTTAAACACACACTAATACACTGTGCTCAGCTATACAAAGCTGAACACAAGTATGTAGAGTTTGGGAGAACTGTAGGTGGCTTAACTTAACAACCTTTATGTTGTGCAGGAAAACGTCAATTGCAATTGACACAATAATCAACCAGAAACGATTTAATGATGGAAGAGATGAGAAAAAGAAGCTATACTGTATCTATGTTGCAATTGGCCAGAAGAGATCTACTGTTGCTCAGCTGGTGAAGAGGCTTACTGATACAGGTATGGATTTTTGAACTGAGCCTGGCAACTGGTGACATCCTGTTCTCATTGTAATGCCGAGTACTACTATGACTTATAGCTGTGAGTATAGACAGAATTCTTTTCTTACTAAATGGGTGAACTACTTGCTTTTCTGGGCAATAAATCTTTTCAGGTATCTGGGGGGGAAAAAACCCTCCTTTTTGCTACATCCCATTACAAGACTAGTATGAGGCCCCAAAACTACTGAATTGCTTTTGGAAAAGTCACCATGTATGTTTTTTTTGTGGGATGTGGTTTTGTGTGTGGTGGTTTGTTTTTTTTTTTGAGATCAGTGAGCTTTCTCTTGACAGTCAGGCAGGCCCGATGACAAGCTATGGCCTACAAGTATTTATGGACTCTAAGTGTTTAAGTATTTGTTGCATGTGTATGCAAGTCTGTGTGAAAGGCAGTTGCAAGTTTAGTGGAAAGACTTCACTGCCAAAACATAGCCTTTACAGCCCAAATGCAAGGGATTAAATTATAGCATCTTTTCAGAAACTGTGATCTTGTTGACCAAGGCTGCATATGTAACAGAGCTTGCAAGAGATCAGGTACCGTACCTCTTGCCTGCTGGTCAAGAAGAGTCATACCTAGCGGGAAAATAAACCCGTTTTAAAGACAAACTTGTTTGGTACTACAAAACAAAGGGTAGTATCTCCTTGCAGAAGCCAGGAAATCAGACTTCAAGGCTGAGTTAACTTCTGTAACAGAAGTGTATCTTAGTGAAAGTTTAAACTTCATTTTAAATGGGAAAGAAGTCTTGCAAGTGTTAGACATTAGCTGCCATGAACTTGCTCTTGAAACTTCTTGAGTTAGTTGAGCTAACGGACATGTTAATCTAGAACAGTGTTTTTTACTGTAACAGTGTAGTGATGCTGCTTGCTTCAGCAGCTAGTACTTAACATGCGAGTTGTATTTGCTGATTATGGGCATGATGAGGTAATATACTCACAGTGGTGTGTCTCCAATTCTTTTCAGATGCCATGAAGTACACTATTGTGGTGTCTGCCACAGCATCTGATGCAGCAACACTTCAGTATCTGGCTCCCTATTCAGGCTGCTCCATGGGGGAATATTTCCGAGACAGTGGAAAACATGCATTAATCATCTATGATGACTTATCCAAACAGGTCAGGAAACATTGTTTATAGGCCTCATAGTCTAGCATTGGTGTTTGTAGCTGAAAGATCACCTGTTGTTTAGAAATTCAAAATCTTAAATGAGTCTACTGAAGTCTGAAAGCTTTCTTTATACTACACAGGCTGTTGCCTATCGTCAGATGTCTCTGCTGCTGTGTCATCCACCTGGTCGTGAAGCCTATCCAGGGGATGTGTTCTACCTGCACTCTTGCTTGCTGGAGAGAGCAGCCAAAATGAATTATTCCTTTGGAGGTGGCTCTCTGACTGCCTTGCCTGTCATTGAAACTCAGGCTGGTGATGTGCCTGCTTATATTCCAACCAATGTCATCTCCATCACTGATGGACAGGTAGAGTGTTGTCTTCACATGTCAGTACTTCAGTGTAAGTCTCTGAGGAGGCTTCCAGGCTTCTGACCAAGATAGTAAAACAATTTTCTCCTACAGATTTTCTTGGAAACTGAGTTGTTCTACAAAGGTATCCGTCCAGCCATCAATGTTGGTCTGTCTGTGTCCCATGTAGGTTCTGCTGCTCAGACCAGGGCTATGAAACAGGTAAGCGTGAAACTGATGCTCCTCTTCCTAGAGAAGAGTAATATATAGGCTTTCCAACCCATTTCACTTTAGAGAGCTGTGAATAGAGAGGGAGTAAAGCTTTGGATTCCTTAGCGTTACAAAATTTATAAAAGAACAAAATTTTGAGATATCAATTTTCGTTGCCTGCTGAGAGAGAGGGAGAAAGGCAAATAGTATTTGCATAAAGATGTAAGACTATTAAACTTCAGTATGCTGAACTGGGTCCTGATCTAACTAGACATAGAGAATGCTCTCTTAATCCTGCACTTCTTTTAATCCAGATATGGAATTAGAGGTTTAATACATATATAAGGAGGGTCATCGTCATAGGCGATACCCTTCTGAGTGGAGCAGAGGGCCCAATATGCTGACCAGACCCATCACACAGGAAAGTCTGCTGCCTCCCTGGGACCTGTTAGAGACATCACTAGGAAACTCCCTGGTCTGGTACATCCCTTGGATTATTATCCACTACTGGTCATGCAGGTAGGCGGTGATGAGGTTGCGGAGAGAAGTCCTGTGCTGGTTTTAGCAAGCAGCCATTCTACCACTCCGCGCCCCCCCCCCCCCACCCCCTCCCGGTTAGGAAGGGTCGGAGGAACAAACCAGGAAAAGCCCGTAGGAGTTAAGAACTATTTAATAATATAAATGAAACTTAGGGAGTTACTAACAATGCTGGTGCTAATGAGTAATTTAAGGAACGGAGGAAGAGGGTAGAACAAATGACACAGGATCCCATCTCGAGAAGGGAAGAAAGGAAAGAAAAGCCACCCAAAGGAATCAATCCCCCCCACGAAACCGCCCGGGGTCTGAGAGAGTAAGAGAGAGGAAAAAAACTTTCAAACCCCAACTCCTAGACTGATCTGCCTGGCAAGACGCTGGCTCTGCCCGGAGCACCAACCACTCGCCACGAGGTCCCCACAACAAAACAAACCCCCAGCCCCCTCGGCCAGAAGCCCCCTCAGACCCTTCCCCTTCCCAGGGTCGTGTCCAACCACAAGCCTTTCCACCCATATCCCCACCCCCTCCCCACCGGTCCTGCAGTGCCGTGGGCTCCGGGCTGCCACCACCTATGCAGCTTGATGTGTTACGGGTGAAGCATAACATAGACTAGCCGGTGCAAAGCTAAGACACTAATCCACCCCTTTTGATTCACCACATCCACATCAAGCTCACCTCCCACAGTATTCCATAATCTCCCATCAGCCCGCTTCCCCTTTCCCATCCCATCCCACACGGATATCATTCCCTTAGTCTATGGACCATCTTGGCAAACTATCCATTAGTCCATGACTTCAGATTCCATCAGGTGTGGGGTCACTCAGGACAGGCAAAGGGGGAAGGTTTCTGTGGGATCGTTGGGTGCCGAAGCCAGCTCAGGTCAGGTCACTGCTGTGCTGCTGGCTAGGCTGGACCACTGTAGGGTGGGGTGGTTTTCTGCCAGAGCGGGTGCCTGTAACATGAAGCTCAGAGAACAGGGGTTAGTGGCAGCAATTCATGTCCCTCATGTAATTATGGGCTGTTTTCTCCCAGAATCAAATCCCCCTGGAGCACACAGCGGACTTCCCCATCTTCTCTCATTACCCACCAAGTGCGCCCAGGTCCTTGAGCAAAAGCAACCCCAGGGATGGGTTTGCCTTTGCCTAAGGTGGGAGTAACCCAAACCGTTTTCCCCAGCATGCTTCTAGTATGTACTACAGGGACCTTATCTCCTTCTACCGTCCGTAGAGGGTTTGAGTGTGCAGGGCCAGCTCGATTGACAGATCCCCTGGTATTAACTAACCATGTGGCCTTTGCCAAGTTGGCATCCCAGTTCCTGAGTGTTCCACCCCCCATTGCTCTCAGGGTGGTCTTTAGCAGCCCATTGCACCGCTCGACCTTCCCTGAGGCAGGTGCATGGTAGGGAATGTGGTACACCCACTCAATTCCATGTTCCTCAGCCCAAGCGTCTACGAGGCTATTTCGGAAATGAGTCCCATTATCTGATTCAATTCTTTCCGGGGTGCCGTGTCGCCACAGGACTTGCCTTTCAAGGTCCAAGATAGTATTTTGGGCAGTGGCATGGGACACCGGATATGTTTCCAGCCACCCCGTGGTTGCCTCCACCATTGTGAGGACATGGCACTTACCCTGGCGGGTCTTGGGGAGGGTGATATAGTCAACCTGCCAGGCCTGCCCATACTTATATTTCAGCCATTGCCCCCCATACCAAAGAGGCTTTACCCTCTTGGCTTGTTTGATGGCAGCACATGTCTCACATTCATGGATAACCTGAGCAATGGTGTCTATGGTCAAATCCACCCCTCGGTCACGAGCCCACCTGTACGTGGCATCTCTCCCCTGGTGGCCCGAGGTGTCATGGGCCCACCTAGCCATGAACAGCTCACCTTTATGTTGCCAGTCCAGATCCACCTGAGCCACTGCAATCTTAGCAGCCTGGTCTACCTGATGATTGTGTTGGTGTTCTTCAGTGGCTCGGCTTTTGGGCATGTGGGCATCGACATGACGCACCTTGACGACCAGGTTGTCTAGACGGGAAGCAATGTCCTGCCATAGCGCAGCAGCCCAGATGGGTTTGCCTCGGCGCTGCCAGTTGCTCTGTTTCCATTGCTGCAGCCACCCCCTCAGTGCATTTGCCATCATCCAGGAGTCAGTGTAGAGGTAAAGCACTGGCCATTTCTCTCGTTGAGCAATGTCCAAAGCCAGCTGGATGGCCTTTACCTCTGCAAACTGACTGGATTCCCCTTGGCCTTCTGCAGTCTCTGCAACATGTCGGGTGGGACTCCACACAGCAGCTTTCCACCTCCGATGTTTCCCTACAATGCGGCAGGACCCATCAGTAAACAGGGCATATTGCTTCTTGTCTTCTGGCAACTGATTATACAAAGGGGCTTCTTCAGCCTGTGTCACCTCCTCCTCTGGTGACATTCCAAAGTCTTTGCCTTCCGGCCAGTCCATGATCACTTCTAGGATTCCCCGGTGACTGGGATTTCCTATGCAAGCTCGTTGTGTGATCAGGGCAGCCCACTTACTCCATGTAGCATCAGTGGCATGATGAGTAGAAGAGACTCTGCCTTTGAACATCCAACCCAGCACTGGCAGTCGAGGTGCCAGGAGGAGCTGTGCTTCAGTTCCAACCACTTCTGAGGCAGATCGGATTCCCTCATAAGCTGCCAGTATCTCTTTTTTGGTTGGAGTGTAGCGGGCCTCGTATCCTCTATATCCCCGGCTCCAAAATCCAAGGGGACGACCTCGGGTCTCTCCTGGATCTTTCTGCCAGAGACTCCAGGTAGGGCCATTCTCCCTGGCTGCAGTGTAGAGCACATTCTTTACCTCTGGCCCTGTCTGGACTGGTCCAAGGGCTACTGCATGCACAATCTCCTGCTTGATCTGTTCAAAGGCTTGTCGCTGCTAAGGGCCCGATTGGAAATCATTTTTCTTCCGGGTCACTGCATAGAGAGGGCTGACAATTTGACTGTCATTTGGGATATGCATCCGCCAGAAACCCACGACGCCTAGGAAAGCCTGAGTTTCCTTTTTGCTCGTTGGTGGGGACATAGCTGTGATTTTGTTAATCACATCCATCGGGATCTGGCGACATCCATCTTGCCATTTTACTCCCAGGAATTGAATGTCTCGTGCAGGACCCTTAACCTTACTTTGCTTAATGGCAAAACCAGCTTTCAGGAGGTTTTGGATGATCTTCTTCCCCTTCTCAAAAACTTCATCAGCTGTGTCGCCCTATACAATGATGTCATCAATGTACTGTAGATGTTCTGGCGCTGCACCCTGTTCCAGTGCGGTCTGGATCAGTCCATGGCAGATGGTAGGGCTGTGCTTCCACCCCTGGGGCAGCCGATTCCAGGTGTATTGGATGCCCCTCCAGGTGAAAGCAAACTGTGGCCTGCACTCTGCTGCCAAAGGAATGGAGAAAAAGGCATTAGCAATGTCAATCGTAGCGTACCACTTGGCTGCCTTTGACTCCAGCTCGTATTGGAGTTCCAGCATGTCCGGCACTGCAGCACTCAGTGGTGGTGTCACTTCATTCAGGCCACAATAGTCCACTGTCAGTCTCCATTCTCCATCAGACTTACGCACTGGCCAGATGGGGCTGTTAAAGGGTGAGCGGGTTTTGCTGATCACCCCTTGGCTCTCCAGTTGATGAATCAGCTTCTGGATGGGAAGCGAGGAATCTCAGTTGGTGCGATACTGTCGCCAGTGCACTGTTGTGGTGGCAATTGGCACCTGTTGATCTGCAACCTTTAGCAATTCCACAACAGAAGGGTCCTGTGAGAGACCAGGCAAGATGGACAGCTGCTCAATTTCCTCATTCTCTAAAGCAGCTATCCTAAAAGCCCACTGGTACCCTTTTGGGTCCTTAAAGTACCCTCTCTTAAGGTAGTCTATGCCAAGGATGCATGGGGCATCTGGGCCAGTCACAATAGGGTGCTTTTGCCACTCCTCCCCAGTCAGGCTTATTTCAGCCTCCAACACAGTCAATTGTTGGGAACCCCCAGTCACACCAGAAATGCTAATGGGCTGTACCCCCTGTCTTAGCTTTGCACCAGCTAGTCTATGTTTTGCTTCACCCGTAACACATCAAGCTGCATAGGTGGTGCCAGCCCAGGACCTGCGGCACTGCAGGACCGGTGGGGAGGGGGTGGGGATATGGGTGGAAAGGCTTGTGGTTGGACACGACCCTGGGAAGGGGAAGGGTCTGAGGGGGCTTCTGGCCGAGGGGGCTGGGGGTTTGTTTTGTTGTGGGACCTCGTGGTGAGTGGTTGGTGCTCCGGGCAGAGCCAGCGTCTTGCCGGGCAGATCGGTCTGGGAGTCGGGGTTTGGAGGGTTTTTTTTCTCTCTTACTCTCTTGGCCCCCGGGCGGTTTCGTGGGGGGGTTTGCTCCCTTCGGGTGGGTTTTTCTTTCCTTCTTCCCTTCTTGGGGTGGGATCCTGTGTCATTTGTTCTACCCTCTTCCTCCATTCCTTAAATTACTCGTTAGCACCAGCATTGTTTGTAACTCCCTAAGTTTCATTTCTATCATTAAATAGTTCTTATCTCAACTCCTACGGGCTTTTCCTGGTTTGTTCCTCTGACCCTTCCTTACCGGGAGGGGCTGTGTGTGGGGGGGCCGGAGTGGTAGAATAGGCTTAGTCGTGAAACTACGACAGTCCCTTTTTTGCCGCCTAACGTGGGGCTTGAAAGAGTTGAGATAAGGAACAGATCATAGAGTGTGATAAGTTCCTGCCTTAAAATGTATCTGTGGCTTCTTAAGACTCTGAGTTCGGGGCTTTTCAAGCTGCTGACCGAACAGCAGGATCTGCTCCCCTATGTGTTAGTGATGATCTTGATTTTTTATGTGCAAGGTGGCCTTAGGGGGCTGGCCAGGCTGTTCTATGTGCTGCTGATGCTGGCAGGGATACTCTCTCTCTACCTCTACTTAATTCTATCGGCTCCTTGGTACATCGCGACTTACCTGCTGGAGGTTTTCCACAACTACACCTCTCCTTTTCTCCCCTCGGGGACTCAGCCGATAGAGGAGAGGCTATTTGGTGCTGGGGGCCACGTGGAAAAACTTTTTCAATTTTTCCCCTCTCCTCTCAGTCCAATAGCAAAGGCATATGAGTTTTTTGGAAATTTTTCTTGTGGCTAGGGTGACCTGTGGCTGGGGATCAGCTTGCTAGTGAATGTTTTAGTGGCTTTGGGCAAAGTTAGGGAAATGTTCGGGAGCCCTGCCCCCACCGGTCCTAGTGCCCGAGGCAGACGCAGGGTCTGTGCAGTTACCCGAGCTGCCTTAATGCGCAAGGGGGCAGCACGGAGTCGCGCCGGGACCAAGCTCCTAACTCGAGCCCGCACGGACCCAGTGCCTGCGGCGGCATCAGGGTGTGCGGCGGCCCCAGTGTCTGCAATACAACCCAGCACACCAGCGACAATGCCTTCCGTACCCGCGCCATCATCCTCAACACTTGCACCGCAACCTGCCACATCACCCTCCACTATGCCTGCATCAATGGCAATGCCTCCCGCTACCACCAATCTGTCTTCTCCCCCAGCCAGCCCACTTTCTGCAACAGCCTCACTCCCTCAATCTTTTGTGTGTTATTGTCAGGGGCGACCACTCTCTGTGGCCCCAGTCCGGAAAAGGAAATACACACATAAATCAGTCTGTCTAGTCGAGGATGGTGAGGTAGCAGGGCCATCCCAATCGACAGAAACTATCAATCAGGAAATGGGAACAGGGCTAGCTCAAGAGTCGGAGACGGAGGATGAAGCTGTTGTGACCACACGGTCCTTATCCCTGAGGGAGCTATGGGACATCCGTAGAGACTACAGTCGCTGCCCGGGTGAACATATCATGACCTGGCTGCTCTGCTGCTGGGATAATGGGGCCAGTAGTATGGAGCTAGAGGGGAGAGAGGCTAAACAGCTGGGGTCACTTGCTGGAGAAGGAGGAATTGATAAAGCAATTGGGCATAAGGCACAAAATCTCAGCCTCTGGAAGCAACTCCTGACCAGTGTAAAGGAAAGGTACCCTTTCAGAGAGAGTGTGCCACAACAGCTATGTAGGTGGACCAGCATGGAGAAAGGCATCCAGTACCTAAGAGAACTGGCAGTACTGGAGATTGTTTATCAAGACCCAAACAACCCACGAGCATCCACTGACCCCGACGAAATCTACTGCACTCGGCCCATGTGTCAGAAGTTAATGCGGAGTGCACCACCCTCATACTCCAGCGTGCTCTCAGTAATAACTTGGAGAGAGGAGGAGGCACCAACCGTGGATGAGATGATCCGCCGATTCCGAGAGTATGAGGAAAGTCTCTCCTCCCCCATACAGGCATGTGTCTCGGCTGTGGAGAGACTGTCCAAAGAACTCAAGGAACTCTGAGAGGAGGTGTTCTGATCCCCACCTTCACGGGCCAGTGTTTCGGTCATGAAGAGCAGGCGCTTCTCTCCATCAAGGCAGGAATACAACAGATATCCCTCACGGGGTACCCTGTGGTTTTACCTGAGAGACCACGGAGAGGATATGAGGAGGTGGGATGGAAAACCTACCTCTGTCCTGGAACAACGAGTAAATGAACTGAAAGGTAAAAGATCTACTAGTGGGGACCCTGCCAGAAAAGTTGCTGCTCCTGTATCTAAGCTGGATGAATAAAGTGACATGTCCAATAATCCTTTTCTCCAGGACATGAGCGAGGCACGCGAGTATTAGAGGGGCCCTGCCTCCAGCCAGGTGGAGGAAAGGGACAACCGTGTTTACTGGAATGTATGGATTCGATGGCCTGGCACATCAGAGCCCCAGGAGTATAGAGCTCTAGTAGACACGGGTGCACAGTGTACCCTGATGCCATCAAGCTATATGGGGGTACAGCCCATCAGCATTTCTGGTGTGTCTGGGGGCTCTCAACAACTGACTGTGTTGGAGGCTGCAATAACCCTGACTGGGGAGGAATGGGAAAAACACCATATTGTGACTGGCCCAGATGCCCCATGCATCCTTGGCATAGACTATCTTAAGAGACGGTACTTTAAGGACCCAAAAGGGTACCGGTGGGCTTTTGGGATAGCTGCTTTAGAGAATGAGGAAATTGAGCAGCTGTCCATCTTGCCTGGTCTCTCAGAGGACCCTTCTGTTGTGGGATTGCTAAAGGTTGCAGACCAACAGGTGCCAATTGCCACCACAACAGTGCACCGGCGACAGTATTGTACTAACAGAGACTCTTTGCTTCCCATCCAGAAGCTGATTCGTCAGCTGGAGAGCCAAGGGGTGATCAGCAAAACCCGCTCACCCTTTAACAGCCCCATCTGGCCAGTGCGTAAGTCTGATGGAGAATGGAGACTGACAGTGGACTATCGTGGCCTGAATGAAGTGACACCACCACTGAGTGCTGCAGTGCCGGACATGCTGGAACTCCAATACGAGCTGGAGTCAAAGGCAGCCAAGTGGTACGCGACGATCGACATTGCTAATGCCTTTCTCTCCATTCCTTTGGCAGGAGAGTGCAGGCCACAGTTTGCTTTCACCTGGAGGGGCATCCAATACACCTGGAATCGGCTGCCCCAGAGGTGGAAGCACAGCCCTACCATCTGCCATGGACTGATCCAGACCACACTGGAACAGGGTGCAGCTCCCGAACATCTACAGTACATTGATGACATCATTGTATGGGGCGACACAGCTGACGAAGTTTTTGAGAAGGGGAAGAATATCATCCAAATTCTGCTGAAAGCCGGTTTTGCCATCAAGCAAAGTAAGGTTAAGGGTCCTGCACGAGACATTCAATTCCTGGGAGTAAAATGGCAAGATGGACATCGCCAGATCCCGATGGACGTGATTAACAAAATCACAGCCATGTCCCCACCAACGAGCAAAAAGGAAACTCAGGCTTTCCTAGGCGTCGTGGGTTTCTGGCGGATGCATATCCCAAATGACAGTCAAATTGTCAGCCCTCTCTATGCAGTGACCCGGAAGAAAAATGATTTCAAATGGGGCCCTGAGCAGCAACAAGCCTTTGAACAGATCAAGCAGGAGATTGTGCATGCAGTAGCCCTTGGACCAGTCCAGACAGGGCCAGAGGTAAAGAATGTGCTCTACACCGCAGCTGGGGAGAATGGCCCTACCTGGAGTATCTGGCAGAAAGATCCAGGAGAGACCCGAGGTCGTCCCCTTGGATTCTGGAGCCGGGGATATAGAGGATCTGAGGTCCACTACACTCCAACCGAAAAAGAGATACTGTTAGCTTATGAGGGAATCCGATCTGCCTCAGAAGTGGTTGGAACTGAAGCACAGCTCCTCCTGGCACCTCGACTGCCAGTGCTGGGCTGGATGTTCAAAGGCAGAGTCTCCTCCACTCATCATGCCACCGATGCTACATGGAGTAAGTCGGCTGCCCTGATCACACAACGATCCCGTATAGGGAACCCCAGTCGCCCAGGAATCCTAGAAGTGATCATGGACTGGCCGGAGGGCAAAGACTTTGGGATGTCACCAGACGAGGAGGTGACACAGGCTGCAGAAGCCCCTTGGTATAATCAGTTGCCAGAAGACGAGAAGCAATATACCCTTGTGCTGGGTTCAGTCAGGAAAGGGCTAACTCCCTTTACTCTGGTTGCCAGGGAACTATGTTGCTGGACAGTAAGTGAAAACATTGATAAGGCCTCAGCTGGTGCTGGGGATGGCCTGTACTGAACTCAAGGTCTTTTGTCCGCTTTGGATACTGTAGCTGACCCAAACTGACCAAGGAAGTATTTCATTCCATAGTACGTCATGTTCCGGTCTTCTTTGGGTGGGGAAGGGGGTCCGGTAGCCATTATTCTTGCCTTCTCTCTCTCTCCCTTACTCCCTTGCTCGTCTCTCCGGGCACTTGCTAACCCTCCCACGTTAGCTGCTTTGCTAACTCCTGTCATGGAACTATGATGGAGAAAAAAAGAACAACTTCACTATCACAGAGCAACTTCTTGAGGTACAGGCCACAGATTGATTTCACTTGGAGAGGCGTCCAGTACACCTGGAATCGACTGACGCAGGGGTGGAAGCACAGCCCTACCATTTGTCATGGACTGATCCAGAACACACTGGAACAAGATGCAGCTCTAGAACACCTGCAATACATTGATGAAGTCATCATGTGGGGCGACACAGCAGAAGAAGTTTTTGAGAAATAGAGGATATGAGGCTCACTATACTCAAACCAAAAAATACTTGATACTAGTAGCTTATGAGGGAGTCTGATCTGCCTCAGAAGTGGTTGGAACTGAAGCACAGCTCCTCCTGGCACCTCGACTACCAGGGCTGGGCTGGATGTTCAAAGGCAGAGTCTCTTCTACTCATCATGCAACTGATGCTACATGGAGTAAATGGGTGGCCCTGATCACACAATGAGCTCGAATGGAAAATCCTAGTCATCCAGGAATCTTGGAAGTGATCATGGACTGGCCGGAAGGCAAAGACTTTGGAATGTCACCAAAGGAGGAGGTGACACAGGCTGAAGAAGCCCCTTTGTACAACCAATTCCCAGAAAATGAGAAGCAATATACCCTGTCACCGAACAGGAAGATCTAGATTAGATATCAGGAAGAAATTCTTCACGGAGAGGGTGGTGAGGCAATGGAACAGGTTGCCCAGAGAAGTTGTGGGTGCCCCATCCCTGGCTGTCTTCAAGGCCAGGCTGGATGAGGCTTGGAGCAACCTGGTCTAGTGGAGGTTGTCCCTGCCCATGGCAGGAGGGTTGGAACTAGATGATCTTTAAGGTCTCTTCCAAACTGAACCATTTTATGATTCTGTGATTCTATGATGGGTCCTACCGCATTGTAGGGAAACATCGGAGGTGGAAAGCTGCTTTGTGGAGTCCCACGTGACAAGTTGCAGAGACTGCTGAAGGACAAAGTGAATCGAGTCAGTTTGCAGAGATGAAAGCCATCCAGCTGCCTTTGGACATTGCTAAACGAGAGAAATGGCCATTGCGGGTGGCTACAGCAATGGAAACAAAACAACTGGCAGCGCCGAGGCAAACCCATCTGGGCTGCAGCATTATGGCAAGATATTTCTGCCTGGCTAGACAACTTGGTCTACATAGTGCATCTTGTAGATGTCCACTTACCCAAAACTCTATCCACTGAAGAACTTTGATACAATCAGCAGGTAGATCAAGCTGCGAAGATTGCAGTGGCTCAGGTGGGTCTGGACTGGCAACATAAAGGTGAGCTGTTTATAGCTCGGTGTGCCCATGACACCTCAGGCTATCAAGGGAGAGATGCCACGTACAGATGGGCTTGCGACTGAGAGGTGGGCTTGACCACGGATGCTATTGCACAGGTCATTCATGAATGTGAAACGTGCTGCCATTAAACAAGCCAAGAGGTTAAAGCCTCTTTGGTATGGGGGGCAATGGCTGAAATATAAATATGGGAAAGCCTGAAAGATTGACTATATCACTCTCCCCAAAACCCACCAGGGTAAGTGCCATGTCCTCACAATGGTGGAGGCAACCACGGGGTGGCTAGAAACATATCCTGTGTCCCATGCCACTGCCCGAAATACTATCTTGGGCCTTGAAAGGCAAATCCTGTGGCGACATGGTACCCCAGAAAGAATTGAATCAAATAATGGGACTCATTTCTGAAACAGCCTCATAGACACTTGGGCCGAAGAGCACTGTTTTGAGTGGGTGTATCCCATCCCCTACCATGCACCAGCCCTTGGGAAGGTTGAACGGTGCAATGGGCTGTTAAAGAGCACCCTGAGAGCAATGGGGGGTGGAACTATCAGGAATTGGCAAAAGCCACCTGGTTAGTTAATAATAGAGGATCTGTCAATTGTGCTGGCCCTGCACAATCAAAATATTTATGGACTGTAGAAGGAAAAAACTATATGTTGAGAACAACAGTTTAGGTTACTCTTGACTCAGGCAAAGGCAAACTCATCTGTGAGATGGCTTTTGCTCAAGGACCTGGATGCACTTGGTGGATAATGAGAGAAGATGGGGAAGTCTGACGTGCGCCTCAGGGGGATTTGATTCTGGGAGAAAACTAGCCCATGGATTAAATTGCATGAGGGACATAAATTGCTGCAACTATCCCCTGTTCTTAGTTTTGTGTTGTAGGCAATCTTTGTGGCAGGAAATCATCTGAACCTACAGAGGTCCAGCCTTGCCAGAAGTGTAGCAGTGGCCTGGTCTGAGCTGACATCGGCGCTCAATGATCCCACGCAACCCTCCACCTTTCTTGCTCTGAGTGACCCCCACATCTGATGGAACCCAAGATCATGGACTAATGGACATTTTTCCATGATGGTCCATAGACTAAGGGAATGATATCTGTGTGAGATGAGATGAGAAAGAGGGAGCAGGTTAATGAGAATTTATGGAATAGCATGGGATGTGAACATGATGTAAATCATATGAAACAAGGGGTAATAATGTGCTGGTTTCAGGCAGGAATGAGCTGCTCTCCTACACAGAGCTGGCTGACCCACAGTAGCTGAGGTATTTTTTTCTCTCTTCTCTTGGGCTCAGGGATGATTTTTTTTTCTCTGCTTGGATTTTGCTTGCTGTTTTGGAATCTGGCTGTGTCCATCCATGGGTGATGAGATAATGTCTCATATGTTCTATTTTCTATTGTTTTAATTACTTAGTAGTAGTAGTATTGTTAGTATCAGTATAAGTTTCATTTATATTATTAAATAGTTCTTATCTCAACTTTTATGAGCTTCTCTTGGTTGGTTTTTTTTTTCCTCCAACCCTTCCCTACTGTGGGAGCGGGTGGAAGGTGAGTAACTGATTGGTACTTAATAATTGCCAGATAAGGCTAAACCAAGACAACTGGGGACAGAGTCAACAGCCCCAACAGAAGCCCTGACCACAGGTAACTGGTGCAGAGGCTCACTAAGGATTAAGGACTGAATTCCAGGGTTCCAGGTAAAGTTGAATACATCACATGGAGTGATTTAAACTGGACTAGCATGCATGTACTCCCTTCTGTCACAGCAATGGCAGAGCTAAGGATGGAACAGAACTTTCTCACATCCCAAGTACCAGTTCTAACACTGGAAAAGAAATAGATGCTCTGGTATATAAACTCCCCCCAAACCCTTAATGACTGCAGACAGTTTACTGACAGAACTCGAATCAACTGCAGAGGATGGTGGTATGTAAATCTCTAGCAGTTACTACTGTAACAGCTAAGTGTGCCATTGCACAGAGACACCAGGCCCATCAGTTCTGAAAGAACCCATCTTCTGAAAGCCAGGCACCAGGATGAGTTAAACAGCAACTTTGAGAAATACTATCACAGCATCAGACTGTTAAAGACTACTGTGATCTCCAATTAGTTACTACCTATGACAAGAGAGCATAAACTCCTTCCACAGTTGTATGCCTTTCTCTGACATCAGCTGCCTACTGAAAAGGATAAAAACTGCAAGAGCAATAACAGGAACTGCAGTCTTAGCCACAGAATCCAACTGCTACCCCTACTCATTCTTGTACAGGGAATTTGATCCAAGTAACAATTAAGATATCCCCTCATTTTTCAGAGTTCCTTTGGCAAGTATGTGTCCAGGTGTCGTGGTTTAACTCCGGTTAGCAAAATACCACGAAGCCACTCACCGCATGGGAGAAGAAACAACGTCCTCATATCCCCGGAACTTTTGAACTATCTCCTCCACTATTGGGTCTTCATCCCTTTCCCAAGTCAATACTGCAAATATGGCGGATAACGAGGGTGGTCCATTCTGCATTAACTTCCACCACATGGGTCGTGTGCACCTGATTCTATCTGGATCTGTCCTCCCGTCATCACGATAAACTAACTCTAGCACAGCTAGTTCCCTCACGTACTGGATAGCTTTCTCCATGGTGGTCCATTTGTGTACGTGATATGGCACGTCTTCCTTAAAGGGATACCTTTCCCTCACACTATCCAGGAGCTGCCTCCAGAGGCTTACATTCTGTGTCTCCCTCCCAATTCCTCTGTCAATGTCACTCTCTCTAGCAAGTGACCCCAGCTGCTTGGCTTCTCTACCCTCTAATTCAATGCTACTGGCCCCATTATCCCAGCAGCGGAGCAGCCAGGTAATAACATTCACCTTGATGACGGGCCAAAGTCTCTCTGGATATCCCGGAGCTCCATCAAGGCTAAGGAACGCATGGTTATATCTGCATCACCCTCATCCTCTGTCACTGTCCCTTGGTATGGCCCTGCTGTCTCCCCATCGACCTGTACCAGACGGCTTGATTTGCGCTTCCATTTCTTTTTCTGTACTGGGTCAACTAACACTGGTGCTGGTTGATACTGGCAGTACCACACAGGGGTCTGCACGGCTGCAGTGTGTAGGGCTGTTGTGAGAGGTGGAGCTGCAGTGGAAGGTGGAACCATTGTGGAAGGTGGAGCCACACTGGGAGCTGGAGCTGCAGCAGAAAGCGGAGCCGCAGTGGGAGGCAGAACCACACTGGGAGGCGGAGCTGCAGCAGAAGGCACAACCGCAGTGGCTGCTGTGTCTGTCGAGGGGAGTTGCCATCGCCGCAGAGGTATAGGTGGCGTAGGAGGTGCAGTGGATGTAGTGTCCATCGAGAAGTGTTGATGTTGCTGCAGGGGTGGAGGTGGCACAGGTGGTGCAGTAGCTGTAGTGTCTGTCAAGGGGCGTTTACGTTGCCATGGGGGTGGAGTCGGTGCAGAGGATGGGCTACTTGTGAGCAGTGATGTAGCCATGGGGGATGAAGCCTGCACACAGGGCCTGCTTCTTCCCCAAACACCAGTAGCAGATGGAGCAGTATTCCAAAACATTTCTTTAACTTTACACAAGAGCAAAATAACATTCAGAAATGTGCTGATCACTAACCACAGGTCACCCCGAGACCATGAAAAATTTCCCAAATACTCATACACTTGCGCCATTGACCATAGAGAAGAGGGAGAAAATTGGAATAATTTCCACGCATCCACCCAACTGAATAGTTCCTTCACATCCAACCCATTAAATGATTTCTCCTCTACAGGCTTTGTCCCAGAAGTGAAAAGGGAAAAGGTATAATTAGTGAAAGTCCCTATGACATTACATGAGAAACATGCAAACGCTGCCAGTATTGCATACAGATACATGATTATTCCCCAAACCAGCAGTATACAGACCAGCCAAATCAGACTCTTCAATCTGGTCAGAGCATACATCATCAGTATAATAAGGAGCACCCAAGGCAGAAAATCCCACCGTTCTATCATCCACTTAAAGATCCAAGAACTTAACGTGCTGACCAACCACCACAACATCTCTATAACCAATACTTATCATCACACAATCTGCTTTAACACACAGTAATCAGATCTGTTCTTATCTCAAACCTTCGAGCCCCACGTTGGGCGCCAAAAAGGACTGTCGTGGTTTAACTCCGGCTAGCAAAATACCACGAAGCTGCTCTCACAAATCCCCCTCCCTTCCTCCAACAGAGGGGAAGAATCGGAGGAAAAAGAAATAAGGAAGCTCGTAAAATTGAGATAAGAACTATTTACTAATTAAATCTAAATCAATATATACAGATACTGCTAATAATAAATAATTAAAATAGTAGAAAATGGAACATATGGTACAATATATACAATATGATACAATTCCCCACCATCCACTGACCAATGCACACCCAGATGTTGAGGGATGAAAATCAGACCCAGATAGCCCGAGAACCACAGCCTGACAGCGATCGCAGCCCGAGAGCCGCGGCATGAAGGCCGGAGCCCGGGAGCCCACGCAGCAGATTCCGAGCAAACCTTATCACTGATAACACGGCCAGAAAAGTCAAAACAACCCACCAGCTCCCACACGAAGGAGCCAGCACAGGAGTTAGCAAAGCAGCTAACGCGGGAGGGTTAGCAAGTGCCCGGAGAGACGAGCAAGGGAGTAAGGGAGAGAGAGAGAAGGGAAGAGTAATGGCTACCGGACCCTCTTCCCCACCCCAAGAGACCGGAACATGACGTACTATGGAATGAAATACTTCCTTGGTTATTCTGGGTCAGCTACAGTATCCGAAGCAGACAAAAGACCTTGAGTTCAGTACAGGCCATCCCCAGCACCAGCTGAGGCCTTATCAATGTTTTCACTTACTGTCCAGCAACATAGTTCCCTGGCAACCAGAGTAAAGGGAGTTAACCCTTTCCTGACTGAACTCAGCACACCCTCCAAATGAAAGCAAACTGTGGCCTGCACTCTGCCACCAAAGGAATGGAGAAGGTGGCATTAACAATGTCAGCTGTGGCGTATCACTTGGCTGCCTTTGACTCCAGTTCATATTGGAGTTCCAGCATGTCTGGCACGACAGCACTCAGTGGCAGCATAACTTCATTCAGGCCACGATAGTCCATTGTTAGTCTCCATTCCCCATCAGACTTACGCACTGGCCAGATGGGGCTGTTAAAGGGTGAGCGGGTTTTGCTGATCACCCCTTGGCTCTCCAGCTGACGAATCAGCTTCTGGATGGGAAGCAAGGAATCTCGGTTGTTGTGATATTTTTGCCGGTACACTGTTGTGGTAGCAATTGGCACCTGTTGGTCTGCAACCTTTAGCAATCCCACAACAGAAGGGTCCTCTGAGAGCCCAGGCAATGCAGACAGCTGCTCAATTTCATCACTCTCTAAGGCAGCTATCCCAAAAGCCCACCAGTACCCTTTGGGGTCCTTAAAGTACCCTGTCTTGAGATAGTCTATGCCAAGGATGCACGGGGCGTCTGAGCCGGTCACAATAGGGTTCTTTTGCCACTCCTTCCCAGTGATATTGAATAGGATATTTCGGATAAAACGGTCAAATGTAAAAAAAATGAAATTGGTATTATTAAAAGCTGCTTAAAGGCCTTTGTAAAATCCCAGGCCAAGGCCACATAGGCTGGTAATAATCATTAACCAGAACTCTATTCAAAGAATAAGGTCCCTGAATAGGTATTATTGTTAAGTTGTTAGGGAAGGACGATTTATTGCCCTGTTGCTCAAGGATACATAGTGAACAGGCCTTGAAACATGTTAAAATTGTAATGTGAGCCAAAGTCCTTGAGACAAGGACATTGAAGGGTCTTTCTTTTGAGTCGGTGGTCCATGGTGGTTTTAAAAGCAGCCCTTCAACTCAGCTTAAAGACAAAATGCATATGACTGGAAAAGGGTGGGATTAAGAAAATGAATCATGATATGACTGTGTATAAGAATCTCTTTACTATGCATCATTGGATTTACTGTGTATCGATCCAGCCTTGGACAAGCTGGATCAATGGGCTGAGGTCAACTGTATGAGGTTTAACAAGACCAAGTGCCGAGTCCTGCATTTATGTTACAACAACCCCAAGCAGCGCTACAGGCTTGGGGAAGGGTGGCTGAAAAGCTGTCAGGCAGAAAAGGAGCTGTGGGTGTTGGTTGATGGCCAGCTGAATCAGCAGTGTGCCCAGGTGGCCGAGAAGTCCAACAGCATCCTGGCCTGTATCAGGGACAGTGTGGTCAGTAGGAGCAGGGAAGCGATTGTGCCCCTGTACTTGGCACTGATGAGGCCAGTCATCAACACAGTCAGTTGTTGAGACTCCCCAGTCACACCAGAAATACTAATGGGCTGTACCCCTTTAGAGCTTGATGGCATTAGGGTACACCGTGCACCCATGATCACTAGTGCCCTATACTCCTGTGATTTTCAACTAAAATCATCACAACTCTGTTTAAGTTATTGCTACTTGAGCAACAAATGTTTTTAAAATCACAGAGTTAAACTGTCCTGGTGTGCTGGGTTCAACCAGGAAAGGGTTAACTCCCTTTACTCTGGTTGCCAGGGAACTATGTTGCTGGACAGTAAGTGAAAACATTGATAAGGCCTCAGCTGGTGCTGGGGATGGCCTGTACTGAACTCAAGGTCTTTTGTCTGCTTCGGATACTGTAGCTGACCCAGAATAACCAAGGAAGTATTTCATTCCATAGTACGTCATGTTCCGGTCTCTTGGGGTGGGGAAGAGGGTCCGGTAGCCATTACTCTTCCCTTCTCTCTCTCTCCCTTACTCCCTTGCTCGTCTCTCCGGGCACTTGCCAACCCTCCCGCGTTAGCTGCTTTGCTAACTCCTGTGCTGGCTCCTTCGTGTGGGAGCTGGTGGGTTGTTTTGACTTTTCTGGCCGTGTTATCAGTGATAAGGTTTGCTCGGAATCTGCTGCGTGGGCTCCCGGGCTCCGGCCTTCATGCCGCGGCTCTCGGGCTGCGATCGCTGTCAGGCTGTGGTTCTCGGGCTATCTGGGTCTGATTTTCATCCCTCAACATCTGGGTGTGCATTGGTCAGTGGATGGTGGGGAATTGTATCATATTGTATATATTGTACCATATGTTCCATTTTCTACTATTTTAATTATTTATTATTAGCAGTATCTGTATATATTGATTTAGATTTAATTAGTAAATAGTTCTTATCTCAATTTTACGAGCTTCCTTATTTCTTTTTCCTCCGATTCTTCCCCTCTGTTGGAGGAAGGGAGGGGGATTTGTGAGAGCGGCTTCGTGGTATTTTGCTAGCCGGAGTTAAACCACGACAGTCCTTTTTGGCGCCCAACGTGGGGCTCGAAGGTTTGAGATAAGAACAGATCTGATTACTGTGTGTTAAAGCAGATTGTGTGATGATAAGTATTGGTTATAGAGATGTTGTGGTGGTTGGTCAGCACGTTAAGTTCTTGGATCTTTAAGTGGATGATAGAACGGTGGGATTTTCTGCCTTGGGTGCTCCTTATTATACTGATGATGTATGCTCTGACCAGATTGAAGAGTCTGATTTGGCTGGTCTGTATACTGCTGGTTTGGGGAATAATCATGTATCTGTATGCAATACTGGCAGCGTTTGCATGTTTCTCATGTAATGTCATAGGGACTTTCACTAATTATACCTTTTCCCTTTTCACTTCTGGGACAAAGCCTGTAGAGGAGAAATCATTTAATGGGTTGGATGTGAAGGAACTATTCAGTTGGGTGGATGCGTGGAAATTATTCCAATTTTCTCCCTCTTCTCTATGGTCAATGGCGCAAGTGTATGAGTATTTGGGAAATTTTTCATGGTCTCGGGGTGACCTGTGGTTAGTGATCAGCACATTTCTGAATGTTATTTTGCTCTTGTGTAAAGTTAAAGAAATGTTTTGGAATACTGCTCCATCTGCTACTGGTGTTTGGGGAAGAAGCAGGCCCTGTGTGCAGGCTTCATCCCCCATGGCTACATCACTGCTCACAAGTAGCCCATCCTCTGCACCGACTCCACCCCCATGGCAACGTAAACGCCCCTTGACAGACACTACAGCTACTGCACCACCTGTGCCACCTCCACCCCTGCAGCAACATCAACACTTCTCGATGGACACTACATCCACTGCACCTCCTACGCCACCTATACCTCTGCGGCGATGGCAACTCCCCTCGACAGACACAGCAGCCACTGCGGTTGTGCCTTCTGCTGCAGCTCCGCCTCCCAGTGTGGTTCTGCCTCCCACTGCGGCTCCGCTTTCTGCTGCAGCTCCAGCTCCCAGTGTGGCTCCACCTTCCACAATGGTTCCACCTTCCACTGCAGCTCCACCTCTCACAACAGCCCTACACACTGCAGCCGTGCAGACCCCTGTGTGGTACTGCCAGTATCAACCAGCACCAGTGTTAGTTGACCCAGTACAGAAAAAGAAATGGAAGCGCAAATCAAGCCGTCTGGTACAGGTCGATGGGGAGACAGCAGGGCCATACCAAGGGACAGTGACAGAGGATGAGGGTGATGCAGATATAACCATGCGTTCCTTAGCCTTGATGGAGCTCCGGGATATCCAGAGAGACTTTGGCCCGTCATCAAGGTGAATGTTATTACCTGGCTGCTCCGCTGCTGGGATAACGGGGCCAGTAGCATTGAATTAGAGGGTAGAGAAGCCAAGCAGCTGGGGTCACTTGCTAGAGAGAGTGACATTGACAGAGGAATTGGGAGGGAGACACAGAATGTAAGCCTCTGGAGGCGGCTCCTGGATAGTGTGAGGGAAAGGTATCCCTTTAAGGAAGACGTGCCATATCACGTACACAAATGGACCACCATGGAGAAAGCTATCCAGTACGTGAGGGAACTAGCTGTGCTAGAGTTAGTTTATCGTGATGACGGGAGGACAGATCCAGATAGAATCAGGTGCACACGACCCATGTGGTGGAAGTTAATGCAGAATGGACCACCCTCGTTATCCGCCATATTTGCAGTATTGACTTGGGAAAGGGATGAAGACCCAATAGTGGAGGAGATAGTTCAAAAGTTCCGGGGATATGAGGACGTTGTTTCTTCTCCCATGCGGTGAGTGGCTTCGTGGTATTTTGCTAACCGGAGTTAAACCACGACACCTGGACACATACTTGCCAAAGGAACTCTGAAAAATGAGGGGATATCTTAATTGTTACTTGGATCAAATTCCCTGTACAAGAATGAGTAGGGGTAGCAGTTGGATTCTGTGGCTAAGACTGCAGTTCCTGTTATTGCTCTTGCAGTTTTTATCCTTTTCAGTAGGCAGCTGATGTCAGAGAAAGGCATACAACTGTGGAAGGAGTTTATGCTCTCTTGTCATAGGTAGTAACTAATTGGAGATCACAGTAGTCTTTAACAGTCTGATGCTGTGATAGTATTTCTCAAAGTTGCTGTTTAACTCATCCTGGTGCCTGGCTTTCAGAAGATGGGTTCTTTCAGAACTGATGGGCCTGGTGTCTCTGTGCAATGGCACACTTAGCTGTTACAGTAGTAACTGCTAGAGATTTACATACCACCATCCTCTGCAGTTGATTCGAGTTCTGTCAGTAAACTGTCTGCAGTCATTAAGGGTTTGGGGGGAGTTTATATACCAGAGCATCTATTTCTTTTCCAGTGTTAGAACTGGTACTTGGGATGTGAGAAAGTTCTGTTCCATCCTTAGCTCTGCCATTGCTGTGACAGAAGGGAGTACATGCATGCTAGTCCAGTTTAAATCACTCCATGTGATGTATTCAACTTTACCTGGAACCCTGGAATTCAGTCCTTAATCCTTAGTGAGCCTCTGCACCAGTTACCTGTGGTCAGGGCTTCTGTTGGGGCTGTTGACTCTGTCCCCAGTTGTCTTGGTTTAGCCTTATCTGGCAATTATTAAGTACCAATCAGTTACTCACCTTCCACCCGCTCCCACAGTAGGGAAGGGTTGGAGGAAAAAAAAAACCAACCAAGAGAAGCTCATAAAAGTTGAGATAAGAACTATTTAATAATATAAATGAAACTTATACTGATACTAACAATACTACTACTACTAAGTAATTAAAACAATAGAAAATAGAACATATGAGACATTATCTCATCACCCATGGATGGACACAGCCAGATTCCAAAACAGCAAGCAAAATCCAAGCAGAGAAAAAAAAATCATCCCTGAGCCCAAGAGAAGAGAGAAAAAAATACCTCAGCTACTGTGGGTCAGCCAGCTCTGTGTAGGAGAGCAGCTCATTCCTGCCTGAAACCAGCACATTATTACCCCTTGTTTCATATGATTTACATCATGTTCACATCCCATGCTATTCCATAAATTCTCATTAACCTGCTCCCTCTTTCTCATCTCATCTCACACAGATATCATTCCCTTAGTCTATGGACCATCATGGAAAAATGTCCATTAGTCCATGATCTTGGGTTCCATCAGATGTGGGGGTCACTCAGAGCAAGAAAGGTGGAGGGTTGCGTGGGATCATTGAGCGCCGATGTCAGCTCAGACCAGGCCACTGCTACACTTCTGGCAAGGCTGGACCTCTGTAGGTTCAGATGATTTCCTGCCACAAAGATTGCCTACAACACAAAACTAAGAACAGGGGATAGTTGCAGCAATTTATGTCCCTCATGCAATTTAATCCATGGGCTAGTTTTCTCCCAGAATCAAATCCCCCTGAGGCGCACGTCAGACTTCCCCATCTTCTCTCATTATCCACCAAGTGCATCCAGGTCCTTGAGCAAAAGCCATCTCACAGATGAGTTTGCCTTTGCCTGAGTCAAGAGTAACCTAAACTGTTGTTCTCAACATATAGTTTTTTCCTTCTACAGTCCATAAATATTTTGATTGTGCAGGGCCAGCACAATTGACAGATCCTCTATTATTAACTAACCAGGTGGCTTTTGCCAATTCCTGATAGTTCCACCCCCCATTGCTCTCAGGGTGCTCTTTAACAGCCCATTGCACCGTTCAACCTTCCCAAGGGCTGGTGCATGGTAGGGGATGGGATACACCCACTCAAAACAGTGCTCTTCGGCCCAAGTGTCTATGAGGCTGTTTCGGAAATGAGTCCCATTATTTGATTCAATTCTTTCTGGGGTACCATGTCGCCACAGGATTTGCCTTTCAAGGCCCAAGATAGTATTTCGGGCAGTGGCATGGGACACAGGATATGTTTCTAGCCACCCCGTGGTTGCCTCCACCATTGTGAGGACATGGCACTTACCCTGGTGGGTTTTGGGGAGAGTGATATAGTCAATCTTTCAGGCTTTCCCATATTTATATTTCAGCCATTGCCCCCCATACCAAAGAGGCTTTAACCTCTTGGCTTGTTTAATGGCAGCACGTTTCACATTCATGAATGACCTGTGCAATAGCATCCGTGGTCAAGCCCACCTCTCAGTCGCAAGCCCATCTGTACGTGGCATCTCTCCCTTGATAGCCTGAGGTGTCATGGGCACACCGAGCTATAAACAGCTCACCTTTATGTTGCCAGTCCAGACCCACCTGAGCCACTGCAATCTTCGCAGCTTGATCTACCTGCTGATTGTATCAAAGTTCTTCAGTGGATAGAGTTTTGGGTAAGTGGACATCTACAAGATGCACTATGTAGACCAAGTTGTCTAGCCAGGCAGAAATATCTTGCCATAATGCTGCAGCCCAGATGGGTTTGCCTCGGCGCTGCCAGTTGTTTTGTTTCCATTGCTGTAGCCACCCGCAATGGCCATTTCTCTCGTTTAGCAATGTCCAAAGGCAGCTGGATGGCTTTCATCTCTGCAAACTGACTCGATTCACTTTGTCCTTCAGCAGTCTCTGCAACTTGTCACGTGGGACTCCACAAAGCAGCTTTCCACCTCCGATGTTTCCCTACAATGCGGTAGGACCCATCATAGAATCACAGAATCATAAAATGGTTCAGTTTGGAAGAGACCTTAAAGATCATCTAGTTCCAACCCTCCTGCCATGGGCAGGGACAACCTCCACTAGACCAGGTTGCTCCAAGCCTCATCCAGCCTGGCCTTGAAGACAGCCAGGGATGGGGCACCCACAACTTCTCTGGGCAACCTGTTCCATTGCCTCACCACCCTCTCCGTGAAGAATTTCTTCCTGATATCTAATCTAGATCTTCCTGTTCGGTGACAGGGTATATTGCTTCTCATTTTCTGGGAATTGGTTGTACAAAGGGGCTTCTTCAGCCTGTGTCACCTCCTCCTTTGGTGACATTCCAAAGTCTTTGCCTTCCGGCCAGTCCATGATCACTTCCAAGATTCCTGGATGACTAGGATTTTCCATTCGAGCTCATTGTGTGATCAGGGCCACCCATTTACTCCATGTAGCATCAGTTGCATGATGAGTAGAAGAGACTCTGCCTTTGAACATCCAGCCCAGCCCTGGTAGTCGAGGTGCCAGGAGGAGCTGTGCTTCAGTTCCAACCACTTCTGAGGCAGATCAGACTCCCTCATAAGCTACTAGTATCAAGTATTTTTTGGTTTGAGTATAGTGAGCCTCATATCCTCTATTTCTCAAAAACTTCTTCTGCTGTGTCGCCCCACATGATGACTTCATCAATGTATTGCAGGTGTTCTAGAGCTGCATCTTGTTCCAGTGTGTTCTGGATCAGTCCATGACAAATGGTAGGGCTGTGCTTCCACCCCTGCGTCAGTCGATTCCAGGTGTACTGGACGCCTCTCCAAGTGAAATCAATCTGTGGCCTGTACCTCAAGAAGTTGCCCTGTGATAGTGAAGTTGTTCTTTTTTTCTCCATCATAGTTGCATGACAAATTGATCACCTGAAAAACATCTAAAATAGCCTGAATTCTGTAATTTAAAGGAACACAGTGAAGTAGTTCTAGTTCTTAGATTTTGCCAAGTGCTGTTTACTCACATGCTCTTTGTTCTGTCCTTTTGTTGTCTTTATAGTTTGTCCTCACCCACAGGATTTAGTCTGGGGACCTATTCTTGCCTTCCTCCAAGTTTCTGAGGTAACCATGGAAGAATTCCTGCATGAGTGTCTGCCTTTAGGAGGCTACTTGACCCTGGATGTCTATCTACTGCAATGCCTAAGCACTGACCAAACTCTTACCAATGAAATGAAAATCCTTTAATCCATCAGCAAATGTCTGGATCAAGTGTACCCAAGGTATGAAACTCAAGGCTGATGAATCTTTTAAATAAGGTTATAGTTTAATGGCTGGTATAATTAGGTGGCTAGGTTAATTAGGTTAATTTCATCAGGTTGCTGGATGAAATGGTCAATCCTTCTATATCCACTGTTATGGAGTCTGCCCAACCCCAGTGCCAACACTTCTGTTTAACCACAGCAACTATTAGAGGGATTTTATTTGCTTGAACACTTCTGGTGCAATTTTGGTCATTTTTCAGTCAGAGAAGCTTGATTTTCACAAGGTCAAATGCAAGGTCCTGCACTTGGGTTGGGGCAATCCCAACTACAAGTATAGGCTAGGTGGAGAATGGATCGAGAGCAGCCCTGAGGAGAAGGACTTGGGGGTACTGGTGGATGAGAAGCTGAACATGAGCCGGCAATGTGCACTGGCTGCCCAGAAAGCCAACCGGATCCTGGGCTGTATCAGAAGTGTGGCCAGCAGGTCAGGGGAGGTGATTCTCCCCCTCTACTCTGGTCTTGTGAGACCCCACCTGGAGTACTGTGTCCAGCTGTGGAGCTCTCAACACAAGAAGGACGTTGCCCAGTTGGAGCGAGTTCAAAGGAGGGCCACCAAGATGATCAGTGGTCTGGAGCACCTCTCCTATGAAGAAAGGCTGAGAGAATTGGGCTTGTTCAGCCTGGAGAAGAGAAGGCTCTGGGGAGACCTTATTGCAGCCTTCCAGTACCTGAAGGGGGCCTACAAGGAAGCTGGGGGGCACTTTTTACAAGGGCCTGTAGTGACAAGACAAGGGGTAATGGGTTTAAACTGAACGCAGCGAGATTTAGATTAGATATCAGGAAGAAGTTCTTCACAGAGAGGATGGTGAGGCACTGGAACAGGTTGCCCAGAGAAGTTGTGGGTGCCCCATCCCTGGCTGTCTTCAAGGCCAGGCTGGATGAGGCTTGGAGCAACCTGGTCTAGTGGAGGTTGTCCCTGCCCATGGCAGGGGGTTGGAACTAGATAATCTTTAAGGTCCCTTCCAACCCTAACCATTCTATGATTCTATGATTTCTATGGCAGCCTGGAATTGTGCTCATTAAAAATTACTTTAAGCAAACACCAGATCGCTGTGGGTTCCACTTTCCAGAATGTCCACTAGGTGGGATAAATTATGTGCTAAAGAGAGACCTGGTGTTCAAAGCTGCTCAGTGGTGACTGTCAGCTGAACTCAGTGACCAAATCTGGTGACCAAATCTGAACCCAGTGGATCTGGTAGGGTGCCCAGATTTAGGGGCCTGTATTGCTGAAAAACATCTTTCTGGATAACAGGGTTCTGGGGGGAAAGAATGGATAGCTGTGGGGTTAAAATGATAATAATTTGTACAGAAAATATGTAACAATTTATTTACAGTTGCTGCCAGAATTTAGCAAATGTGGTGAATATTTTTTCATATTAATGTTGACAATGTTCATAATTTTCAAGAAACAACATTTTTGGAAAATGCACATTCCCATTGTTTCTTGAAATTCAAGAATACTTTCATTTTTGTAGGTATCATAATAATTTGATTGCCAAAGTGTGAATAAGACACTAAAGCCTCCATACACAGAAAATAAACCTTGCTCTAAACATCAAAGATGAGGGTGCCTGGGATGGGAAATGACTGGGTGGAGTAATATGAGGATAGTGTGCTGGGTTCAGTCAGGAAAGGGCTAACTCCCTTTACTCTGGTTGCCAGGGAACTATGTTGCTGGACAGTAAGTGAAAACATTGATAAGGCCTCAGCTGGTGCTGGGGATGGCCTGTACTGAACTCAAGGTCTTTTGTCTGCTTCGGATACTGTAGCTGACCCAGAATAACCAAGGAAGTATTTCATTCCATAGTACATCATGTTCTGGTCTCTTGGGGTGGGGAAGAGGGTCCGGTAGCCATTACTCTTCCCTTCTCTCTCTCTCCCTTACTCCCTTGCTTGTCTCTCCGGGCACTTGCTAACCCTCCCGCCTTAGCTGCTTTGCTAACTCCTGTGCTGGCTCCTTCATGTGGGAGCTGGTGGGTTGTTTTGACTTTTCTGGCCGTGTTATCAGTGATAAGGTTTGCTCGGAATCTGCTGCGTAGGCTCCCGGGCTCTGGCTTTCAGGCTGCGGCTCTCGGGCTGCGATCGCTCTCGGGCAGTGGTTCTCGGGCTATCTGGGTCTGACTTTCATCCCTCAACATCTGGGTGTGCATTGGTCAGTGGATGGTGGGAAATTGTATCATATTGTATCATATTGTATATATTGTACTATATGTTTCATTTTCTACTATTTTAATTATTTATTATTAGTAGTACCTGTATGTATTGATTTAGATTTAATTAGTAAATAGTTCTTATCTCAATTTTACGAGCTTCCTCATTTTCTTTTCCTCCAATTCTTCCCCTCCACTGGAGGAAGGGAGGGGGATTTGTGAGAGCGGCTTCGTGGTATTTTGCTAGCCAGAGTTAAACCACGACACTCTCACTACAAATTTTCTGCTCTGTATTATATAATTTTAGATGCAGAGTTTTGTCAAAGTGTAAAAATTTTAAAATATATCCTGCCACCTAAACTCCTCACAGCTTAAAATGGACAGAGCTGGTGTAATCTTTGGAGTGAGGAAGACTCATCTGTGAGCTGGGCAAGAAGAATCTAAGGTGTCAGAAACATGAATTCAACCCCTCCGGCCCTAAGTTTAGATTGTGACTTCATGTAAAGAACTTCATTTTTTTTATGCCTTACCTCCTTGTCTGTAAAGTAGGAGCACTAGAGTCCTCTCAAGTTCTGCAGATTGTGAGTATAAATGTTTTGTCTATGAGCTGCTCAGATCCTGCTGTAATCAAGAGCCAGATTAGCACATAAGGTTCTGCACCCTGTTCTCAATTTTTAATTGTCAGTGACTTTTTACCACCCATGCTGTTATTCTGCATTTCACTTGCTCTCAATCACACATGCTGCTGCATGAGTACAATGTTGTGCAGCTGGAGGAAGAAACACTTTGTCAGTTAATATTTTAAAGCATAACCCAAAAAAAAGAAAAAAAAAACCACCACCATAAAACCATATTTGTGTGTTAAATTCTATGGAAACAAGCAATACTTTTGGTGCTCATGTATTCTTTCTGGCTTTGCTTTCCTTTCTTTTCCAAACTATAAACATCCAACTGCAAATCTTGACACTTAATCTTCTTCCCAGCCTCAGTGCTTGCAGGAGCCTTTGCACACAGACTACTGGACATCCCCATGCTCACAGACAGGTGTGCAATCTGCCAATAGGGCACAATGGTTCATGGCTAGTCAACCAAAACCACCAAAAAAAAAAAAATTAGAGCTTGGTGAGGAAAAGAGTAAAAAAAGGATGCTGCAGTGCAGGAGGCGAGGGAGAACTATAGCCATGCAGAAAAACCCACCCATGTCAGCCCCACGCACCCACCTAATTTTGATATTTTTAACAAATTTAACTTGTTGATAAAGAAATTCGGTGATAAGAAAAGATTGATAAATGTTTTATAAATTAAACATTAAACAATTAAACATTTGTTAAACAATTTGTTAAAATTAAAGAATTATTTATGCCTGGAATTCCCAAGTAGATCCAGTATTTCCATTCACTTCTTATCCTAAATTATGGAGCTTTAAATTACCTCCTGATGGCCTATGCTTCATTGACTGATACTATATTTCTGCTAATGTTTTGTGCTCCTTATTCGTGTTTCTGCTTCTGTGTTAGTTTATAAAGCTTTAAATATATAGAAGTACATATATTCAAGGCTATATATATGTATGCAAAATTGTAATCAGTATTAAAACTGATTGAAATCCACAGCATAATAGATCAACAATGCACATGAGAATCCAGGATAGGTTTTGATGCTTATTAGTATTTACTTTCTTTGAAGATATTTATGAGGGAAAGCATTTAATGCACTTACGAGATCAGACTTACTTGTTTGCTCAGGAAAGACTGCAAAATATAACCACAACTGTAAGAGCAGTAAGAAACATGGATGTTCAAAGAGCTGCAGGAGGCAAGCATTCAAAGCTTTTCAAAAGGACTTGCATGTCTGAGCAGCTCAAGCAAAGAGCAGGTACTGGTCTTCTGATGGTGTGCCAGCAAGCACTACATCATTGAGCCCTACAACTTTATGTGTTGCCTGATGACAGAGAAATGTTTAGTCACTGGCTATGTAGGGGGAAGGTGGCTGCAGAAAGATCTGATAGATAAGAAATTCGGGACTTGAACCTGGGCCTCCCACACAGTGTCACAAAAGGGGGACTATGCTGAGTGGCTTAGGCTGCTTAAAAGATCAGTTTCACAAATATTAGGGGAAAAGCTATTATTTTTAATATGAATATGGGAGAAACGTGACTTAACAGACTTTGATGGCAAGGTCCCCTCTACTACTTATTCAACATGGAAAAGCATACAAAGGCAAAATCAAATTAGCAACAGATTAAAAAAGTTTGCACATGAATTAAAAAAAATTATTTACAGAGTCAGGGAAATCAAGGCAGGATTGGATTGTTGGGATATGGACTAGGGAAAAGGGGCAAGGAAATTCTTCCCATTCGGTCATGGGGTTAAGAGTGGACCCCCTTGCTTTCTAAACTCCTTGAAAGAGAAGTCCAGGTGCGGCTGAATCCACCCCTAGTCCCAGACCTGGTCAACGGTTTATGCATAAGGAACTGGGGAAAGGATCAGAGTGTGTGAAGGTTTGTGCTTGGTGTGAAACTTAGGATAATGTCTTAGCTTTGCACCGGCTAGTCTATGTTTTGCTTCACCCCATAACACATCAAGCTGCATAGGTAGTGCCAGCCCAGGGCCTGCGGCACGGCAGGACCGGCGGGGAGGGGGTGGGGATGGGGGTGGAAAGGCTTGTGGTTGGACACGACCCTGGGAAGGGGAAGGGTCTGAGGGGGCTTCCGGCGGAGGGGGCTGGGGATTTGTTTGTGGTGGGACCTCGTGGTGAGTGGTTGGTGCTCCAGGCAGAGCCAGCGTCTTCCCGGGCAGATTGGTCTGGGAGTCGGGGTTTGGAAGTTTTTTTTCTTCTCTCTTACTCTCTCGGCCCCCGGGCGGTTTTGTGGGGGGTTTGCTCCCTTCGGGTGGGGTTTTCTTTCATTTTTTTTCCCTTCTTGGGGTGGGATCCTGTATCATTTGTTGTACACTCTTCCTCCATTCCTTAAATTACTCATTAGCACCAGCATTGTTTGTAACTCCCTAAGTCTCATTTATATAATTAAATAGTTCTTAACTATTGGTAGAGGAGGCTTGTCATGAAACTATGACAGTCCCTTTTTTTGGCGCCCAACGTGGGGCTCGAAAGAGTTGAGATAAGGAACAGATCATAGAGTGTGATAAGTTCCTGCCTTAAAATGTATCTGTGGCTTCTTAAGACTCTGAGTTCGGGGCTTTTCAAGCTGCTGACCGAACAGCAGGATCTGCTCCCCTATGTGCTAGTGTTGATCCTGATTTTTTATGTGCAAGGTGGCCTTAGGGGGCTGGCCAGGCTGTTCTGTGTGATGCTGATGCTGGCAGGGATACTCTCTCTATCTCTGCTTAATACTGTCGGCTCCTTGGTACATCGCGACTTACCTGCTGGAGGTTTTCCACAACTACACCTCTCCCTTTCTCCCCTCGGGGACGCAGCCGATAGAGGAGAGGTTATTTGGTGCTGGGGGGCACGTGGAAAAACTTTTTCAATTTTTCCCCTCTCCTCTCGGTCCGATGGCAAAGGCATATGAGTTTTTTTGGAAATTTTTCATGTGACTGGGGTGACCTGTGGCTGGGGATCAGCTTGCTAGTGAATGTTTTAGTGGCTTTGGGCAAAGTTAGGGAAATGTTCGGGAGCCCTGCCCCCACGGGTCCTAGTGCCCGAGGCAGACGCAGCATCTGTGCAGTTACCCGAGCTGCCTTAATGTGCAAGGGGGCAGCACGGAGTCGCGCCGGGACCAAGCTCCTAACTCGAGCCCGCACGGACCCAGTGTAGGCGGCGGCCTCAGCGCCTGCAACGGCGCCAGCACCCGCAGCAGCGCCAGGGTGCGCGGTGGCCCCAGTGTCTGCAACAGAACCCAGCACACCAGCAACAATGCCTTCTGTGCCTGCGCCATCCTCAACACCTGCACCACAACCTGCCACATCACCCTCCACTATGCCTGCATCAATGGCAACGCCTCCCGCTACCACCAATCTGTCTTCTCCCCCAGCCAGCCCACTTTCTGCAGCAGCCTCACTCCCGAAATCTTTTGTGTGTTATTGTCAGGGGCGACCACTGTCCGTGGTCCCAGTCCGGAAAAAGAAATGCACACATAAATCAGTCTGTATAGTCGAGGATGGTGAGGCAGCAGGGCCATCCCAATCGACAGAAACTGTCAATCAGGAAATGGGAGCAGGGCTAACTCAAGAGTCGGAGACGGAGGATGAAGCTGTTGTGACCACACGGTCCTTATCCCTGAGGGAGCTACGGGACATCCGTAGAGACTACAGTCGCTGCCCGGGTGAACATATCATGACCTGGCTGCTCTGCTGCTGGGATAATGGGGCCAGTAGTATGGAGCTAGAGGGGAGAGAGGCTAAACAGCTGGGGTCACTTGCTGGAGAAGGAGGAATTGATAAAGCAATTGGGCGTAAGCCACAAAATGTCAGCCTCTGGAAGCGAGTCCTGACCAGTGTAAAGGAAAGGTACCCTTTCAGAGAGTGTGCCACAACAGCTATGTAGGTGGACCAGCATGGAGAAAGGCATGCAGTACCTAAGAGAACTAGCGGTACTGGAGATTGTTTATCAAGACCCAAACAACCCATGAGCATCCACTGACCCCGACGAAGTCTACTGCACCCGGCCCATGTGGCAGAAGTTAATGCGGAGTGCACCACCCTCATACTCCAGCGTGCTCTCAATAATAACTTGGAGAGAGGACAAGGCACCAACCGTGGACGAGATGATTCGCCGATTCTGAGAGTATGAGGAAAGTCTCTCCTCTCCCATACAGGCATGTGTCTCTGCTGTGGAGAGACTGTCCAAAGAACTCAAGGAACTCTGAGAGGAGGTGTTTCGATCCCCACCTCCACGGGCCAGTGTTTCGGTTATAAAGAGCAGGCGCTTCTCTCCTTCAAGGCAGGAATACAACAGATATCCCTCACGGGGTACCCTGTGGTTTTACCTGAGAGACCACGGAGAGGATATGAGGAGGTGGGATGGAAAACCTACCTCTGTCCTGGAACAACGAGTAAATGAACTGAAAGGTAAAAGATCTACTAGTGGGGACCCTGCCAGAAAAGTTGCTGCTCCCGTATCTAAACGGGATGAGCAAAGTGACATGTCCAATAATCCTTTTCTCCAGGACATGAGCGAGGCACGCGAGTATTAGAGGGGCCCTGCCTCCAGCCAGGTGGAGGAAAGGGACAACCGTGTTTACTGGACTGTATGGATTCGATGGCCTGGCACATCAGAGCCACAGCAGTATAAGGCTCTAGTGGACACGGGTGCACAGTGTACCCTCATGCCCTCAAGCTATATGGGGGTACAGCCCATCAGCATTTCTGGTGTGACTGGGGGCTCTCAACAACTGACTGTGCTGGAGGCTGAAATAAGCCTGACTGGGGAGGAGTGGCAAAAGCACCCTATTGTGATTGGCCCAGATGCCCCATGCATCCTTGGCATAGACTACCTTAAGAGAGGGCACTTTAAGGACCCGAAAGGGTACCGGTGGGCTTTTGGGATAGCTGCCTTAGAGAATGAGGAAATTGAGCAGCTGTCCATCTTGCCTGGTCTCTCAGAGGACCCTTCTGCTGTGGGATTGCTAAAGGTTTCAGATCAACAGGTGCCAATTGCCACCACAACAGTGCACCGGCGACAGTATCGTACTAACAGAGACTCTTTGCTTCCCATCCAGAAGCTGATTCGTCAGCTGGAGAGCCAAGGGGTGATCATCAAAACCCGCTCACCCTTTAACAGCCCCATCTGGCCAGTGCGTAAGTCTGATGGAGAATGGAGACTGACAGTGGACTATCGGGGCCTGAATGAAGTGACACCACCACTGAGTGCTGCTGTGCCGGACATGCTGGAACTCCAATATGAGCTGGAGTCAAAGGCAGCCAAGTGGTATGCTGTCGACATTGCTAATGCCTTGTTCTCCATTCCTTTGGCAGGAGAGTGCAGGCCACAATTTGCTTTCACCTGGAGGGGCATCCAATACACCTGGAATCGGCTGCCCCAGGGGTGGAAGCACAGCCCCACCATCTGCCATGGACTGATCCAGACCGCACTGGAACAGGGTGCAGCTCCCGAACATCTACAGTACATTGATGACATCATTGTATGGGGCAACACAGCAGATGAAGTTTTTGAGAAGGGGAAGAAGATCATCCAAAACCTCCTGAAAGCTGGTTTTGCCATCAAGCAAAGTAAGGTCAAGGGACCTGCACGAGAGATCCAGTTCTTAGGAATAAAATGGCAAGATGGGCGTCGCCAGATCCTTATGGACGTGATTAACAAAATCACAGCTATGTCCCCACCAACGAGCAAGAAGGAAACTCAGGCTTTCCTAGGCATCGTGGGTTTCTGGCAGATGCATATCCCAAATTACAGTCAAATTGTCAGCCCTCTCTACGAAGTGACCCGTAAGAAAAATGATTTCAAATGGGGCCCTGAGCAGCGACAAGCCTTTGAACAGATCAAGCAGGAGATCGTGCATGCAGTAGCCCTTGGACCAGTCCGGACAGGGCCAGGGGTAAAGAATGTGCTCTACACTGCAGCCGGGGAGAATGGCCCTACCTGGAGTCTCTGGCAGAAAGATCCAGGAGAGACCCGAGGTCGTCCCCTTGGATTTTGGAGCCGGGGATATAGAGGATCTGAGGTCCACTACACTCCAACCGAAAAAGAGATACTGTCAGCTTATGAGGGAATCCGATCTGCCTCAGAAGTGGTTGGAACTGAAGCACAGCTCCTCCTGGCACCTCGACTGCCAGTGCTGGGCTGGATGTTCAAAGGCAGAGTCTCTTCTACTCATCATGCCACTGATGCTACATGGAGTAAGTGGGCTGCCCTGATCACACAACGATCCCGTATAGGGAACCCCAGTCGCCCAGGAATCCTAGAAGTGATCATGGACTGGCCGGAGGGCAGATTTGGGATGTCACCAGAGGAGGAGGTGACACGGGCTGAAGAAGCCCCTCTGTATAATCAGTTGCCAGAAGTCGAGAAGCAATATGCCCTGTTCACTGATGGGTCCTGCTGCATTGTAGGGAAACATCGGAGGTGGAAAGCTGCTGTGTGGAGGCCCACCCGACATGTTGCAGAGACTGCAGAAGGCCAAGGGGAATCCAGTCAGTTTGCAGAGGTAAAGGCCATCCAGCTGGCTTTGGACATTGCTTAACGAGAGAAATGGCCAGTGCCTTATCTCTACACTGACTCATGGATGGTGGCAAATGCACTGTGGGGGTGGCTGCAGCAGTGGAAACAAAACAACTGGCAGCGCCGAGGCAAACCCATCTGGGCTGCTGCGCTATGGCAGGACATTGCTTCCCGTCTAGACAACCTGGTCGTCAAGGTGCGTCACGTTGATGCCCACGTACCCAGAAGTCAAGCTACTGAAGAACATCGATACAACCAGCAGGTGGATCAAGCTGCTAAGATTGCAGTGACACAGGTGGATCTGGACTGGCAACATAAAGGTGAGCTGTTCATGGCTAGGTGGGCCCATGACACCTCGGGCCACCAAGGGAGAGATGCCACGTACAGGTGGGCTCGTGACCGAGGGGTGGATTTGGCCATAGACACAATTGCTCAGGTTATCCATTAATGTGAGACGTGCTGCCATCAAACAAGCCAAGAGGGTGAAGCCTCTTTGGTATGGGGGGCGATGGCTGAAATACAGGTATGGGCAAGCCTGGTATTTTGCTAGACGGAGTTAAACCACGACAACTGCTACAGACCACCCTGAGAGCAATGGGGGGGGGAAACACTCAAGAATTGGGATGCCAACTTGGCAAAGGCCACATGGTTAGTTAATACCAGGGGATCCGTCAATCGAGCTGGCCCTGCACACTCAAACCCTCTACGGACAGTAGAAGGAGATAAGGTCCCTGTAGTACATACTAGAAGCATGCTGGGAAAAACGGTTTGGGTTACTCCCACCTTGGGCAAAGGCAAACCCATCCCTGGGGTTGCTTTTGCTCAAGGACCTGGGTGCACTTGGTAGGTAATGAGAGAAGATGGGGAAGTCTGCTGTGTGCCCCAGGCTGACTTGATTCTGGGAGAAAACAGCCCATAATTACAGTGCATGAGGGACATGAATTGCTGCCACTAACCCCTGTTCTCTGAGCTTTATGTTACAGGCACCCGCTCTGGCAGAAAACCACCCCATCCTACAGAGGTCGGGCCTAGCCAGGAGCACAGCAGTGACCTGAGCTGAGCTGGCTTCGGCAACCAACGATCCCACACAACCCTTCCGCCTTTGCCTGTCCTGAGTGACCCCACACCTGATGGAATCTGAAGTCATGGACTAATGGATAGTTTGCCAAGATGGTCCATAGACTAAGGGAATGATATCCGTGTGGGATGGGATGGGAAAGGGGAAGCAGGCTGATGGGAGATTATGGAATACTGTGGGAGGTGAGCTTGATGTGGATGTGGTGAATCAAAAGGGGTGGATTAGTGTCTTAGCTTTTGTTTTAGCTTTGCACCAGCTAGTCTATGTTATGCTTCACCCCATAACACATCAAGCTGCATAGGTAGTGCCAGCCCAGGACCTGCGGCACGGCAGGACCAGCGGGGAGGGGGTGGGGGTGGAAAGGCTTGTGGTTGGACACGACCCTGGGAAGGGGAAGGGTCTGAGGGGGCTTCCGGCGGAGGGGGCTGGGGGTTTGTTTGTTGTGGGACCTTGTGGTGAGTGGTTGGTGCTCTGGGCAGAGCCAGCGTCTTGCCAGGCAGATTGGTCTAGGATTGGGGTTTGAAAGGTTTTTTTTCTCTCTCTTACTCTCTCGGTCCCCGGGCGGTTTCATGGGGGGTTTGCTCCCTTCGGGTGGGTTTTCTTTCCATTTTTTTCCCTTCTTGGGGTGGGATCCTGTATCATTTGTTCTACCCTCTTCCTCCATTCCTTAAATTACTCGTTAGCACTAGCATTGTTAGTAACTCCCTAAGTTTCATTTATATAATTAAATAGTTCTTATCTCAACTCCTACGGGCTTTTCCTGGTTTGTTCCTCCAACCCTTCCTCACCGGGAGGAGGTGTTGGGGGGGGCGGGGGGGGGGCGGTGTGGTAGAGCAGGCTTTTCGTGAAACTACGACAGATAGCAACAATGTGGGGTAGCAATAATTCAAAGTTCCTTAACACTATTCAGATATGTCACACAATTAGATCACACAATTACTCAGTAAGACTTAACTTTCAACAAATCAGTACAGTAACTTAATCAAGGACTTAACAAGGTTATCAACATAAAGTTGCATGCACACACTGACTCAGACAGATACAGAAATAGAGATAGATATACGTATACTTGTATGAAGGTACGTGTTAAAATTTCCCCTTCAGTTTGGTGAAAATATTCTCGTTGGATGTCAGTGCATCTCTCAACGGGCGAAGAGTTGAACCTCAAGGAGGGTTTTCAGCCCAGGTTGTGTTGACTGTTCTCTGATTTCAGAAACCTGAGAGTTTGTGAACTCTGAGAGGCGTCCCACTCAGAGGGAGATGCTGGGCACAGCCCACTGCAGTCCAGGAGAGCTCAAAGGGTCATCCTTGGAACCGCTATTTATAGGGTCGCAAGATAATTGACTTTAGGCATAAATAATTTTACATCCTGGCCTTAATTGGGGCAGGTGGTCATTGGAATTCCCAGCTGGTACCAATCTACCCAGACTGCAATAAGGTTCAAGGCTGGCAGGGGATGAATTATTTCCCTCTCATCCCCCACTGTAACCAGGCAACTGACCATGGCCATTCCCCACCTTGGCAGTACAAGAGTGTTTTGATATGATAAGGGGCGCTTCACCACCAAACTCCCTGCACAGTGGCTAAGGTTTGACAGGAATCTCTAAGGCCATAAAGCTGTCCAGGAGTTAAGAGGGGAAGAAATGCACCACCACACACAGTCATCTCCCACATTGTAATACAATGTTGTTAAGCTACCAAGATTTTCTTCTAATTGTCCTGGTTGAGAAACTGAACACAAAATCTGTTTTCTTTTGGTTTTGGACAGTAGTGAGCATGGCAGAGTCTTTGTCATTATCAAGAAGATGCTGAGATAAGGATAACAGTAACCAGTTAACAAAACAATGGACAAGATAAATGATTTGGGAATGATGGGAGTATAAATATCCTAAACCAAAAGAGGGGTCTTCTAAAATTAGTTTTGCACTTGGTTTGCAATCTCTTGGCCCTGAATTTTGATTTTTGCCTGCTACTGTTCGCACAACATGGTTGAAACTTGATACTACATGTCTGAGGTATTTACAGAATAAACAGGCAACTTCAAAAATCGCTGTTATTTCTATTTTGGGGGCAATTATTAAAACAGTTTGATTTCCATTTCTTGAGCAAAAAATGGGAGGATTGAAATACAGTCACATTTCCCCCCTGTTTTCAGCTGTCTTGGAATATAATCACTCATCGCTTATGTTGTAGTGGGATACAATGAACTGATAGCTCTTGTATATCTAAGAGTTTATCTGTGTGTATATATGTACTGGTTTCAGGTGGGAACGAGCTCCTCCCCGACACAGAGCTGGTCGGCCCACAGTAGCTGAGGGATTTTGTTTCATTCCATGGTATGTCAGGCTCAGTGGTCAGACTGAGTGTGCACATGCACAGTTTCAAAGGCATGAAGTTGGCTTGGGGGCAGAGGATGATTAAGGCTCTTGGCTAGCTTGATAGCTGGGTCGTTAGCTGCTTTTGTTAGCTATTGGCATGGTTGTTAGCGGTGGGGGAGGTTCTTTTGTTAGTGGTTTGGGGTTGTGTTTTTTTTTCTCCCCACTCATGGGCTTTAGGACTGTTTGCTGCTTTGGGACCTGCCTGTGTGTCAGTCGGCACGTGGCAAGCTACAATCATATGTTCTATTTTCTATTAATTTAATGACTTAGTAATAGTATTGTTAGTATGACTACAATTTTCAGTTATATTATTTAATAGTTCTTATCTCAACTTTACAAGCTTTCCATGACTTTTCTTCCAACTCTCTTCCTGCACTGGGGGGAGTGGAGGTGATCAGGCAACTGAGTGGTACTTAATTGCCAGATAAGGCTAAACCACGGCAGTTCTTTTTGGTGCCCAACGTGGGCTCAAGAGAGTTAGATAAGAACAGATCTGATTAGTGTGTGATAAGTATTCGGTATAGCAATGTGGTGGTGGCTGATCCAGACGTTGAGTTTGGGGGTTTTAAGTTGCTAACAGAATGGTACTGCCTTGCGTGTTGCTTATTATCCTGATCTTATATGCTCAAACTGGGGGGAGGGGTTTGGTTAGGCTGTTCGGTGTATTACTGATGTTGGGAGGAATCTAATATCTGTATCTCTATTGAATATTGTCAACCCCCTGGTACTTTGCGAGCTATCAACCGGAGACTTTCAATAATTACATCTTTCCCTTTTTCTCCTAGGGGACTCAGACTATGCAGGAGAGATTATTTGCTGCTGGCTTGGATGTGGAGAAATTATTCCAATTTTTTCCCTCTTCTCTCGGGCCAATGGCAAAGGTGTATGAGCATTTTGGAAATTTTTCATGGGGTTGGGGTGACCTATGGCTAGGGATCAGCACATTTCTGGATGTTCTCATGATCTTGTGTAAAGTTAAAGAAATATTTGGAAACGCTGTCCCATATGCAACTGGTGCTCGGGGCAGAGGCAGGCTCTATGCAGACTACTGAATCGCCCTTATGTGATGGGGGGCACTGCAGACCCACGCAGTGGGCAGGGTGGAAGCCCGAGCTCTGTGGCTGCAACCATGGCTACATCACCTGCCACCTCGACCACATCACTACCCACCGCAACCATGTAACCTCCCACTGCGGTTACGTCATTTCCCACCACAGCCAGGTCACTTGCAACCACGGCTCCCACATCCCACAGCGGCTCCAACCCCCACAGTGGCTCCACTTCCATAAACCCCCAAGTGCCAGTGCCATTGTCAGTGTCAACCAGAGACAGTGTCACTGGCCCAAGTACAGAAAAGTACATGCAAATCAGTCCATCTGGTAGAGGATGACATGGTAGCAGGGCCCTCCCATGAGAGTGATGAACGAGAAGAAGACGGGACCAGGGCCATCCCCAGACTCAGAGACAGAGGATGAACCAGTAGTGACCACTTGTCGTGGTGGTTTCAGCACAACAAGCCGCTCTACCACTCTGCCCTGCCCCCCCAACCCCCCCCCCCCCCCCCCCCCCCGGTGAGGAAGGGTTGGAGGAAAAAACTGAGGAAAAGCCCGTAGGAGTTGAGATAAGAACTATTTAATTATATAAATGAAACTTAGGGAGTTACTAACAATGCTAGTGCTAATAAGTAATTTAAGAAACAGAGAAAAGAGGTAGAACAAATGATACAGGATCTCACCCCGAGAAAGGAAAAAAACTAAAACCAACCTGAAGGGAGCAAACACACAACACCCCCCAATCAGCCCGGGAGCCGAGAGCAGGGAAAGTAAAAGAAAAAAAACTTTCAAACCCCAACTCCTAGATCAATCTGCCTAAGACGCTCACTCTCTGCCCTGAGCACCCAGCACTTGCCACGAGGTCCCCACAACAAAGAAACCCCCTTCCCCCTTGGCCGGAAGCCCCCTCGGACCCTTCCCCCTTCCGGGGTCATGCCCAACTGTAACCCTTTAAATCCACATCCCCACCCCCTCCCCACTGGTCCTGCAGTGCCGCGGGCCTCGGGCTGGCACCACCTATCCACCTTGATGTATTATGGGGTGAAGCAAAATATAGACTAACTGGTGCAAAACTAAGACACCACTTAATCTTTATCCCAGAGGGAGCTATGGGATATCCGTAGAGACTTCAGCCGTTGTCCAGGTGAACATATTATCAACTAGCTGCTACACTGCTGGGATAAAGCCAGTAGCGTGGAGTTAGAGGGCAGAAAAGACAAACAGTTGGGGTCACTTGCTGGAGAAGGGGTCATTGACAAAGCAATTGGAAGAAGGACACAAAATATAAGCCTCTGGAGACGACTCCTGACAAGCGTGAAGGAAATGTATCCTTTTAAGGAAAGTGTGCCACATCAGCCATGCAAATGGGCCACCATGGAGAAAGGTATCTAGTACCTGAGGGAACTACCTCTGCTGGAGATAGTTTATCGTGACCCGAACAATGCACAGGCATCCACCAATCCAGATGAAGTTCAATGCTCACGACCCATGTGGCGGAAGTTAATGTAGAATGGACCATCCTCGTATTCCAGTGTGCTTGCATTAATAACTTGGAAAGTGGATGAGGCACCAACAGTGGATGAGATGATTCACCGATTCCAGGAATATGAGAAAAGTGCCTCTTCCCCCATATAGGCCTGTGTCTCAGCTGTGGAGAGACTATCCCAAGAGTTTAAGCAATTCAGAGAGGAGATGTTCTGCTCCCCACCTGTGCAAGCCAGTATCTTGGCTATCAGAAGTAAGCATTCCTCTGCTTAAAGAAGGGAATACAGCAGATATCAATCACACCGTTCCCTGTGGTTTTACCTATGTGACCATGGAGAGGACATGAGGAGGTGGGATGGAAAACCTACCTCTGTCCTGGAACAACGAGTAAGTGAATTGAAAGAGAAAAAATTCACTAGTGGGTATTCTTCCAGAAAAATTGCTGCTCGCATATCCAAACAAGATGGAGGATCTGACTTGACCAGTAATCCGTTCTTCCAGACATGAGTGATGCATGTCAGTATTAGATGGGGACTGCCTCCAGCCAGGTGGAGGAAAGGGACAACCGTGTTTACTGGACTGTATGGATTCGATGGCCTGGCACATCAGAGCCATAGCAGTATAAAGCTCTAGTGGACACGGGTGCACAGTGTACCCTCATGCTATCAAGCTACAAAGGGGTACAACCCATCAGCATTTCTGGTGTGACTGGGGGTTCCCAACAACTGACTGTGCTGGAGGCTGAAATAAGCCTGACTGGGAAGGAGTGGCAAAAGCACCCTATTGTGACTGGCTCAGATGCCCCATGCATCCTTGGCATAGACTATCTCAAGACAGGGTACTTTAAGGACCCAAAAGGGTGGGCTTTTGGGATAGCTGCTTTATAGAGAATGAGGAAATTGAGCAGCTGTCTGCCTTGCCTGGTCTCTCACAGGACCCTTCTGTTGTGGGATTGCTAAAGGTTGCAGACCAACAGGTGCCAATTGCCACCACAACAGTGCACCGGTGACAATATCACACCATCCGAGATTCTTTGATACCCATCCATGAGCTGATTCGTCAGCTGGAGATCCAAGGGGTAATCATCAAAACCCGCTCACCCTTTAACAGCCCCATCTGGCCAGTGCGTAAAGTCTAATGGGAAGTGGAGACTGACAGTGGACTATCGTGGCCTGAATGAAGTCACGCCACCACTGAGTGCTGCTGTGCTGGACATGCTGGAACTCCAGTGCGAACTGGAATCAAAATTTAGATAAGTAATTAGACTGGTGATAGATAGATGGCTAGATAGATAGATATCTTCTATGTAAATCTCAGAAGTGTGCTGGACAGCTGAGAAGATAAAATGCATAAGGAAACTGATCTGATTTCAGCAATTAAAACATTTGTAAATGGTTATTTTTAATGATTTGTTTGTTTTTTTGAATAATATAAAGTGTTACCAGCGTTTTAATGGGGGTCTTGCAAGATATATTTTTTCTTTCACATGAATTTACAAATCACCCAGTAATTCTGCATAATATTACTTTATACCTTGAACCTAGAAACACTTATATGCATATTTAACTCAATATGCTATTCATATAAAAATAACAGACTCATAGCCTTCATTGTAAAACATCTGCCTGTCTCTTGCAGTCAATGTTATATACAGATTGTTAGACACAATTAGGATACTCATCTCAGGTCTGCTGCAGGAACCAAACAAACTTTTTGAATGCCATAGTATTTTTTTAGTGAAAAGAAGAAAGAGAAGGAAATTTCCTTTTTCAGATTATCCACTCCCTGACACACTACAGGGTCAGAGGGAGAAGATTTTTTTAAAAAAAAAAAAATGTTCTAGATCTAGAAGACAAAACCATAGGTAAGAAACCCTTTGATGTCAACCCTGAACTACAATGATTTATGCACACACATACTACAAGTTGACCACTCAAAGGAATGGCTCTTTTTCTGCTTATGAAACTTATCCTGATGGATATTTTCAGAGTTTGTGGTCTACAGGTAACCAGGTGTGATTTTTTTCTCCATATATATATAAGACAAGCTGTCCTGGTTTAACTCCGGTGTTATCAGGATCAGCCGATTCTACCACTCCGCCCCCACCCCCACCCCCACCCCTTCTCCCGGTGAGGAAGGGTCGGAGGAACAAACCGAGGAAAAGCCCGTAGGAGTTGAGATAAGAACTATTTAATGATAGAAATGAAACTTAGGGAGTTACTAACAATGCTAGTGCTAACGAGTAATTTAAGGAATGGAGGAAGAGGGTAGAACAAATGATACAGGATCCCACCCCAAGAAGGGAAAAAAAGGAAAGAAAACCCCACCCGAAGGGAGCAAACCCCCACGGAACCGTCCGGGGGCCGAGAGAGTAAGAGAGAGAAAAAAAACTTTCAAACCCCGACTCCCAGACCGATCTGCCCGGCAAGACGCTGTCTCTGCCCGGAGCACCAACCACTCGCCACGAGGTCCCACAACAAACAAACCCCCAGCCCCCTCGGCCGGAAGCCCCCTCAGACCCTTCCCCTTCCCAGGGTCGTGTCCAACCACAAGCCTTTCCACTCCCATCCCCACCCTCTCCCCGCCGGTCCTGCCGTGCCGCAGGTCCTGGGCTGGCACTACCTATGCAGCTTGATGTGTTATGGGGTGAAGCAAAACATAGACTAGCCGGTGCAAAGCTAAGACACATGCCTAAATTGACCATGACTTTGGGTCAATCAAAAAACTTCATTTAGTAGTTTTGAGACTTTTTAATTATTACTTATTTAGACTTCCCCATGTTTTCAAAGTAAGTGAGCATTAAATAAGTCATTATCTCTATTGTTTCCCTAATTGAACTTCTCAGTTTTAAATTATTTGTGTGGCTGCTTAAATACATTTGTATATGTATATGTATACTCTCCAGAAGAAAAGAAGTACAAGATAAAAAGAACAAAGGCTCACAAAACACTTTTATCCCAAACTTATTAAATATAAACAAAACACTATTTTCTAACAAATGAAAATCCAAAAGGGTTTTTTGTTTGGGTTTTTTTTTAGTATTTTGGTCCATAATTTTGTTTTCTGTGTTAATCCAATCAAGCCAACTATTTCATAACCATATATCGGCTTATTTCAAGGAGGAAGACAATGGTCAATGGAGCTCTTCAATGCAGAGTTTACCTGCCAAAAATTTTTGAAACAAAAATTCCTCAGGAAAATGTCACTGGCAGCTCTGCCAAGAAAGGCTGAAACTATTTCTTTTCTGTTTCATTCGGATACAAAATGTAGCTCCAGTTGGGTGATTTAATTTAAACAAACAAGTCTTCCTTCCATGTCAAAGCACTGATTCAAAATGACAATTTTTGTTTGGTTTCAATGAGAAATGGCAACATTTTGAGTGTGACATTTCTTATTCAAAAGTTTTTGAGTTGTGTATTTGTTTGAGATGGAGGTGGGGTTGATGTGTTGGTCATCAGGGTTTTGTGTGTTTTATTGATTTGTTTATTTATTTTCTCCTATTGGTGAAGAAAAGTGTGAGGAAAGGACCATGAGTGAAGAAGGATGGGCACAGCCTGTTACTTCTACTCAAGTTCATCAGTTTGGGATTTGTAGGTATCATGGCACAGGTCAGTCATGTGGAGAGATCCAAAGGGAAATAATGACTTGGTGTGATTTTATCTAGGAGCTTTTTACAGAAAGCATGAGGAAACACAATGAGATTGAGGGTGCATACTCACCCATGTAGCTGAGTCTGCTGAGGGTTGGTGAGGGCTACACTGGCATCTCGTGGACCACATAAAGCTCTCCTACCCAACTGGTGTTAGATTGGGACCTGTGTCATAAATCTGTTACTACACATTTAAGAGTTCGTAGCATATGAATATGAAACCTTCATGGCTGGTGGGGGTCAACCCAAGCAGTCATCGCCTCAGCTGAACTCTGAATTCAGGTCACTCAGATGATGGCCTGCAGTTACCATTTTTCCCAGAGCAAAGGGGAGAAACTTGGTGTACTTAGACCCTCCTGCAACACTGTGGAATAGGGATCCCATGGCACCATCTCTGCAAGGGATCAAACATGCAGAGGTGTGCTGGGTACAGTCAGGAAAGGGTTAACTCCCTTTACTGTGGTTACTAAGGAGTTACTAAGAAAAACATTGATAAGACCTCAGCTGATGCTGGGGATGGCCTGTACTGAATTCAAGGTCTTTTGTCCACTTTGGATACTGTAGCTGACCCAAACTGACCAAGGAAGTATTTCATTCCATAGTACGTCATGTTCCGGTCTTCTTGGGGTGGGGAAGGGGGTCCGGTAGCCATTACTCTTCCCATTACTCTCTCCCTTACTCCCTTGCTTTTCTCTCTGGGGAACTTGCCAACCCTCCTGTGTTAGCTGCTTTGCTAACTCCTGTGCTGACTCGTTCGTGTGGGAGCTGGTGGGTTGCTTACAGTTCATGGCCACACCATCACTGATCGGGTTCGCTCGGAATCTGCTGCGTGGGCTCCCGGGCTCCAGCCCTCGGGCTGCGGCTCTCAGGCTGTGGTTCTCAGGCTCTCTGGGTCTGATTTTCATCCCTCAACATCTGGGTGTGCATTGGTCAGTGGATGGTGGGAAATTGTATCATATTGTATATATTGTACCATATGTTCCATTTTCTACTATTTTAATTATTTATTATTAGTAGTATCTGTATATATTGATTTAGATTTAATTAGTAAATACTTCTTATCTCAATTTTATGAGCTTCCTTGTTTCTTTTTCCTCCGATTCTTCCCCTCCACTGGAGGAGGGGAGGGGGATTTGTGAGAGCGGCTTCGTGGTATTTTGCTAGCTAGAGTTAAACCACGACAAGAGATACCCAGAGGGCTACTCTAAACTCCCTCCCAATGTTACATTCACCTGTAATTATACTTCCACAACTCCATCCCACAAACCTTCCCTTTTCTGGGGGTTCCTTATCATCACCTGTGTGATTCCTCAGGCAAGCCAACAATTTACTCATGTGAGCGAATGTTTACTAAACTGGCAACCCAAAAACGGCAGCATCATCCAGACCACTGGCAAAGCGAGGGTGGGAAAGCAAAAGCCCAAGGACATGGATTTTGTACAGCTCCTCTGGCCCAGAGCTGAATTTGTGCTATGTTTTGGGCACTGTTACTGCTTCATACTGAAAGGTGAGGGGGGCTTTAAGCCTTAAAATAGGTGTGGGGAGTTCTTGCTTGTCTCTCACAGCACCAGAGAGGGATTCCTCACCTTAGCTCTGAACAGCAGTCACTGGACCCCAAAAAACTCCCGCATAGGTCATGAGGCTGCAGGGGCTGCACTGTGAAAAGGATGGAGCGTGGGTGTTTTGTGCATGAGAGAGAGATTGGAGTGGGATAAATACAACCAAACCGAGTCTCACCTCTGCCTTTTCTCCCCTGCCTTTATCACTGTTGCTGTTGTGTCAGATAGTGGCACTGTTGAGTACATTAACCCAGGTCTGAACATTGCAGACACACCGAGTGTGTGTCTGTGTGTGTGTGCCTGATCATTACTATTTGTCATCCCCCCGCCCCAGTGCTGCATGACTCCGGGAGCGAGCGAGAGAAACAAGGGAAAGAGAGAGAGAGACAGAACCCTCAGCCCCCGGACCTGCTTAAATAAATCGCCGCCCCTTGCAGGGAGGGAGAGAGTGGGGGGAACCAGACTAAAAGACAAAATAAAAGACAGAGAAAGGAAAATACAGCGGGGAGCAAAAAGCAGCCCCCAGACGCTCCCTTTCCGAGACTGTGCTCTCATCGAGGGGTGGTGGGGTGTGTGAGGAAAAGGAGGTGTTTTTCCACCCCCCAGCCTTCCCTTTGCCCTCCCTCGGTGCGGCCCGGCGCGGAGCGGACGGCGGGGCGGGAGCGGATGGCCGCAGCCTCGCAGCCCGCCGGAGCTCCGGCACCAGCACGGGCCAGCTCCGGAGACGAGATACGGAAGAAAGGGAACAGCTTCCTCGCCGCCAAAGCTCTTTTTTTTCCTTTTTTTTTTTTTTTAAACTTCTCGCCGGGAAAAGCAAACCTGAAAACGCTTCCCCCTTTCTCTCTCCGCTTCAAAAGGCCCCCAAACAACCACCCTCAACAAAGAGAAAACAAACAAACAAAACAACAACAACAACAAAAAGAACCAACAAGGAAAAGAAAAGGAAAAGCAAGAGAGCCAGAAAGCCAGAGACAAACTCCATCGATTTCAAGTCCAGGATTTTATCCAGTGCATTGAGTGGGGTATTTTTTGTTGTGGTTTTTTTTTTTCCTTCTATGCCTTTTTTTTTTCTCCTCCCCCCCTATCTTTCACACACACACCCTTCCTCCTTCCCACTACCCTTTTCCTTTTAATTTTTTTTGGATCCTGCTAAAATTAGCTGTGACTACTATGGTTGTTGCGTGTTCATTTTATTTACTCCGGGATTCCGGCTTCCAAGACGCCATTTTCCCCCCTTCTAGCTCTACCCTGCTCTATTAATCTATCTATCATTTATCGAGCTATCTATCCGTCTGTCTGTCCGTCCATCTCCCTCTCCCCGGGTGCCTTCCCTCCATCCTCTCCGCTCTGCGTGTGCTGCGCGGCCATGCGCTCCCCTAATCTGACAGATGAATACTGCCACGGATTTGCCGCAACACAAGCAAAAGCACCTTTGGGGGCTGTGGCGAGGGATTGAAACCGGGAACTAAAAGAGGAGAGACAAGAAGGGGGAAATCGGAGGAGGAGGAAGAAAGAAGAAGAAGAGGAAGCTGCTAATCAGCCACCGCTGCCGTTTTGGGGATATGGGTTAGTAAAAAAAAAAAAAAAAAAAGGCAACACAAAATCTGAGCCATGGAGAAAAGGTCTGTCTTGGTGATCCGGATTGCAGGAGTCTTACCCCTCTCTCTTTTCCCTTCCTCCTGCCCCGCCTTTTCCCCATCTGCATGCAAAAGTTAATGTATCTTTTTGGTTTTTTCGTGTTGTGACTTTGCAATGGCGCGGAAAGGGCTTTATTTGGGGGGGGGGGGGGGGGGGATATTTCTCCGCTGTGCAATGCATGCGAGTCCTCCTCTTCCCCTCCGACTCCTTCTCTCCCCATGTTTTGTGGCTGGTGGGGGGTGTGTGTGGTTGTGGGGGGCAAGACCGTGCTGCTGGGAAGGGCTTGCAATCATTTTAGGAGTTTGTATAATGTATTTACCCTCCCCCCCCCCCTTTGCTAGCCTGCATGTGTTTCCCCGGCGGTGCCGGGGGTAGGTAGCAGCTGTTTATGCGTGTAGAAAGGAGAGGGGGAGACCCCCCCGCTTCGTAAATTGCAGGATAAGTGGAGTTAGAGAGCAACACTGTAACCTTATGGGGATTTGTGTGAGTGTGTGCGAGGTGTTTCGCGGCGGTGCTGGGCGCGGGGGGAGAGGGCCGCCCCGCCCCCTTCTAGTTTTGACACTGGAAAGAACACGCGACCCCGAAAAGCGGCAATTTGCAGGAGCAAAGTGGGGGGGAGTGGGGGTGGGGGTCGAGAAGGAGGGTGTGTGTGTGTGTAATTAGCAATGCGGGACCCTCCCGCTCTCATTGCTCGGTGGAGAAGTGAGTCGCGTTAATAATGGTTATTAATAAGCCGGTGATTACCGCCTCCGGGAACCCGGTGGCCTCACTGCCCCCCCCCCCCCCCCCCCGACTTCGCCCCGGGTGGAAGTGGAGTTCAGCTTTAGATGGTTTGAATATCGCCGATATTATCGTGTGTGTGTTTGTATTTGGGGTGGGCAAAACGCAGCCTGGAGCCGGGGGGCGGCTATTGTCAACTACAGCTCTGGCGCAAGGCTCCCTGCCCACTTCCGTGCACACAGACACACATTCCGGGTCTCCCCGGCAGACAGTGGGCAATCAGGTCCCTCCGGCGTGGCGGGGGCCCCCTCCCGCCCCCCCTCCCGCCCTTGTTTCACGGTGTGTGTGCATCACACCGGGCACTGGCGGTCCCCTGCACTGCTTGCCCCTGCCTGTGTCTAAAAAGGCAGGTGAGAGAAGGATTTCCGATTCGTTTCAGCTTCAAATAAACGGCACTGATAATCTCGGGCCTGACGCCTGATGCTAAAAGGGCATTTCGCCGCCCGGGAGCCGGACCAGGACACCAGCCGCCTGCGGGAGGGGGGACACGAGACACCCGGCCTGGCACCCCCCGGCGGGCAGGTCCCCCGTGCCCGGGCGTGTTTGCAAGGGGATATGAGGGGAGCTTCCCCGCGGGGAAGGAAGATATGTATGGCGGGGGGGGATGGTGTATTGGGAGGAGGCCGGGCAGGGTGGGGCACCGCCCACCAATCCCGATGCCGGGGCGGGGGGGGTGGCGGTGCCCCCGACTCGGGCTGGGGGTGTGGGCCGGAGTTTGCCGTGTGCACGGCGAGACGAGCTGGGCATTGGGAGGAGTCCGCCACAAGCAAATGAGACCGGCGGGGGGTGGGGTAGGCGGGGAGCCGGGCAGGGCTCGCGAGCCAGGCAAGCAGAGGTGTTTCATTAGCCGCGGTGGCCCGGCCGGAGGTGGGAGGGCGGGGACGAGACCCCGCCGTGCTGCCTTATGTGTTCATCTGTCAAACCGCGAAGGATGTGCGAGTCGAGCAAAGCGCTGAGTCCGCGATTCCGCTGTTGTCAGGGAAAGTAATGCGATCCTTTTCGTATCGACAGGAGGATTTCAGGGGTAAAGGATCGCTAGCAAATCCAATCTCGTGTTGAATATTATGGACCCAAATGGAAACAGTTATTGATCTGACAGCCCCTGCAGCCCCGACTAACTTGGTGCAGGCTACAGTAATGATATAATCACCTGTCTAACGTTAGGACCTGAGGAAACAAGTTTCTAGGACCTTTCATCGTAGACGGGAGAAAAAATGTCTATCAGGGAAAATGTGCACGACTGCTTCACGCACACCTTCCTGCAGTTCCTCAGCCATCACTGAGATTACTCCCCTCATTCGGAACCTACTTCCACTTGAAACTTTTTTCATCTCCATTTGGTTTTTAGTTGAAAGGAGAAAACCCCCTCTAAACATTATAGTTGTACTTTAATCTCTGCTCTTAGCCCAGAATGGTTATATAAAAGCAGGGGGGAAAAATCAGAAACACTCAGTGAATGGAGACTTCTCTTCCATCTCTTACTGGCTTTGGCTTTTTTTTTTTTAAATCCTCAGAGGCAAAGTTTTAATCGAAACCAGAAATCTATTGAGAAGTAACTGAGACAAGAAAACCTCTGTTTTCTCTGCAACTAGGAATGAGGAATAAATAATGTTTTGCTGATGTTATGTCAAGTTGTTTGAGCTGTTTCCTGCCAAAAAGCCCAGCATAAATTATTAACATATTATCATTTTAGGAGGATGCACTCTCTGAAGTGTAATAAAATGGTATGTTAGGTTTGTGCAGAGCCATAAACTATGCTAGTTGTTGGCAAAGAAAAGAAACAGTGGCCATGGTTTATTATTAACAATCATGACTGAGCTATTTAGCTTGACTTGATATGTACTGGTTTCCTTTCCTGAGGTTCCTCAGTATAATTTCCAATAATGTAATTTGATTAAGATGGGAACTGTTCTTTTTGAATAACTGCTATTGCCACATGCTTAATTAACTCAAGGAGTCAAATGCTTGAAAAGGTCCAACCATCATTTTTTTTGGCTACAGATGCTGCTTAATCTCCTCTTCTGGTCTGTTTTGACCCATCCTTTGAGGTCCTTTTCCCAAGCACACATATCTCTTGGGTGTAAGTCCCATCTTACCAACAGAACATGTTTTCCATTACAAGATTTGGATAATCCCAGTTTCAGTGACTTTTTTGGGCCTCTCAGTAGGGCTCAATTGCTTACACATAATCTTTCCCATCTGTTTTCTTTTCCCTTTGGACAACAACCTCCAGGACTGAAAAACTCTTGCCTTGTGCTTGGGGACTTGCAATTACATAATAATTTTGACTCTTGACCCAACTAGTAGCAAGAAAGGGTATTATCTAATGAACCACATAAAAACAGTTCTGGGATCCAAAATATTGCTGTTATGGAAATGAAAGCTCTCCCACTGAACTGATGACTGAAATGTTTAAACATATGCCTAGGCAGTCTTTCTTGCTCCCTGTTAACTACCCATCTCTGGAGTGTCTGTGATTTGTGGATCTGCGAAGATCATAGAATGATTTAGGTAATAAAGGACCTTAAAGATCATCTAGTTCCAACTCCCCTGCCATGGTCAGGGACACTTTCCACTAGACCAAGTTGCTCAAAGCATCATCCAGCCTGGCCTTGAACACTTCCAGGGATGCGGCATCCACAACTTCTCTGGGCAACCTGTTCCAGTGCCTCACCACCCTCTCCATGAAGAACTTCTTCCTGATATCTAATCTAAATCTCGCTGCGTTCAGTTTAAACCTGTTACCCCTTGTCCTGTCACTACAGGCCCTTGTAAAAAGACACACCCCCCAGCTTCCTTGTAGGCCCCCTTCAGGTACTGGAAGGCTGCAATAAGGTCTCCCCAGAGCCTTCTCTTCTCCAGGCTGAACAAGCCCAATTCTCTCAGCCTTTCTTCATAGGAGAGGTGCTCCAGACCACTGATCATCTTCGTGCCCCTCCTCTGGACCCTCTCTGACCAGTCAATATCCTTATGTTGGGGGCTCCACAGCTGGACACAGTACTCCAGGTGGGGTCTTACAAGAGCAGAGTAGAGGGGGAGAATCACCTCCCTCAACCTACCTGCCACACGATGCAATTGGCTTCCTGGGCTGCCAGCGCACACTGCCGACTCATGTTTAGCTTTTCATCCACCAGTACCCCCAAGTCCTTCTCAGGGCTGCTCTCGATCCATTCTCCACCCAGCCTGTACTTGTATTTGGGATTGCCCCGACCCAGGTGCAGGACCTTGCACTTGGCCTTGTTGAAATCCATGGCACAGGTTGGCATAGGCCCAGCTCTCCAGCTTGTCAAGGTCCCTCCGGATGGCATCCCTTCCCTCCAGCGTGTTGACCACACCATAGAGCTTGCTGTTGTCAGCAAACTTGCTGAGGGTGCACTCGATGCCATCATCCATGTCACTGACGAAGATGTTAAACAACACCGATCCCAATACCAACCCCTGAGGAATGCCACTCATTCATTGGTCTCTACTCAGACATTGAGCCCTTCACCACCACTCTCTGAGTGCGACCATGCAGCCAGTGGATGTGAGGTGTACAGTGGTTTGGTTTTCTCCCTGTTTTTTTTTTTCCCTTTAAACATCTGCAGGTGCATCAATTTATGATGAGGCTTAAATTACAAAGTCTCTGCAACTCATAAGGCACATAAACAGGTTCTAATTTGTATGATCTTAAACCTACTTCAGTGTTTTTAAGGAGCCTGGCCCACAATCTTCAAATATTACTTTAGCTGTATTAGCAGCTCTAATTACAATGCTGTTGCTAGTGGTTCACATATGGGTATGATCTTTAATCCCAAAGCAGATATGTTTCATGGCTGCCATGTTGGCAGCTGCAACACACTTCCCTTGTAACATCTGAGTTCTATTTCTAAACCTGTGATAGGTATATTGGCCCATTTCTCTATTTGAGAAATATTCTCTTTATTTGCTCATTAACCAGCTGGAAATGCTGCTGATGAAAGTGGATCAAGCAAGAGCCTCCTGCCTGAGAAGCCCCACTCTTATTCTTCTTCAGGCATGTGACACTACAGCCTGGCTTTGCATGAGCGGTTGCTGGCAGCACTTTTACCCTTTCATTTGCATGGGGTAAAATGGGATATTGCATGCACTGTCTTAATAACTGTCTACATGCAAATCAAACACAGAGTTTTGCATGAGTTTTTATGCTCTGCTTTCTGAAGAGTTACCCAGCATAGCTAGTGTATAGGATACATTTCAAGATCTATTGTAGACATAGCAGTCTTCTAACTTACTTTCTGCCTCCACTTTCTCTCCAATATAATAATAAAGACACAGCAGCCAGTATTTTCCTTACCCTCCAACTGTTTGTATCATGCAATTTTATTGCAATTGATAATTCATTAATAATTTTTTATCATGGTTAATATTTACCAAACTTGCTACTGTGCAGCAAGAGTGATAGGAGGGGCAGAAGCAAGGAGGCAAAAAGATACAGTCAGGGAAGCACAAAATGTATGGGAACAGCAAGCCTTCAGAAACAGTGTCTTCCCTGCCCCACCCCAATTTTTTTTTTTTAAGATTGATATTTCCATGGTGCTGCCACCAGCAGTTCCATAGGACTTGTCTTGATTTTCCTAAGCCAAATGCTCCCTGGTTGTCATCGTGTCAGCCTCAGCTCTACAGAAAAGATTTTTTCTGGACTCCCTTTTGCTGCCTGAGGAAGTGAAAGGGTTACTGCTGCCCTGTTGGGATTTTGTTGTTGTTGCTGGGGATTTTTTTGGTCTCTTAGGGTGATGAGTCCTCAGACCCTGCTTAAAAGCTATTGTGCTTGATTTCTTCTCTAATGGCATTAAGGTTGGAACTGGACCTGCCTTTGCTGCCTGTTCCACCTCCTGCCTGTGTCTTCAGATGTTATGTCACAGCTCCCAGGGTTGCTTGCTGACTCCAGCTGGCCTCCCCAGGGGACAGAAACCAGGTTCCCTTCCCTGTGGCAGCAGTGCCCACATTTAAGAAGCTGCAGCGCTGAGCTGTGACAACATTCGTTCTGCTACATTAGAACAGAAGCAAAAAGAGCTTAATTTAATTCGCTGGCCTGTATACTGACACGAGGGGCACTAATTCACTGTCATGTATTCTCAGTGAAACCAAACTCTTTACCATTCAGATTTTTTTTTTTTTTCAATACCAGAGTCTTGCAAGGCAAATGCTTATTTTAAAGGCCTGAAGAAAATATCTTCTTGCAAGGCTCATGGTACATCAGGATGACTCACTTTTTCCAGTGTCCACAAGGGATGGAAGATTATAGGTTTCTGTTTTTCTTTGAAATATATAATTTGATCTCTGTTCTTTCATTTTATGATTAGCACCATCAATAAAAGTTGATTCACAGTGATGTATGACTGGCTGTAAAACATTTATTCACCACAGGCTGTATTTGGACATCATTCAAGGTCTTTGAGCCTATCAGATACTCAGATACTTCAGCCCACTTTGTCTCTGCAAGTGATAGGATCAAGTCCTGAGGTAGCATTTGCTATGCTGTAACTTCCAAGAATCAAACCTTGCCTATGTTGTTTATGCATGAAGACCCATTAGGCTAAATTAACCCCTAGGGTAAAAGTACAGACTTCAACAGAATGTTATCAAAGATACATTAGGCCTATTGATTTTTAATGAGGCTCTTACCTGAATAACAAAAAAAAAAAAAGAAAAAAAAAGAATTTATCTTCGGGTCTTCTGTTCAGGTCTATTGTTCTTCTACTGCAAGCATCACCATAAGCACCTGCTTTGACCCTGAATTTTTAAACCTGGAAATTTTGAATTTCTAAAAGGATTAGAAAATATACTCTTTTTTCTTCCTGAAGCTTTGGGCAGTGTCCTTACACAGTAGGATGTTTCCCAGAATTTACACATCTAAAAATGTCCTTTTTTGAAAAAAACATGTGAATAGGCTGCCAGAAATATAACAGGCTTCTCATATTTTAAGGCTGATCTCCTCGAGTGAGCATCCTCATCACAAGGGGTTTTGTCCTTGCTAATGAATTTCTAGAGAAATTGTTTTGAGAAGTACAAACTGATTTATTTCTTTGAGATTATCTGGCTAAGATAATCTATGCCTTACTGTTTCATGACAAGGATTTCTAGCATCACCTCATCCTCCGAGCCCTCAGGTAGGTAATTTTGAGTTATTCCACATCCCCAGGAGACATGGTGGCATGGCTCTTGGAAAAAGGGGCATGTGATGAATCCTGTGTTGTTCCCTGGGAGGGTGGAACATAGCTGATCTCAGGTATGGAGAGGCAGAGCCAGGTGTTCGTCTCCGCAGATGGCATCTCTCCATCATCACCATTAGTGCCTCTGATGACCATTGGAGGATAGAGAAAGGCAATCCTTTAGAGAAAAGTTTCTATGCCTAAAGGTCTGAAAAGAAATCAGAGACCTTAGGTTGTACCCAGGCTTCACTGGGGTTTTGGTGTGTTGCTTAGGCAATATTACTGAAATGTTTTTACCTCCTTACTCTTATTCCTTCCTGACGCACCTGGGTCTTCTTTGGGGTCTCACATCCCAGGTGTAAGTCTCAAACAGCAATGCTTTCGAACTCTTGGTTTCCATGTTTTTGTAAAAAAAAAAAAAAATCACTTGTAGGAGGTGAATTTGGGAGCTTTTGGCTTTACCTGTGATGTTCAGGTAGTGGTTGGTTTTAGCCTGACTTCCAGAGGATGCTGCTCCCCCAGCTGCTGCCCCAGCCGAGGTCTGGGTCTGAAGAGACGGGACTATTTCTGTGGTTCATCAGTGCCATTCAAAACTGAGTATGAATTGTGGTGTCACAGCACTGTAGTGTCGTGCATGGCTGCATGGAGTTCATATGAGTGTCTGGGTGCCCATTCTGGGAGTCACATTTTGTATGTCCTAGTGTGACCAGAGATATTTGTTTGTGTTCAGGGCTGCATGGTTAAACAAACTTTGCCATTAAACTCCTGATGTCTCTGAATGCACCAAATCCTGGTTAATTTCTATCCTTTATAGTGCTTGATTTTATTTTTTATATTTAGAAATTAAGAAGCATCCATTTATTCCTTAAAAACCATTTGAAAGCTATCATCAGTCGGGAATAGACTGCTTAATAAGTGTCTGGCTTGGCTTTAACCACTGATCTAAATGGCAACATATCTGCAGACTCCTGAGTCATCATTTTGTGTTTCCAAATGTACCTTGCTCATGGAAAAAATATTTATATTTACTCAGAAATGCCAACAGAGGTTCTCTGTGCCCTTCTAGCACATGTGGTGGAGGTCAAGGGACTGAACACAGGCAATACTAACTTCAGGTCTAGCCCCATTGTACTTGAATATTTCTTGAAGTGTTTCTTTTACAGTACTCTATTTATATGTTACTTTTAATGTATATGGGGCATTTTCACTATGTACATCATTATCCAGAGGGATGAATGGTTCTTTTTCAGATGGCAGTTCTATGAGGTTTCACCCCCACCTTGTTCATGCTTTCAGGTCTGTGCCTTTAATTTTTCTTTATCTTGGTAATCACTTTAATTCCTGAACTTCCCTGGGCTGTGGTAGGGAACTACAATTCTCTAGCTTTTTGCATTGCAATGTCTTCTGTAGCATTTCATAGCAAAACTGAAAGGAAACCCAAAACGTTTAAATTGGAATTTTACTTTGTAAAAGCAATCATATAGGAATATTCATAAGGTGCCTGGCACAAGCCCTTGTTTAAGTATTACAAAAAAATAGTTTTAAACTTGTTACAGGCTCAAGTGTGGGATTTGCAGTGAGATTATTCTTTTATATATGCACATCTTCCTTCTCAGAAAACACTACAAATCCCTCCACAGAACCTATCATCATCAGAGATAAGGAATGCTCCAACGCAGAAACATACCCTATAAAGGGAAAGGCCAATATTGACTTAGAGCAAAGCTTAAGCACTTTAAACTCACCCCTTGACAAGAAGAAGCAATGTCTTTTTTAAAAAAAAAGAGCTGCTGTGACAAGGCGGACGATATGGACTCCAAGACAACTCTATTAGAGTTATAATATGAAGCCCTTTATTGCCTCGTTGGCTGCGCTTATATACAGTATTTTTATCTGTCCACGTGCACATACGCAAGTTGATTGGTTACATCTGTTTTGCCATAAGCTGTCCACGCGCTCTAAGCTAATACATGATTGGCTATCCCATACTCCGCTTTTCTCTGCCAAGAATTTGCTGATCCCCTTTATCTTTGTTTCTTCCTTTATCGTCCTCAAGTATGCTTCAAGGCCGTGCAGGCAGTTTGAGGCCTAGTCCAGCTCTGTGTAGCTTTGTTCGCCAACATATCCGTTCTCCTGTAAGAAATCTCCCACACTGCTGCTGTTATATAGCAGACTTTTAAACTATGCTAACAGTCGTATATTTTCTATTCAAAACTGTGCCACTGTGTATATAAACATGGAAAGGGTTTTGTAGCTGTATATGACCAGATTATTGACAGGTGTAGGTGGAGCTGCATTAGGAAAGCCTATTCGGGAGTTACGAGCAGCTGCCTTAATGGAATACTGTTGAATTTACCATGACATTTGCTGGAAAAGCTACACAGCCAGGCATGCGCAGTCCAGAAGGTTCCTCCAGTGCATTGATAATAACTTCTTGAGGCAGATGATGGAGGAGTGGACAAGGAGAGGAGTAGTGCTGGACCTTGTACTGATGAACAGGGAGGGACTTGTCGAGGTTGTGAAGGTAGGGGGCAACCTTGGATGTAGTGACTACGAGATGGTGGAGTTCAGGATCATATGCAGCAGACACAGAGCCACAAGCAGAGTCACTACTTAAGACTTCAGAAGGGCTAACTTTGGCCGCCTCAAGGACCTGCTTGGAGAAGTCCTGTGGGACAGGGCTCTAGATGGTAGGGGAGCCCATGAGAGCTGGTTAATATTCAAGCACCATTTCCTCCAAGCTCAAGACCGGAACATCCCAAAGAGTAAGAAATCAAGTAAGAGAGCTAGGAGACCTGCATGGATGAGCAGGGAGTTAATGAATAGACTTAAGCAGAAAAAGGAAGTATATAGAACATGGAAGAAGGGGCTGACCACTTGGAAGGAATGCAAAAATATTGTCAGAGGATGTAGGGATGCCATAAGGGAAGCTAAGGCCTCCTTAGAACTGAACCTGGCAAGAGAGGTCAAAGACAACAAGAAAGGCTTTTTCAAGTACATTGGAGGAAAAAAGAAGACCAGAGGAAATGTTGGCCCACTGCTGAATGAAGTGGGTGCCCTGGTGACGGAGGATATGGAGAAGGCGGAGTTACTGAATGCCACCTTTGCCTAGGTCTTTACTGCTAAGACCAGCCCTCAGGAGTCCACGAGCTTGAAAACCATAAAGTCATGAGGAAGGAAGGTTTTGCCTCAGTTGAAGAGGATTGGGTTAGAGATCTATTAAGCAAACTGAACATCCACAAATCCATGGGCCCTGATGGGATGCACCCACGAGTGCTGAGGGAGCTGGCGGAAGTCATTGCTAGGCCACTCTCCATAATCTCTGAAAAGTCCTGGAGAACAGGAGAGGTGCCTGAGGACTGGAGGAAAGCCCATGTTACTCCAATCTTCAAAAAAGGAAAGAAGGAGGACCCAGGCAACTATAGGCCGGTCAGCCTCACTTCCATCCCTGGAAAGATGATGGAACAACTTGTTCTTGGTGTCATCTCAAAGCATGTTGAGGAAAGGAAGCTAATCACGAGTGGTCAGCATGGATTCAACAAGGGGAAGTCATGCTTGACCAATAGCTTGACTGATAGCTTTTTATGATGGCATCACTAGATGGATAGATGAGGGGAAGGCAGTGGATATGGTCTACCTTGACTTCAGCAAAGCTTTTGACACAGTCTCCCATGGCATCCTCATAGACAAGCTTAGGAAGTATGGACTGGACCATTGGGTGGTGAAGTGGATTGGGAGCTGGCTGGAGGAAAGAGCTCAGAGAGTTGTGGTCAATGGGGCTGAGTCTAGTTGGAGGCCTGTGGCTAGTGGCGTCCCCCAGGGGTCAGTGCTGGGTCCAGCCCTATTCAATATATTCATCAATGACCTGGACGAAGAGATAGAATGTACTCTCAGCAAGTTTGTTGATGATACCAAACTGGGAGGAGTGGCTGCCATGCCAGAAGGCTGTGCTGCCACCCAGCGTGACCTGGACAGGCTGGAGAGCTGGGCAGGGAGAAATCTAATGCAATTCAATAAGGGCAAGTGTAAAGTGCTGCATCTGGGGAAGAACAACCCCATGTTCCAGTACAGGTTGGGGGCTGTTCTGTTGGAGGGCAGCTCTGGGGAAAAGGACCTTGGAGTCCTAGTGGACAACAGGATGACCACGAGCCAACAGTGTGCCCTCACAGCCAAGAAGGCCAATGGCATCCTGGGATGCATTAAGAAGAGCGTGGCCAGCGGGTCGAGGGAAGTTATCTTCCCCCTCTACTCTGCACTGGTGAGGCCTCACCTGGAGTGCTGTGTCCAGTTCTGGGCTCCTCAATTCAGATATCCCGGAGCTCCCTCATGGATAAAGATCAAATGGTTACATCTTCATCACCATCATCCTGTCTTTATCTCATCTCTCTCTCTTTCGGGATGGCCCTGCTGTCTCCTCCTTCCCCTTCACCAGACGGCCTGATTTACCTTTAAATTTCTTTTTCTGTATTGGGGCAACTGACACTGGTGCTGGTTGACACTGACAGTACCACACAGGGATTTGCATGGCTGCATTGCACCCTGCAGTGTGTGGAGCCGCAGTGGGAGGCAGAACTCTTGTGCAAGGTGGAGCTGTTGTGGAAGGTAGAGCCACACTGGGACGTGGAGCTGCAATGTCTGTTGAGAGGAGGTGACGTTGCCGTGGGGGTGGAATTGTCTACAGAGGGTGCAGTGTCTGCAGTGTCTGTCAAGGGGTGTTGATGTTGCTGCAGGGGTGGAGTTGGCACAGGGGGTGCAGTGGCTGTAGTGTCTGTCGAGTGCCGTTTACGTTGCCACGGGGGTGGAGTCGGTGCAGAGGATGGGCTACTTGTGAGCGGTGATATAGCCATGGGGGGTGGAGCCAGCACACAGGGCCTGCCTCTTCCCCAAGCATTGGTAACAGATGGGGCAGTATTCCCAAAATGTTTTTTGGGAATGTTAGTAACTTAGTTACAAATGTTAGTAACTTAGGGAGTTACTAACAATGCTAGTGCTAATGAGTAATTTAAGGAACAGAGAGAAAAGGTAGAACAAATGATACAGGGTCTCACCCTGGGAAAGCAAAAAGAAAAACCAACCAAAGGGAGCAAACCCCCACCCCAATCAGTCCAGGAGCCGAGAGCAGGGAGAGCAAAAGAAAAAACCTTTCAAACCCCGAATCCTAGACCAATCTGCCTGACAAAAGACGCTTTGCGATGAGCACCAACCACTCGCCATGAAGTCCCCACAACAAAAAAAAAAACCTGCCCCCCTGGCTGCAAGCCCCCCCTGGACCCTCCCCCTTTCTGAGGTAATGTCCAACTGTAACCCTTTCCGTCCACATCCCCACCCCCTCCCCGCCAGTCCTGCAGTGCCACGGGCACTGGGTTGGCACCACCTATTCAGCTTGATGTATTATGGGATGAAGCAAAATATAGACTAACTGGTGCAAAATATAGACTAAGACAGGACCACACAAGGCAATAAATCCCACCATTCTATGAACAACTTAAAGATCCAAGAACTTAACATGCTTACCAGCCACCACCATATCTCTATAACCAATTCTTATCATACAATCCCATTTTAACACACAGTGATCAGATCTGTTCTTATCTCAACCCTTCAAGCCCCACGTTGGGTGCCAAAAAGGACTGTCGTGGTTTAACTCCAGCTAGCAAAATACCACGAAGCTGCTCTCACAAATCCCCCCTCCCCTCCTCCAGTGGAGGGGAAAAATTGGAGGAAAAAGAAATAAGGAAGCTCATAAAGTTGTGATAAGAACTATTTACTAATTGAATCTAAATTAATATATACAAATACTACTACTACTAAGTAATTAAAATAATAGAAAATAAAACATATGATACAATATGATACAATTATGACACAGTTGCTCATCACCCACTGACCAGTGCACAACCAGGTGCTGAGGAGTGAGAGTCAGACCCAGAGAGCCCGATGTAAAGGAATCTTTCATAGTCTCTAGTGCAGGTTTAGATATGGGGTTTAGGGTCTTGTAAAAGTGCAGAAATACTGCTCAATAGGCCCAGAACATTTGTTCTCAACCTGCTCCTTGTACAGACCCACCCAAGGCTGGTTTCAAACCCAGTCAAGCTAATCATGTAGAGACAGTTTCAACAAAGAGTGATTAATTAATTAAGCACAGGTGCTTTGCTAGACAAAAGGTAAGCCCTTAATAGTACATCTCGAGGTCTATCTCAGAATTGTGCAAGACAGAAATGACAAAAGAGTGATTACGGAGATGGCGACCTGAAGAAGACCCTGAAACTGAAACAAGGATTGGAACCAGAACAGAAGAATGCAGCCGAGACAGGGGATTGTGATGGTCTTTGATAAACGATGAACTTGGGGGACTGAAAGGCTGAGTGGAAATATACAAAGACTTTGGACCCTGTGTAATGGGTATTGATTGAATGGTATATAAACTGTGCGAGATCTTGGGCCATTTGCCACTCACTGAGGTGATGGCCCAACTCTGAGTTGTGACTAAATAAATAGCAAACCTAGAGCAACCCGCTTTGTCCGGTGAGAAATCTTTAACACCCGAGAACCACAGCCTGAGAGTGATCGCAGCCTGAGAGCCACAGCCTGAGGGGTGGAGCTCAAGAGCTGTCGCAGCAGATTACGAATGAACCCTATCAGTGATAGTATGACCGGGAACACTAAACAAACCCACGAATGAGCCAGAACAGGAGTTAGCAAAGCAGCTAACGCAGGAGTCAGGAGGAGTGTTAGCAACTGTACGGGCACCAGACCTTTTCTCTGGAGCAAGATAAACATGATGGAAATTGGAAATGATGGCAAATGGTCACAGAGGCTGCCTACACAAAAACGGACACAAAGGCTGCCTCTCCTAAAAGTGGGAGCATCCAGTTGTGGAGTTTTAGTGTGGTAGGGGAGGGTATGCTACATTTATTTAATTCTGGGTGTTGAAGGAACGTGAGCGTGGATTTCTGTAGAAAGATAGTAACTGGACACATAAGAAAAAGTAATAGTCAAACATTAAGTAAAAGTGGATGATGATTCACAACCCCTTTGTGTTCATACTTTCACTTGCAACATTTGGGTTCTCCCTGTACATCAGGTAAGCACCCTTGCTTTTATTCATGAAGGAATTTGGCAAGAAGAGCTATTCCAAAACACAGCAGTTGCAGAGCATTAAGGGTGCTCTAAACATTAAGGGGCGTCTGGAATATCTCAAAATTAGTATTGCATCAGTCCACAGGCCACAGATATTTCTATACAACAGGCACACTTCAATTCATTCCAGCTTTAGCTATGTTTCAACAGTATGCCCAGTGCTTAAGACTGGGAAAGCCCTTGAGAGCTGCACCAGTTTCATGATTGTCAAGGAATGATTTTCAGCATATGATCTGAAAAACAAAGCAGACCAGCCCACAACACAACAGTAAGACCATATCTTAATTTTTGCAAATGCTTTGCATGTGACACAGGTGCCTAAATTCAATAAAATGTCCTTTTGAGCAAGGTGCAATAAAAAGTTGCAGGGCATCTTACAGTGTGTGCTCTGAATTCCTAAAGCAGGCAGAAGTTAGGACTGAGATGCAGTATGTAAGTAGAATGAACATGGTGGCAGCTGTAAATATTATGTTATTCTCTGACATCTTGTATCCATTCAGCTTAGTTTAACAGTGGGGTCATCTGAGAATGGGATTAATGGGAAGGGAAGATAAAGAGATGAGGAGGTGATGGAAAATAGCACTAAACCACAAGAGCATCCTGGTGACACCAGCAACTCCCATGGGACCCTCCATAAGTCACTTGCTTGTTCCTCTTCTTCTAGCGTAGGTTCTGTAGCCAAACCATTCCTCTGTTTTTCTTTCCAAAAGGGCACATGGCTTGGGGAAACTGGCATGAATGGATATGGGAGTGTGTGTGTGTTGTTGGGCATAGTGGAGGGTGTAACTGGGGTTTATATACAGTCATTTTAGTGAAGGGTGTTGATGCAAGTTAAGAAGCCTCTATTAGATAATCTTGCCCAAGGGTTAGGCTTTGAAGAAGGAAGACGAGAGCGGAATATTCAGGTGTGTCCTGCATGAGCTTGCTCCTACTGCCAGGGAACATGGGAGCTTCACTGCATCCATCAGCAGAGACAGACAATTCTGAGCCCTTCTGAAAATCTCACTCCACGTATACAGAAAAAGCATTAGAAGACAAAAAAAAAAAAACCAACCAAACAAAACAACCAAACAAAACCCCAACACCTAGTGGTTTATTTCTGCCTTAAGCTTTCTCTGGCATTCCTAGAAACCCAAATTTTGCTGGGTTTAGTCAGAAAAGAGTTAACTCTCTTTACAGTGGCTGGTTGTCTTAGCTTTGCACCAGCTAGTCTATGTTTTGCTTCACCCCATAGCACATCAAGCTGCATAGGTAGTGCCAGCCCAGGACCTGCGGCACTGCAGGACCGGCGGGGAGGGGGTGGGGATGGGGGTGGAAAGGCTTGTGGTTGGACACGACCCTGGGAAGGGGAAGGGTCTGAGGGGGCTTCCGGCGGAGGGGGCTGAGGGTTTGTTTGTGGTGGGATCTCGTGGCGAGTGGTTGGTGCTCCGAGCAGAGCCAGCGTCTTGCTGGGCAGATCGGTCTAGGAGTCAGGGTTTGAAAGTTTTTTTACTCTCTCTTACTCTCTCGGCCCCCGGACGGTTCCGTGGGGGGGTTGCTCCCTTCAGGTGGGGTTTTCTTTCCTTTTTTCCCTTCTTGGGGTGGGATCCTGTGTCATTTGTTCTACCCTCTTCCTCCGTTCCTTACATTACTCATTAGCACTAGCATTGTTAGTAACTCCCTAAGTCTCATTTATATAATTAAATAGTTCTTATCTCAACTCCTACGGGCTTTTCCTGGTTTGATCCTCCGACCCTTCCTCACTGGGAGGAGGTGTGGGGGGGGGGCCGGGGTGGGAGAGAAGGCTTGTCGTCAAACTACGACAGTCTATTTTTGGCGCCCAACTTGAGGCCCGAAAGAGTTGAGATAAGGAACGGATCATAGTCTGTGATAAGCTCCTGCTTTAAAATGTACCTGTGGCTTCTTAAGACTCTGAGTTCGGGGCTTTTCAAGCTGCTGACCGAACGGCAGGATCTGCTCCCCTATGTGCTACTGATGATCCTGATTTTTTATGTGTGAGGTGGGCTGAGGGGGCTGGCCAGGCTGTTCTGTGTGCTGCTGGCAGGGATACTCTGTCTCTATCTCTGCTTAATTCTGCCGGCTCCTTGGTACATCGCGACTTACCTGCTGGAGGTTTTCCACAACTACACCTCTCCCTTTCTCCCCTCGGGGACTCAGCCGATAGAGGAGAGGCTATTTGGTGCTGGGACCACATGGAAAAACTTTTTCAATTTTTCCCCTCTCCTCTCAGTCCGATGGCAAAGGTATATGAGTTTTTTGGAAATTTTTCATGTGACTGGGGTGACCTGTGGCTGGGGATCAGCTTGCTAGTGAATGTTTTAGTGGCTTTGGGCAAAGTTAGGGAAATGTTCCGGAGCCCTGCCCCCACGGGTCCTAGTGCCCGAGGCAGACGCAGCGTCTGTGCAGTTACCCGAGCTGCCTTAATGCGCAAGGGGGCAGCACGGAGTCGCGCCGGGACCAAGCTCCCAACCCGAGCCCGCACGGCCCCAGTGTAGGCGGCGGCCTCAGTGCCTGCAACAGCGCCTGCAACGGCGCCAGCACCCGCAGCAGCGCCAGGGTGCGCGGCGGCCTCAGTGTCTGCAACAGAACCCAGCACACCAGCAAAAATGCCTTCCGTGCCCGTGCCATCCTCAACACTTGCACCGCAACCTGCCACATCACCCTCCACTATGCCTGCATCAATGGCAACGCCTCCCGCTACCACCAATCTGTCTTCTCCCCCAGCCAGCCCACTTTCTGCAGCAGCCTCACTCCCGAAATCTTTTGTGTGCTATTGTCAGGGGCGACCACTGTCCATGGCCCCAGTCCGGAAAAGAAAATGCACACATAAATCAGTCTGTATAGTCGAGGATGGTGAGGCAGCAGGGCCATCCCAATCGACAGATACTGTCAATGAGGAAATGGGAGCAGGGCTAGCTCAAGAGTCGGAGACGGAGGATGAAGCTGTCGTGACCACACGGTCCTTACCCCTGAGGGAGCTACGGGACATCCGTAGAGACTACAGTCGCTGCCCGGTGAACATATCATGACCTGGCTGCTCCGCTGCTGGGATAATGGGGCCAGTAGTATGGAGCTAGAGGGGAGAGAGGCTAAACAGCTGGGGTCACTTGCTGGAGAAGGAGGAATTGATAAAGCAATTGGGCATAAGCCACAAAATGTCAGCCTCTGGAAGCGAGTCCTGACCAGTGTAAAGGAAAGGTACCCTTTCAGAGAGAGTGTGCCACAACAGCTATGTAGGTGGACCAGCATGGAGAAAGGCATGCAGTACCTAAGAGAACTGGAAGTACTGGAGATAGTTTATCAAGACCCAAACAACCCATGAGCATCCACTGACCCCGACGAAGTCTACTGCACCCGGCCCATGTGGCAGAAGTTAATGCGGAGTGCACCACCCTCATACTCCAGCGTGCTCTCAATAATAACTTGGAGAGAGGACGAGGCACCAACTGTGGACGAGATGATCCACCGATTCTGAGAGTATGAGGAAAGTCTCTCCTCCCCCATACAGGCATGTGTCTCTGCTGTGGAGAGACTGTCCAAAGAACTCAAGGAACTCTGAGAGGAGGTGTTTCGATCCCCACCTCCACGGGCCAGTGTTTCGGTTATAAAGAGCAGGCGCTTCTCTCCTTCAAGGCAGGAATACAACAGATATCCCTCACGGGGTACCCTGTGGTTTTACCTGAGAGACCACGGAGAGGATATGAGGAGGTGGGATGGAAAACCTACCTCTGTCCTGGAACAACGAGTAAATGAACTGAAAGGTAAAAGATCTACTAGTGGGGACCCTGCCAGAAAAGTTGCTGCTCCCGTATCTAGGCGGGATGGACAAAGTGACATATCCAATAATCCTTTTCTCCAGGACATGAGTGAGGCACGCGAGTATTAGAGGGGCCCTGCCTCCAGCCAGGTGGAAGAAAGGGACAACCGTGTTTACTGGACTGTATGGATTCGATGGCCTGGCACGTCAGAGCCCCAGGAGTACAGAGCTCTAGTAGACATGAGTGCACAGTGTACCCTCATGCCATCAAGCTATATGGGGGTACAGCCCATCAGCATTTCTGGTGTGACTGGGGGCTCTCAACAACTGACTGTGCTGGAGGCTGAAATAAGCCTGACTGGGGAGGAGTGGCAAAACCACCCTATTGTGACTGGCTCAGATGCCCCATGCATCCTTGGCATAGACTACCTTAAGAGAGGGCACTTTAAGGACCCGAAAGGGTACCGGTGGGCTTTTGGGATAGCTGCTATAGAGACTGATGAAATTGAGCAGCTGTCCATCTTGCCTGGTCTCTCACAGGAGCCTTCTGTTGTGGGACTGCTAAAGGTTGCAGATCAACAGGTGCCAATTGCCACCACAACAGTGCATCGGCGGCAGTATCGTACTAACAGAGACTCTTTGCTTCCCATCCAGAAGCTGATTCGTCAGCTGGAGAGCCAAGGGGTGATCATCAAAACCCACTCAGCCTTTAACAGCCCCATCTGGCCAGTGCATAAGTCTGATGGAGAATGGAGACTGACAGTGGACTATCGGGGCCTGAATGAAGTGACACCACCACTGAGTGCTGCTGTGCCGGACATGCTGGAACTCCAATACGAGCTGGAGTCAAAGGCAGCCAAGTGGTACGCTACGACTGACATTGCTAATGCCTTGTTCTCCATTCCTTTGGCAGCAGAGTGCAGGCCACAGTTTGCTTTCACCTGGAGGGGCATCCAATACACCTGGAATCGGCTGCCCCAGGGGTGGAAGCACAGTCCTACCATCTGCCATGGACTGATCCAGACCGCACTGGAACAGGGTGCAGCTCCCGAACATCTACAGTACATTGATGACATCATTGTATGGGGTGACACAGCTGACGAAGTTTTTGAGAAGGGGAAGAATATCATCCAAATTCTGCTGAAAGCCGGTTTTGCCATCAAGCAAAGTAAGGTCAAGGGTCCTGCACGAGACATTCAATTCCTGGGAGTAAAATGGCAAGATGGACGTCGCCAGATCCTTATGGACGTGATTAACAAAATCACAGCTATGTCCCCACCAACGAGCAAGAAGGAAACTCAGGCTTTCCTAGGCGTCGTGGGTTTCTGGTGGATGCATATCCCAAATTACAGTCAAATTGTTAGCCCTCTCTTCAAAGTGACCCGTAAGAAAAACGATTTCAAATGGGGCCCTGAGCAGCGACAAGCCTTTGAACAGATCAAGCAGGAGATTGTGCATGCAGTAGCCCTTGGACCAGTCCGGACAGGGCCAGAGGTAAAGAATGTACTCTACACCGCAGCCAGGGGGAATGGCCCTACCTGGAGTCTCTGGCAGAAAGACCCAGGAGAGACCCGAGGTCGTCCCCTTGGATTTTGGAGCCGGGGATATAGAGGATCTGAGGTCCACTACACTCCAACCGAAAAAGAGATACTGTCAGCTTATGAGGGATTCCGATCTGCCTCAGAAGTGGTTGGAACCGAAGCACAGCTCCTCCTGGCACCTCAACTGCCAGTGCTGCGCTGGATGTTCAAAGGCAGAGTCTCCTCCACTCATCATGCTACCGATGCTACATGGAGTAAGTGGGCTGCCCTGATAACACAACGATCCCGTATAGGGAACCCCAGTCGCCCAGGAATCCTAGAAGTGATCATGGACTGGCCGGAGGGCAAAGACTTTGGGATGTCACCAGAGGAGGAGGTGACACGGGCTGAAGAAGCCCCTCTGTATAACCAGTTGCCAGAAGTCGAGAAGCAATATGCCCCGTTCACGGATGGGTCCTGCTGCATTGTAGGGAAACATCGGAGGTGGAAAGCTGCTGTGTGGAGGCCCACCCGACAACTTGCAGAGACTGCAGAAGGCCAAGGTGAATCGAGTCAGTTTGCAGAGGTAAAGGCCATCCAGCTGGCTTTGGACATTGCTCAACGAGAGAAATGGCCAGTGCTTTATCTCTACACTGACTCATGGATGGTGGCAAATGCCCTGTGGGGGTGGCTGCAGCAGTGGAAACAAAACAACTGGCAGCGCCGAGGCAAATCCATCTGGGCTGCCGCGCTATGGCAGGACATTGCTTCCCATCTAGACAACCTGGTCGTCAAGGTGCGTCATGTCGATGCCCACATACCCAGAAGTCGAGCCACTGAAAAACACCAACACAATCATCAGGTAGACCAGGCTGCTAAGATTGCAGCAGCTCAGGTGGATCTGGACTGGCAACATAAAGGTGAGCTGTTCATGGCTAGGTGGGCCCATGACACCTCGGGCCACCAGGGGAGAGATGCCACGTACAGGTGGGCTCGTGACCGAGGGGTGGATTTGACCATAGACACAATTGCTCAGGTTATCCATGAATGTGAGACATGTGCTGCCATCAAACAAGCCAAGAGGGTAAAGCCTCTTTGGTATGGGGGGCGATGGCTGAAATATAAGTATGGGCAGGCCTGGCAGGTTGACTATATCACCCTCCCCAAGACCCGCCAGGGCAAGTGCCATGTCCTCACAATGGTGGTGGCAACCACGGGGTGGCTAGAAACATATCCAGTGTCCCATGCCACTGCCCGAAATACTATCTTGGGCCTTGAAAGGCAAGTCCTGTGGCGACACGGCACCCTGGAAAGAATTGAATCAGATAATGGGACTCATTTCCGAAATAGCCTCGTAGACGCTTGGGCTGAGGAACATGGAATTGAGTGGGTGTACCACATTCCCTACCATGCACCTGCCTCAGGGAAGGTCGAGCGGTGCAATGGGCTGCTAAAGACCACCCTGAGAGCAATGCGGGGGGGAACACTCAAGAATTGGGATGCCAACTTGGCAAAGGCCACATGGTTAGTTAATACCAGGGGATCCGTCAATCGAGCTGGCCCTGCACACTCAAACCCTCTACGGACAGTAGAAGGAGATAAGGTCCCTGTAGTACATACTAGAAGCATGCTGGGAAAAACGGTTTGGGTTACTCCCACCTTGGGCAAAGGCAAACCCATCCGTGGGGTTGCTTTTGCTCAAGGACCTGGACGTACTTGGTGGGTAATGAGAGAAGATGGGGAAGTCCGCTGTGTGCCCCAGGGGGATTTGATTATGGGAGAAAACAGCCCATAATTACAGTGCATGAGGGACATGAATTGCTGCCACTAACCCCTGTTTTTGAGCTTTATATTACAGGCACCCGCTCTGGCAGAAAACCACCCCACCCTACAGAGGTCCGGCCTAGCCAGGAGCACAGCAGTGACCTGACCTGAGCTGGCTTCGGCAACCAACGATCCCACACAACCCTTCCGCCTTTGCCTGTCCTGAGTGACCCCACACCTGATGGAATCTGAAGTCATGGACTAATGGATAGTTTGCCAAGAGGGTCCATAGACTAAGGGAATGATATCCGTGTGGGATGGGATGGGAAAGGGGAAGCGGGCTGATGGGAGATTATGGAATACTGTGGGAGGTGAGCTTGATGTGGATGTGGTGAATCAAAAGGGGTGGATTAGTGTCTTAGCTTTGCACCGGCTAGTCTATGTTTTGCTTCACCCCATAACACATCAAGCTGCATAGGTGGTGCCAGCCCAGGACCTGCGGCACGGCAGGACTGGCGGGGAGGGGGTGGGGATGGGGGTGGAAAGGCTTGTGGTTGGACACGACCCTGGGAAGGGGAAGGGTCTGAGGGGGCTTCCGGCGGAGGGGGCTGGGGGTTTGTTTGTGGTGGGACCTCGTGGCGAGTGGTTGGTGCTCCGGGCAGAGTCAGCATCTTGCCGGGCAGATCGGTCTAGGAGTCGGGGTTTGAAAGTTTTTTTTCTCTCTCTTACTCTCTCGGCCCCCGGGCGGTTTCATGGGGGGTTTGCTCCCTTCGGGTGGGGTTTTCTTTCCTTTTTTCCCTTCTTGGGGTGGTGTCATGGTTTAACTCCGGCTAGCAAAATACCACGAAGCCGCTCTCACAAATCCCCCTCCCCTCCTCCAGTGGAGGGGAAGAATCGGAGGAAAAAGAAATAAGGAAGCTCGTAAAATTGAGATAAGAACTATTTACTAATTAAATCTAAATCAATGTATACAGGTACTACTGCTAATAAATACTTAAAATAGTAGCAAATAAAACATATAGTACAATATATACAATATGATACAATATGATACAATTTCCCACCATCCACTGATCAATGCACACCCAGATGTTGAGGGATGAAAATCAGACCCCGAGAGCCCGAGAACCACAGCCCGAGAGCGATAGCAGCCCGAGAGCCGCGGCCTGAAGGCCAGAGCCCGGGAGCCCACGCAGCAGATTCCGAGCAAACCTTATCACTGATAACACGGCCAGAAAACTCAAAACAACCCACCAGCTCCCACACGAAGGAGCCAGCACAGGAGTTAGCAAAGCAGCTAACGCAGGAGGGTTAGCAAGTGCCTGGAGAGATGAGCAAGGGAGTAAGGGGGAGAGAGAAGGGAAGAGTAATGGCTACCGGACCCTCTTCCCCACCCAAAGAGACCGGAACATGACGTGCTATGGAATGAAATACTTCCTTGGTTATTCTGGGTCAGCTACAGTATCCGAAGCGGACAAAAGACCTTGAGTTCAGTACAAGCCATCCCCAGCACCAGCTGAGGCCTTATCAATGTTTTCACTTAGTGTCCAGCAACATAGTTCCCTGGCAACCAGAGTAAAGGGAGTTAGCCCTTTCCTGACTGAACCCAGAACAGGTGGGATCCTGTATCATTTGTTCTACCCTCTTCCTCCGTTCCTTAAATTACTCATTAGCACTAGCATTGTTAGTAACTCCCTAAGTTTCATTTATATAATTGAATAGTTCTTATCTCAACTCCTACGGGCTTTTCCTCGGTTTGTTCCTCCGTCCCTTCCTCACTGGGAGGAGGTGTGTGTGGGGGGCCGGGGTGGTAGAACGGCTGATCCTGATAACACCGGAGTGAAACTAGGACACTTAGCTTATCAAGCTCGTGACTTGAGACCCTTTGGTGTCAACATCCTAGTCCTGTATTTTTAATTCCTCACGTATCTTGTGAGAACATGACCTTCAGCTCTTTGTGCGGTTCATGAGAACCTGGTTGTGAGAACCTGACCTGTCCAGCTGGTCTGCAACAGCGTACTCTGTTGCTTTACCTACATGACCACGGAGAGGACATGAGGAGGTGGGATGGAAAACCTACCTCACAATTAGAGGAATGAGTATGTGAACTGAAAGGGAAATAAATCACAAGTAGGTATTCTCCCAGGAAAATTGTTGGTCCCATATCCAAACGGCACCGGAGCGATAATCCTCCAAGACATGAGTGACTGTCAATCAGGTCACTTTTAGAGGGGCCCTGCCTCCAGCCAGGTGGAGGAGAGAGACAACCGTGTTTCTTGGACTGTATGGATTGGATGGCCTGGCACGTCAGAGCCACAGCAGTATAAGGCTCTAGTGGACATGGGTGCACAGTGTACCCTCATGCCATCAAGCTATAGAGGGATACAACCCATCAGCATTTCTGGTGTGACTGGGGGCTCTCAACAACTGACTGTGCTGGAGGCTGAAATAAGCCTGACTGGGGAGGAGTAGCAAAAAAACCCCATTGTGAATGGCTCATATGACCTGTGCTCAGAAGCCCCATGTATCCTTGGCATAGACTACCTTAAGAGAGGGCACTTTAAGGACCCGAAAGGGTACCGGTGGGCTTTTGGGATAGCTGCCTTAGAGAATGAGGAAATCGAGCAGATGTCTGCCTTGCCTGGTCTCTCACAGGAGCCTTCTGTTGTGGGACTGCTAAAGGTTGCAGATCAACAGGTGCCAATTGCCACCACAACAGTGCACCGACGGCAGTACCGTACTAACAGAGTCTCTGCTTCCCATCCAGAAGCTGATTTGTCAGCTGGAGAGCCAAGGGGTGATCATCAAAACCCGCTCAGCCTTTAACAGCCCCATCTGGCCAGTGCATAAGTCTGATGGAGAATGGAGACTGACAGTGGACTATCGGGGCCTGAATGAAGTGACACCACCACTGAGTGCTGCAGTGCCGGACATGCTGGAACTCCAATATGAGCTGGAGTCAAAGGCAGCCAAGTGGTACGCTACGATTGACATTGCTAATGCCTTTTTCTCCATTCCTTTGGCAGCAGAGTGCAGGCCACAGTTTGCTTTCACCTGGAGGGGCATCCAATACACCTGGAATCGGCTGCCCCAGGGGTGGAAGCACAGTCCTACCATCTGTAATGGACTGATCCAGACCACACTGGAACAGGGTGCAGCTCCCGAACATCTACAGTACATTGATGACATCATTGTATGGGGTGACACAGCTGACGAAGTTTTTGAGAAGGGGAAGAATATCATCCAAATTCTGCTGAAAGCCGGTTTTGCCATCAAGCAAAGTAAGGTCAAGGGTCCTGCACGAGACATTCAATTCCTGGGAGTAAAATGGCAAGATGGACGTCGCCAGATCCTGATGGACGTGATTAACAAAATCACAGCTATGTCCCTACCAACGAGCAAGAAGGAAACTCAGGCTTTCCTAGGCGTCGTGGGTTTCTGGCGGATGCATATCCCAAACTACAGTCAAATTGTTAGCCCTCTCTACAAAGTGACCCGTAAGAAAAACAATTTCAAATGGGGCCCTGAGCAGCGACAAGCCTTTGAACAGATCAAGCAGGAGATTGTGCATGCAGTAGCCCTTGGACCAGTCCGGACAGGGCCAGGGGTAAAGAATGTACTCTACACCGCAGCCAGGGGGAATGGCCCTACCTGGAGTCTCTGGCAGAAAGATCCAGGAGAGACCCGAGGTCGTCCCCTTGGATTTTGGAGCCGGGGATATAGAGGATCTGAGGTCCACTACACTCCAACCGAAAAAGAGATACTGTCAGCTTATGAGGGATTCCGATCTGCCTCAGAAGTGGTTGGAACCGAAGCACAGCTCCTCCTGGCACCTCAACTGCCAGTGCTGCGCTGGATGTTCAAAGGCAGAGTCTCCTCCACTCATCATGCTACCGATGCTACATGGAGTAAGTGGGCTGCCCTGATAACACAACGATCCCGTATAGGGAACCCCAGTCGCCCAGGAATCCTAGAAGTGATCATGGACTGGCCGGAGGGCAAAGACTTTGGGACGTCACCAGAGGAGGAGGTGACACGGGCTGAAGAAGCCCCTCTGTATAACCAGTTGCCAGAAGTCGAGAAGCAATATGCCCTGTTCACGGATGGGTCCTGCTGCATTGTAGGGAAACATCGGAGGTGGAAAGCTGCTGTGTGGAGGCCCACCCGACAACTTGCAGAGACTGCAGAAGGCCAAGGTGAATCGAGTCAGTTTGCAGAGGTAAAGGCCATCCAGCTGGCTTTGGACATTGCTCAACGAGAGAAATGGCCAGTGCTTTATCTCTACACTGGCTCATGGATGGTGGCAAATGCCCTGTGGGGGTGGCTGCAGCAGTGGAAACAAAACAACTGGCAGCGCCGAGGCAAATCCATCTGGGCTGCCGCGCTATGGCAGGACATTGCTTCCCGTCTAGACAACCTGGTCGTCAAAGTGCGTCATGTCGATGCCCACATACCCAGAAGTCGAGCCACTGAAAAACACCAACACAATCATCAGGTAGACCAGGCTGCTAAGATTGCAGCAGCTCAGGTGGATCTGGACTGGCAACATAAAGGTGAGCTGTTCATGGCTAGGTGGGCCCATGACACCTCGGGCCACCAGGGGAGAGATGCCACGTACAGGTGGGCTCGTGACCGAGGGGTGGATTTGACCATAGACACAATTGCTCAGGTTATCCATGAATGTGAGACATGTGCTGCCATCAAACAAGCCAAGAGGGTAAAGCCTCTTTGGTATGGGGGGCGATGGCTGAAATATAAGTATGGGCAGGCCTGGCAGGTTGACTATATCACCCTCCCCAAGACCCGCCAGGGCAAGTGCCATGTCCTCACAATGGTGGTGGCAACCACGGGGTGGCTAGAAACATATCCAGTGTCCCATGCCACTGCCCGAAATACTATCTTGGGCCTTGAAAGGCAAGTCCTGTGGCGACACGGCACCCTGGAAAGAATTGAATCAGATAATGGGACTCATTTCCGAAATAGCCTCGTAGACGCTTGGGCTGAGGAACATGGAATTGAGTGGGTGTACCACATTCCCTACCATGCACCTGCCTCAGGGAAGGTCGAGCGGTGCAATGGGCTGCTAAAGACCACCCTGAGAGCAATGCGGGGGGGAACACTCAAGAATTGGGATGCCAACTTGGCAAAGGCCACATGGTTAGTTAATACCAGGGGATCCGTCAATCGAGCTGGCCCTGCACACTCAAACCCTCTACGGACAGTAGAAGGAGATAAGGTCCCTGTAGTACATACTAGAAGCATGCTGGGAAAAACGGTTTGGGTTACTCCCACCTTGGGCAAAGGCAAACCCATCCGTGGGGTTGCTTTTGCTCAAGGACCTGGACGTACTTGGTGGGTAATGAGAGAAGATGGGGAAGTCCGCTGTGTGCCCCAGGGGGATTTGATTATGGGAGAAAACAGCCCATAATTACAGTGCATGAGGGACATGAATTGCTGCCACTAACCCCTGTTTTTGAGCTTTATATTACAGGCACCCGCTCTGGCAGAAAACCACCCCACCCTACAGAGGTCGGGCCTAGCCAGGAGCACAGCAGTGACCTGACCTGAGCTGGCTTCGGCAACCAACGATCCCACACAACCCTTCTGCCTTTGCCTGTCCTGAGTGACCCCACACCTGATGGAATCTGAAGTCATGGACTAATGGATAGTTTGCCAAGAGGATCCATAGACTAAGGGAATGATATCCGTGTGGGATGGGATGGGAAAGGGGAAGCGGGCTGATGGGAGATTATGGAATACTGTGGGAGGTGAGCTTGATGTGGATGTGGTGAATCAAAAGGGGTGGATTAGTGTCTTAGCTTTGCACCGGCTAGTCTATGTTTTGCTTCACCCCATAACACATCAAGCTGCATAGGTGGTGCCAGCCCAGGACCTGCGGCACGGCAGGACTGGCGGGGAGGGGGTGGGGATGTGAGTGGAAAGGCTTGTGGTTGGACACGACCCTGGGAAGGGGAAGGGTCTGAGGGGGCTTCCGGCGGAGGGGGCTGGGGGTTTGTTTGTTGTGGGACCTTGTGGTGAGTGGTTGGTGCTCTGGGCAGAGCCAGCGTCTTGCCAGGCAGATCGGTCTGGGAGTCAGGGTTTGAAAGGTTTTTTTCCTCTCTCTTACTCTCCCGGCCCCCGGGCGGTTTCGTGGGGGGTTTGCTCCCTTCGGGTGGGGTTTTCTTTCCTTTTTTCCCTTCTTGGGGTGGGATCCTGTGTCATTTGTTCTACCCTCTTCCTCCGTTCCTTAAATTACTCATTAGCACTAGCATTGTTAGTAACTCCCTAAGTTTCATTTATATAATTAAATAGTTCTTAACTCCTACGGGCTTTTCCTGGTTTGATCCTCCGACCCTTCCTCACCAGGAGGAGGTGTGTTTGGGGCAGGCCGGGGTGGTAGAGAAGGCTTGTCGTCAAACTACGACACCTTTCCACCCATATCCCCACCCCCTCCCCACCGGTCCTGCAGTGCCGTGCCTCCGGGCTGGCACTACCTATGCAGCTTGATGTGTTATGGGGTGAAGCAAAACATAGACTAGCCGGTGCAAAGCTAAGACAAAGGTCCTGCACATGGGTCGGGGCAATCCCAACCACATGTACAGGCTGGGCAGAAAAAAGATTAAGAGCAGCCCTGAGGAGAAGGACTTGGGGGTACTGGTGGATGAAAAGCTGAACATGAGCCAGCAGTGTGTGTTGGCAGCCCAGAAAGCCAACTGTATCCTGGGCTGTATCCAGAGCAGCATGGCCAGCAGGTCAAGGGAGGTGATTCTCCCCCTCTACTCTGCTCTTGTGAGACCCCACCTGGAATACTGTGTCCAGCTCTGGAGCCCTCAACATAAGAAGAATATTGACTGGTTAGAGCGAGACCAGAGAAGGTCCATGAAGATGTTCAGAAGGTTGGAGCACCTCTCCTATGAAGAAAGGCTGAGAGAATTGGGCTTGTTCTGCCAGGCTCTTGGGAGACATTATTGCAGCCTTCCAGTACCTGAAGGGGGCCTACAAGGAAGCTGGAGGAGGACTTTTTACAAGGGCCTGTAGTGACAGGACAAGGGGTAATGGGTTTAAATTGAAAGCAGGGAGATTTAGATTAGATATCAGGAAGAAGTTCTTCACGGAGAGGGTGGTGAGGCACTGGAACAGGTTGCCCAGAGTAGCTGTGGATGCCCCATCCCTGGCTGGCTTCAAGGACAGGCTGGCTGAGGCTTTGAGCAACCTGGTCTAGTGGAGGGTGTCCCTGCCCATGGCAGGGTGGTTGGAACTAGATGATCTTTAAGGTCCCTTCCAACCCTAACCATTCTATGATTCTATGATTCTACACTTCACTGGAAAACAGATATAGTGGTGAGTTGTAAGAGCTTATGATGACCCTTGACATTGCAACAGCATTTTGAGGAGCCCAAGTACAAATTAAGCCTGGCCCTGACTGCAGACTAACCTTCCTTGTGTTATCATCAGTAGTGTGGCAGAGGAAGTTCACAGTATTATAAAATCATTAAACCACGAACCAAAATTTAATCAATAATAAATTATTTATTAATAAACAATTAATATTATTAATTAATTAATAACGATAATGAATTATTGAATAATGTTTTATTTTAAAAAAATTATAGTTTCCCCAATGGAGCAGAATTTGGTCCAGAGTTTGTAAAATACAGGTCATTGGAGAAGAAGAGCAAAGTATCTCCTCACATGTTTTTTTCAGTGGGCAAGTTCTTGTTAGCCTTGTGCTGTGTCCCACTGCCATGCATCATAAATGTTTCTTTTGGTTGTTAAGTAAAAAATGTTGGATCTCCATGGCTTGGTTTTTTAAGCACTGTTGTCGTGGTTTAACTCCGGCTAGCAAAATACCACGAAGCCACTCTCACAAATCCCCTCCCCTCCTCCAGTGGAGGGGAAGAATCAGAGGAAAAAGAAATAAGGAAGCTCGTAAAATTGAGATAAGGACTATTTACTAATTACATCTAAATCAATATATACAGGTATATACTCTTCTCTGAGCTGTGAAAATGAGATAGTAGTATCTGTCTCACAGAGGGCATTAAGAAGCTTAATTCATTAGTGTTTACAAAGTGTTTCTAGATCCTCAGACAGAAGGCTCTATAAACAGACAAAGTATTACTAATTGGCAGCTTACACTGAACTGTAAAGTGAAAATAAGGATGGCTTGAGGAAAGAGGAGGTAATTTTTCTGATGAGCTGCATCAGTCTAGTGGCTTCAAGTCAAACAGTTTAAAGTTTGATTTCCCATGACCATTGTTTCCATTCATTTCTATTGGTGTAATATTTGACCTCCAATTTACTTTGGGGAAAATCAAGGCACATACAAGTCTGTGAGTGGGGCCTCCTATAGTAAAGAATAAATCATAGGCTTAATTTGGGTAATCATTCCTGAATGTATACCATGAGGTTACATTGCTTTAAATGGAATGAACCCTGATTTACAGAATATGGCTTCAGTGGTTCAATTTACACAAAAATGTATTAGAAAAAGAACCTTGCACATCTTTATGGCCAAGGAGCACACCATGGTACTAATGTTCAGAGCATTTCAAAGCATATGCGTGGGTTTCTTTGTTTGTATGGCTTTATTTCATGTGGTTTTGTCCTCTTCATTCAGCCCTGGCAGGAAAAGACTGGTTTATTCAGTCCTTTCCCCTTTCTTAATTTTTTGCAATACTGCTGCGATGTTGTGCTTTGATTTCTACTTAACATTTTATTGGCATTTTGGAAGGTATCAGGAAATGGAAAAAGTTGGGTAACTTGTGTTTTTTATAAGTTATGTTATTTATATGCATTTTTCAGCAAAGCCTGATTCTTTAGGATCAAGCTCTATAATAGGTTTCTTCAAAAATTAGTCATAGAAATGGAAAGAATCTTAGTGGTTTTTTGCTCTTCAAAATACACTACATTTTATTTTTTTCTCAAACCATGCTGTTAAAAAAGTAGTGGATAGCCATTTCCCATTCGGCCTCCAAAAGGTGAAATCCTCATCTGGTATAAATTGGTGTAGCTCTATTCAAATCAGAGCGACTACATTAATTCACTCCACCTGAGGCTCTAGCCCTTAAAACATCAGTGAGGATGAGTTTTGCACGGGATGGATTTTCAGGCTGGGTGGAAGTTTTTGCTGTGTAACTTAGTTATGTGTCTAGACTCAGGGCTGTGGGAAACTGTCTATTTGACATCTGCAGCATACACAGCAAATGTTTTGGCAGTTCAAGTTAATGCCTCTTGAATTCACAGGTTGTTTACTTTCAGCTTGAATGTGGATTTGCTTTCAGCCTCAATGGGAAACCTAACATAAGAAGTAATACAGACAGCCATCTCTCTGGAAGGGTATGAGGATTCCTGGTTTTGAACCAATAATGTTGATCAGGGACAAGTTCACCCCCTGTGTAATCTCTGGCAAATTATTGTCATGCTTCTTGGATTTCTGACCCGAGACCCAATCCCTCCAGTGCACTGTGAGCAAGCATAGTTTTAGGAGATTAGACCTGTAAAATGAACGCAGTCAACATCCCTTTCCAATGGTCACTTCTGCAAACAATTGTTGTTGCAGCCCTTTCTTCCTCTGCTCTGATTTACAATGCGTTTTGGTGTATAAACTGTGCACCTGTGAAGCAGTCTGCTTCATCATCTCAGGGGAGTGGTAAACAGCACGAGTGAATGGGAACCCCCATCTCTTGCCAGCATTTCTTGCAAGTAAATATCAATCCATGTGTTAGTCATAGGCAAGAGAATGGTGTAATAACTAGATTGATTGAGTCATTTTTTTAAAAAATCTCAGGGCCAGATTTCTCAGCTGTTCAGCACTCTTGAAAGGGTCCAGATTTTTCACTTCCTCTCTTTCAAGCCAAAAGTGAAACCCATCCCTCCCCATCCCTCCCTCCCACTATCTAAACTAAGAAGCTGAACAAGACCCAAGATTTAACAAAAACGATCAGTATCCTGCAGCATTTAGTAGGGCACAATGAACAGATTTTGCAAAGAGCACAGCATGTGACGGTTAATGAAGTTGCTCCCAATTCACACATGTAGACATGAAAGGGGATTTGGGCCTCCTGTACCTGTGTTGGTCATCCACAAGAAATGCCATCAGCTTCAGTGAAAAAAAACTTAGACTATATGTACTGTGCTGTCTAGAAGCCTGTACCCTTGTTTTGGAAGCCTGTGTAGTATAAACTCTTGGTCACACTTTTCCCACTGACGTTCATAATTTCTGTTGGCTTGGATTGAGTTATCTTGATTTGTACCAGCTAAAGACTCAAGTCTTGGTCTCCAAACCACTTGGATGAGCAGAAGATCATTGTTGAGTAATTAATAAATAATAGGAAAGGCAGCAAAAAAGACTACAAGAAATCATTTAGGAAGAACTTCATCTGGTCTAACAGCAAAACATTCGTTCTTTGCTACACATAGAGTGAATGTATGTGCTTTTAACCTTACAGAGGTGAATAGTCCAGGGACATAGGATATCTGGCAATACCCTTAACAGCACACTGGCCTGATTCTGATCTGCCTTACACACTGAGCAATGTTACTCAAGATATCCTGGTGTAAATCTAGCCAGAGATCAAAACTAGCCCTGCAACAGCCTTGTTTGTCCAGAGGACTTAAGCAAAATACACCACTCCCTGAAAGCACCATCCCGGGGATATTTTACCTCAATTACAGTGTGATTTATGAAAACTGGAGGGCACTGGATCATGTTCAAACTGTTTTCTTTCTTCCTTCTCTGTCAAATTAGGGCTACTGCAGATATGATGAGTTTCCAGATTGGGTGGGGAAAAAAGACTCTCTTCTAAGTCCTTATTTTGTTTATTCATTCAATAGTATTGACTGACTAATAACCACCCAAGGCTAACAGGCACATTTCAAGTGGGAATGCTGTGATCTTGCCTGTTATCTGTGTGAAGAATAACCACTTTACAAATTGTGCTGGGTTCAGTCGGGAAAGAGTTAACTCTCTACTGTGGTTCCGAGGAAGCTGTGTTCCTGGAAGCTAGGAGAAGTACTGATAAACTCTTAGCTGGTGCTGGGGAATGCTTGTACTAAATTCAAGGTCTTTCTCTGCTTCTGATACTGCAGCTGCATTCCCAGCTCTCGCTGCAGGCAGCGTAGGGAACACACAGTTCAGACAGCTGACTCAAACTGACCAAGGAAGTATCCATAGTACGTCACTACGTCCATAGTACTCTCACTACTCAGCATCTGGGTGTGCACTGGTCAGTGGGTGGTGAGAAATTGTATCATATGTTTTATTTTCTACTATTTTAATTATTTATTATTAGTAGTATCTGTATATATCAATTTAGATTTAATTAGTAAAAAGTTCTTATCTCAATTTTACGAGCTTCCTTGTTTCTTTTTCCTCCGATTCTTCCCCTCCACTGGAGGAGGGGAGGGGGGATTTGTGAGAGTGGCTTCATGGTATTTTGCTAGCTGGAGTTAAACCTTGACAGTCCTTTTTGATGCCCAATGTGGGGCTCGAAGGGTTGAGATAAGAACATATCTGATAACTGTGTGTTAAAACAGATTGTGTGATAAGTATTGGTTATAGAGATGTTGTGGTGGCTGGTCAGCACGTTAAGTTCTTGGATATTTAAGTGGATGATAAAATGGTGGGATTTATTGCCTTGTGTGCTCCTTGTGATATTGATTATATATGCTCCAACCAGATTTAAGAGTCTTATTTGGCTGGCCTGTATACTACTGGTTTGGGGAGTAATCATGTATCTGTATGTAGCACTGGCAGTGTTTGCATGTTTCACGTGTCATCTCTTGGGGACTTTCACTAATTACCCCTTTTCCCTTTTCTCCTCTGGGACACAGTCTGTAGAGGAGAAATTATTCAGTGGGTTGGATGTGAAGGAATTATTCAGTTGGGTGGATGTGTAGAAACTATCCCAATTTTCCCCCTCTTCTCTCTGGTCAATGGCACAAGTGTATGAGTATTTTGAAAATTTTTCATGGTCTTGGGGTGACCTGTGGCCAGGGATCAGCTTGTTTCTGAATGTTCTTGTGCTCTTGTGTAAAGTCAAAGAAACGTTTTGTAATACTGCCCCATCTGCTACCAATGCTTGGGGAAGAGGCAGGCCCTGTGTGCTCACCGCTCACAAGTAGTTCACACACACACACCACACACACACACACACACACACACACACCCCGCACCGACTCCACCCCCCCAGCAACGTAAACACCCCTTGACAGACACTGCAGCTCCACTTCCCAGTGTGGCTCCGCCTTCCACAATGGTTCCACCCCAACACTGAGGTGACCCCTCGATCCCTCATCTCTTCCACATCTCCTTTCACACCGGGGGGTCCGGGTTCCCTGGGAGCTCCAGGATCTCCCGCTTCGCCCAACTCACCCTTTTCTCCCACAGCACCTGGCTGTCCTACACCACCTGGCATTCCCTGAGGACCCTCGGCACCGCTGGGTCCCTGCGGCCCATGGAGTCCTGGTGCGCTGGGGGGACCCATGGAACCAATGCCTCCGTTCTCGCCCTTCTTGCCCGGTGGGCCTGGCATACCCTGCAGGCCAGGGGGGCTGCTCAGGCAGCCAGGCTGTGGTTCTAAAAGGACACAGATAAATAGTCTGTTTAAGGTGAGAGAAATCAGGGCTTGTAATCCTCTCTTAGGGAAGCCAGATTGTTTTCCTTGCCAATTTTCAGGGAGTTGTCTTTTCTTTTAAAGTTTTCCATACAATCACATTACCATTTTTCCTTATTTCCTTCTTATGTGTGCAGTCATGAGAACCAGGATGACTTGAAATTAATAACCATAGTCTAACCTTCAAGTCAAAGACTTTGCGGTTCTAAGTGGAGATGGAGCGTGTGGTCTTGAGTTGCTGCATAGTGTGTGAAGTTTTTAGCTCTGAAGACCTGAACGATCATGTCTGCCAAGAGTTAATGTGCTTAGAAAGATGATGCTAAAATATTCTTTCCCACTCCAGTTTGCAATGGAGAACTTGTTAGTCTGTAATATCTTTTATTTATAGCACCTTTCAACTCAAAGGATCTGAAAGTGTCTCTTTCTGGGCGTCACATCAATGATACCTCCATGTGGGGATGCTTCTCTACAGGGTCCTCTGACCAAGGTTTCAGAGTCTGCTTTGCCATGGACACACATGAAAGACCCAGTCTGCCTTGGCAAATGCCAGTGCTTGTTCCTAAATGCTGGAGGGAAGGGCAGAAACCCACCCTAAGCCTGAAGAACAGCAGAGAGAAAATAGGTGTGTAAACCAGCAGGGAGAGGGGATTTGGATGGACACCAGCTGACTTTGGAAGCAGATGTTGGGAGGAACCACTGCCAACGCTGGAGAACATCCTTATACAAAGTACCTGGGACAATGAAACCACAACTCAGAAGAGGGGATTTGGTGGTCCTACTTGGATATTGCTCCATCCAACCCAGCCATCCCCAGCTGTGCTGTGGTGGCCTGGAGAAAGCTCCAATGTGAACCTTGCACAGGAGACACATGCCAGTGGCAGAGGTGCTCCTAAGGGCACAGGTCCGAGGCTCCGTTTAAGTATGCAAATGCACAGGTCCCTTAATGACTGCTGTCACAGCAGAGCACCTGCTTATTTTAAGTCCACTTCAGCACATGCCCATCAACTGCTCCACAGGCAGCATCTAGCAGTGGCTGAAGGACCAGCTCCTTCATGTGGCTCCTGGCAGCCATAGGGTGTCATCCAGCACTCTGTTTTCCTCCTGTGTTATACATGCAGGCCAGGGAAGGAAAAGTTGGACCAACTGACAGGTTTGCAAATCCAGCCTGCGATTTCTGCTTCATCCACAGCCAGGTGAGATTTTCCCAAGATACATATTAGGCAACTGTTTTTTCTGTAACAACCCGAGCATGTTGTCTGTCTGTCTGTCTGTCTCCTGGTCTGTCTCTGACACCCTGCTTTTGAGCCTGTTGCTCTGCTATTCCCTGGAATGGCCAGAGTGTGTTTGGTGAGAATCAGCCTTTTCCTGGAATTTTTGCTGGGCCTCCCAAGGGACTCGTTGCCACAGGGAGCAGAGGCACTGGGCCTGAGATGCAGCGAGTGCCTATCTGTTTCACCACCCTCTAACTCTTGTGGCTTCCAAGGAGTCATGATGTGTCTCAGTGGACAAAGCAGTTCAACCAGGCTCATAAAAAGCCCCCGGGACACCAGCGGCTGCTTAAAGGGCCACTGCCTGCTCTGGGTCTCCAGCTTGGCTTGCAGCTTAAGGCACTTGTGCCACCATGCTAAAATCCTTAGCACATCTTCTCTCCTCCATCCATGCCCCTCCCAAGCCACTCCCAGCATCAATATTATTATATTTTTTCTCCAAATATCTTTCCTCCAGGCACCAGATAATGTTCATTTTACACCACTTTATCTCTGTCGTACATATCTTTTTCAAACTCCAGTTTTATTGGAGTCATATTGCTAGCTGAAAGTTGGGTCTCTTGGATCCTTTCCATGGAGAATGTGCATTTTGCCTCAACCTTTCTATGTTTCCCAACCAAACCTGTCTCCTTCCTTCATGGAGGAGGCTAGGTCTTGCACATCCTGGCATGCACAAGGGCTGTGTTGCCTGCTTTTAGGGCATCTCTCACTCCTTCCTCAGAGAAGAGCATACATGTTGTGTGTACATATGTGGGTTTTTTCCCCCTTCTTGGTCCATTGAGAGTTACATCATGTTTCACTCCCTTTGGTGCTCCTTCCAAACATGCTGCTTTGGATTTGTGGGTGGGAGTGGGAGGAAGCCCCTGTAGAGATGAGCTAACCTTGGACAGCGTGAAGAAGTCATGGCAAATGTCAAGAATAGGGTTGGCCAAGTAACTTGGCATAATCCTTGGTGGCCTTCTATGATGGGGTCATGACCTTGGTGGATAGAGGACAGTCAACTGTCGTCATCTACCTGGACTTGTGCAAAGCCTTTGATACCGTCCCATACGGCATCCTTGTCTCTAAACTGGAGAGGCATGGATTTGACGGATGGACCACTTGATGGATAAAGAACTGGCTGGCTGGTCACATGCAGAGAATGGTGGTCAATGGCTCAATGTCTGAGTGGAGAGCAGTGACAAGTGGCGTTCCACAGGGGTCAATGTTGGGACCGGTCCTGTTTAACATCTTCATCAGTGACATGGACGATGGCATGTCATCAAGGCCAAGGGATGTGCCAATAGCACACAAAAGTCTGTGGAAGTGAAGCCGCTGTGGGAGGTGGAGCTTCTGTAGGAGACAGGCTGGCTGCGGTGGGAGGCAGTGACATTGATGCAGGCATGGTGGATGGTGATGCAGTCATTGAGGGTGATGATGCAGGCATTGGAGGTGGTGATTCAGGTGTGGTGGATGATGATGCAGGCACTGGGGCCAACGTAGGCATGGTTGCAGCCATGGTTGCAGCCTTGGCTGCAGCTGCACGGGCTCGGGTTACCCGCTTGCTCCTTGTGCGGGTCTGTGCTTCCCCTTTGCGCATTAAAGCAGCTTGGGTGGCTGCACAAATCCTGCATCTGCCCCGGGCACTGGTAGTGGATGGGGCAGCATTTCCAAACATTTCCTTAACTTTATTCAAAGCCATTAAAACATTTACTAGCAAGCTGATTCCTAGCCACAGGTCACCCCAACCACATGAAAAATTTCTGAAATACTTGTATGCCTGTGCCATTGGACTGAGAGGAGAGAGAAAAAATTGAAAAAATTTTTCCACATCCTCCCTAGCACCAAATAACCTCTCCTCTATCGGCTGTGTCCCCGAGGGGAAAAGGGGAGAGGTGTAATTGTGGAAAGCCTCCAGGAGATAACTCACAAAGTACCAGGGGGCCCACAGTATTAAGTACAGACAGAGGTATAGTATCCCTTCCAGCATCAGCAATGCACAAAACATCCTGACCAAACCCTTCAGCTCAGCTCCACATAAAAAATCAAGATAATCAGTAGCACATAAAGCAGCAGATCCTGCCATTCGGTCAGCAGCCTGAAAAGCCCTAAACTCAGCACCTGGATCAGCCACCACCACATTTTTTTCCTGGACTTATCACGCACTATGATCTGTTTCTTAATTCTCTCGAGACCCACATTGGGCGCCAGAAAAATAAATCCAAAAAAGCCCTGAGAAAGAAAAAAAAAGCAAAACAGAGGGACAAAACCCCCCCTCAATCAGCCTGGGTGCCAAGAGCAGGGAGAGGAAAAAAATCTTTCAAACCCAGACTCTTAGATCAATCTGCTTGACAAAAGACTCTCCTTCTCCGCTAATCACCCACCACCAGGTCCAAACAAGGACCACGCTGTGCTCCTGGCCAGAACCCCTGAGCTGACCCTCCCACACCTTCCGGGTTGTGCCCACCCTGCAAACATTCCCCCTCCACCTGCCCCACTGGCTCACAGTGCCGCTGGTACTGGGGTGACACCAACCACTCAGACTGATGTATTATTGTGCTGGGTTCATTCGGGAAAGAGTTAACTCCCTTTACTGTGGTTACTAGGAAGTTGCTAAGAAAATGCTGATAAGGCCTCAGCTGGTGCTGGGGAGGGCCTGCACTGAATTCAAGGTCTTTTGTCCGCTTCGGATACTGTAGCTGACCCAGACTGACCAAGGAAGTATTTAATTCCATAGGACGTCATGTTCCAGTTCTCTTGGGCAGGGAAGGGGTCTGGTAGCCATTATTCTTCCCATTACTCTCTCTCCCTTACTCCCTTGCTTGTCTTTTCGGGCACCTGCTCACCCTCCTGCGTTAGCTGCTTTGCCAACTCCTGTGCTGGCTCATTCGTGTGGGAGTTGGTGGGTTGTTTACAGTTCATGGCTGCGCTACTGCTGATAAGGTTTGCTCGGAATCTGCTGCGTAGGCTCCCGGGCTCCGGCATTCAGGCCGCGGCTCTCGGGCTGCGATTGCTCTCGGGCTCTCTGGGTCTGATTTTCATCCCTCAACATCTGGGTATGCATTGATCAGTGGATGGAGGGAAATTGTATCATATTGTATATATTGTATCATATGTTTTATTTTCTACTATTTTAATTATTTATTAGTAGTAGTATCTGTATATATTGATTTAGATTTAATTAGTAAATAGTTCTTATCTCAATTTTACGAGCTTCCTTATTTCTTTTTCCTCTGATTCTTCCCCTCCACTGGTGGAGGGGAGGGGGGATTTGTGAGAGCGGCTTCGTGGTATTTTGCTAGCCGGAGTTAAACCACGACAATTATGGAGTGAAACAAAATATTATAGACTGTCCCTAGGAGAGAAGCTCATCGCTGCCAGAGACTAGGACATTGTGGATGTATTTCATCAAGTCCCATGGACCTGTGCACCTTCTGTTTTGTTAGGTTTTCTTCACCCTGATCCTCACTAACCATGGGCAGCTCCCCATTCTCCCAGTCCCTGCCCTTGCCTTCCGTGACTCTGGGAGTACAGCTTGCACCCTTTTCACTGAAGACCAATACATAAAAATCATTGAGCACCTCAGTCTTGTCCATGTCTTGGGAAACTAGCTCTCCCGTTTCCTTCCGCAGAGAGCCCACATTTCCCCTGATGTTCCTTTTATCCCCTATGTACCTATAGAAGCCCTTCTTGTTGGCCTTGATGTCCCTGAGCAGGTTTAATTCTGTCAAGGCTTTAGCTTTCCTAACCTGATCCCTGACTTGTCAGACTGCTTTCGTGTAATTGTCGCAGGCTACCTGTCCCTGCTTCCACCCACTGTGGGCTTCTTTTTTGCGCCTCAGTTTCCCCAGGACCTGCTTGTTCATCCACACAGTCCTCCTGGCATTTTTACCCGATTTCCTCTTCATTGGGATGCATCGCTCCTGAGCTTGGAGGAGGTGGTCCTTGAATACTTGCCAGCTTTCTTGCACCCTTTTCCCCTCCAGGGCTTCATCCTATGGAATGTTGCCAATCAGTTCCCTGAAGAGGCCAAAGTCTCCTCTCCTGAAATCCAGGGTAGTGAGCTTGCTGTGCACTCTCCTTGCTGCCCTATGGATGTTGAATTTACTTAACCATTTCATGGTTGCTGCAGCCAAGGCTGCCCTTGAGCATCACATTCCCCACCAGCCCCTCCCAGTTGGTGAGAACAAGGTCCAGCATGGCACCCCTCCTTGTCGGCTCCTCTATCACTTGGAGAAAGAAGTTGTCATCAATACATTCCAGGAACCTCCTGGCTTGCTTGTGCCCTGCCGTGTTGTCCCTCCAACAGATATCCGGGTGGTTGAATTCCCCCATGAGGACCAGGGCTTGTGAACATGAGGCTGCTGCTATCTGCCTGGAGAGGGCCTCATCCACTTGCTCCTCCTGGCCAGGTGGCCTGTAGCAAACTCCGACTACTGTCTCTCCTCTTCCTGCCCTCCCTTTAATCCTGACCCATAAGCTCTCTGTCAGCTCCTCATCCATCCCCAGGTGGGGTTCCACACACTCCAGCTGGTCTCTGACATAGAGAGGGCAACATCCCATCCACGTCTTCCCTGCCTGTCCTTCCTAAAGAGTCTTGTTTAAGACAGATGCATGCTAAGACATTGATATGACATATGTTCTTCTACATCTTCTCCTGCCCAAGATCACCTCTTTCCAGTGAGGAGAAGGGAGTTGTATGGCTCTACATTTTGTTATAACAGTAATGTTTTGATGGTTCAGTCTTAGTGAGAAACTGGAGATTACTGCAGTCTACAGTCTAAGAATAATTGCAAGAAACCAGATGTTATGTGTTTAAAATGACAATGATTTTATACATGGGAAGCTTAACTTCATTAACAAATCAGTCTTCTTTTTCCCATCATACACCACTGTCATCTGCCTGCTACATATTCAACATTTTCAACTTTAAGTTGAATACACCTAAAAAACATCCCACCTCATGTAGTTGCCATATGCACTAACCATGCTGCACCAGAGGACCATAAGATGTCCCATAGGTACTTCTGTGCTGAGCTGCCCAAGGCGAAGTGAGTTTTTTGTCATGGGTCCCTATGAGCTTCAAGAAGCTCAGTGCAAGCACTGCGAGAATATCTGATTACAGCAAAGCAGGGATCACGTGGCAAAGGCATGGCAGCATGAACCCAATCACACACAAGTTGGAAGATCTTAGTATGGTGTGCTGATTTTAGTTGGGACAGAGATAATTTTCTCCACTATGAGGCTATGTTTTGGATTTGTGCAAAGAGTATTGCTAGTGCTGGCATTTTTAGATGGTGCTAAGGAGTGTTTGTACCAAGTGAAGGACTTCTTTGCTTCCTGGGGATGTGCCTGTGTTCCCAACTTCTTCCCTAAAAGAAGCTGGGAGGGGACACAGGCAGGACAGCTAATCCAAACTGACCAAAGGGACATTTAATTCCATAAAGCGTCATGCTTAGTATATAAGTTGGGGGTTGGGCCAAGGGTGGTCTCTCTCTCTGTGGGTCTGGCTCTTGGTCGGTCAGTGGGTGGTGAGCAGTTGTATCATTTGTTTACCTTTCCATTATTTCAACTACATATTATAAGTATTGTTAGTATTATTGATATCATTATTTTATTTCATTTACTTTCAATTATTAAATTGTTCTTATCTCAACCCACAAGTTTCCTTGTCTTTTCCTCTGATTGTCCTCCTCCAATGGAGAAGAGGGAGGTGAGCGAGCAGCTGTGTGTGGTACTTAGTTGCTGGATGGGATTAAACCATGACATACGGCACTGCCGAAGTCTTGGCACCCTCCTTCACCCCACAGGGACCCAAACGCTACAAGGCAGTGGAGGGAGACAGAAGAAACATTTTGTACCTACGCTCTCTTCACCACACACACCTCAAAGCCTTCTTAGTGGAAAGGTTTTAAAGCTGTCATCAGAAGCTCTTACACTCAGATCAGAGCCATTCAGAGGAACCCATCCCTTTGAACGGTTTGTGATGCTTGCAGCCCTCGTCCATGGGCATCACATATGCAGCAACTGACTTGTGGTTTGCAGATGGAGTTTGGGAAGGAGCATGTTATCATAGTGAGCCAGCTGTATTTTGGCAATGGCACTTTCATGGTGAATGGACAGCATCAAGGCTGCCATAGAACCTATGATACAGTGCAAAAGGCAGGAGAAGTGGGAAGCCCAGCAGGCACCTGATTGAAGAGGGTGGGGGAGAGAAGAGGATACAGTGTCCTTAGATTGGACATCAGGAAGAAGTTCTTCATGGAGCGGGTGGTGAAGCACTGGAACAGGTTGCCCAGAGAAGTTGTGGATGCCCCATCCCTGGCTGTCTTCAAGGGCAGGCTGGATGAGGCTTTGAGCAACCTGGTCTAGTGGAGGGTGTCCCTGCCCATGGCAGGGGGGTTGGAACTAGATGATCTTTAAGGTCCCTTCCAACTCAAACCATTCTATGTTTCTGTAAGTGAATCAGTGTCATGGAATTTTGCTTGGCACAGGAATGTGACTGGATATACTCAAACTATTAGACCAGTCCTTTGCATGGTTTTGGTCCATGATAACTAGAAAACTCCTAAATCATTCCTAAGTATGGATCAGTGTTCATCCCACTGAGCAGTTTGCATTTAGCTGCTCTGTTAGGGAAGCTAAGACATGGTTGCGAGCAGAGATACAAACTATTCTGTGCCGGTTGGCCTCAATGCCTGGCAATATTTCTGGGCACATTTAATTTATTAGTGGCTGAAGAAACTCAGAGTCTAGTGAGAAACTGGATTCTGTCACCCTAAACTCCATTTGTCAGCTGTGGGAGAGAGCGGGGAGCCACCATCAAAGGATCATTCAGCCTCCCTTGGTCCTGACCTCTCCAAATCATACACGACAGTTAAGGCAGCTAAGCCTACAGGGTTCAACACACTGATAGTAGAGAAAAGGCTATATTATCCCGGAGAAAAAATATGTGGTTGTGGTTTCATCACGACCAGCTGCTCTACCACTCCACCCCCCCACCTCCCCCTCCTGGTGAGGAAGGGTTGGAGGAACAAATGGTAGCATCGATGGCATGATGAGTGGAGGAGACTCTGCCTTTGAACATCCAACCCAGCACTGGCAGTCGAGGTGCCAGGAGGAGCTGTGCTTCAGTGCCAACCACTTCTGAGGCAGATCGGATTCCCTCATAAGCTGACAGTATCTCTTTTTCGGTTGGAGTGTAGCGGGCCTCAGATCCTCTATATCCCCGGCTCCAAAATCCAAGGGGACGACCTCGGGTCTCCCCTGGATCTTTCTGCCAGAGACTCCAGGTAGGGCCGTTCTCCCCGGCTGCAGTGTAGAGCACATTCTTTACCTCTGGCCCTGTCCGGACTGGTCCAAGGGCTACTGCATGCACGATCTCCTGCTTGATCTGTTCAAAGGCTTGTCGCTGATCAGGGCCCCATTTGAAATCATTTTTCTTACGGGTCACTTCGTAGAGAGGGCTGACAATTTGACTGTAATTTGAGATATACATCCGCCAGAAACCCACGACGCCTAGGAAAGCCTGAGTTTCCTTTTTGCTTGTTGGTGGGGACATAGCTGTGATTTTATTGATCACGTCCATCGGGATCTGGCGACGCCCATCTTGCCACTTTATTCCTAAGAACTGGATCTCTTGTGCAGGTCCCTTAACCTTAGTTTGCTTGATGGCAAAACCGGCTTTCAGGAGGATTTGGATGATATTCTTCCCCTTCTCAAAAACTTCATCTGCTGTGTCACCCTATACAATGATGTCATCAATGTACTGTAGATGTTCGGGAGCTGCACCCTGTTCCAGTGCGGTCTGGATCAGTCCATGGCAGATGGTAGGACTGTGTTTCCACCCCTGGGGCAGCCGATTCCAGGTGTATTGGATGCCCCTCCAGGTGAAAGCAAACTGTGGCCTGCACTCTCCTGCCAAAGGAATGGAGAACAAGGCATTAGCAATGTCAGTCGTAGCGTACCACTTGGCTGCCTTTGACTCCAGCTCATATTGGAGTTCCAGCATGTCCGGCACAGCAGCACTCAGTGGTGGTGTCACTTCATTCAGGCCCCGATAGTCCACTGTCAGTCTCCATTCTCCATCAGACTTATGCACTGGCCAGATGGGGCTATTAAAGGCTGAGTGGGTTTTGCTGATCACCCCTTGGCTCTCCAGCTGACAAATCAGCTTCTGGATGGGAAGCAAAGAGCCTCTGTTAGTGAGGTACTGTCACTGGTGCACTGTTGTGGTGGCAATTGGCACCTGTTGGTCTGCAACCTTTAGCAATCCCACAACAGAAGGGTCCTGTGAGAGACCAGGCAAGATGGACAGCTGCTCAATTTCATCAGTCTCTATAGCAGCTATCCCAGAAGCCCACCGGTACCCTTTCGGGTCCTTAAAGTGCCCTCTCTTAAGGTAGTTTATGCAAGGATGCACGGAGCATCTAAACCAGTCACAATAGGGTGCTTTTGCCACTCCTTCCCAGTCAGGCTTATTTCAGCCTCCAGCACAGTCAGTTGTTGAGAGCCCCAGTCACACCAGAAATGCTGATGGGCTATAGCTTGATGGCATGAGGGTACACTGTGCACTCATGTCTACTAGAGCTCTGTACTCCTGGGGCTCTGATGTGCCAGGCCATCGAATCCATACAGTCCAGTAAACACGGTTGTCCCTTTCCTCCACCTGGCTGGAGGCAGGGCCCCTCTAATACTCGCGTGCCTCACTCATGTCCTGGAGAAAAGGATTATTGGACATGTCACTTTGTCCATCCCGCTTAGATACGGGAGCAGCAACTTTTCTGGCAGGGTCCCCACTAGTAGATCTTTTACCTTTCAGTTCATTTACTCGTTGTTCCAGGACAGAGGTAGGTTTTCCATCCCACCTCCTCATATCCTCTCCGTGGTCTCTCAGGTAAAACCACAGGGTACCCGGTGAGGGATGTCTGTTGTATTCCTGCCTTGAAGGAGAGAAGCGCCTGCTCTTTATAACCGAAACACTGGCCTGTGGAGGTGGGGATCGAAACACCTCCTCTCAGAGTTCCTTGAGTTCTTTGGACAGTCTCTCCACAGCAGAGACACATGCCTGTATGGGAGAGGAGAGACTTTCCTCATACTCTCGGAATCGGCGAATCATCTCGTCTACGGTTGGTGCCTCATCCTCTCTCCAAGTTATTACTGAAGAGCACGCTGGAGTATGAGGGTGGTGCACTCCGCATTAACTTCTGCCACAGGGGCCGAGTGCAGTAGACTTCGTCGGGGTCAGTGGATGCTCATGGGTTGTTTGGGTCTTGATAAACAATCTCCAGTACCGCTAGTTCTCTTAGGTACTGCATGCCTTTCTCCATGCTGGTCCACCTACGTAGCTGTTGTGGCACACTCTCTCTGAAAGGGTACCTTTCCTTTACACTGGTCAGGAGTCATTTCCAGAGGCTGACATTTTGTGGCTTATGCCCAATTGCTTTATCAATTCCTCCTTCTCCAGCAAGTGACCCCAGCTGTTTAGCCTCTCTCCCCTCTAGCTCCATACTACTGGCCCCATTATCCCAGCAGCGGAGCAGCCAGGTCATGATATGTTCACCGGGCAGCGACTGTAGTCTCTACGGATGTCCCATAGCTCCCTCAGGGATAAGGACCATGTGGTCACAACAGCTTCATCCTCCGTCTCCGACTCTTGAGCTAGCCCTGCTCCCATTTCCTCATTGACAGTATCTGTCGATTGGGATGGCCCTGCTGCCTCACCATCCTCGACTATACAGACTGATTTATGTGTGCATTTTCTTTTCCGGACTGGGGCCATGGACAGTGGTCGCCCCTGACAATAGCACACAAAAGATTTCGGGAGTGAGGCTGCTGCAGAAAGTGGGCTGGCTGGGGGAGAAGACAGATTGGTGGTAGCGGGAGGCGTTGCCATTAATGCAGGCATAGTGGAGGGTGATGCGGCAGGTTGCGGTGCAAGTGTTGAGGATGATGGCGCGGGCACGGAAGGCATTGTTGCAGGTGTGCTGGGTTGTGATGCAGACATTGAGGCCGCCGCGCACTCTGAGGCTGCTACGGGCGCTGGGGCCGTGCGGGCTCGGGTTGGGAGCTTGGTCCCGGCGCGACTCCGTGCTGCCCCTTTGCGCATTAAGGCAGCTCGGGTAACTGCACAGACCCTGCGTCTGCCTCGGGCGCTAGGACCGGTGGGGGCAGGGCTCCCGAACATTTCCCTAACTTTGCCCAAAGCTACTAAAACATTCACTAGCAAGCTTTGGATGGTAGATTGATGAACCATTTCATGAACATCTTTTGGTTGCTGTGAGTGAGTGACTGAGTGAGTGAAGGTGCTGCTTTGGATGATAGATGAACCAGTTATTTCATCATAATCTTTTGCTCTCTGTGAGTGAGTGAAAGTGCTGCTGCGGATGATAGATGAACCAACCTTTTCATCGTCAGCTTTTGGTGGCTGTGAGGGACTGTATGAGTGACTGAGTGAGCGAGTGAGTGAGTGGAGGTGGTGCTTTGGATGATAGAAGAACCAAAAATTTCATCATATTTTGGTGTCTGTGAGTGAGTGCAGGTGCTGCTTTGGATGGTACATGAACCAACCATTTCATCATCGTCTTTTGTTGGCAGTGAGTGAGTGAAGGTTCTGCTTTGGCAGATGGATGAACGAACCATTTCATCATCATCATTTGGTGTCTGTAAGTGAGTAAAGGTGCTGCTTGGGATGGGACATGAATGAACCATTTCAGCAGCATCTTTTGGTTTCTGTGAGTGAATGAGCTAGTGAGTGAGTGAGTGAGTGGCGTACTGCTTTGGATGATAGATGAACCAATCATTTCATCAGCATCTTTTGGTGACAGCAAGTGAGTGACTGAGTGAACAAGTGACTGAGTGGAGCTGGTGCTTTGGATAATAGATCGATGAACCATTTCAACATCGTATTGTCGTAGCTGCGAGTGAGTTTGTGAGTGAGTGAGTGGGCTGCTTTACATGACAGATGAACCAACCATTTCATCATGATATTCTGGTGTCTGAGTGTGTGAAGGTGCTGCTTTGGATGATGGATGCACGAACCACTACATGAGTGAGTGAGTGAGCTAGTGAGTGAGTGGAGGTTGTGCTTTGCATGATAGATGAACAAACCATTTCATCATCATCATTTTGTGACTGTGAGTGACTGAATAAGTGAGCGAGCAAGTGAGTGAGTGAGTGAGTGAGTATGCTACCTTGGATGATAGATGAACCAACAATTTCATCATAATCTTTTGGTGTCTGTGAGTGAGTGAAGGTCCTGCTTACGATGACAGATGGATGAACCATTTCATTAGCATCTTTTCGTGGCTGTGAGGGAGTGAGGGAGTGAGTGAGTGAGTGAGTGAAGGTGCTGCTTTAAATAACAGATGAACCAACAATTTCATCAGCATCTTCTGGGGCAGCGAGTGAGTGAGTGAAGGTTTTCTTTTTGATAATCGATCGGTGAAGAAATTCATGATCATTATTTGACGAGGCGAGGCAAGTGGAGGCGAGGGGAGTGGAGGCAAGGCGAGGCGAAGCAAGGCAAGGCAAGGCAAGGCAAGGTACAGAACGGAAAGGCAAGGCACGGAAAGGCAAGGCAAGGCAAGGCAAGGCAAGGCAAGGCAAGGCAAGGCAAGGCAAGGCAAGGAAAGGAAAGGAAAGGAAAGGAAAGGAAAGGAAAGGAAAGGAAAGGAAAGGAAAGGAAAGGAAAGGAAAGGAAAGGAAAGGAAAGGAAAGGAAAGGAAAGGAAAGGAAAGGAATGGAGAGGCAAGGCGACGGAAGGAAAGAAGGCAAGGCAAGGCAAGGCGTGGCAAGGCGTGGCAAGGCAAGGCAAGGCAAGGCAAGGCAAGGAAAGGAAAGGAGAGGAAAGGTGAGGCATCGTGTTGGCAAGGCAAA